>OV050032.1:126405145-127020145 GCA_920105625.2 Clusia tigrina | reverse complement strand
AATTAGCAGACATTAAAATTCATACCAGAATTTGCAGACATTGCTAAAAGTTTCAACTCCTTACTAAAGACATCAGCCAAATTTGTATGGACAGATGAGTGCCAAACAGCTTTTTCCACTCTCAAACAAAAATTAATAAACCCACCACTACTACAATACCCAAATTTTAATAAACCCTTCATGCTAACTACAGACGCATCAAATTATGCACTAGGCGCCATACTATCACAAGGCGAAATAGGACAGGATTACATCATCATCATAATTGGCGTACAACCATTTCTGATCATTGCCGCGTTATCAGCCTTCGCCAGTCGTCTCTGCTTCGCGCACGCTGGCGCCAATTGGAAACACCAAGTGCAGCCAGGTCCTCTTGAACTTGGTCCTTCCAACGTAGTGGTGGTCTCCCCCTCCAGGGTCCGCCACCCGGCGGCATCGATTCAAATACTTTTTTCGCAGGAGCACTTTCATCCATTCACACAACATGTCCCAGCCAGCGCAGCCGCTGCGTTTTAATGCGCTGAACTATATCAATGTCGGCGTACAGCTCATACAGCTCATTGTTCCATCTAATTCGATACACTCCGTAGCCGCATATAGGACAGGATTTACCCGTTTCATATGCTAGAAAATCGTTACAAAAACACGATTTGAATAAGCCAGTAATAGAAAAACAGCTGCTAGCAATACACTGGGGTATTAACTTTTTCAAACCCTATTTATATGGCCAAAAATTCACAGTAGTAACAGACCATCGTCCCTTGATATCTCTCTTTTCACATAAAAATCCTTCTTCCAAAATGACTGGAATTAGACTAGACCTCAGCGACTACGATTTCGACATAGTTTCCAAGAAAGGTAAGATGAACACAAACGCGGACGCACTATCGCGAATACAAATTGACTCGAATATGCTAAAAGAAATGATACCGACAGAAATAGACGAAAAAGCAAAAATAACACTAATAATTACAAGAGGGAGAGGCTTTAAAAAACATGATAAATAAAGAAACGAAAAATAAAGAGGCAAATACAAATGCAAATGAGAAATTGAGAAATTACATATCTCAGAAGACTGCTCACCTTCAAATATGGGAATGTACATCAATAAATGACGTCAAGAATATAAAAAAATTAAAATTTAATATCGACAATAAAAGCTTTGAAAATATGAATATATATATTAAAAATGATATTGTGCACATAGGCGAAAGCGATAATTCAGCGAATCAAGATTCGACTCTGAAGAAGCTCCGACCTAGAAATAAAAATATAGTTAAAAATATTAAGCATGCAGGAATCAATGATAAATCAGCGAGACTAGACTCGATTCTGAGGAAATTGATATCCAAAACAAAGAAAGAAAGTATTAAAGAATTAGCAATTGAAAATAACGATGAAATATTAAAGTTATATTCAAAAGAAGAATTCAAAGAAGCGTACGGAAAAATAAAAATAAATAGCAAAAGTCCTCAGCTAAAATTAATAATATATATACCTCCAAAGAGAATAACAGAAGACATAATAAAATACAAATTAATAGATGAATGCCACAAAACAGGACATCCCGGAGTAAGAAAAACTCTACTCAAATTAAAACAGAGATTCATTTGGAAAAATATGGAACCAAATGGTAAAGAAATTCATATCCAACTGTGACACATGCGCGAAGTGCAAACAAACAAAACACATCAAAGAACCACAGACCATAACAGACACATCTAACACCAGTTTCGAGGTCATATCAATTGACACCGTAGGACCATTAAAGATCTCAAACGAATACCGCTACATACTAACATACATGCAGTGCGAACTGACAAAATTTGTAATAGCACACCCAATGACAATAAAAGACGCCCACACAACAGCAAAAACACTAGTTGAACATTTTATACTCAAATACGGACACTTTAAAATACTGAAATCTGATAACGGAACAGAATTTACAAACGAGCTAATGGCAAACATATGTGCACTGCTCAAAATACAACAAACATTTTCGGCACCGTACCACCACGAAACAATAGGCTCATTACAACGTAACCACAGAGTTTTGAACGAATTTCTACTGACATCGACAAACGACGACGAATGGGATAAGTGGATTCCTTACTTCACTTTCGCTTACAACACAATGCCACATGTTGACACTGGCTACACGCCATACGAATTAATATATGGGGAAACTCCCAGGTTTACCAAATAAAGTACTAGAAAATAACGTAAAAATATACGAGTTTGAAAATTACACCAACGAGTTAAGAGCTAGATTACGACATGCAGCAAAAGAAAAACGTATACAAACAGACCTAAAAAATAATACCAATACACTTAAGGTAGAAATAGGAGACTTAGTTTTATTAAAAATAGAAAATAGAAAGAAAAGTACCAACCCATACAAAGGACCTTATAGGTTATTATATAAAATAGAAGTAAGTTCAATAATAGATTACAATGGTATACATAAGAAAGTACATAACAATCAATTAAAACCGTAATAAATTAAAAATTGTAATAAATTAAAAATATTGTAATATAAGTTAGTGCAATAAGTGAATATATTATAAAAATTAATGTAAAAATTAAAGAAACCAAAATACAGATGTAATTACAAATGATATAAAACCACACATTTCATATTTCAAGAAAAACTATTTGCTAACACCCCTAATTTTTCTCTTAAAGGTGAGGGTGTAGTGTACCTTACCAGCGTACACTGACGAACCACTTTAAGCACAAGCATAAGCTCAGTTCGCGTATGCCGAACTCGCTGCATGTATGCCGTCCCTACGGCACGTGTCAATGTAAGCACTGTTACTAAAACTGTAACCCATATAATTTGGGAAATATGGAATGTGATGGGTTAGAATAAGATAGACAATATCATAAGTAGTTACGAGTAAGTAAGAAATATTTGTAAAACTCAGGCAGATAATAAATCAGAACAATTTTGAATTCTAAACCTGCAACTACTGCATTAGTATTTATTCTTGTTCTCAGTTCTCTTTACTAGGCATAGTCAAGATCAGCACAAACCCGTAGCGTAACCTACGGCAAACTCTGCCGGTAACAAGCTTCACTCCAGGGCGCTATTCCGCTTTGTTAGCTTCTCATATTTCCTAAACATTAAAATCCACAGAGAAAATTTCACCAATATTACATGGTGATCCAGCTTGATCCATTACATCGTGACCCAGCTTGGTCCATTACATAGTGATCCAGCTTGGTCCATTACATAGTGATCCAGCTTGGTCCATTACAAAATGTCCACAATAACAAAACAATATTGAAGGTCGCCAATGGACAAATACTCAGGACAACAAAAAAAGAAGAACAACTAGAAAGCGATGAAGGTGATCAAAGGACAACTACTGAGGACAACAACAAATAGAAGAACAACAACAAAGCGGTGAAGATGATCAAAGGACAAACTACCACAACACGATGCACTGATCACCTTGGAACTCTGAAACGCTTTTTTTGGTATCGCCAACAGCTCCTGTTTCGATTTTTCTTTTATCTCCTCAATCGTAGCAAAACGCTTTCCTTTCATCGGTGTCTTCAGTTTTGGAAAGAGGAAAAAGTCAGCGGGGGCCAAGTCTGGTGAATACGGTGGTTGAGGCATGATAACGGTTTTGTTTTTGGCCAAAAACAGCTCCTGAGCGATGTCCATGCGACGTTGTTTTTGCTCAAAATTTAGCAATTTTGGAACAATCTTCGCTGCCGCACGTTTCATGCCTAAAACATCCGTAAAAATTGCTTGGCATGAGCCGAACGATATGCCAACATCATCAGCAACCTCTCTGATAGTGATTCGACGATTATCCAAAATCATTTTCTTCACTGCGTCAATGTTTTCATCGGTTGTTGACGTGCTCGGGCGACCAGGACGAGCATCGTCATTGACATCTTCTCGGCCTTCCTTAAACCGGTTATACCACAATTGAACTTGTGTTCTGCTCATAGTAGACTCACCAAAGGCCACAGTCAACATTTCAAATGTCCTTGCGCATTTAATTTCTTTTTTTACACAAAACTGAATACAGTTTCTTTGATCCATTTTTTCGAATAATACAAAATCGAAGAGCACACCAAAACACGACTAACCTTTTTATCTGTCAAAAACAAACTGACAATCCAAAATGGTTGGATTGGTATATATATACAATTTTAATAATCTAAAAAAAAAATTTTTATATATTACTTTGTTAAAAGCGTCATAATTAAGTTAAAAATATTTTTAAATCTTAATAACAAATTTGTATATTTTTACATCTTTTTAGGCTTAGATAAAATCGAATATTTACAATCACATGAAAATCGTGAGATTTATCACAAATCTTTCTATATTATTGAACAATACTTCGGTAATGAAGAGGAAGATATCCGTGTCGCTCCATCCGCCGATCACAACCAGTATACATTTAATCCAGATCTAGACACACCTCAAGGAGGATTCAACTTCTAATTTTGTGCGATACTGTAAAACACTATTGTTTGATATACTCAGGTGGTATTGATATTTTATTCAGCCAATAATTTTTCAGTTGTTGCTTGCTTATCACATTTATGCATCTCCAGATATTCACTAGTAATGTTTTCAATTTCGGAAACTAGTACCCCTATTCATTTTTTAAGTATTGTAGCTTTGATTCAAAAGAAAGGAACAGCTTGCAGTTTTCTTTACACACATGCTCACAATTGTCCAGGATTTTAGTTTCTCTACAGTAGTTGCTATTTTAAGAATATTATATACCTCTGTACGGATAGATATGGATAACTGTTGTGCACATATTTGTACATACTTATAAATACATACATAACATAATAAAATAAAATTTTGAAGTTATTTGTTTATTATAATATTTTCTAAAATAATATTGTATTTCTGTAATATTTTATATAATATATTCCAAATATGTACTATATAGGAATAAGGAAATTGAAAATAAAATAATCTTCCAAAATTGAATAGTAAATATACATTTTTATATCAGAAAACAAATACTTTTTCTACCAAATTTTATTTTTTATTTGTACCAGGTCTTATTAAATGCTGTGCGTCTAGAATTTGCAAAATGAGTTTAAAAAAATGTTATACATACGTAAAAATTTATTGCGTAACATAAAGTAAATAATTGACAGTTTTCATTTTTGTTGAATTTGTTTAAGTTAAATAGAACAAAATTCGAAAAGGTTGCAACATTGTGAATTGAATAACAAGAATATTTAGAAATAATAAATATAATCAATGATACAAAATTAAAATGAACTTTTTATAACTGCATTTGAATTGGTCATTTTTATGGTAAATAAAATGCTCAATTTAAATTCATTTGAAAGTGTTTTAAAAATATATATTTAATTATATATTAACTAGATAATAAATTATATACTAAGTTACTAAAGCCTTGGACTCATAAAATCACACTACATTCATGGAAAGAAAGAAAATAATCGACCTAAGGGTTGTACATAGTGGGTTTCCTTACTGATAAGATTTTTAGCTCATTGTCAAGATATTCCTTTGTTGGATATTTTAAATTTTTATACAAGTCTGTATTATTAAGGTAACTTCTTGAATGTTTTTGGGTATGAAGAAACCAGCAAGGATATGTTGTATTAAAAGAGGTAATTGTTATCGAACATAGTATTGTTGCTCCAGTTGTATAAGGTTTTTTTTGAATCTACATGCATTGGAACTAAAAATAATCATTCAAATAGTCTTACAATATTTCCAATTAATCCTAATTTAGTATATAATATTTTTAATAATATACAATATATTTATGAATTTCTTGCTAGCCAATTTTAGTGGTAAGTGTTGGTAATCAAATAAATATAAATAAATAAGTTAATGGTAGAAATAAATAATGTAAACTTTTCAAATTGTTAAATTTTTTCATTTTTTCAGGTGGGATATTTTTGGCTTTTATGGTATACTTTTGGTAACAGTATATTAGGATGACCTTTCAATCGAATTTTATATTTCGATGAAAATCTCATATTTAACGAGGGAACTTTCTAGGTCTATGTGTTTTGAAATGCTATGGTGCTCCAATTACAGTGCGTAGAAATCGTGATTGAGATCGATGAAGTAGTTTAATATTAGTAGTTATCGCCGATCCTCATAATTGGACCCATAGGACCATCTTGGCTTCATGATTGTCTTATACATAAGGATTTTAATCTCCAGATTGATTTTTGGTGCTTTATTCAGTTGAAAATTGGTGATTCGATCAGTTGAAAAAACTATTCACTTTAGCAGCCTTCCTAGATATAGAAGGGGCTTTTAACAATGTTAGCAATAACGCAATCCTGAACTCTTTTAACTGGGTAGCTGTAGAGGAAGTTCTTAGGGACTGGATAGTTTCAATGCTTAAGACTAGGATCATTCAGCCAGAGCTTGGCAATACAGTTCTTACAAAACATGTCAGTAAAGGAACACCACAAGGCAGGGTGATTTCACCACTATCGTGGCTACCGGTCATTGACAATATACTTAACAGACTAGACTCCATGGGGGTTAAGACGGTAGCATATGCGGACGATATGGTGGTAGTTGTATCACGCATGTTTCTCAGCGTAGTACTGAATTCCTAGGCCACAGGATGTTGACTAGGTTTGAATCCGGAAAAAACAGAATTGATACTCTTCACTAACAACACCAAAAATCCGATGTTTAAGCTTCCGACTCTTAATGGACGACAGCTAAAACTTGTAGAGAAGGCCAAATACTTAGGTGTTTTATTGGATTCCAAGCTAAATTGGAGAACCAATATAGAGTTATGGGGCCGGAAGGCCTATGTAGCCTTGTACTCATGCAAAATAATGTTCGGGAAAAATGGGATATCACTCATTGGATGTACGAGGCAATTGTGTGTCCAATATTAACTTACGGCTCAATAGTTTGGTGGCCGGCGCTAGATAAAGGCGATATTGTTTAGAGACTCAGTAGAGTCCAAAGAGCAGCTGGCGTCGGAGTTGCGGGGTGCCTGCGAACATGTCCTTCGGAGGCATTCAATGTAATGCTACATCTTCTCCCCATTGACCTTTACATTAAAAATTTGGCCTCCAATAGCGCACTTAGGTTAAAGCGACAGGTTGCTGGACTAAGCGACCGTATGGTCATGGTAGGGTGCTATACGCAATGCCGAGGGTACTAACACAAATAACAGACTACATAACTCGACTTTAAAAAGGACTTCACGGTTAGATTTCCTTCAAGAGAAGAGTGGTCTAGGCCAAAATTTGATACGGAATACGATACACCCATTTATACATACGGTTCCAAAATGGATCTGGGGTAGGCCCTGGGGTAATTTCAACACACGCTAACATCAATTACTGCACACGCCTCCCTGATGAGTCTACCGTTTTTCAGGCAGAAGTACTCGCAATCAGGGAGGCAGAAATAGAAGGAGAAGGACATAGAAGACAAAGTTGCCATTTTTGTGGACAGCCAGGCTGCTATAGAGGCTCTACAGTCAAACACCATCAACTCCATGTTGGTCAGACAGTGTAGGGAGGAACTTAGAGGGCTAAGTCTTCATGATGACATCACAATCATCTGGATTCCAGGCCATAGGAGTACCGATGTGAATGAGAAGGCTGATGAATTAGCGCACAGGGGGCCTCTCAACCTAGCTTATGCGGAACTAGTATCTGTTTCTCTGGGTGCGATCAAGAGGGGCATCTACCTACACTATCTCCCCTTGGCGGGTAAAAGATGGAGGGAACTTACAAAGTGCAACACATCCCGGGCGACCTGTCCAGTCTACAATATAGCTAGGTCAAGGGATCTTGTAAACAGGGAGCGTAGAGACACCAGCTGACTAATGGCGGTTTTTACAGGCGGTTTTTACAGGCTAGTAGGTCCGCATGCGGAGAAAATGCATAGACCGTTGAATACATATTGTAGAAGTTGTAAAGACTCTGACGAGATGGAAACAATAATTCACTTTCTTCGCAAATGCCCAGCTCTGGCGGCCTCAAGAAATAAAGCCCTGGGAAACTATTTTCTAGCAGGACTATCCGACCTTTCGGCTGTAAAACCGAAGGACCTTCTCAAATACCTAAATTACACAAAGTAGATCTAGATAACAACCCATCTTTTTCCAGCGTTTAAGAGGGGTAGTGGTTATAAAACGGCGCTAAAGCGCTAATTGTGATTCATGCAACGATGTCGTGGATCAGCAACCTGAACCAACCAACCAATCAACACATGAAAAGCCGCAGAGCTCGTCTGCATAGCAGAAACTACGAACTCCACAATAAACTTCTACATAGATAGTTAGGCTGCGATCAAAGCTATAACTTCATGCTGTGTATCTTCGAGAAATGTTATGCAATCCAAGGCAGCAATGGATAGACGCCACCAACTGGAAGCTACATATCTACTGGATGACAGGGCATAAGAACATGGAAGGAAACGAGAATGCGGATGCCATTGCTAAAAGCGGAATCTTACTACCAAACGAGCAAGTAAGTAACGCCTCTAGATCAATAGTCGTACTGAAGATGAAATTATGAGAAAGGTGGAGTACTACCACATGTAATCGCAAAGCTCATGTGAAAACCGTACGGCACTGAGACCAAATCGCTTCTGAGGAAGGATTGCGGACCGGTAGTAGGAATACTGACAGGTCACTGTCTAACGGCGGTACACACTAAAAGGATGGGACTCAGAAACAACAAAGAATGCAGGAAATGTAGGGAGCAGGGCACAAAGGAAACTTTGGGGTATCTACTATGCCTCGAAAACGCGCCTAACACAACTAGCAGCCCCTTCGTTTGAAGGACTAGAAGAGATCGCACATAATCCGATATTCATCGTGCTCGTGATTAAATCAACGCTAAGTCTACGTCAGACTCAGGGATGCTTTGGCTTTCGATTTTTCTTTGAATGTCCTCAGAAACAAATTTTATATCGTTATTACTACTTCACACGTCTTTCTCGCTACCACTCAGTCACTAGACTCTATTACCACTCGTGGCTAGTGTCAGCTACAGTTCTTCATTCTGCACTGCCGTTATCGTTATAGTGGGATTGGTAAATAAAATTGTACCTGCCGCCACGAATGCTGGAATCAGCATAATAGACCGTGTTCCTGATAAACTGAGGCGTTGTGTGCTTTTAGATCGAGTAGACGAAAAACACAAAGAGACTTCTCGTGATGAGTGCCAGGCGATGAGGTAAAAATTGGGTAAAGTGTGTACTAGTAGGGAATTAGTTGGAGTGAAAGAAACTTCGTTGGCTTCAGTCTGGATTGGTAGTCGATAAATTTTGGATATGAACCGCTTGTATAATCGGATTGTGGCCACTCAAAGCAATTGATCAGCTCCTGAATGTATTTCATCAACTCGTCCCAATAGCCACTCGTTAGGAGGTAGGCAATCGTCATTTACAAGGAATAGTTCGTTTACCAGGAGGCTGCGTTCTTGTCGCCGCCATTTGGGTCGTGCTTGCAAGTGGGGTAGCTAATCTGTTGACGACCTTGACCAAAAATGCTGAACCATCAGCTGCAGTTCTATATATTTTTTGGTGATATTTTTGTTTTCAGATGCAGTCTCTGACGGCGAAAGAAGCAAATCTCCTATTAGAAAATGCCCGGGGGTGAGGACAGGTCATCATGATCCGACGTTAGAGGGCACAACATTATCGAATTCAAACATGCCACATGCGTGTCAAAACTGTTGACAGTTCCTCATTGACGGATTTAATATTTGCTTCTAACAACCCTCCAAAGTTAGGAGAATGTGGAAGGTTAAAGTGCCACTGGATGCATTGTGTAGTCAGCTTTGGGATGATTGCTTCTACAAACTATTTCCTATCCATTTTTAATACAGTGTCAGCTCCAATAAAATTAGTGCCACAATCACTGTAGATGTCGTGACAAATTCCGCGACGGGCAATAAAACGTAATAACCAGAGAAAGTATTCGGTGGACATGCTGGTGACTGCTTCTAAATGAATCGCCTTGGTAGCGAGGCACATAAAGATGGCTATGTATCCCTTGCAAAATGTATTGCACCGACATTTTGCACATTTGATCTTGATCGCACCAGTGTTGCCAAAAATGGACGTTTCTGTGGGTTTATGCGCTGGCAAGGCAGATCACCCATCAGTTGAGTTGTGACTTGCGGTTGGTTGCTAAAACATTTTCGATATCTGGTAATATGGTGTTGAACTGTTCTTCTCCATTTATAATCAAGAATCGCTGCCGTAGCTGCAATAGAGTTAGTTGCACACCAACGTGTAAAGTGTTGTAATGCGCATCGTCAATAACACTGTTCCAGTTGTAAAATGGTGCAAACGTGAAAACCATAAGGTTGTGTTTGGATGAGCCCCCTGAGTACTAATCCATCGATGAAAGTGCCAACTTGGCTCATTGGGAAAATTTTATGGCGTTTTGTTTGAATTTCGGTCAATTAGTGAATTTTTTACCATTTAAGTCGCTATTACTGTATTCAAAATTTATTTCGTTATTTTTATACGGCTCGCAATTACTAGTTCTACCATTAGAACGCACATTTCAACTGAGAAAATCAAATTTTTTAGCCTATTTTCATGATTTTTGCCCATTTTTCATCGATTTTCCCCATTTATTGCTGTTTTTATGCTCTTTTTTGAAATTCTTGGGCAAACTTTTCGACATAGTTCTTACAGTTTTTCCTTTTTACAATATACTATGCAATATTATTGCCATTTCAAGCAACTCAACACACTTTTTAAATACAGAAACCATCCTTTTTACGCTTTTTCGGATGATTTACGCGTTTTTTTTATTGATTTAAATAATGATATCAATGGTTTGATGTCGGCCATGAATTACACGTACAATGCGGACCAATGGCGCTTGTTCATCGATGGATCGAAGAGCAGTCTCAAGGCTGTGCTGCTGTATTTCGATAATACAAAAAACCCTGTACCAATTGCGCTTGCTGTGAATACAAAGGAAACGTATGATTCGATGAAACTAATCTTGGATTCTGTGAAATACCATGAACATTGTTGGAAAATATGCGCTGATTTGAAAGTGGTTGCACTTATCTGTGGCCTTCAAACTGGTTACACTAAAAATATGTGCTACTTGTGTACGTGGGATTCGCGATATACACCACAGTATCAAAAACGAGATTGGTTACCGAGAACAAATCGTCTAATTGGACATCAGAACGTTATCCACGAGGAGTTGGTGCCGATGGATAAGGTATTGCTGCCACCATTGCACATTAAACTTGGTGTAGTGAAGAATTTCATCAAAGCGTTACTGGTGCGTGGAAATAGATTGGCGTTTGAACGATTGCAGTACATCTTTCCACGCTTGAGTGAAGCGAAAATTAAAACAGGTAAATAAATATTTGGCATTCTTTTTCCGCCAAACGAAGATGAAGCATTCTTAAAAGTTTTTATATAAAATCATATATTGAATTCAGGTGTGTTGAATGGCCCAGACATTCGCAAACTGATGAAGGATGAATACTTCAACAATGTCCTTCAAGAGACGGAACTCATCGCTTGGGATAGCCTGAAAGCAGTGATCGAAAAAGTTCTCGGCATTCATCGGGTGGACAATTGGCGTGCCATTGTTGAAGATATGCTGCAATCTTTCGAAAACATCGGTGTTCGAATGTCGTTGAAAGTGCATTTCATGCATCACCACCAAGATCACTTTGAGCGTCAGTTGCCGTCTGAATCAGACGAGCATGGTGAACGTTTCCACCAGGTATCAGCACAGTTGGAACACTGGTACAGTGGAAAAAAATTAGATTCACTTTTGGCAGATCTTTGCTGGAATTTGTTAATGGAATTGGAGGATAACGAATGATATTCCATTGAATAATTCTATATTTCAATTGCCAATTTAAAATTAATTACATTAATACGGAGAATCACGCATTTCCATTCATTTTTATACCGAAAAAATGTATTCAAAAATTTTATTTAAATCAATAAAAAACGCGAAAATCATCCGAAAAAGCGTAAAAAGGATGGTTTCTGTATTTAAAAAGTGTGTTGAGTTGCTTGAAATGGCAATAATATTGCATAGTATATTGTAAAAAGGAAAAACTGTAAGAACTATGTCGAAAAGTTTGCCCAAGAATTTCAAAAAAGCGCATAAAAACAGCAATAAATGGGGAAATTCGATGAAAAATGGGCAAAAATCATGAAAATAGGCTAAAAAATTTGATTTTCTCAGTTGAAATGTGCGTTCTAATGGTAGAACTAGTAATTGCGGCCGTATAAAAATAACGAAAGAAATTTTGAATACAGGAATAGCGACTTAAATGGGCTCAAATGGTAAAAAATTCACTAATTGACCGAAATTCAAACAAAACGCCATAAAATTTTCCCAATGAGCCAAGTTGGCACTTTCATCGATGGATTAGTACTCAGGGGGCTCATCCAAACACAACCATATGGTTTTCACGTTTGTACCAGAAATTTCGTGTCAAAAACTTGAACAGTGTAATTAATGTCGTATATGTGTGAGTAGTTGGGCAAAATGATTGGATAATTTTAGCAAGTTTGAGTAGGCCTCGCACTCGCAGCACCCCTTCGTCATCTATGAAAGGTGTCAAACTGCTCAGGTTACTTTTATTTGGGAGAGGTTCTTTGGAGCGGGGTAGATGGATGTCCTGTCCGAAGGCTTCACTCTCCACTACACGTACTATTTTGAGCAAACTGAGTTGCCATTCAAGAGCACTAATGGGTCCGACCATATGGAGTAGTCAATTGGATGAGCGTGAATTATGACAAAAACGAGTGACAAGTGCGACTATACGAGGTCTGTTCAAAAAGAATCGCGAATTTTGGATTTTTCGCGGGCTACGTATGTTCGATTTTCGATCTTTTTGTGGCGTTATGTTGGTACTCATGACCCTCACTTATGTTGAGAATCTCGGCCATTTTGAATGTTCAGTCAGTTTTTGACAGCTATTGTGTGTGGACGTGTTTTAGCTTGTCTTCGATTTTTGTCTATCCCGAAAAATGGATCAAAGAATTGTATCAAATTTTGCGTGAAAAACAACATAAAGTGCGCGGAAGTATTCCGAATGTTGACTCTTGGGTCTATGGTTATGACGTAGAAACCAAAGCTCAATTATCCCAATGGAAGCTGCCGCATGAGCCAAGACCGAAAAAAGCAGGCCAAGTTCGGTCGAATGTGAAGGTTTTGCTGACAGTTTTCTTTGATTGCAGGGGCGTGGGTCATTATGAATTCTTGCCGCAGGGTAGAACGGTCAATAAGGAATATTTTCTTCAAGTAATGCGCAATTTGCGAGAAGCAATCCGCCAGAGACGGGCGGATTTGTGGAAGAACAAAAATTGGCTTTTGCATCATGATAATGCCCCTGCTCATTACTTGTGCGCAAATTTTTAGCCAAAATCAACACTGTAATAATGCCGCAGCCACCGTATTCCCCAGACCTGGCCCCCTGTGACTTTTTCTTGTTCCCGAAACTGAAAAGGCCCATGAAAGGACGACGCTCCGCCACGATTGAGGAGATAGGCAAAAATCGAAGACAAGCTAAAACACGTCCACGCACAATAGCTGTCAAAAACTGATTGAACATTCAAAATGGCAGAGATTGTCAACATAAGTGAGGGTCATGAGTACCAACATAACGCCACAAAAAGATCGAAAATAGAACATCCGTAGCCCGCGAAAATTCAAAATTCGCGATACGTTTTGAACAGTACTTAGAAGTTGACTGAGCTATGAGTACTTTAATAATATGGACTCACCTTTGACGAATTTGTGATGTTTTCTCGTCGGTGGAAACTCCATCGATGTTCGGGGTACCGAGATTGAGTTGAGGCCAAGAAGACTGATGTTGTTTAAGCAATGTTGAACTGGACTCTCGACATGTGTCTCGTGGCGCAATCAGTAGGATTGCCCCTAGTGCGTACATGAACCCATTGATCTGATATGCTACTGTTCAGAATTTGGCCGAAACGATTGGCCACGAACCTCTTCTACCGATTGATGTCTTCGTGATGAATCCAGTGCAGCACGGCCGAAGCAACAGTCCAGTAGAATATTGGAATGTCGGTCTGGATTATACTTAAGTTATTTTTTATCCAATTTGCAAAAGTCGTGGCTAATACAGCACCGAATAGCTCTATTCGAGTAATGGTTAGCGGCTTAGTGGGTCCAACTCTTGTCTAGGCAGTCAATAATGTGACATGAATTTGTTCGTCCTTGTCTTGAGTTCGTAGATAAATGCATGCTGCGTAGGCTGATGACGATCCGTCACTGAAAGCATGTAGCTCCATTGATTGATTTCGTGATGGCATATAGGCTAACCATCGCTGTATTGCAATATCTTCAATTTTAGGCAACTCTGCAACGAAGTGATGCCAGTGGGTGGCAGACGTTCCTCCCAACTCAAGGAAGTCGATGTTTAATCGGCACGAACAACTATTGAAGTCCAAATGCTGTTCAGCATGATCTTAGCAGCAACAACAATGGGAGCGATCAGCCCCAATGGATCGAACTGGGAAGAAATTGTTGAGAGAACGGTGCGCTTCGTGACTGTGGTTTGCATTTGCAACTTAACTTTGAGGGTGAATATATCACGGTGAGGCTGCCAGTACATACCAAGGGTTTTCATTGCATCCTGACTGTTCAAGCAAAGGATGGTATTTGATGATTGGTGCTCAACCGGGATTGATTGTAGTAGAGTCTCAGAGTTACTGGACCATTTTCGTAATTCCATGCCAGGTGAACGTAGCGCACGAATGAATGTCGGTTAGTACATGTCGTGCTGAAGAATAGGCGCTACAAATAGGAAGCGGTGTTTCACATCTTCTGCGATTTGATGCAGGACTCGTATAGCAGAGTATGGTGCCGAAAGTAACGGTCGTAAGACAATACTCTTATAAATTTCCACCTTTATCTCTCAATAAAATCTGTTGATATTGCACGTCAGCCGGATGCATGTGAATACACCGGTACATTTTTGGATGTCAGCAGTAAATATATGTTTTTGTGTTCTCTAGTTCAGAAGAACACTTGACAAGTCGTTGAGAAGTGGCGGTCAGATGCATAATATGTCGTTAAGGGATCGACCGTAAGATATTTTGGACGAAGCAGCATAAACGATCCGCACCTTTGTGGTGAGGCTATCCTCCTTGATTACAGCATGGCGCGGCAAAACACAGGATGTGACAGTGAGATAAATTTATGCAGTGATTACGCAATGTTGATCTTCGGTAGTTTTGATTGCAGTGATTTGGTTCAAAAGAAAATATTCCACGATGCCGTCAGTGTATCGATCTCGTAGGTGGGGATTTCGCTGAAGCCGGCGTTCTAATTGGTAGAAAGGATTCAAGGCTATCTGTCGCGACTTACCCAAAGTTTGAGAGGGTTCGTACAAGCTTTTGAGAGGCAAACGAACCACGTATTTACCATTTGATTGTCTGCTGTGTGTTTTCAAGAAGTCCTCGCACCATTGCTCTTCAACTGATAACGCGATCTCTTCAGGCACCTGTTCGAGATCGTAGAGCTTATGGACAATGGCTACTAGTTCAACAGTGTTGTGATGACAGCGCACAGTAACGGAATGAACTTGTATAGAGCCAGTCCGACCGCATAAGATCCAGCCAAGGTGTGTATTTTGGGCAACGGGCTGATCCGGGTCGCAGTAGTATAGAAAGGTCTCTTTTGGACCATTTTGCTCCATTCCTGCTCCATTTGCACATTTTTTAGATATTTTGTATGGGGATTCCGGAGCAAAAGAGTAGAAATGAGCAAAAAGAATGTATGGGAATGTAAGAATTGAAAACATATTTTGCTCTCTATGGAAAATCGGAGGAAAAAGTTGTAAAATGTTTAGAATTTTTAAAGATTTTGGTACATGTGCCGGAGTAAAGTTGTGATTTGCTCCAAAAGTTCTCCATATTCACAGTTGTGGTCCAGAAAATACCTTTGTATAGTCGGAGGGGCCAAAATTATGGTGTTGTTGTTGTGGTGGTGAGTTGGATGGCCTGGTGAAGGGCTTGGGTATAGACTAGAGGTGAGGCGGGCCGGGGCTGAGCTTTTGCTGACTAGAGGGGAGGCGGGGGCAGGGCTGAGCTGAGCTTGGCTGAGCTGAGCCGGGGGCAGGGCTGAGCTGAGCTGGGCTGAGCTGAGCTGGGCTGAGCTGGGCTGAGCTGGGCTGAGCTGAGCCGGGGGCAGGGCTGAGCTGAGCTGAGCTTTTGATGATAATAGCTGAAGAAATAGTTAGAAGGCAGCAGGCAGCCACAGCCTAGTTGTGTGTGTGTGTGTGTGTGTGTGTATATTAGACACGTAATGAGCTGGTAACTTATAAATTTTTAAATGAAATCGTTTGTTATTGTCTTAAACTCAATCGGTCGTTTCTCTACTTTGTTAAGACACACACACAGAACCATCAAAAGCGATGACATTTTTAAATATGTATAAACATATTTTTATAGTATTTTTAATAATCTACAATATTGGATTAATGAGTGGGAATCCGATTCCAATAAATTTGTCTGATTTAGGTGGAAATAAAGGAAATTTAGAGTTTTCTCTCAGACTACCAAACAATGATACTGTAAAAATTGATTTATCATTTCAATTGCTTACACTAAGTAATTCATTGAATAATATAAATGATGAAGAACATTTAAATAATACAGTAATTACCACAACAACAACAACAACTACAGCAGCAGCAGAACCGGAATATTTTACTGTGGTAGAAGCAATTGAAGCTTTTAGGCAAGATTTAATTAAAAAAGAGTTGGATATAGCAGGAATAATTGAAAGCGAAAAATTATTTTACAGACATTTTAAATT
This sequence comes from Clusia tigrina, assembly GCA_920105625.2. NCBI lineage: Eukaryota > Metazoa > Arthropoda > Insecta > Diptera > Clusiidae > Clusia > Clusia tigrina. Next base: position 127,003,331 of record OV050032.1, on the reverse strand, counting down.
GGAATATGATGATCTAGAGTTAAGAATTCGATGTACATACAACAGTAATTATGAAGAATGTTCTCTCAATATAAATTGTTTTGAGTATCGTGAGTATGAAAGCGAGAGAATATTAAGCAATGGTGAAATAGAAATTGAAAAAATGAGGGATGCAAATGTACACTCGGACGTTGAATTAATAAATGATAAAAAATATTGGCAAACTTATGGAATGAGAATATCCTAAAGATTGGTTGAAACATAACTGCAAAACTAACATCATCAACACATTTGTTGAGAGAGAAAGAAAATAAAATATGAATAGTAAAGAAATCAAAAATTTTATAAACAATTTCAAAAATTGTTTACTGTAAGAACATGCAAGAGAACTTTACAATATTCAACTGTTGCTTGAGAGAGTTGATGGAGAGCATAAAGTGGAATCAATATATGGTGAATATTACATCACTTGTCCTTGGAGTAATAGTGAAACGAATATGGGACCAGATACTTGTATGTGTTTCTTCATCATCCAAAAATATAAACAAGCTATTAAATTAATAAAATTCTATTCTAAAATTTATATTAAATAAAATATTGGAAAATAAATTTTTTAAAACATGGGTTCTTTTATTGTTTTCTCATGTTTTTATTTTATTCAAACTATAAAGAAATTTTAGACATAAATGTCCACAATTAATAATTATAATTATATTGAATTTTTTTCCCCAAATAATTAACAATCTCCTTCGGCGGTTGTAAATTTCCAAAGCTGCCAAAAAAACATACATTATTTTTGTTTTTATAATATGTTACCCAATGTGTCCCACTATCATTCGAAGTATCCAAGTTAACAATACCACATTCTTTTGATTAGGCTTCTTTGGAAGAGCATCACGCATAAAGACTCCTCTAAAGTATGGTAAATTGTTGGCATTCTTCTTCAAATCAAGGTTTGTAAGAGCTCTCTTTGGTAGTTGTTGCATTAGTTTTTTGAATGTGAATCATAATATAAACAGTAACTCTTCCGATATGGTTTAAGATAAAGTCCTTTTCCCATAGCAATTGACTCCATAGTTTTGTTATGACGATTTGCTTCTGCTAACTGCTCTCTAGCAGCTTAAGTCTCATTTATAACTTTTGCAAGGGCGCTCCCTCCAGAGGCTAAACCACCAATAGCACCAAGAGCAGTTAAAATTGGTACTAATGGTAGAAAACCACCAACTTTAGGTATGGAGATGACTCTGGGTACTTTTATTGACTTGTTTCGCCTTATTGTTATACCCTTTACCTTTAAAAAAGGTAAATAGGGTATACTAACTTTGTGCTGTTGAGAGGGGTTGCAATTTCAAGAAGGAGGCGTGGTAGGTATGGACATATGTATACAGATATGATCAGAATCAATTTCTAAGCAATTTTTATTTTGTCCGTCCGTCTGTCTGTCCGTCTGTCCGTCTGTCCGTCTGTGGCCACTTTTTTTCTACACCGTTAGAGCTATCTTAATGAAATTTTGCAAAAGTGTAGCCTACACAAAGATACAGAACCAGATAGCTATATGGGCCGATTTTGACAAAGACCACGCCTACCTCCCATATAAGGAAGTTTTTTCACCTTTTTTAAAATGACTATAACTTCGGTCCAATTGACGGAATCGTGACGTTATTTGGCAGTTATGGAGATGTGGGTTCCACTAAACACTGTGCAAAAAGTGGGCGGTATATGTATATTAACTGCCACTATTAACCAATATTGATAACTTAAGATTTGATAAAGATTTACGGACGAAATTTTACGGGAAGGAACATGTGGATATTACAAAGCTATCTGCAGCGAATAGGGCTGATGAGAGAAAAGACACGCCCACTTTCTATATAGGGAACTTTCGGGTCTAAAATTAAAATTAGCCTACCTATGCTCGTATTGATGCAAGCGGAATAAAAATTTGCAGAAATATACATGGGGTCCATAATAGTGTGTGTGCAGAATATGGATATCATAATGCAACTGACACGCCCACAATTAGCCAAAAATCATTACTGTGTTCCTATTAAAGAATTATTAACAAAATTTCACAGGAAGGTTGCGAGTACGAACATTAAAAACCCCACAAAAAATGGGCGTGTTATTTCTAAAGCCACGCCCACTATTGACATATTGTTATAACTTGCGATCTATACAATATTTTTGGACGAAATTTTATATTCGTACGTATATGGACCCTGCAAAGCGATATACAAGATTCGGGGTCCATCAGATGAAGTATACGCCTCCCTCCCATATAATGAACTTTGGGGACCCCACTTAAAGACAATTACCCTATCTATGCTTTTAGTGATTATATATGAAAACAAATTGGTAGATGTATACACTGGGTCTGTACTAGCAAGCATTTGCAAAAATGCGTTCAGTCAAACAGGATGAAAAAATTATTGTTATGAATATTGATTTTCCAACCAAAAATTCTTCTAAAGTCAAACATAGTTCACTTTTACCGAATTCCATAAGAGCTTTAATTGTCGGTCCCTTAAATTGTGGACTAATGTTATGATAAGTTTAATAGAAAGTTCTAATGGTCTTAAATTTGAGAATATATATATATATATATATATATATATATATATATATATATATATATATATATATATATATTAATATATATATATATATATATATATATATATATATATATATATATATATATATATATATATATATATATATATTAATATATATATATATATATATTCAAAGTCTTTATATCAATCAAATTATGTTTATTTAAAGAAATTATTAGAGCCGATAAAAGGTACAGGATTGTATACATTCTCTGAAAATGATGATGTTCTACCATTGGAGAATGCAAAGCATAATTCTATTATTATATTTGATGATGTTGCTTGTGAGAAACAAAATAATATTCGGTCATATTTTTGTATGGGGAGATATAAAAACATAGATAGTTTTTACTTATGTCAAACATATACACATACTCGTATACCCAAACATTTAATACGTGATAATGCGAATATGATTGATATGTTTCGACAAGATGAAATGAATATGAAGCATATACTCGTATATAATGATCATGTTGGTGCTGATATGAATTGGATGAATTTCACAAAAATGTGTAGTCTATGTTGGGAGGATAAATATAGCTTCCTAGTCATCAGTAAAGATGATCCTTTACATTGCGGTCGTTATAGGAAGGGGTTTGACATATTTATTCAGATATAAAAGAATAGACATGGATTATTATATGTTTAGTATCATATCTGCAATCAGCACTTGACAAGGGGCAATGGCTGAATAGGAAAAATGAATGAAAAACTTTTAAAAGATATAATTAAGACCAGAAGCATATTTAGAAAAAAATTCAAGAGTATTAGGTTGGGGGAAGCAGATGCAGAAAATCTTTTAGAAGATACATTCAAATCTATTACTAAACCACTAAATGAATTAATTGAAAAGACCAAAGCAACTAATGCAAATAATACAATAATCAATGGAAATGAATATGATTTTAAGTTTGATAGGAAGACAAGTACTCCAATCAAAAGAAGTCAATCACATTTGTTGAGTAAAATCAAAGTTCAAGATATTGCTGACAGTAATGTGGATGATACTTTTTTCAGTCAAGGAAGCAACACAACCTCAAATCAGTCAAAATTACAAACAAATTTAACACATTTGGAAAAGAGTGGTCAACTAGATAGATTATGTGGAACACATAAAGATTTAATTGGTGCATGGAGATTTGGTGGTAGTGCTTTGAAAATTTCTGAGATCAAATACAAATATCAGACGAAAATTGGGTGATAACACCTGGTTTGTTTGAATTATTATTCTATAAAACACCAATGAATTATGATAACAATGAATTGGAAATTTATTAAAAGATTTTATTGAAGACGAATGCGCATAAATGAACTTTTGATTTAAATGAACAAGTTAAATGTACTAGATCATATAAATATAAACAAATAATAAAGAAATTATTTACTGAAAAAAAATCATTAAGTGCATGATGGTTCTGGTCTAGGTCCCACATATTGGGCTGATCCAAACGAACTGGTTGATCGGTTGCGGTTGTTAATGTCATCACAATCAACTGGTCGCAATAATCATAATAATGAGATCATTTCAATTGTTGAAGAATTGAAAGAATGTAATATAATTATATAAATATTTGTAGTAAACAAAAAATCTATTTTTTCAATCTGAGAATGGCTGTTGATAAGTTTGGACACTATTCTAAACAAAAGCATAATATATATGATTTGAAAAGAAAGGATGTTTCAAAAACATTTGGATTCAATTTGGATAAAGGTAAGAACTTGAACCTTGATTGGAAACGAATTAGACATGTTGAGCAGCCGATGGAAGAAGATGATGCTGCAACAAAATCATTTGTACAAATCAAAGTCCTTCAACTATCTCAAGATTTACTCACAACTATAAAAAATCAAACAATGATATATTAAATAAAGTTTCTGCTAAATATGAACTCATTGAAGATATGAATGTTAAAACAGAAACTTCTCTAAAATTATACTCGTATATGGATTATGTTTTAGATTCTCAAAGAAAATATATGGAACAGAGTCTTAGTAGAATTGAGAATTATATTTTTGATTACATAACAAAAATTGAAAAAATACCAATTAAAACAGTTCCGATAATAAGAGGATTAGTTGAAGACGATGAGTAAGAAAAGTTTAGTAGATGAACTGCACAAACAGGCTCATAAAAACTTTAAACGACGACGAGTAATAACAAAGGGCATAGATGATTTATGGCAAGCAGATTTAGTGGAAATGGGTTCTTATTCCAAATGCAATAGTGGCTACCGCTTCCTCCTAACAAAATTAGATACATTTTCAAAATTTGCCTGGGCTGTACCTCTTAAAACGAAAAATGCTGCTGATGTCACTGAGGCTATGCGAAGTATATTAGTTTTGAGAAGAATACCCACAAATTTACAAACAGACGACGGTAAAGAATTCTTCAACAGTAAATTTAACAACTTGATAAAAGAATATCGCATTAATAAATACTCAACATTTAGCATTTTAAAGGCATCAATCGTTGAACGTTTTAATAGAACTCCCAAAGGAAGGATGTGGAAAGCATTTAGTTATCAAGGAACATATCAATGGATTCATAATTATATAAATTTAATTAATGAATATAATTTTAAGACTCATAGAACTATAAAAATGTCACCCAGTAACGTTAATTCCCCTAATCAAAAGTTAATATTGAAAAATTCTTATAATAATTTAAAAATGTTTCATAAACCAAAGTTTCATGTTGGAGAAAGTGTGAGAATTATTAAATATAATATAAGCATATTTTTGAGAAAGGTTATACACCAAACTGGACAAGAGAAATTTTCAAAATTAAAACTATACAAAACACAAATCCAACTACATATATTTTGGAAGATTATAAAGATAATATCATTAAAGGTGAATTTTATGAACATGAGCTACTGAAAACAAGATACCCTCATTCTTATCTGATTGAAAAAATTAAGAAATCTAAAGGTAATAAAGTTTATGTTAAATGGTTAGGTTTTTCAAGAGAAGAGATTTTTTGGATTAATAGTAATGAATTATTGTAATATATATATATATATATATATATATATATATATATATATATATATATATATATATATATATATATATATATATATATATATATATATATATATATATATATATATATATATATATATATATATATATATATATATATATATATATATATATATATATATATATATATATATATATATATATATATATATATATATATATATATTGTAAGAACCAAAATCTTCTGTGGGAAATTTTGGCCCACACTACAAATGACAGAGTCGCCACGAAACTATATACACACACACATCACGATAAACTACCCGAACCGAAGCAACTACATTAGAAATTTAACGAAAAAAACTACAAGCATTGTAACCAATTAGCGCGGCCGTGGTAGGAGCGCAGATCAGTAGCAGCATATTAGACCAGTTGGAATAATAACTAGGATTACAACAAAAGCAACCTCACGCACAGCCAACGATCTTGCCAATCAGCGCTATGCTTGCAAAGAGCGAGGAAAAACACAGCGACGAGGAATACAACAAATACATGCCGGACAAGAGAAGGTGAGTGCACGAACTCAGCGGTGGAATTCGCCGAGTGCGCTCGCTCGGAAATCTTACACCAACAACACGAAGAAACGAGAGCGAAGCACAAGACGGACAACGACAGAACCACCACCACGCCAACGGCCGGCAAGTACAAAGCACAAGAGGGAAATGCTGGTTGGCAGTTAAATTAAATATTTAACAACAACAACACTATAGGATTCCGGACAGCGCTGCTGGCAGGCAACAATACTGCAGGCTAACCAGGGACCGTTGGAGTGAGGTGGCTGACCGCCAGAAGTTGAAGGTGGCCCAAGGGCAAAAGACGGCAACACCAACAAGCCTGACTGCAACAACAACAAGCCTGCCACAACAACAACAATCGACTACTGGCCAACGGAAGTAAAATCACACAACGGTGGCCTGCGAACAACAACATGTGTCAGCCGCTGCGACCTGGGACTATATAAACCACGTAGCCCAGGCAGTAGGTCTCTTCTTCGGACACCAGCATCCTGACTAGCAACAGCTCTACAAAGTACCATACGAACATAAAAAGCTTAGCAAGAACCTCTGGTTTTTAATCGTTTTCTTGCTAAGTGATACACAGACAGAGACTACAGGGATTCAGTGAGAGCCTCTGGTTTTTAATCGTTCTCCCACTGAATCACTGAGACACATACGCAACCGAGACTTAGGAAGCTTAGCAAGAACCTCTGGTTTTTAATCGTTTTCTTGCTAAGTCATACACAGACAGAGACTACAGGGATTCAGTGAGAGCCTCTGGTTTTTAATCGTTCTCCCACTGAATCACTGAGACACATACGCAACCGAGACTTAGGAAGCTTAGCAAGAACCTCTGGTTTTTAATCGTTTTCTTGCTAAGCCAGACACAAGCAGGGACTACAGGGATTCAGTGAGAGCCTCTGGTTTTTAATCGTTCTCCCACTGAATCACAGAGACACACACTTACCGGGACGTAGAGACGTAAAAACAAGTACACATTGAATAAGTTATTTATACACTAAGCAAGTTGAGTTATATAGAGTTAAGGAAGTAGTATTGTTTTGAGCAAGGACTAACAAGAGTCCATAATCAATACACTAAATAAATACGTTGAAATTAATTTAACACACAGGATTTTATATTTTTCTGTATACGACCCCTGGAGCCGCTGAGTTTTACCCCAGCTATAGAAAAGAGTCGTTACAATATATATATATATATATATATATATATATATATATATATATATATATATATATATATATATATATATATATATATATATATATATATATATATATATATATATATATATATATATATATATATATATATATATATATATATATATATATATATATATATATATATATATATATATATATATATATATATATATATATATATATATATATATATATATATATATATATATATATATATATATATATATATATATATATATATATATATATATATATATATATATATATATATATATATATATATATATATATATATATATATATATATATATATATATATATATATATATATATATATATATATATATATATATATATATATATATATATATATATATATATATATATATATATATATATATATATATATATATATATATATACGAGTATATACGAGGTGTGATCAAAAAAGAACCGTTATTGTGTGATCAAAAAATGAAGTATTTATTTATTCATCAACAACTATCTTGTCCCCTTTAAAGTAATTCCCCTCAGATATAATACACTTATGCCAGCGTTTTTTCTAATCCTCGAAACACTTCTGAAACGCTTTTTTTGGTATCGCCAACAGCTCCTGTTTCGATTTTTCTTTTATCTCCTCAATCGTAGCAAAACGCTTTCCTTTAATCGGTGTCTTCAGTTTTGGAAAGAGGAAAAAGTCAGCGGGGGCCAAGTCCGGTGAATACGGTGGTTGCGGCATGATTACGGTTTTGTTTTTGGCCAAAAACAGCTCCTGAGCGATGTCCATGCGACGTTGTTTTTGCTCAAAATTGAGCAATTTTGGAACAATCTTCGCTGCCGCACGTTTCATGCGTAAAACATCCGTAAAAATTGCTTGGCATGAGCCGAACGAAATGCCAACATCATCAGCAACCTCTCTGATAGTGATTCGACGATTATCCAAAATCATTTTCTTCACTGCGTCAATGTTTTCATCGGTTGTTGACGTGCTCGGGCGACCAGGAGGAGCATCGTCGTTGACATCTTCTCGGCCTTCCTTAAACCGGTTATACCACAATTGAACTTGTGTTCTGCTCATAGTAGACTCGCCAAAGGCCACAGTCAACATTTCAAATGTCCTTGCGCATTTAATTTCATTTTTTACACAAAACTGAATACAGTTTCTTTGATCCATTTTTTCAAATAGTACAAAATCGAAGAGCACACCAAAACACGACTAACCTTTTTATCTGTCAAAAACAAACTGACAATCTAAAATGGTTGGTATTGCCAACATATATAATAGACATGTGTATCAACATAACAGAAAAAAAATGCGAACATCGCACATACGTAACTCACGAAAAGATGAAAATAACGGTTATCTTTTGATCACACCTCGTATATATATATATATATATAGATATATATATAGGTATTAAAAAATTTGTAATAATAATAAATATATAATATAAAAAATATAATTTTTATTTCATTTAAATGTTATCAGTCAAGATGTCGATTACATTGACTTTAACTGGCAAAACATCCGTTCTGTCTGCAGATTATTTTCCACCAATAAATTAAGATTCAAATTATGTCTGTGGTGTAACTCGTTTTCATACATATCACTCAATTCCAATTATTGATGTTGGGAACAATCTATTTCACATAGGTGAAAACATCATTGAAATTCCTATTGGTTCTTATGAGCTTGATGATATTGCCAACTATCTACGTGATGAATATGAAAATTTAAACGTGGAGGGAGAACTTGATATACAAGCAAATCATAATACACTTGAAATAGAAATTTTCAGCAATGAAGTGATTTACTTTAATGAAGATCGAACAATTGGTTCATTATTAGGCTTCAGTCGAAGAACGTTGGAAGCAGAGAAAGAACATACATCAGATCTCCTATTAAATACATTAATCCTATTAAAAAAATAATAATGTAAATACATTAATGTAATTCGTATAGAATGTAATATTACAGTTGGTTCATATATTAATGATTTGTCTGCCCACACTACTCACGAGTTTTCTATAAACGCTAGCCCTGGTTATAAAATAGATGAGAATCCGAAAAATATCATCTATTTACCAGTTAACACCAAGCAGATAAGTTCCATCACAGTGAGAATTGTTGATCAGGATAATAATTTAATTAATTTCCGAGGAGAAACAATAACACTACGATTACATTTGAAACCACAGGACTAGAGATTATTTATAATAAAAACGTAGGGCGAAGTGTACCCTTTATCACTTTCCCATCAACAGTTGAGCGAATAGGAAGAAAGGCTACTAATGAGGTTATTAAACGTAAACGACTAACAATTGCTAATCGAGAATTTTTAAAGTCAACAGGATTTAAATTAAAAACTAAATCATGAATGATATAATTGATGTTCTACAAAAACCATTATATGATGAGAGCATTATAAAAAAAGAGTACCATAGCTATTCACCATATTTACAATAATATAAAAACAATGTTGAAATAAGAATCTCAATTCAAAATCAAGATCTCTATGTTTTACCCAGTGAAAGTTTAATATATATAGAAGGTTATGCTACCTTAATTTATGGTTCAATTTCACATAAGATTAGATTAAAAAATAATTGTATGGCATATGTAATGGTCACTTTAATTTTTGTGTACCACTGAAAATGTTATTAGGATTTGCTGAGGACTTTAATAAGGTGGTGGTAAACTCTAAACATGAATTAATATTATTACGTTCCAAGAATGATCAAAATGTTGTGACCTCAAGTGATTCAAAGGAAAAGATAATGCTAAATATAAAAAATATCACATGGAAAATCCCACATATACAATTATCTGATTTTGCCAAATTAGGAATGTTTAAGACAGTGAGCAGCGGTAAACCATTAACATTAGCATTTCGCAGTTGGGATTGCCACTTTAATCCCATGCTCTCCCAAGGAACAAATCACTTGTGGAATGTTAAACTTTCAACACAGAGTGAAAGAACTCGCATCATATTGATCGGATTCCAAAATGCAAACAAATTTCAACATTGTGATCTAACGGATGTGAAAGTACATCTAAACTCAATTACATATCCATATGATGATCTTAATTTGAAATTTGATCATGATCGTTATGCCATTTTATATGAAATGTATTCAAACTTTCAGCAAAGCGATTACAGACGTGATCCTCAACCTCTACTATTATGTGATGAATTTAAGACTGTAGCCCCAATAATAGTGGTTGATGTCATCAAAACGAAGCTGTTAAAACAGGACCAATTGATATCAAAATCGAATTTAAGACATTAAAGAATATTCCAGCAAATACATCAGCAGATAGAGTTATAGAATATATACCTTTAAATAATGAAGTCAAAAAAATTATTTAAAGAGTTCCTATTATCTATATGTATTTCAGTAAATTATATGCCATTGAATTAATTACTACAAACCTTTAAATGGCTTCAGATAGTTTTATAACATTAGATGTGCACGGTTTTAAAGGAGATGGAAATAGATTTACAGCAAAAGAGTTGGCTATTACACAGAATTTCAAAGTTTTATCATTAAACCTCCTTTTGAATTTAGAAGATTGTTTCAGAAATATCAAAGAGAAGCAAATTTTTTTTTATTTTTATTTTTTTTATTTTTAAATATATATTTTATTGAATCTTCTAATAATATCTTAGAACTAACAATAAATCTTCATAGTATATTTAACATTTCACTTTTAAATTCATATCAATCATTACCAACCTCCCAGTGCCAGTGCTTTGAGGAGTTATGGTATATGAAAAGAAGTAGCGCAATACTTAAATAATAGCGTAATGAATAAGCTTAAACTCTAGTTTGTTGCTAAGCGCAGCACGTCCATTCTTTTCAGGCGGGTGTGTCCTTGATGCTGTAGTAGACGCCTCGCTAATGTATTGGGATGCTTGTCTAGCTTTGCTAAGTAAGATTCAGCAAGTCGGGAAACTTCTCTAGTTACATACGGGATATGTAAATCTCTGTGGATGTTAACGTTTTTGATGTACCAAGGAGCATTGGTAATCATTCAAAGGATTTTCGATTGAGCTTGTTGCAGATTTTCGACATTTGAGGGTGAAGCAGTACCCCAGTACAGTACAGTTTGTGCAAGATTCCTTCGTGCCAGACCTTATCAAATGCCTGAGTGATGTCGAGAAAAACTGCGGAACAGCATTGCTTCTTTTCGAACGTTTCTTGTATAGTATTTACAATGCGATGAACTTGTTCGATAGTACTGTGTTTTTCTCTAAACCCAAACTGGTGGTTTGGTATAACATTAGACTGTTTGACAACGTCTTTAATACGCTTTATTATTAAACTTTCAAAGAGTTTTGAAAAAATTAATAGCAGACTAATTGGTCTGTAGGAAGAGACGCTTGTTGGGTCCTTTCCAGTTTTGGCAATCATGGTAATTTGGGAAATTTTCCATGAGTTAGGAAAGAATCCAGTGCGTATTATAGCATTTAATATATGCAAGAGATGCATTGTGGCTATTGCTGGGAGCTCTTTTATCATTTGGCCCGTAATCAGATCACGCCCTGGAGATTTTTTGGCATTGAGTTCTTTGATAGCGTTTGTCAGCTCCTTTTTGGCGATCGAGATACCATTGACGCTAGGGATAGCATCAACCGCCGTTAGAGAACGGTTGGAACTAGCAAGATTAGGGGTGAAAACTTGCTCCAAATGATTTGCGAATGCTATTCCCTTTTCTGCATCACTTCTTGCCCAGTTGCCGTTGGGAAGGCGTATTGGTGACTCCATTTGAATGGGTTTTTTCGAGTTTTTGGCCGTTCGCCATAGAGAATAGCTTGAGGCTTCTGTAGGACAGAGGGTCTCTACAAACTCGTGAAACTCGGAGGTTTCCTTTTTTTTTAGAAGGTGATGCAGTTTTTTAGTACATTCATTCAGTTTCTTCTTCAGAGAAGGTGATCTCTGCAAATGCCATTCTCTCCTAAGAGATCTTTTTTCGGAGAGGAGCTTCAGAATGTCTGGGGGAGTACACTCTTGTCGGGTTTGAGCTTTAGAACGTGGTGTAGCGATTTTTACTGTTTGGGATAGCAATTGAGTGAAATTGAAAATAGCGGAGTTTATTTCCTGATCAGACTTTAGGGAGGTCTTTGTTTCAAGATGTGAACTTATGAACATCTTATATTTAAGCCAGTCTGTATTCTTGTAGCCGAAACTACCACTCACGTTTTTCTGATAGGAGCTTTCAGAAAAGAAAGTTATTATTGTGGGAGTGTGATCAGAGGACAGCTCCAGAGAGGAATGCACAAGAGAGTGTACATTATTTATACCTCTAGTGATGGCGAAGTCAATAAGATCTGGAATCTTCTGTTTGTCGGATGGCCAGTATGTAGGCTTACCATTGGACAAGACATTAAGACCAAGAGCATTTATCGCAGAGAAGAGTTTTCTGCCTTTGGGAGTTACTAAACGTGAGCCCAAAAGAGTATGTGCATTAAAGTGTCCAGCAGCAATGAACTTAGCATTGAGAGTACTAAAGAATTGTTTGTATTGCTGCTCATCTATATTCAACCTGGGTGGGTAATAGATGGATGATACTGTCAAGCCTTTGACGTATTCTTCGAGCTGAATAGTCGTCGCTTGTAGATAATCGGTACAGTATCCTTGCATTGGGAAATGCTTTATTCTATTCTTGATCAGAATGGCTGTACCACCACGTGCTTTGCCACCGGGGTGTTTGGTGTCATAAACTTTGTATACCGCTATCTGGAAACAATTTTTCTGAGTAAGGTGAGTTTCAGAAATTAGCATCAAATCGTTATCGTTGAGAAATAGTTTGAGCTCATTTTTGTGCTGACTTATGCCATTTGCATTCCAATGACAGATTTTCAGTGCGTTCATGGTTTTGTTAATAGGGATTGCAATAGCATGTTCTGATTACGTATCATGTCTTGCATCATGCTTTGCATTGAGTACATAAATTGCGTCATATTTGCGATGAACTCTTGTAAAGTCTTTTCAAGAGTACTCTCATCAGTTTTAGGGTTTAGTGGTGGGGTACCTTTGAGAATATTTGCGTAAGAAATACTTGAAGGCTGTGCTTCACTGGCAGAGATTTCACGCAAAACTGTTACGCGAGGAACAGTTTTAACTTGTTTTGGCTGAGGTGCTAATTTCTTTTTTATATGAGCGTATACAGTGCAGCCTCTGTAGTTTGCAATGTGATTTTCACCACAGTTGCTGCATTTTTTGACACTGGAGTCGTCTTTGGGCTTTGTGCAGTTTTGTGACATGTGGAGATCACCACATACGACACATACACTGGGAAGTGTACAGTATTTTCTAGTGTGCCCAAATTCTTGGCAGTTCAGGCATTGAACTGGTCCAATTCGCTTGTGGGGTTCTTCTACAGAGATTTTTCTATGTAGAAGATAGCGGAGGTTGTAGATCGGGTGTGATTCGCCTTTTCTCTGGTTCGAGTCGACTGGCTGTAGCTCAACGCGAAAGAGCGGCAGTGGAATCTTATCTTTATTGCGTATGTTAAACACAGAGTTTGCGGTAAAACCCTCTTGGGATAGGGCTTCTCTTATTTCGTTGACATCTACGTCCGCTTCGATTCCTCTAAGGACAACAACAATGCCTTTGCTACTTTTAAGCTGGTAGGTGTAATAATTTTTTTTCTCTGTGTCAAAGAGATTGACGACTTTGCGATAGCTTGATTCGATAATATTGATATATAATTGAATTTTGGTTTCATATATTTTGCCTTTTAGTATTGGGACAACATGAAAGTTTTTAGCACCAATTAGAGTGGGTAGAGTTTTTACGAGAGCGTTAGAGTTGCGCTCCCTTAAATAAATTGGTGGGGGCTTTACCTCTTTTAGGACTTTCTGGGTAGAATTGTCTTCGGCATTTGCAAGAGGTGCAAACCTGTTAGAAGCGAGTGGATTCTTTTCAGGAGCAGAATCATTAGATTTAATCTGCTTTGCCGATTTTTGAGACAATTTTTGGGGACTCAACTTGCGCTTAACCACAATATAGCGGTCCATACCAGTCTGTATTGCCGAACCTTTTCCTTGGCTGGCTGTAGCATGCATGTTTTTTCCTTTGCCTGTAGCGCTATGTGTATTGTTGAGAGGTTCTAATGGTGAGGGAGAGTTGCTTTGCATACTCCACGGCAAAGTGTTTACCGACCCAGAGCCAACAATAAGCGTACTTACGTTTTTGCAGCAGTCGTTACTTACTGTAACGTGCTCAAGCTGAGAGCCAGCGTTAGCAGAGCCAGAGAGGGAGAGCTGTTTATGGGAGCAGTCAGACAATGAAGAGCTGCGCTGCCTACCGCTGCTGTCGAATTGTGCTATAAGTGTATTAATTTCACTTGGCGTGAGATCGCAACTGTTTTTATTTATGTTCACGCTGTTGTAATTGTTTTGTTGTGTTTGCGCATCGGTTGTCTTCGTTGCCATTGCTGCACTAGCTGAACGCGCGGGTGGCGAGCGCAACATGTAATGTTTACAGGTCAGATTTTCGCGATTTTTTATTTTGTTCCTTGTTGTATGTAGTTATATTTATCAGTACTTTTTTGTTAGCCGGGTAGAGAGTTTTTGATTTTTTTGTTTCTGATGTTTGTCATTTTTTGTTTTCGTTTGTTAGTTCTTTTTTTCGTGGTTAAAGCTTAGAGCCGCGGAGAACACGTCTGCTCGCGACACGATTTGAAAATGTAATGCAAGCAAATTGGCTAACAAAAAATCATCATGGTTTTGCGTGGTATGACGGATTCACCTCATTTAATAGTGCACGAAAATTTTTAAAGGAAAATCTACTGTCTACAACAGTTTATGTTAAGGATTAGAGAAAAAAATGTGGATTGAAGATATACTTAACAAAAATGTTTACAACTTGGAAGAATTTGGATGCGATAATTTAAAAATTCTAAATAAAAAATATCCAATACTTACTCAATGCAGTACCCTATGGATGTTGTGCGTTAAAAAATGCTTTGATTTTAAGAAAATTTATTGATGTAGAAATAAAAAACAATGTTTAATAGTTTTGTTTTGAAAATAATAAAATCTTGATTATAAATTATGTAATAATAACAATATTTAAATAAAAATAATAAAACTTAATTTATCGATTACAATTAATTTTATAATGTCCCCAAGCGTAATTATTTACTCTATCTTCTTTAATATATCGTTTATCATCATCATTACTGAATATTATTTTTGTCCATTGTTGCGTATAAATTTCATGAACTTTTGGTCTAAAGACATACATTTTGTCATAGAATACCTTATTCTGTAGTAAACAATCTTTATAATCATTTATATTCAGTTTCGATAAAACACATTTCTTCACACCTTTTGATTTTTTTATTTCATTACCGTCTAAAATATTAATACAATACATTTTTGAGCGTAGCCCAATGAATTCTTTCATTATTCGACCATTATTTTCATCTTTCATCATTTCTAAAGATTTTTTATTTTTTAAAGGTAAATTGAATCTATTATCACTAGGATATTCTGATGTATCAAACTTTAGATCAATATCATTACGAATATCTTCATAAAAATCATCTGTTTTTATAGAATATATAAATGAATGTGTATTGTTGAGAGGTTCTAATGGTGAGGGAGAGTTGCTTTGCATACTCCACGGCAAAGTGTTTACCGACCCAGAGCCAACAATAAGCGTACTTACGTTTTTGCAGCAGTCGTTACTTACTGTAACGTGCTCAAGCTGAGAGCCAGCGTTAGCAGAGCCAGAGAGGGAGAGCTGTTTATGGGAGCAGTCAGACAATGAAGAGATGCGCTGCCTACCGCTGCTGTTGAATTGTGCTATAAGTGTATTAATTTCACTTGGCGAGAGATCGCAACTGTTTTTATTTATGTTCACGCTGTTGTAATTGTTTTGTTGTGTTTGCGCATCGGTTGTCTTCGTTGCCATTGCTGCACTAGCTGAACGCGCGGGTGGCGAGCGCAACATGTAATGTTTACAGGTCAGATTTTCGCGATTTTTTATTTTGTTCCTTGTTGTATGTAGTTATATTTATCAGTACTTTTTTGTTAGCCGGGTAGAGAGTTTTTGATTTTTTTGTTTCTGATGTTTGTCATTTTTTGTTTTCGTTTGTTAGTTCTTTTTTTCGTGGTTAAAGCTTAGAGCCGCGGAGAACACGTCTGCTCGCGACACGATTTGAAAATGTAATGCAAGCAAATTGGCTAACAAAAAATCATCATGGTTTTGCGTGGTATGACGGATTCACCTCATTTAATAGTGCACGAAAATATTTAAAGGAAAATCTACTGTCTACAACAGTTTATGTTAAGGATTAGAGAAAAAAATGTGGATTGAAGATATACTTAACAAAAATGTTTACAACTTGGAAGAATTTGGATGCGATAATTTAAAAATTCTAAATAAAAAATATCCAATACTTACTCAATGCAGTACCCTATGGATGTTGTGCGTTAAAAAATGCTTTGATTTTAAGAAAATTTATTGATGTAGAAATATGGAGCTACACCATCTGGGCCAGATGCTTTAAATGGTTTGAAGCTATGTATAGCCCATTGCAATTTTGGCTTCGGGACTATGTCTGAGTTGACTTCAACTACATTCCCGCTGGGATTCGTTCTCCGCGGAATGGTACTCGAGCAACCAGGGAAGTGAGTCTCCAGAAGAAGCTCTAGAGTCTCATTACTATTTGAAGTCCAGGATCCATCTTCCCTCCTCAGGTAACCAGGTACCATTGGAGTAGTTGATAGGATCTTCCTCAACTTGGACGTCGCAGAGATATCTTCTACATCACCGCAAAAGTTTCTCCACGATTCTCTCTGTGCTTTCCTAAGCTTACTTTTGAAGGCTCTGAGTGCTGCCTTATATAAAGCCCAGTCTGCACTATCTCTAGACTTCTTTGCGCTGTTGAAAAGTCTCCTACACTTTTGTCTGAGTCCCCTAATTTCCTCCCCCCACCATGTGGGTTTTTGTTTCACCCTGGGTCTACTGAAGGGGCAAGAGACCAATAGAGCCTTATTAAGAGCAACCGTTAGAACCTCCACAGACCTATCAATTTCGTCACACGTGCTTGTGCTTGTGGGGTTCTGAGGTAGTAGTCTAGCTACAGTCACCTTGTAGAGGTCCCAGTTTGCTTTCCTGACATTTCTAAAAGCCTTAGGGCTAGGTAGACTATCTAGAAGATCAAACTGAATTAACCTATGATCCGAAAAGGAATGTTCCTCTAGAACTCTCCAATTTGAGATCCGATCAAAAATTGATTCGGAGGCAAGGGTTAAGTCAAGGACTTCTTGCCTATTAGCAGTAATGAAAGTGGCCTCTGACCCCTTATTGCATACAGAAAAGTTAGTCGTTACAATATATTCATATAATGACTCAACACGTTCAGTGACATCCGTGCTTCCCCAGATATCATGGTGCGCATTGGCATCGCATCCAATAATGACAGCCACCCGTTGAGCCTTTGCATCCACAACAAGCTTCTCTACGTTGGCTTCTGGAAGGATCTCATGGTCATGCGCCATATAGGCCGAGACCAACCAGTACCGCCCCTTGCCAGTTTCCAGGCAGACGGCCGTTAGATCCTTGGTGCTGTAAATGGGAAGAATAAATGAGCTAACATTATTCCTAATGAGGATACAAGACCTAGGTCTTCCTTCACTTACGGTATACAGCATGCTGTAATTTTCAGTATTGAGACTACATACCAAGCCCCCGTGCGTCCAGGGTTCTTGGATCAGGACAACGTCTACTCCGCTATTTGCAAGACGGAGCTGAAGGCTGGCAGACGCCGCCTTCTAGTGATGGAGGCTAATCTGCACTATTCGTAGCATCTCTGCTACTTGTAGCGCTGGTCACCTCCACCACCGTGACATCAGCCTCAGACTCCGAGTCTGACTCTAGAAGGACTTCCTCCTCACTAAGTGTGGTTGGCCTTAGGAGACTCTCCAAACCCCCCACAGTTGACATAGAGTCACTGCGTTTCGGATGCATGGTGGAGTCCTCAGCAGCAGCAGGATCAGCAGTTAGCCCTGCAGGATTCACTACCGCTTGATCCGTGTCAGACGGTTGCCCGGACCAGGCGACTTATGGACCACCTTAATAATGCATGCGATGCCGCCATGCCTAGAAAAGGAAGATGAAATGGGAGAACGCAAATGTGTTGGTGGAATGAAACCTTTGCCTCCCTGCGTAAAGAATGCCACAGATGTCGCAGACGTTACCAAAGGGCTAGGGGTTCTGAAAACTACGAACAGACCCAAGCCGAATTCAAGGAAAAAAGGAAGCAATTGTGCAAGGCAATAAGAAAAAGTAAGAGTGAGGCTTTCACCACCCTCAGAGAAGAAGTATAAATTAATCCCTGGGGCAGCGCGTACAGAATTGTGTTGAAGAAACTCCACAACAATTCTAACACACCTATCTGTGCGAGAACAATGGCTAAGATTGTGACAGGTCTGTTCCACAGAATGCCGAGCTAAGGCCTGAATTGGAAGTAAGCCACGCTGAAGATCCGATCCCGCCGGTCACAATAGAAGAGGTTATAGGAGTGGCAGATAAGATGAAAAGCAACAGGGCTCCAGGTCTGGATGGGATACCAAATATGGTAATTAAAACTGCCATAAAAAGAAATCCAAACATATTCAGCATTCTCTACACGGAGTGTCTGAGGGAAGGAACATTTCCCAAAAATGAAAGCGCCAGCGACTGGTACTCCTACCAAAAAGCGATAAACCTATAGAGGAACCAGGATCGTACCGACCCCTGTGCATGCTGGACGCAGCAGGAAAGGTCCTGGAAAGAATAATCTGCACCAGACTTGAATGCTATACTGAAGGAACCCCGGGTCTGCTTAAACGGCAATATGGATTCAGGAAGAAGCGATCCACGATGGATGCAATTGCATCTGTATGCGACATAGCGCGGAAAGCCATGGCTGGAAAAAGGTGGCTGGGAAGGCGACAAACAATATTGCGCGGTAGTTACATTAGACGTTAAAAATGCTTTTAACTCTGCCAATTGGTATCGGATCCCAAGTGCTCTACGCACCTTGCATATCCCTGGATACCTACTAAGAGTCATAGAAAACTATTTCTAGGATAGAATATTGTTTTCGACACAGACGAAGGTCCAAAAGATTAAAACATCACAGGAGGAGTTCCACAAGGATCGGTGCTAGGGCCACTTCTCTGGAACGCCATTTACGATGGTATTCTGGAAATTGAGTGACCAAAAGGGGTCGATATTATAGGGTATGCGGACGACATAGCCATAGTAGTAGTAGCCAAGAAACTTGTGGACGTGGCAGCCAAATGTAATGAAACCATCGGAAGAGCCAAGATGTGGTTGCAGATGGCTGGATTACAACTAGCCGAACACAAAACGGAGGCAGTATTAATGAGTAGCCGCAAAAAGATTGAGAGCGTAGAAATAAGGGTAAGAGGACATATGATCACGTCACGCCCCTATATAAAATACTTGGGAGTCCTTCGAGATCATCGGCTCAATTTTAAGGAACACCTGATATCTGCAAGTGATAAAGCCATCAGAGTAGGACAGCCTTGGCAAGGTTAACGCCAAACACTGAAGGACCAAGGCAGCATGTAAGGAAGCTACTAGCCAGCGTTAATACCTCCATTTTAATGTACGCAGCACCCATATGGGCTCCAGCAACAAGCTGCAAAGCGTATATGAGAGGTGTCACAACGGCGTATAGGCTAACAACAATGAGAGTGTGCTGTGCATTTAGGACCATATCAACTGATATAGATCTCGCCGTAAAGGAGGCCGCGGCCATTCGAAACTTGAATAGCCAAGACAAAATGGATCCAGCCAAAACTGAGTTAATCAGAAAGTGCTCACAAAATGAATGGCAGGAAAGATGGGATATATCCACGAAAGGACGGTGGACCCATGAGCTGATCCCAAACATACAAGTATGGATCGCCCGAAGACACGGTGAAGTTAACTACCACCTAACGCAATTCCTATCGGGACAGGGATGTTTTCGAACGTATCTGCACAAGTACAAACATGTGGAGGACCCATACTGCCTGTACTGTGTTGGCTGCTATGAGAATGCAGAACATGTGTTGATGGAATGCGGCAGATTTACGGGTGCAAAACGCCTGCTTGAGCGTTATATAAGAGAGAAAGTAACCCCAGCTGGTGTTCTTCGGTACATGCTTGGGTCAAAGGAGGCCTGGGATACAGCAGCGGATATACTGGTCGGATCATGAAACAAGTAAGATACGACGAGCAAAGCGCTAGAGGTTTAGCGAGCTAAAGCCGTTAGAATGACCAAGATACGAGAGTGAGGAAAAACTCTCAGCCCGCCCCGTGAAGGAATACCTTAACTGAATGTACCACGGGGACCCACGGGATCGAAGCAAATGTGGTTTTAGTTGGGTTAGAGTCCTACACCTCGGCATGATGCCTTCCACCTAAAGCAAAAAAAAAAAACACACACACACACAACTAGGCTGTGGCTGCCTGCTGCCTTCTAACTATTTCTACAGCTATTATCATCAAAAGCTCAGCTCAGCCAAGCTCAGCGCAGCCCTGCCCCCGGCTCAGCTCAGCCCTGCCCCCGGCTCAGCTCAGCCCTGCCCCCGGCTCAGCTCAGCCCTACTCCCGCCTCGACATTTGTACCAAAATCTTTAAAAATTCTAAACATCTTACAACTTTTTACTCCGATTTTCCATAGAGAGCAAAATACATTCTTTTTGCTCATTTCTTCTCTTTTGCTACAGAATCCCCATACAAAACATCTAAGAAATGTGCAAATGGATCAGGAATGGAGCAAAATGGTCCAGAAGAGACCTTTCTATACTACCCCTACGCCAATTATAGTTTGTGGTAAGATGATGTGTGTGAGCATGTCAGCGACTAAGATTAAATCAACCTTGTTGGGCTGATAGTACGTGGGGTCTGGTAAATGTAGACCAAGGATATGAGACCACTGTGTGTGGTCTACTGGCTGACTCGGCAAACGAATGGTGAGAGCTTTTAGGACGTGCGCAATGTCGATGTGGGTGGAGATATCCGTAATGGTGCAGGATCGTAAGGTGCAGCTGATGATGAACTTGGATTCGTTGACTGCGTTGTTGCCCACTCCACAAATTTGCGTTGTGGTGGATTTGCGCTTTAGTCCCAGACTCTGTACAACATGGTCCGAGATGATGTTAGCTTCGTAGCCTTGATCAATGAGCGCATGAATGCATAGAGATTGGCTCGATTCGTCGTTGATCAGGTTCACCATGGCTGTTCCCAGAAGAATTTTACGCGATGTACTGCCCGTGTTGACGCCGGCAAGAAGCTGTGTCGGGTTGGAAAATAATGTCGCATGCGCGTTGGGAGCGTTGTTCGGTGGATAAGCGACAGCTGGTGAGGAGGGTTCGTAAACGGTCGGTGCCATTTGGTTCTTATTTTCTAAAAACGAAACATTAGGATGAGTTGTTAGTTGTGTATTCACACTGTGTGATTAGTCTTTGAAATAGTAGGGAAATGAAGCAATTTATTGTGCCGTCGGCCACATTGTAACCAGTTTTTGTGCTGGTGCACTGAGAAAGTGCATGAGACTTACTCAGACAATTTTGGCAGAGTTTGGATTTAGCAACTATGCCTTTCCTTTCGTAGCAAGACTTGAAAAGGAAGATTAGGCATCGGCGAATGATATGTGCGTTACCACATAGTGCGCAGGAATCGCGCGTAGGAGATTTAGGTCGTGTGGTCGTGTGGAGGCTATTCGCTACGTGGCGAGATGCGTTGTTTGGGAACTGCTTGAATCTTGTTTGCGCATTGTTGGGCTTGCTTGAAAAAGATGGGTCTATTCGGAAATGCATCATGAGTAGCAGTATTCGCACAATTTGCAACACTGCTGATTTGACATTTGATGCAGCTGATACAAATGATGCCATTTTGCGTATATTTCAGTTGCATTACAGACCACGTTCTTTTTGCAGTAAATAAAAATGAATTTGTATTGAATTTATTAGTTGAAGATATATTTATATTTTAATATTTTGTTAAATGTATGGAAAAAGAAACTTAAAAATTTAAGAAGAAAGCGCTTTATTTACAAGAATGTGTCGATAAAAAGGAAAATTCCTAAAAACCAATCGTTTTATAAAACAATAAAATCAATCCCGATGATATATATTATTCTCATTTCTGAATGAATCGATCGAATTTACGTTATTTAAAATTTAGTTATTTAAGAACTTATTTCTGTAAAAAGATTGAAAAATTGGTTTTTAACTCACTTTTCTTCCTCCATTTTTTCAGTTTCATTCTACGCAACATAAACTTTTTTGATGCAAATAATGAGTGACACTTGATAGAAAAATGACATTTCAAAATATCTGACGATTGTAGTGCTGCCAGATTCACCTTTCAGATCACTATGCTCGTACTGCAAAACCAGTTTTCGCATTTTGATGCATTTCCGCGCAATACGCATCTAAATAGAAGTCGTCGAATACATTGGCAATATCTCTTTTAATGTAGGTGTTACCACTGCTAATATCCGCACAAATTAGGGCTTCATTGTCTTTTAGAAACTTTTCCCAAGTCTCGTCAATTTTCTGGAATCGCTGGGAGTAATATAGCTTCATTTTGCGTTAAACCGGGTGTTTATTGAAGCTGCCAAGGCTTTTCGTCAATGCACCACGCCTATCTAATTGAAGTTTGATAATTGGTTCAATCGACTTCATTTTGTTCTCATCTTTCTCACTCAGAACCCACAATTACTAAATTATTTTGTACACACTTACCAGATTTTGCACTAAATTGTTAATGGATGATTTTCAATAATATTGACAGATGTACCAAAGTTCTCATTGGGTTGTAGATGCTAGCGTTCGGCGGTTCCCGTTTTCCAAAAGCAAGAGCCGCTGGATGACTTCGCACAAACAGCTGCTGTGTGAAAAACAGCGTAGACAGTATGCGTGCCCTTGGGACGAGGTCGTAAGCGTCGCTGAGTATGCCAGTGCAAACGCACTGGCTTATGTCAGAGCAGAGTCGATAGGGAAGCAATACCGCAGAGTAGGCTGCAATGAAGTTCACGTTAACTACAAAATTCCAATGCTTGCTACTGGGTCGCTGCTTGTAGGTGCGACCTGGTGAGATACAGTCCGAACTGCACTGCTGACTGGTTCCGATGTGTGTGTCTCGTCCATAACATTTAATTAGAATTTAAATTTATTAATCGCATTTAATTACAATTTAAATTTATGCAGATATATTATGCAGACGAGTATATATATATATATATATATATATATGTATATATATATATATATATATATATATATATATATATATATATATATATATATATATATATGTATATATATATGTATATATATATATATATATATATATATATATATATATATATATATATATATATATATATATATATATATATATATATATATATATATATATATATATATATATATATATATATATATATATATATATATATATATATATATATATATATATATATATATATATATATATATATATATATATATATATATATATATATATATATATATATATATATATATACGAGTATACGAGTATATAAATATTTGACTGTATATATGTTTATGTTCCACCTTAGTTTCCCCCATGGGCCACCAAAATGTTCGTGATTAAATCAACGCTGAGTCTACATCCGACTCGGGGGTTCTTTGGCTTTCGGATTTTCTTTGATTGTCCTCAGAAACACTAAAATCAGTAACTCAATTCAAATTCTTTATTATATATTTTCTTATAATGTTAAAATTTTTGATTTACAATTTTATATCATTACTAACGAACCCCCTACACACCCCTACACATTTCGTAGTGCGTATATATATATATATATATATATATATATATATATATATATATATATATATATATATATATATATATATATATATATATATATATATATATATATATATATATATATATATATATATATATATATATATATATATATATATATATATATATATATATATATATATATATATATATATACATATATATATATATATATATATATATATATATATATATATATATATATATATGTATATATATATATATATATATATATATATATATATATATATATATATATATATATACGAGTATACGAGTATATAAATATTTGACTGTATATATGTTTATGTTCCACCTTAGTTTCCCCCATGGGCCACCAAAATGTTCGTGATTAAATCAACGCTGAGTCTACATCCAACTCGGGGGTTCTTTGGCTTTCGGATTTTCTTTGATTGTCCTCAGAAACACTAAAATCAGTAACTCAATTCAAATTCTTTATTATATATTTTCTTATAATGTTAAAATTTTTTATTTACAATTTTATATCATTACTAACTACACATTTCGTAGTGCGAAACAAAATAGGAAAATATAAAATCAAATAAATAAATAAATAGTTTTTATTGTAAAGCTCTGTGGTACACAACATTTTTTTTTGTTCCACTTTCGGTGTAAATATACAAAACCGATGGTGTTCCAACACGCGAACAGGCAACATACAGTTGTCTATGTGAGAAAACTGGATACTCTAAATTAACTCCACAAATTTCTAAAGATTGGCCTTGCGCCTTTTTAATAATAACCGGAAAAGCAAGGCAAACAGGAAACTGAAGTCGTTTAAATTCAAATGGCGTATCAGATGGAACGATTGGGATGCGGGCATTTGAGTAGTTAAGTGTACCTGTTGCTGGATTTGTTTGTTTGATATTGATATGATAACCATCTTCGCCTTCCCAAAATATTAATGGATATTGCAAGGCGTCATAGGAACGATGCGTATCCTGAATAGTCTGAAGAGTGTTATTTCGGCGAAAAATACGAATATCTCTATTTTCAGATGCGTCACCAACCAATACAATCCCAACTTCATTAACAGTGGGAACATTGAATCGACGCGAATGCTCTCCAACTGGAACTTTATCAGCTTTAATGACAATCATATAATTGACGTTCACTAATCTATCCGACATTTGATAGAACAATTGAATCAGTTGATTTTTTTCTGTCAAAAGAGCTTGTAATGTTGATACTATTGCTCGTTGTTGAATTTGCTGAATCCGATTATATTCACAACGAACATTAACTTGTTCTTCTGCGTCTCCTACAAAATATATTTGCAAGCATTTGGGAGTTTCAGTTGGAATTGGAAGCAAGGAGCCAATATTATGATACACTTGGCCTTGTATTTTAAACGTCGAATTGAAATTATGTTCACAACGTCACCTCGTTCATCGACGGATGAAAATTTTTTTGCAGGAAAAGATGTCATTTGAAAGCAACTATTTTATTTTCTGATATTTTTTAGAAATAATTTTGAATCTTCATTATCTCCCGACATTCATGATTTCAATGGCCAATCATAACTTTTACGTGAGCACAATATTCAATTTCTGGATCATATTCAAATGAGATACGATTAAAAGATGACAATGTAAATGCTCTGGCTGTCCGCATACGTTCTCTATTTATGAGTTGATCTAAATTGCGATTTTCATCTGTTCTATGTTGGCGTCTGTCTCTGATTGTGTTTCTCATTAATGTCCGGCGTTCATTCTGATGTTCAGTAGTTTGTGCTGAACGTAATCTCGATACTCTTCATCTGGTTGCTTCATTCACTTGTAATCTTTGTTCCGTGCTTAATTTGCTCGATCCGTTTTCTTCTTTGCAATGCCGAAGTTCTGCGACCAAGATTTGAACGACGTCGTGGCATTTTATTGTTACAGTAATTAGATGTGGAGGGAAATTGTTTGGTTTTAAGTTACGTGTGTTGCAATTTAATATTGTTGAAAATATAAATATGATCATATTGTAAAAATACATAATATATTCCCACTTTTTTTATTTTACCTTTGAAAAACAATCGAATTTAAATATTTTATGTTGTTAAATGTGTTTACAATGTGTTTGTTATGAGCAAAATCTAATAACTAAAAATGAGATGTCAAATATTAATACATATTGAATTGATATGAACCCCTAGCGCCATCTACCGGCACCAAAAAAAATAAAAAATTTTGTCTCTTAAGCTAACATATAGCGATTGTATAAAATGTATGAAAAAAACTTTTGTGGCGCCACCTGGCGGATCAAATATATACTATAACTTCACAGGCCACGACACAAATATATGTTGTAAATTTAGTTACGATAACTTTTATGGTTCCGGAGATCTTTCAAAACGTACCTACGCACCAACTATTTTATATATTAAGATTACTACTTTACACGTCTTTTTCGCTACCACTCACTCACTAGACTCTATTACCACTCGTGGCTAGTGTGAGCTACAGTTCATCATTCCGCACTTCTGTTATCGGTACAGTGGGTTTGGTATACGAAATTGTACACACCGCGAACGCATATAGGTTCAAAGGTTTTACGCATGTCAAAAGGGTCGGAGAGCTCTTTTCCAATTTTCACTGAGCTGCAGGTTGCATTTAGCGTCATCCTGTATAGCCTGATTAGCTTTGCAGGGACACCAAATTCAGACAGAGCGGCGTATAGTTGGCTCCTTATCGAGTTATCAAAAGCGGCCTTCAAATCGACAAAAAGATCGTAAGTGTCAATTTGTTTCTCAAGTGTGTTCTCCAAGATCTGACGTATTGCGAAGATTTGGTCGATCGTACCTGTACTAGGCCTGAAACAGCTCTGATAGGGTAAAAACAGCTCGTGAACAATTGGTTTCAGTCTTTTGCAGAGTACGTCAGATACGCGATGTTAAGAGGACTAATTCCGCGGTAGATACTGCACATCGCAGGATAACCCTCCTTGTGGACTGGGCAGAGCACACTCAGGTTCCAGTTGCTGGGCATGCATTCTTCCGACCATATTCTGCACAAGAGCTGATGCACATGCTTCGCAAGCTCTTCGCCTCCAGCCTTAAACAGCTCCACCGATAATGCATCGGCTCCAGCAGATTTGTTGTTTTTCATTCGCTTAATGGCTGTTAAGACTTCAATATAATCGGGTGGCGGTATTTCGAATTTATCATCAGCAATCCGTTGGTCGTATTCAGCCTCGTCGTGAGCGTCACTGCTGTCACCATTAAGCAGTTTCGGGAACTGCTCATAACCTGAGTATACTCTGGGCGTTTGTTACGAGATACCGGTTTTCGTCTGTACTGGAATTGGCTTCGGTCTTGAAACCTTTCGGTTGGCCCCTCACTTTTTTAAAAAATTTTCGAGCCATATTCCTGCTGCCAAATATCTCGATCGCCTCGCACTCTATTAGTTCAGCTTCTCATTTTTTACATTGAAAAAAATACGTTTTTCATTCTTCCTCTTCTCTCTGTATCGCTCCTTGTCACCTCGCGTAACACACGACTGCAGTGTGGCTCGGTATGCTTCGTTTTTCTCTGCAGCAGCGTTGCGACACTCTTCGTCATACCAGCTGCTCTTTTTTGGTCGGTGGTAGCCAACCACGTCTTCAGCAGTTGTGCACATGTAGTGGGAAATATGTATCCACTATGCGCAAATTTACCATCAAGTTGAGGGGGAGTCTCCTCAAGTAGACTAGCGAGGTGGGTTGCGAAGTCATTGGCTGTCCGGTGTGACTCCAGCTTCTGGAAGTCAAATTTTCTCGGTGCACTTGAACGTACATTTTTTGCCGCACTGAGGCGAGTGCTAACCTTTGCTGCTACAAGGTAATCGTCCGAGTCCATCTTGGCGCCTCGCACTGTACGCTCGTCAATACACTGGAGGCGTGTTGTCCATCTATCACAACGTGATCAATCTGGTTTCGCGTTTTCGGATCGGGGAGAGCCAGGTGGCTTTGTGGATATCGGGATGCTTGAACTTAGTGCTACTGACTGTCATGTTCCGTACCGCGGCGTTATCAGTCAGCCTCAATCCGTTGTCAGATGATTCGCCGTGCAAACTTTAGCCTTAGCATTCAATTCGCCAAGCACGATTTTTACATCGTGGCGGGGGCAGCGGTGGTAAGCTTCTTCAAGGCGATCATATAAACCGTCCTTGGTCACTGCATTTTTCTCGTCCGTCGGTGCGTTGGCGCGAATGAGGCTGATATGAAAATATTTGGCCTTGATCCCGATCGTGGCCGGTCTTTCATATAGAAACTGCTAGATATTTTTCCGCAACTGTCCGCTGACCTCGAAACCCACGCCGAATTCTCATTTCGTGCCATGGCAGCTGTAGTAGACGTCACAAGTAGTTTGCTTGAACTATCCCTGCCCCATCCATCGCAATTCTTGGAGAGCGGTTACGTCTGCTTGTATTGGTTCAAGACGTCGACCAGCTGGATACTTGCACCTGGCTTGTTCAACGTGCGCACATTCCAGGTGCATATCCTCAAATCGTGTTCCTTGGTCGTGGGGTGGCCCCCTTTTTAAAATACATGACATAT
This sequence comes from Clusia tigrina, assembly GCA_920105625.2. Classification (NCBI taxonomy): domain Eukaryota; kingdom Metazoa; phylum Arthropoda; class Insecta; order Diptera; family Clusiidae; genus Clusia; species Clusia tigrina. The sequence goes on along the minus strand of OV050032.1, from coordinate 126,974,543 downwards.
TTTACCATCGTACTGATGCGTTAACTTCTGAATACGGTCGTCAGCTGTGCTATTCCCTATTGTATTTTTATTATGTGAATACAGCGTGAAGATACAGAATACGTGAATCAGCAAATGGTGAATGTAATGTGAATTTGAAGCTTGAATTAGCGAATGAATTGGACAGTTGTAATAATTTTGTTCGGTCTTTTAAGTCGATGGTCCATTATTGTTGATCTAAATCCTAGAGTGCGGTTGAATTTCGGCCGCTGGGCCCCATTGATACCTATAAATACGTATAAATGAAATTTTGAAGTTATTTGTTTATTACAATACAATAAGGAAATTGAAAATAAAATTATCTTACAAAACTGAATAGGAAGTAAACATGTTTATAACAAAAAAGAAATTCTATTTTTACCAAATTTTTTATCATTGTATCCATGTCCACCATCTCTACACCAGTAGCTCGTTTCTGTAACTCAGTAGAGAACTTCCCTACTGCTGATGACGTAGTTCTCAACCACCAAGTTTTTGTAAATCGTTGAGACTTTAGTGTTTCTATAACTCAAAAAACTCACCAATTGAGAAATTCGTGTCGAGTTGAGAATGAACAGGGAATCTGACAGTTTTGACATTAATTTTTGAGCAGTGAGTATACTACACAAAGTTATGAAAAGCTACAAATAATAAATAAACAAACAAAACAATAAGGTTTGGACACAAATAAGCAAACAATTGAACATAAATTTAAAAAATGAGTGAGATACGGGTGTTCCATTTCATATCCCTGCGGCGCGATTCATAGAAATTTTTCTTTTCGAAGAAAAAAGTCCTTTTATGAAGAGTGGAGTTAGAAATATCTTCATTCCAAAATATTTAAGGGTAGTTGCACTACATCTTTACCCAACACTCATTCACAAATGACTTATCGTATGTAAACACGTCATTCGTAATTAAAAATTAATTTTATTTTATTTCTGTAAGAATATAACAAATTTTTAACTAAAAACATTACTTAACTGATAAGGTTTTTAGCTCATTGTCAAGATATTCCTTTGTTGGATATTTTAAATTTTTGTACAAGTCTATTATTAAGGTAACTTCTTGAATGTTTTTGGGAATGAAGCAACCAGCAAGGATATGTTGTATTAAAAGAGGTAATTGTTATCGAACATAGTATTGTTGCTCCAGTTGTATAAGGTTTTTTTTGAATATACAGGGTGGCCCCAATGAGACCTAGTGATGTTAAACACGTGTAACTCTTGTAATAACGGGTTTTTTTTAATGATTTATTTTAATAGGTTAAATACATTTTATGGAAATTTAACGTGACTATGTGTGAAATGTGACATCAGACAAATGACCACCATTTTGCTCGATACAGGCATTGGCTCTTTTTAGCGCATTTTGCATTACACGGCGTAATGTTTCTGGTTGCAGGCGCCGTATTTCGTCTCGAATATTCTGCTTGAGCTGTCCAAGTGTCTGTGGTTTGTTAACATACACTTTGTCTTTTAAATATCCCCATAAACAAAAATCGGGCGCAGTTAAATCTGGTGAACGAGGAGGCCAAGGGAAATCTGAATTTCTTGAAATTATGCGTTCACCAAAAATTTCACGCAGCATGTCAATAGTTTGCCTAGCAGTGTGCGCAGTGGCTCCATCTTGTTGAAACCACAAATTAGGATGTTGCTCCACCATTGGCCGCAAAAAGTTGTCGATCATTGTTCTGTAAGAAGCCCCGGAGACAGTTTCTGGCGTTTCATCCTCATTCTCAAAGAAATATGGGCCGATGATTTTGGTGGCCATAACACCGCACCAAACAGTGCATCTGATTGGGTGTGACTGATGCTGATGTTTTGCCCTTGGATTTTCGGTTACAAACGACGTCATTGTAAACTTGTAATCATGGAAGATGTGGGCGCTGATCTTATGTTAAAAAAACGGCGATAATTTCGCTGCGTCAGAACAATTGATCATTGAGAAGAATAATAAAATTCGATAATTTTAATGCGTTGTTGTGGACTGTACGTATTAATTTTAAATTTCCAAGAGTTCAGTTATAATCTGCAAAAAGAAAAAATTAATTATGTAAAAACAAATTATTTGTGTTTCACATCAGCTGGTCTTATTTGGGCCACCCTGTACATGCATTGGAACTAAAAATAATCATCCAAATAGTCTTACATTATTTCCAATTAATCCTAATTTAGTATATAATATTTTCAATAATATACAATATATTTATGAATTTCTTGCTCCTAGCCAATTTTAGTGGTAAGTGTTGGTAATCAAATAAATATAAATAAATAAGTTAATGGTAGAAATAAATAATGTAAAGTTTTCAAATTGTTAAATTTTTTCATTTTTTCAGGTGGGGTATTTTTGGCTTTTATGGTATACTTTTGGTAAAAGTATATTAGGATGACCTTTCAATAGAGTATATATAAATATATATATATATATATATATATATATATATATATATATATATATATATATATATATATATATATATATATATATATATATATATATATATATATATATATATATATATATATATATATATATATATATATATATATATATACATATATATATATATATATATATATATATATATATATATATATATATATATATATATATATATACATATATATATATATATATATATATATATATATATATATATATATATATATATATATATATATATATATATATATATATATATATATATATATATATATATATATATATATATATATATATATATATATATATATATATATATATATATATATATATATATATATATATATATATATATATATATATATATATATATATATATATATATATATATATATATATATATATATATATATATATATATATATTATATATTTTCTTATAATGTTAAAATTTTTTATTTACAATTTTATATCATTACTAACGCACCCCCTACACATTTCGTAGTGCGTATATATATATATATATATATATATATATATATATATATATATATATATATATATATATATATATATATATATATATATATATATATATATATATATATATATATATATATATATATATACATATATATATATATATATATATATATATATATATATATATATATATATATATATATATATATATATATATATATACGAGTATACGAGTATATAAATATTTGACTGTATATATGTTTATGTTCCACCTTAGTTTCCCCCATGGGCCACCAAAATGTTCGTGATTAAATCAACGCTGAGTCTACATCCAACTCGGGGGTTCTTTGGCTTTCGGATTTTCTTTGATTGTCCTCAGAAACACTAAAATCAGTAACTCAATTCAAATTCTTTATTATATATTTTCTTATAATGTTAAAATTTTTTATTTACAATTTTATATCATTACTAACTACACATTTCGTAGTGCGAAACAAAATAGGAAAATATAAAATCAAATAAATAAATAAATAGTTTTTATTGTAAAGCTCTGTGGTACACAACATTTTTTTTTGTTCCACTTTCGGTGTAAATGTACAAAACCGATGGTTTGCCAACACGCGAACAGGCAACATACAGTTGTCTATGTGAGAAAACTGGATACTCTAAATTAACTCCACAAATTCGTAAAAATTGGCCTTGTGCCTTATTAATAATAACCGGAAAAGCAAGGCAAACAGGAAACTGAAGTCGTTTAAATTCAAATGGCGTATCAGATGGAACGATTGGGATGCGTGCATTTGAGTAGTTAAGTGTACCTGTTGCTGGATTTGTTTGTTTGATATTGATATGATAACCATCTTCGCCTTCCCAAAATATTAATGGATATTGCAAGGCGTCATAGGAACGATGCGTATCCTGAATAGTCTGAAGAGTGTTATTTCGGCGAAAAATACGAATATCTCTATTTTCAGATGCGTCACCAACCAATACAATCCCAACTTCATTAATAGTGGGAACATTGAATCGACGCGAATGCTCTCCAACTGGAACTTTATCAGCTTTAATGACAATCATATAATTGACGTTCACTAATCTATCCGACATTTGATAGAACAATTGAATCAGTTGATTTTTTTCTGTCAAAAGAGCTTGTAATGTTGATACTATTGCTCGTTGTTGAATTTGCTGAATCCGGATATATTCACAACGAACATTAACTTGTTCTTCTGCGTCTCCTACAAAATATATTTGCAAGCATTTGGGAGTTTCAGTTGGAATTGGAAGCAAGGAGCCAATATTATGATACACTTGGCCTTGTATTTTAAACGTCGAATTGAAATTATGACCTCGTTCATCGACGGATGAAATTATTTTTGCAGGAAAAGATGTCATTTGAAAGCAACTATTTTATTTTTTGATGTTTTTTAGAAATAATTTTGAATCTTCATTATCTCCCGACATTCATGATTTCAATGGCCAATCATAATTTTTACGTGAGCACAATATTCAATTTCTGGATCATATTCAAATGAGATACGATTAAAAGATGACAATGTAAATGCTCTGGCTGTCCGCATACGTTCTCTGTTTATGAGTTGATCTAAATTGCGATTTTCATCTGTTCTATGTTGGCGTCTGTCTCTGATTGTGTTTCTCATTAATGTCCGGCGTTCATTCTGATGTTCAGTAGTTTGTGCTGAACGTAATCGCGATACTCTTCATCTGGTTGCTTCATTCACTTGTAATCTTTGTTCCGTGCTTAATTTGCTCGATCCGTTTTCTTCTTTGCAATGCCGAAGTTCTGCGGCTAAGATTTGAACGACGTCGTGGCATTTTATTGTTACAGTAATTAGATGTGGAGGGAAATTGTTTGGTTTTGAGTTACGTGTGTTGCAATTTTATATTGTTGAAAATATAAATATGATCATATTGTAAAAACACATAATATATTCCCACTTTTTTAATTTTACTTTTGAAAAACAATCGAATTTAAATATTTTATGTTGTTAAATTTGTCTTCAATGTGTATTTTATATGCGCAAAATCTAATAACTAAAAATGAAATGTATTATATTATTACTTACTGAAATTTGAATTAGTCACTATATAAATGTAAAAACACATAATATAATCTAATTTTTTTCTCTTTTACCTTTGAAAATCAATCGAATTTTAATATTTTCTGTTGTTAAATGTGTTTACAATGTGTTTGTTATGAGCAAAATCTAATAACTAAAAATGAGATGTCAAATATTAATACATATTGAATTGATATGAACCCCTAGCGCCATCTACCGGCACCAAAAAAAAAAAATTTTTTTCTCTAAAGCTAACATATAGTGATTGTACGAAATGTATGAAAAAAACTTTTGTGGCGCCACCTGGCGGATCAAATATATACTATAACTTCACAGGCCACGACACAAATATATGTTGTAAATTTAGTTACGATAACTTTTATGGTTCCGGAGATCTTTCAAAACGTACCTACGCACCAACTATTTTATATATTAAGATTACTACTTTACACGTCTCTCTCGCTACCACTCACTCACTAGACTCTATTACCACTCGTGGCTAGTGTGAGCTACAGTTCATCATTCCGCACTTCTGTTATCGGTACAGTGGATTTGGTATACGAAATTGTACACACCGCGAACACATATAGGTTCAAAGATTTTACGCATGTCAAAAGGGTCGGAGAGCTCTTTTCCAATTTTCACTGAGCTGCAGGTTGCATTTAGCATCATCCTGTATAGCCTGATTAGCTTTGCAGGGACACCAAATTCAGACAGAGCGGCATATAGTTGGCTCCTTATCGTGTTATCAAAAGCGGCCTTCAAATCGACAAAAAGATCGTAAGTGTCAATTTGTTTCTCAAGTGTGTTCTCCAAGATCTGACGTATTGCGAAGATTTGGTCGATCGTACCTGTACTAGGCCTGAAACCGCTCTGATAGGGTAAAATCAGCTCGTTAACAATTGGTTTCAGTCTTTTGCAAAGTACGTCAGATACGCGATGTTAAGAGGACTAATTCCGCGGTAGATACTGCAGATCGCAGGATAACCCTTCTTGTGGACTGGGCAGAGCACACTCAGGTTCCAGTTGCTGGGCATGCATTCTTCCGACCATATTCTGCACAAGAGCTGATGCACATGCTTCGCAAGCTCTTCGCCTCCAGCCTTAAACAGCTCCACCGATAATGCATCGGCTCCAGCAGATTTGTTGTTTTTCATTCGCTTAATGGCTGTTAAGACTTCAATATAATCGGGTGGCGGTATTTCGAATTTATCATCAGCAATCCGTTGGTCGTATTCAGCCTCGTCGTGAGCGTCACTGCTGTCGCCATTAAGCAGTTTCGGGAACTGCTCATAACCTGAGCTCTGGGCGTTTGTTACGAGATACCGTTTTTCGTCTGTACTGGAATTGGTTTCGGTCTTGAAACCTTTCGGTTGGCCCCTCACTTTTTTAAAAAATTTTCGTGCCATATTCCTGCTGCCAAATATCTCGATCGCCTCGCACTCTATTAGTTCAGCCTCTCATTTTTTACATCGAAAAAATACGTTTTTCATTCCTCCTCTTCTCTCTGTATCGCTCCTTGTGACCTCGCGTAACACACGACTGCAGTGTGGCTCGGTATGCTTCGTTTTTCTCTGCAGCAGCGTTGCGACACTCTTCGTCATACCAGCTGCTCTTTTTTGGTCGGTGGTAGCCAACCACGTCTTCAGCAGTTGTGCACATGTAGTGGGAAATATGTATCCACTATGCGCAAATTTACCATCGAGTTGAGGGGGAGTCTCCTCAAGTAGACTAGCGGGGTGGGTTGCGAAGTCATTGGCTATCCGTTGTGACTCCAGCTTCTGGAAGTCAAATTTTCTCGGTGCACTTGAACGTACATTTTTTGCCGCATTGAGACGAGTGCGAACCTTTGCTGCTACAAGGTAATCGTCCGAGTCCATCTTGGCGCCTCGCATTGTACGCTCGTCAATACACTGGAGGCGTGTTGTCCATCTATCACAACGTGATCAATCTGGTTTCGCGTTTTCGGATCGGGGAGAGCCAGGTGGCTTTGTGGATATCGGGATGCTTGAACTTAGTGCTACTGACTGTCATGTTCCGTACCGCGGCGTTATCAGTCAGCCTCAATCCGTTGTCAGATGATTCGCCGTGCAAACTTTAGCCTTAGCATTCAATTCGCCAAGCACGATTTTTACATCGTGTTGGGGTCCGTATCTGCTTGTCGGCGAGAGAGACGTCCTGTCGCCGTTTTCGGGCGCGTGGCTGAAAATTCAAGAGCCCTAACATAGAATTCAAACACTACCACTTTTCAGTTTCAAAACACAAGAGAGATTTATTCTTAAAATACTAGTTCTTATATACTATTTGTAAATGAGCATTACCGCCTACGTCTTGACTTTTCTGGTGTTCCAGTTTCGCAGTTGTTATTTGGTGTCAGTGGCTCAAGCCCATTGACCTACTGCAAGTAAAAGTGTCGTCGGTGCATTCTAAATGCCCCTCGTCAGCTTGACTGCGGAACTGTGACACCCCAAAAGTTTACATCATAATTAATGAATAATCACTATTCATTTACAATATTTGCACCCTAAAAATATGTGCGTTCTTAATGAATTTAATAGGAGCCGGTGCTGTGAGTCAACTACGCGTAAGTAGCTTGATTCTAACTCACAACATCCCTCCCCTCTTTCTGAAAGAAGTTAGTGCAACTAACTTCCATTAAATCTCTACAATCTTTTTCTTGCACTGCAAACATATATGTGCATCGATTGAACTCTATATTACATACATATAATTTGTTTTTATTTACATCTTTTTTTTTTAAAATCGCCTTATTTGGGTTCTGTCACGGTTTTTATTTTTTTCTTTTTTATTCTTTTCTTTTCTATATATTTCTTTTTCTCTAGCTTTTATTTTCTTTTGTAGTTTTCTTTCCTTTATTTTTTTTTCTTCACTTTGCTTTTGTTTTTTTTTTTCTTATTTTTATCTATCATTATTTTTTTTTTATAATCCCCTTTTTATAATTTGGTCTTTCATTGACTCTTTTCTCATTGGCGTATATACAAACATCTAAACAATAACACAATTCTACTCTATACATAAAACCTTACATTATACTGCGCTCTCTGCTACCCGCTGGTCCATTTGACGACCGTCGTTGTCGGAGTGAAGTCCCTCGATGAACTCTGCATACCCCTCCCTTCTTTCTGGATCGGTACGTACAGAGTTGTTATAGGTTGGCGATCTGGTTTGCCATTAAAACTTTGCTTTTAGTATCCTTCTTCTTTCCCTTTATAGTGTGCCCCACGTCTGTAGGTGGTACTGCCTCTGCTTATAGTATTCAACCAGTAAAAATCATTTGGAATACATGAGAGATTACAATACACCTTCTTACTTTGCAGCAATGCGTTTTATGGTGGAAGTGTTTCTCTTGAGCTTCCTCATAATGGTATTTGACATCGTTTGGCTTTGATATGGAGACAATCGGTATTTTTCTGAGATACACGTTCAATTATGTAATTTGTGTACTCTGTTCGGTTACCAGTCTCTGTGTCCTCTTGTATTAAATCATATTTCATATGTAAATCACATATCATATGTTCATACTCTAGATTGGACATATACTTCAATGAAGCAATTAACTTCCGTGAGCCAAATTTCCTCTGCTTATTATATTTGGTGGTGGTTTCAGTCACCCTCCTTAAGCTTTTACCCATCTTCAACTTATTCAAAATCGATTCTGTTGAGATCGTGATACACTGGGTGGACATTGTAATATAAAACTGTCCAATGCAAAATATGACTCCGCAAGGAAACTTGTTTATTTTTGGTTCTTTGTCAATAACTCATCCACAACGCGTTCAAATGCTGCGGCCATATGCCGTTTCGCAAAATTAAAATTACATCCGTCGCCAATCATCCCCAATTTAATATGTTGGCATCCTTGGGGTCACAAACCTTAGATAACTGCCAAAAATCTCTGTTTTTCAAAAACGCATATTTCCGAATACTATGTTGGTCCCTTAGTCCGCACCGTATTCCAATATCCGTTCTTCCCGGAACTTCCTGCTTCGCTTCAGATCATCAGAGCTATATAGAGAACACCTATAATAATTTTCTTAATTTCCTAGTATATATTTTAGTTTGATATTTCTTCTATGTGTAATTTTGTCGAACCTTTCATAAGTCAATTTAATAAATGAATTTTAAATAAATACACTATAAGTACTATATATACTCTTGGGTATAATTTCCCAATTTAGTATGATTTTTGTTTTTAACACTTATTTCATTATAAAGTTAGATTTTAAACAATTAATTTTTAACTCTAATTTTTTCTAGACTACTTTTGTTTCTAATGTGCACTTTGCACAGATTATAATTTTTTTTTTTTTTAAATTTTAACTTTTCTTAAACATACGCTATTCCTGAATATACATAAACAAAACAATATTTATACAACATGCTTATTCTATAATTGAATGTTATATCATTCAATTTGCATCCACTCGGCTTTTCCCCTTACATTATCGGATTCGCTACCGTATCCTAGAGGAAAAGAGGACTGGACTATGTGTTTTCATAGCCATATAGGGCATTAGTTTCGCTTCGATTAATTTTTCGGGCTCTTTTTCAACACGTGAGCTATCACTCATTTCAGTTTTGAACCAATTCATTGGTCCTCCGACAAAAACCAGATTATATAAAATAATCCCGTTTGTGTCAAAACTTTGTCCATTGCATGACTATATCTTTCATCGCATACAATTACTTTTTATTTAAATTTACTTCTAGCCTGATATGTATATATCCATTAACGATTCTATTTTCCATCCTGTAATTAGCTTGTATATGGCTACATACATACATTCGAGGCGCTTTAAATTACCTAGAATTAATTACTAACGTTATTTTCCCCCATTAACTATACATTTTTTTTTTATCCCAACATATACATTTATTCAAATTTCCATACGCTAATTTCCTAATCAATAAACAGTAAAAACCTATGTACGAGTATATTTACATATAGCCGACTGCAGTATCTGCAAAAATATACATACGCACATACCCATTCCACTTAACTAGAATACTTACTTCTTTAAATATACATTCGTACATTCATTCTTTATCTTATACACATATATACATACTCGTATATATACTTACTTCACCAGCAGTTCCGTTGCCTTGCGTTAACGCTCAAACGTCAAAATTCAGAGCATACACCGCCGTATGTATGTACGTACATATTCGAAGTTTTATATTACTTACCCACGACTGTCTTATTATTTTATTTTATTTTTTAATTACGTGCAATATTTATCATTTAATATTTAAAAAAAAATATTTTTCCCTACTGTGCTTCGTTCGGCCATAGTGCATAATAAGCACATTTTTATTGCGTCAACTTTACTTGCTCGAGTTTAATTGGCACACTTCTGCTGGTCTTGACTTTGAAAATCGGAGCTGTGTGTGTTATTTGATACGCACACGTACATGTTTACGTTGGTATTCCTGTGTTTACACTTGTAGAACACTGCTAACACATGTCTTTAGTTGTGTGGTCTAATGTGGAATAATTTCAACAAATTATTATGTAGCTTTTTATTTTTTCCCTTAATCATTACGACTGTTGTAACTGAACTTCGGATCTCTGCTACTACATACGGACCTATCCACACAGGTGAGAATTTGTTTCTCCTAGCCTGATTCTTCATTAGTACTTGATCACCCACGTTAAAAACTACTGGGTTCAGTACCTTGTTATAAGCTTCCCTGGCCACTCGTTTAGCACATTCCTGGTTTTCTCTAACCAATTCGTGCGCTCGCTGCAACTGATATTTTTGCACTTTATTGGGGTCATCAGCATTGTACACTAGCACACATTTGCGCTTCAAATTCGCTGGCATTTTGAAATCAAACCCGTAGAGCGTCCTAAACGGAGTTTGCTTCGTTGATACATGCACAGTATTATTGTGTACATGCATTGCAGTGGTCAACCATTGATCCCAATTCGAGCCGTCTTCTTTGGCAAAACTGCGCAAGTACTCGGCCAGAGGTCGATGACTACGTTCCAGTGAGCCATTCGCCTGTGGATGATATGGTGTTATGTGCAACTTCTTGATTCCCAGCATTTTACATGTTTCCGAGAACAGTTTCGATACAAAATTCGAACCATTGTCGGTTATCAAAACCTTAGGTATGTTGTATCGTGCTATTATTTCATCAAAGAAAGCCTTGGCCACCGTACCTGCTTCAGCATCGGGTATAGCCACGCACGCCATATACTTTGAGAAATCGTCTTGGAACGTCAATATGTATTTATTGCCCGAAACAGTCTCAGGTAAAATACCTACAATATCCATATGAACTTTATCAAATGGTTGTTTTGGTGTGTCAGTTAACACCATGGGCATCTTTGTTAGCCTTGAACTTTTGTTGGCCTGGCACTTTGGGCAACTTCTTACATATTTTTTTATGTCTTTGAGCATACCTTTCCATCCGTATACTCGCCTAATTCTGTAATGGATTTTCCAGAATCCCTGGTGTCCACCTAGAGGTGAATCATGGAAACCCTTTAACACAGCCTGGATATCCTTTATATCCTCCAGCCATTCCACATTACTGGATGCTTGTTCATTGGCATCGAAACCCGCATTGCTAACATCTCTTGTAGCATCAATTTTGTCTCTTTGCATTCTCTCGGCCTTTTCCTTATCTGACCGTGCTTTGGCCCTCGTTTGCAATACTGATACTTTCTGTGCCTGCGGTACTCTGCTGAGTGCATCGGCATTCAGATTCTTTTTCCCAGGTTTGTATATGATTTCAAAATCATACTCAGACAATTTGTGTCTGAACCTGGCTAGCCTAGACGTTTGGTCTTTCAAATTGGCTATGCCTCTCAACGGCTGGTGATCAGTGTATATCTTAAATGGGCGTCCTAGCAGATATGCCCTAAAATCCTTCGTAGCCCATACTATGGCTAGAAATTCCTTTTCTATTGTGGAGTATCTCTTCTCCGTGTCGCTAAGCGCTCTGCTTGCGAATGCTATTGGTCGGTCATTACCGACTTCCCCTTGTGACAATACTGCCCCTAATGCTTCATTGCTGGCATCAGTGGTCAACAAAAAGGATTGCTCAAAGTCGGGGTACGCCAACATCGGTGGCGAGCTAATTATTTCCTTTAGCCTCTCGAATGCTTGCTGACATCTCTCTGTCCATTCGAACTTTGCTTCTTTTCGTAGCAACTTATTAATCGGCAACGCAATTCCGGCTAGTCCTTCCACGAACTTTCTAGAATAGTTCACTAGTCCTAGGAATGCTTGCACTTCCTTTCTGTTTCTTGGAACCGCTAAATTTCTAACGCATTCCACCTTCTGCGGGTCAGGCAGTGCTCCTGCCTCTGAGCAACGATGGACTAAATAAACCACCTCTTTTCGCAAAAATGGACACTTCTCCGTGCTCAATTTCAAATTGTGTTCTCGTAATTTCTGGAGCACCTTGCACAAGCGTTGCGAATGCTGCTACAAGTTCTTCCCATAAATTACAATATCATCCAGGTACACAAAACAATCTAATCCCTGCAAGCCTGTTAGCACATGGTTCATCAGCCGTTGGAAGGTAGCCGGTGCTCCTGTTAATCCAAACGGCATTCTATTAAACTCATAATGCCCTAAACCGGTGCTGAACGCGGTTTTCTGCTTATCTTGGGTATCCACCAGAACTTGGTGGTAGCCACTCGCTAAATCAAGTGTAGAAAAATATCTACTTTGTCCCTACTGATCCAGAATTTCTTCTATCCTTGATATAGGAAATACCTGCTTGATAGTGGCGTCGTTCAATTTCCTAAAATCGACGACCATTCTCCACTTCTTCTGACCCTGAGCACCTCCCTCCTTTGGTACCAAAATTATTGGTGAGTTCCAAGGCGAAATACTCGGTGACATTATGTTATCTTTTAACATCCCCTCCACTTGCCTGTTTACCTCATCTTTGTGAGCTTGTGGCAATCTGTACTGTTTCTGGTTAATTGGTGCTTGATCCACCCTAGTAGGTATTTCATGCTCTACCTCTGGTGTATACGTCAACTGGTCTCCTTCCAGCAAAAATATGTCATGGAATGACGCACAAATGGCTTCTATTGATGCCTTCTCTTCTGAATTTACGCTTGGGTCTAGCTTCAGTGATTTTAGCACTCTCTCCATTCTTTTTCTTATATCAACTTGTTTAATCTGATTAACCGATCTATAATTCGGTTCTTTAAAATTATCATAACTAGTGAACTTAGGCCTAAAATCCTCATCCATCAGATAGTTCTTTTCTGAGGCGTTGAGTACACAAGCGTACACCTTACCCTTGTCAACGTGCGTTATGGTTTCTCCCATATATACGCCCTCCGCTAGCTGCTGCTTGTGCAAAACAACAGTCCTAAGTTTCGTATTTTCTTTTTATTTACTACCTCCATACTATTCTTAACCTTACTCACGGTTCCTTCCTTCTTATTATTATAGTAAAACGATAACTGCTTGTCGAGCGCATCCAGTATGGTGCGTCCCCAAAGATTATCGCGGCCAATTATCCCATCAGCCGGGATACCTTCCCTATCCACTTCCACTGCGTGCATTCTAAAACTCATACCCTTAACTTCTCTGTGCCCAATTCTGAGCGACCCCAATGTCCTAATGCACCCTCCAAACGCTCCGTTAAGCGTTCTTACGTCCATTTGATTAATGTCTAGCCCCTTTCGTAAAACACTAGATTTTACGAGGCTAGTGTCCGCTCCTGAATCTACTAATAGCACTAGCTTTCCACTCGCTGCTTCCTCGCAGGGTATCTCGATGAAGGCATCACCTATCCTGCTCATAGCGAAGCAATGTCCTTCTGTTCCCAACATGGACGCGTATCCACTTCCTAACTCTTCGTGATATTGGAGAGCCTCTTGCTCCTCCTTCTCCTGGACTGTAGTTCCTACATTACTAGTCCCACTTACTTCCGGCCTAATTATTACTCTCTTTCTTTTGGCTTTCCAGTCTATTGGCTTCGACTGGGCCGCTGGAAGTTTCCCTGGTTCCTTTGCTGGGATTGTCTATCCCTGCATTCCGCTGCCCGATGTCCCATCTGTCCACATGAGAAGCATCTCAACCTCTGTTGGGTGTTGCGTATCCTTGGTTCACTTTTGGAATTCCAATTTGGTTGCTGCTGACCACTCCCAGTTTTGAAAGGATTTCTTCCTTGGTTAATTCCTTCTGTTGCATTAACTCGGGGTCTACTGAAGTTACCCCTGCTGTCCGTCAAGGGTGGATCCGGGCGCCTCGTAGCTGGCTGCCTTCTACTTTGATCCCATTTTGTGTCTACTTGGCACTGTCTACTTGCCTCATGGCCATGTTTGGCACTCCATACAGTAGGGCGTGTTTTTCCGTGTAACGCATTCATCCCTTGTGTGCCCTGGCTTATCACAGAATGAGCAAATGGGTTTCCTTGGCTGGAACCTCCCAACCAGGAATTCCTGGTCTCTTTGTTGCGGAAATTGGCCCATCAATCTACCGACTCCACATCTGTTTTGCTGCTGTACTGTTCCTACCTCTGCAGGAGCATCAGTCCAGCAGATTCTACCTGTTGTCGTTCGCTGTTGTATTGCTTCTTCAGCTAAAGAGACCGCCTGCACTAACTCTGCCATACTCCTCGGCGTGAGAGTAAGAGTATAATTAGCTAAATCCCTATTTATCAGGCCTGCCTTGAACACAGAAATCATAGTCCGTTCTACTTGAGCCTTGTATGCTGCAACATTTTCTGGAAACTGCCTGTTGGCTTCCGTCTCAGCAGCGTTCCCGAGAGACTGGAGCCTTCGTCCCCAGGCTCTCAATTCCTCCCCCGGTGTCTGAGTTGATTCCTGTATTTCCCGTACAAGACAGTCGTACGACTTTTGTTTCAAATATGTCCGATCCAAAAGTACATATAATTCTGCCAGGGTGCTTACTGAGCTATGCACCAGTAAATCAAACGCATCACCTGTGGTTCTTTGCCTACTACACTTTATTAAGTGTTCCCCGTCCGCTTCCGGAACACTCTGTTGCGCTAGCTCACAACCTTCTTTGAAGCGCCGGATCTCAGTTCTCAGATCATACAATTCGACTCCTGAGAACATGGGCACCAACTTCTCCACCGCATGAGCAACTTCCAGAATGCCCATTTTATTCCTTTTTGTTTTCTCAATTGCTGGTAAAACCTTAGCTTTATTAATCTCTTTGGTAGTTTCCAAATTCATTTCTCCCGGATCTGAGAGGTAATTGGCCAGTGACGGACTCAAACTAATTAGTCTTCGATCGTTTGTTCGTACTGGCGAAATATTGTCCCCAGTATCGAGACTTTGCTGCACTGTTACTGCTTCCGGCTCCTCTGGCGGATATCCCTGATTTTCGTTATTTATCGGGCTTCCCGGAGAAAAAGGCTCGACACCGACTTCAGATGCGCCAAACAAAAATTCCGCTTGCTTTTCTTCATTAAGTACCAATTTTGGCTTTACCATGCGGCTTATCCCTTCTGGTGTTAAATACTCCGGCCAGCGAACTTCAGGAGGCAATGTCAATACTGTCTGTGTAAATCCAGCCGATGCTGATTTTGATCTCTCCTTTCTATGTGGGTTGCTATTGGTCGCCCGTCCTCTTTTCAATCCTGCACACTCCTTCTCCAACAGCGCTGCTGCTTCCTCTGTTTCCGACAATCTCTGAGAAAGTTCCTTTACCTTATTCTCAAGGTACTTTTTTTGTGCTTTCCAATCTTCTGCTTTCTTATGAAAACTGAACAACTTTTCTTCTGTTCTTTTTTGAATTGCCGTTAAGGCTTGATCCGCTACTTCTAATGGTGACACAGCCCCTCCGGCATTCGCCTGCTTCCACAATTCCTGAGCTTCTTCCCTGCTCGTACTCGCTTTGAACTGGTCAATTATTTTCCCAGTAAACAGTTCCATCTCTGACTGCATTGATTTCAATCTGTTCCTTACTTCCTCGTCTGGCGAAACCAAACTCACTGTTTGTTGCCCTAGTCCTTCTAATTCAGAACTAAATGTATCTGCCCATTCGTTGACCAGACTATTTATGTAGTCTGCGTAATTTTCCGCAAAATATTTTCCCTTGCCGTACTCAACTGCGTGAGGCAACAACAGTCCGTGATTATTGTTGAACTCTCTCCCTAGATTTTGCAACTGAGTTATTCGCTTGCGGTAATACACGTTGTCCTTACGTAAACTGACGTCTTTCTTAAAATTACGGACCAATTTTTCAATCGTTTCGCCAATTTGCTCCTGCCTCAGCAGTAATCCTTGCGCTTCCTTCGTCATATCCCAAATGCCAGAACGGATGGCGTATCCCAATTACAAATAAAAATCCAATATTTGTTAAAACTTGTTACAATATTTTATTCGATCTTACTTAATGATTCAAAACAGAGTTATTTAAAAAAAAAACATTCCACCGTAAATTCTATCTTTATACACATATTCTGCTATACTTGTTTTCCATCATAAAGTTCCGCTGTCTACCGGCGTCCATTAAGTCCTTCCATCAAAGCAAATTGGTCCTTGACTTCTTCACAAATACTCCTTGTTTTCCACTCACCATCTTTAAAACTCCCAAAAATCTATAGAAAAGGCCATATGTTTGTAAAAACCGAAATTTAATTTACCGGCAAAAGTGTCTTGATTCATTCCCGGAAATTTGAATCCATATTTAAAAATAAACCCATAACGTATGCGCCACATAATAATAGCATTTAAATGTTTTCTTCAACATTGCTACGCAAATCGTAGTTTCCGAACTTCAAAAACTTTGATGCAACAACACGTGTTGTCTGCAGCTCTTCACCTAATACCCTAAACTCAAAATGCCAAATATTTAAATCAATCTTTATTTTGATTTCAAAACAATATAAATTGAATCGTATAAATGTCCCTACCGACAAACAAACACAAATCCCCTATCATAGCCGTACGACCCCTATACCGTGGCACGTTCTTTCCGAACCAAACCAACCGGTATACACAAGTTCGCAATTCAATAACGCAAAATCCGTGAATAAACAGACACGTCCCACATTCCCCGAGAATGCTGAAACAAAATGTATTAAAAAGTATGAGCCTAATCTCAGTGGAACAACCCTATACAACCTGACCGTAAGTAAAAATTTTTCTTTTGGATCGATCTATTGTCACCTAACCGCAGCGGCTAATCAGCCCCAATGCTGCTTCTTCTGCATGACCGGCGCAAAAGCGCCCACACGGTCACCGAAGAATCGTCGACAAAATTCACTTAGATACTAGAATGTCCTACTATAAGCATACTCATCATTTTTTTACCCTCCATTGAACACCTTTGGGATGGTTATCCTGATGGTTTCCTGTTGGTGGATTCCCGCGTAGGAGTGCTCTTTTCCTGGCACTCGACGTTGTATCCTACCGGCTGCGCCAAAATGTTGGGGTCCGTATCTGCTTGTCGGCGAGAGAGACGTCCTGTCGCCGTTTTCGGGCGCGTGGCTGAAAAATCAAGAGCCCTAACATAGAATTCAAACACTACCACTTTTCGGTTTCAAAACACAAGAGAGATTTATTCTTAAAATACTAGTTCTTATATACTATTTGTAAATGAGCATTACCGCCTACGTCTTGACTTTTCTGGTGTTCCAGTTTCGCAGTTGTTATTTGGTGTCAGTGGCTCAAGCCCACTGACCTACTGCAAGTAAAAGTGTCGTCGGTGCATTCTAAATGCCCCTCGTCAGCTTGACTGCGGAACTGTGACACCCCAAAAGTTTACATCATAATTAATGAATAATCACTCATTCATTCATTTACAATATTTGCACCCTAAAAATATGTGCGTTCTTAATGAATTTAATAGGAGCCGGTGCTGTGAGTCAGCTACGCGTAGGTAGCTTGATTCTAACTCACAACAATCGTGGCGGGGGCAGCGGTGGTAAGCTTCTTCAAGGCGATCATAGAAACCGTCCTTGGTCACTGCATTTTTCTCGTCCGTCGGTGCGTTGGCGCGAATGAGGCTGATATGAAAATATTTGGCCTTGATCCCGATCGTGGCCGGTCTTTCATATAGAAACTGCTAGATATTTTTTCGCAACTGTCCGCTGACCTCGAAACCCACGCCGAATTCTCATTTCGTGCCATGGCAGCTGTAGTAGACGTCACAAGTAGTTTGCTTGAACCATCCCTGCCCCATCCATCGCAATTCTTGGAGAGCGGTTACGTCTGCTTGTATTGGTTCAAGACGTCGACTAGCTGGATACTTGCACCTGGCTTGTTCAACGTGCGCACATTCCAGGTGCATATCCTCAAATCGTGTTCCTTGGTCGTGGGGTGGCCCCCTTTTTAAAATACATGACATATTTTACCATCGTACTGGTGCGTTAACTTCTGAATAAGGTCGTCAGCTGTGCTATGCCCAATTGTATTTTTATGATGTGAATACAGCGTGAAGGTACAGAATACGTGAATCAGCAAATGGTGAATGTAATGTGAATTTGAAGCTTGAATTAGCGAATGAATTGGACAGTTGTAATAATTTTGTTTGGTCTTTTAAGTCGATGGTCCATTATTGTTGATCTAAATCCTAGAGTGCGGTTGAATTTCGGCCGCTGGGCCCCATTGATACCTATAAATACGTATAAATGAAATTTTGAAGTTATTTGTTTATTACAATACAATAAGGAAATTGAAAATAAAATTATCTTACAAAACTGAATAGGAAGTAAACATTTTTATAACAAAAAAGAAATTCTATTTTTACCAAATTTTTTTTCAATGTATCCATGTCCACCATCTCTACACCAGTGGCTCGTTTCTGTAACTCAGTAGAGAACTTCCCTACTGCTGATGACGTAGTTCTCAACCACCAAGTTTTTGTAAATCGTTGAGACTTTAGTGTTTCTATAACTCAAAAAACTCACCAATTGAGAAATTCGTGTCGAGTTGAGAATGAACAGTGAATCTGACAGTTTTGACATTAGTTTTTGAGCAATGAGTATACTACACAAAATTATGAAAAGCTACAAATAATAAATAAACAAACAAAACAATAAGGTTTGGACACAAATAAGCAAACAATTGAACATAAATTTAAAAAATGAGTGAGATACGGGTGTTCCATTTCATATCCCTGCGGCGCGATTCATAGAAATTTTTCTTTTCGAAGAAAAAAGTCCTTTTATGAAGAGTGGAGTTAGAAATATCTTCATTCCAAAATATTTAAGGGTAGTGTCACTACATCTTTACCCAACACTCATTCACAAATGACTTATCGTATGTAAACAAGTCATTCTTAATTAAAAATTTATTTTATTTTATTTCTGTGAGAATATAACAGATTTTTAACTAAAAACATTACTTACCGCATTCATTCTCAACTGGTTGTTTCTCAATTGCTAATGAGAATTTGAGAATTTTTCTAATAGTAGAGAATTCAAAACTCTACTCACCATACTTACAGAAACACAATAGTAGAGAATGACGTCACTCTTATGATAAATAAAATCTTCAATTTAAATTAATTTGAATGTATTTTAAAAATATATATTTAAATATATATTAACTAGATAATAAATTATATACTAAGTAGCTAAAGCCTTGGACTCTTATAAAATCACATAACATTCATAGTAAAGAAAAAATGACCTAAGGGTTGTACATAGCGGTTTTCCTTACTGATAAGGTTTTTAGCTCATTGTCAAGATATTCCTTTGTTGGATATTTTAAATTTTTGTACAAGTCTATTATTAAGGTAACTTCTTGAATGTTTTTGGGAATGAAGCAACCAGCAAGGATATGTTGTATTAAAAGAGGTAATTGTTATCGAACATAGTATTGTTGCCCCAGTTGTATAAGTTTTTTTTGAATCTACATGCATTGGAACTAAAAATAATCATTCAAATAGTCTTACAATATTTCCAATTAATCCTAATTTAGTATATAATATTTTCAATAATATACAATATATTTATGAATTTCTTGCTCCTAGCCAATTTTAGTGGTAAGTGTTGGTAATCAAATAAATATAAATAAATAAGTTAATGGTAGAAATAAATAATGTAAAGTTTTCAAATTGTTAAATTTTTTCATTTTTTCAGGTGGGATATTTTTGGCTTTTATGGTATACTTTTGGTAAAAGTATATTAGGATGACCTTTCAATCGAATTTTATATTTCGATGAAAGTCTCATATTTAACGAGGGAACTTTCTAGGTCTATGTACTATGGTGCTCCAATTACAGTGCGTAGAAATCGTGATTGAGACCGATGAATTAGTTCAATATTAGTAGTTATCGCCGATCCTCATAATTGGACCCATAGGACCACATTGGCTTCATGATTGTCTTATACATAAGGATTTTAATCTCCAGGTTGATTTTTGGTGCTTTATAAAGGAGCGAATGGAGGTTAACCACTTTGATATTAATTTGGTTTCTTTGCGGCCTCCGCGCAAATAGATAGCATACAATATCGTGAAGTATTTTAAATTTTTTAACAGAATTTTGGCAAAAGTATATTAGGGTGATCTTTCAATAGAATTTTATATTTCGATGACAAATTGATAAATGATATAAAATACATACTCGTATTTTTTCCAACATTTGCTTTCCTTTTGGAGATATCAGTCTCGACACCCAATACATAAGCTTGGCATTAAAGTCCAATGAAGCTATACATGTTTATCCGAGACTATTAAAAAAGTTAGTAAACTGGTAATATAGTATCTAGATTTTTGGAGGGCAGTATTTTGCTGATTTCAATGCATTAAGTTAAGCAGAGAAGTTGCTTGAATATAATATTTGCAAAAGTCTTCCAAGACAACATAATATATTTTAGGCCAGATTAGGTAGATATTTTTCTGAAAGAAGCTTTATTACTATTTGTTGTTCTTGCAGACAATTTTCAAGTCCAAGCTTTTGTTGGTTGACTCCGTTGGCATTCCAATGATCGACTTTTCAATTCATTTCTTCGCAATAAGTACTGAAATAATAGATTTTCAATTCATTTCTTCACAATAAGTATTTGAAGAAATTATTACGGATTGCGCATCATTTTCTGAATCATATATTGTGTGGAAGTCATGAAGTTATCTGTATCAGAGTTGAAAGCATTCTCTCGAGGTTTTGGGTATTCCCAGAAGCTGATGAATTTTATTAGTTGCTGTTTGTGGCTGGGATTGGTGCAACCTCTCTTTTTGCGTTAATTTGCTATACGCTTGGAATCCAGGATAATTGCAGTTAAGTGATGGAGGGTTTCGGAAATAACGCATATGCCCGGGTAACTTACAGTACGACTTGGCCAAATTCCCGACAATTTTGGCATTGTATTTTTTGTTTTCGTTTTCTTGTCTCTTCTATTATTACCGTTTACGTTTAAGAAGGGAAAAAGTGGTAAAACCACCAAGAGGAGGGGTGGCAGAAATGGACGTATATGTACATAAATATGCGAAGCCTGCCTCTGGTGGTTATACCCTTTTTCCATTTTTAAGGGTAAAGGGTATAATAATGGTAGAAGAAGCAACAAAACGAAAATAACCAATACGATCAGAATCAATTAATGAGGAATTCCGATCTTTTCCACCTGTGGCCATTTTTTTTTTCACACAGCGAAAATTAGCGTAGCTTTGCAAAATTGTAGTCTGAACCAAAAGACAGATATAGTTTTATATATATATATATATATATATATATATATATATATATATATATATATATATATATAAATATATATATATATATATATATATATATATATATATATATATATATATATATATATATATATACATATATACAGTGGCGTAGCTGCCCAGGGGCTACGCGGGGCAGTGCCCCGGGGCCCTCAAGCTCAGGGGGCCCTCGAATCCTTACCAGAAATCTCGATCGAACTGAACTTTTGGAAATTTCTCCCATTTTCAAAATAAATATGACAGGTTGCAATCCCACTTTAATCATGACAACTCAGTTGAGAGGAATTCAAAAGTTATGCCTAGGGAATTTCCCTAAATTCTTTCTGTAGGTTGGCAGTGTTGTCAATTTGACGGAGAGTGATATGTGCGTTTTATTATTCATCGATGTGCGTTTTATTGTGAATTCGAGTTAAGATTTTTTTTCCGGGGATTCCCCAACGACACTTGTAGCGTATCAGTGTGTTTCTCTTTCCTTTTATTTTACTTTTAACGTCGTCAGTGAACAGTGAGTACCTACCTACTCGAGCACAATCTAATATTATATTGTTTAAATAAATTAGAAAACTAAAATTATGGATAAAAAGAAGAAACCCAGTGGTGCATTTAAACGCAAACAACGCCAAGAAAGAGAAGATAGTAAACAAAAATTGCCCAAAATTGACAAGTTTTTTAGTCTGCCTTCTGCAAGTACATCTGGCCAAAATATTTCTATTGATAGTGACTCAAATAATGTGGTAACTGCAGTGTTGGTTGAGAAGCCTACTGAAGAAGATTCGACAATTATTGCAGTTGGAGATACCTCCGCCGCCGATCATGTGAACGTGGATGATGTTTGCATGACACACATAAGAGCAGAGGGTTTGGAGGAACCACAGACCTCTACATTTTTCGAAAATGTGTACGACAAATCTTCTTATGACTTGGGAAACTTCACGAACAAAATATTAAGTGATAACGAAAAACGTAAAATTCTTGATATGGGGCCTTTACAGCCTTCAGGATCTTTTCCAACAGACATCAACCAGAACAATAGGTGTTTTTCAAAATCGTACTACGTTTCGTGTTCTAAATATGGGCCAGTTAATCGTTTTTGGCTGTGTTATTCTAAAACACTAGACGCTGCCTATTGTCAACCCTGCTGGTTATTTGCTTCACAAAGGAATAATGTTTGGTGTACGGGAATTCGAGATTGGAAGCATTTATCAGAAAGAATTAAAGAACACAGTTGTTCGAGTGGCCATTCGGAAGCATGTGCTGTGTATGAATTTTGGAAAAAAAAAAACGATACTAATACTATCGACAAGGAACTTGAAAATGAAATTCGCAAAGAAGCATCATTTTGGAAAATGGTTCTTCAAAGCTTATTCGATATCATACTTAGCCTAGCAAGGAGTTCTTTGGCTTTGAGAGGACATCAAGAAGACTTAAGTCAGGAAGGATTCCACGGAAATTTTCTGTCCTTTGTAGAGCTTGTCGCCCGATATGATCACATTTTGCAGCAAGTTTTGGATATGCCCAAAGGTAATAATAATTATTTCTAAGTTTTTTTTATCGTTTTATTTTGTTTATAATTATTAACTGTTTAATATCAGGACTTTTTTGAAATTGTGTTTTTTTATGTTTTTAGGATCTACAATATCAATATGTTTTTAGGAATACGATATCTGAGTGCAACAATTCAAAATGAAATGATTGAGAGCTTGGGTACCAAACTCGAAACCCATCTACTAGAACAAATTAAAGCGTCACCGTTTTTGCCATCATAATGGATACGACACAGGATATATCGAAGGTAGATCAGCTAAGCATTGTTGTGAGGTATGCAGTAATAACCAAATCGGAAAATGGACAGCCAATTGATATAGAAGTAAAAGAAGTGTTTCTAGGCTTTTATGCAGCCATCAAACATGGCGCAGTAGATTTAGTCCACCAAGTGACAACATTATTTATCGACAAAAATATTGATTTAAAAAAATGTGTGGGGCAAGGCTATGATGGAGCCAGTGTGATGAGTGGTGTGTATAATGGTGTACAAAAACATATTAAGGATATCCAGCCTAACGCAAAGTGCGTACATTGTGCCACTCATAATTTAAATTTGGTGATAAATGATGCCGTTAGCAGTTGTGTGGAAATACAGATTTTTTTCGCAAGGTTGCAAGATTTGTATAACTTTTTCGGAAACAGCATCAAACGTTGGGATCTACTGTCAAAATTCACTGGCAAATCGGACACCACTCTAAAAAAACTTAATCCGACTAGATGGTCCAGTAGGGTCAATACGATATCTGCAATAAAACTTCGTTATTTTGATATTATCAAAGCATTATCAGAAATAGTTCTACAGAGTCCTAATAAAGATGAGCGTAGTGAAGCAGAGAGTATTAAAACAAAATTGCTAAATTTCGAGTTCGTGTTGCTTTGCGAATTCATGCACAGTGTATTGAACGACATAAATTATGCATCCAAAACTTTACAAAAATGCGACATCAATTTGGGTGAGGCGAGCAAAGTTTTAGCAGAGACCAAAGCAAAGTTGCAAATTTATAGAAATGATTTCGAATTATTCAAGTGCAAAGCCAGTGAAACTGCAAGAAAATATGGTATTGATACCCGTTTTCAAGAAAAAAGGCAAAGAAAAGTTCAAAAACATTTTGATGAATTAGCTGCTGATCACCGATTTCCAAACCGAGAAAAAATATTTCAAATTGAGATTTTGAATAATGTACTAGACACAGTAATATCTCAATTAGATACACGTTTTATTGGTATGAGTGCAGTCTGTCATATATTCGATTTTCTAACACCAACATTTTTATTACATGTTGATGAAGCAACTTTATTACAAAAGTGTGACGAATTCCAAAGAAAATATTCAGATATAATAGGCCCTAGTTTTTCACTTCAATTTATTAATATTTACCATCTAGTTTTACCTCAACTAACTCAAGCATGGACTGTTCACCAATTATGTAAGGAAATAATGAGCAAATATGGAGTGCTAGAATGCGACCTAACGGAAGTATTTACAGCAATGTTATTATTCTTTACAATTCCTGTCACTTCTGCAGCAGCTGAAAGGTCATTTAGCAAATTAAAAATAATAAAAAATTATTTAAGAAATAATATGGGCAAAACTCGACTCCGATATTTATCGCTAATAGCAATTGAAAACAAAACCGCATCAAGCCTGGATTTAAACGAAGTCATTGATACTTTTGCGAAAACTAAAGCTAGGAAAAAATTGTAAATATAATTGTTATTTAGTCAGTTGGTAGGCCCGACCTTTATATAATAAACCCTTGAATCTTCTCTATTTCGTTTTATTAGCCAAACTTACATCAAGTATTAATTGTAATTTATGTTGTTACTGTTTAATATTTTTATTACCTGCCCTGCAGTGCACAAAAAAAGAGCTTAAGTAGCTTAGCATTTTTAAAGTATTTGTATATTTCATATTTTTATATGATAAAACCTAATCAGTTTACATACCAGTGGGGCCCCATTTTTTAATTTGCCCCAGGGCCCTTGGTTACCTAGCTACGCCACTGCATATATATATATATATATATATATATATATATATATATATATATATATATATATATATATATATATATATATAAGACAAAAATCGCTGACAAGCTAAAACACGTCCACGCACAATAGGTGTCAAAAACTGACTGAACATTCAAAATGGCAGAGATTCTCAACATAAGTGAGGGATGTGAGTACCAACATAACGCCACAAAAAGATCGAAAATCGAACATCCGTAGCCTGCGAAAATTCAAAATTCGTGATACTTTTTGAACAGTCCTCGTATATCTATCTAGCCTAGTTTGAATTTTTTAAGCCGATCTTTGAGTTAACGGTGACAATTTGTTTTTCTGGTGGCATTTCCTAGAGGCATATTAATTGGGATTGTATGGATTAGTGTTAGTGTTCAGTGAATGTACGTTGGTAAATACAAAAAAATAGCTATATACACATCATTACAAGTACCATAATTTAAGTTAAAAATTTTTTAAATGTTAATAATATTTATATATTTATATATCTTTTTAATATTAGATTTGATCGCATGTCTACAATCACATGAATATCGCGGTATTTATCACATATCTTTCTATCATAGAGAGCAATTGCTCGGTTACGAAGAGAAATATATCCGTGTTGCTCCATCCACCGACAACAACCACCAGTATACATTTGATCCAGATCTAGTATACATTTGATCCAGATCCACTTTAAACAGGTTTCAACTTTTCATTTTATGCGATAGTGTAAAACTCTATTTTCTTCAATCAATCCATGCTGTCCAGCTGTTGGTTCTTATCACGCTTATGTATCTTCAGATATTTACCATCTTTTCAATTACGGAAAGAAGTAAAAGTTTTAATTATTTAAATATTGTAGCTTTGATTCAAAAGAACGAAATAGTTTACAGTTTTCTTTACATGACAATTTTATGTATTGTATCTTTATTTGTAATCACTATTGTCCAGAATTTTAGATGGGAATTTCTCTACAGTAGTTGCTATTTTCAGAATATTCTATAATTCTGTACGAATGACTGTTGTGCACATATTAGTACTTACCTATAAATATATACATAACATAATAATATAAATTTTTGAAGTTGTTTGTTTATTACAATACAATAAGGAAATTGAAAATAAAATTATCTTACAAAACTGAATAGGAAGTATATACGAGTATTTCTATAACAGATGTTAAGGATATTTTTCTTTAATTGGTTGCTAAATCGGTGCCTGTACCAAATTGGCTTGTACCATTACAACGTTTTATAGTCTCAAATTAATGTGGGTGAATCGTTAAATCGGAGCTTGTACCAATATTACAAGGACACCGGAATGTATATGCTTTATTGAAGAAAGTTGTGAATTTATATATGTACAAATTGAAAATGATAACTAAAATAACAATTCAATGTTCATCTCTATCAGGGGGCTAATTCTCGCAGTCGTGAATGAGTGGAATTCTTATCGAACGTGCGAAATAATGGTATTTGGTATTCTCTCACTCGATAGCTAGTAAAGTGTATCGGGATTTGGTATGATGCCATTCGCTCACTACCGGAATTTGAACGGAACCGTAGCAAATTTTACACAGTAGCAAATGATAGAGCGAAATAACATTTTTCAGTCAATAAAAATTAGTTAAAAGAGAAACGAAATGTAGGTGCATATTTTTTGGTTTATTTTGTTGAATTATAATATTTTTTTAAAATTATAGGACCAATATTACTAAAGTGAATTATAGACATAAACAGATTCTTACTGAATATATGGCAGATCACTCCGACTTGGCTAAAGGGATTCCGCCAAAAAGTGGTAAATTGTGCATCTTGTTTCGGGCCGTATCGGCTTATCTTTTCATTGCATATAATTTTTCAAACGAGCTTTTAATATGCCGATTGTTCTCGCATGTCGCTTTCGAGTTCACATCATTAAAATGTGATTCATTTGAGACTTCTTGAGGGTTTCTATAGGATGTTAACAACCAAGGTTTAAGTGGATATCCTGAATCAGCTAGAAATACAATTTAAAATATGTTTAACTTGTATGCACACATATTTGCTATTAATTTTATTTTAAAGCTTATCTAAAAGGCAACATTTCTCGTTTTGTTGTTATATTCTTGCTCCAAAATCAATTTTTCGTCCGATGTCTTCCATACGAATGAAGAGTGTGAAAGTCATCATATGCAGCATCTACATATTTTGAATTTATGGCCAAAATTTTTTATCATCACATATCTTAAAAATTTTTTTGTTTTTCGAACGTTAGGTTTTGAAAATTACAAGTATATTTAACTTACAATCATGGAATTAAGACTTTCAAATCCTTTCCTGTTGAAAAACACATCTCATCTTGCGAATTTCCATCCCAAAATGCGTCCCGTCTATACAGTCAATAACTTCTTTTGTAAAGAGATCAATTAAATAAATAATTAAATTTATTAACATATTATTTACGCAAACCTCCTGGCGGATTGAATTTTTCCCTAAAATACATTTTTGTTTCTTCAAAATTACTGGGAGAAAAATTAATGTATTTTCCACATAGCTAACTTTCCATTCCATTTAAAACTAATTTTATTATTTTTGAAAGAGGGCTGACACCAATAAGGAAGACATTTCCCACAGTATTTTGGAAACCTCTAGAAGCGAACAGGAATAAAGTTGCTGCCAACTGAATATTTGCTGGTGCCGCTGTTTGTGTTTCAAATATAACTCTCCAAGAACAACAACAAAATATAACTCTCCAAGAACAGGCTTCTTCAGTCATCCGAAAGCATGTCCTTTAAATAAATAATGTGTGTACTTACTCTATGTTTTCTTCCTCAGATTCAGATGATGACAAATTAAAAAAAAAACCTTGGATCCATTTGTATTTCAATATTAGTTAATGTGAACTTGCAGTTCTCACTTTTTGGGCCATACACATATGTTTATGCCCTTTACCTTTAAAAAAGGTAAATAGGGTATACTAACTTTGTGCTTTTGAGAGGGGTTGCAATTTCAAGAAGGAGGCGTGGTTAGTATGGACATATATATACAGATATGATCAGAATCACATTCTAAGCAATTTTTATTTTGTCCGTCCGTCTGTCCGTCTGTCCGTCTGTGGCCACTTTTTTTCTACACCGTTTGAGCTATCCTAATGAAATTTTGCAAAAGTATAGTCTGGACAAAGATACAGAACCAGATTGCTATATGGGCCGATATGGACAAAGACCACGCCTACCTCCCATATAAGTAACTTTTTTCACATCTTCTATAAAGATCGAAGCGCAAGTGGTAAAGCGTCGGTCTATCAATTTTATGATGCCGGGCTCAAGTCCGCTGAGAAATGTGTTTATTTTTTTAATTGTTCATCCTTTTTTTGAAAGCAAACTAATAATTATTTTTATAAAAAATAATAAGAATAGTTTCTACTTTAGCATAAATTATACATTATTAAATAATATTACTGAACCACATTGAATTGCTGCTGCTATACCAGATCATTATAGCAAAGAATTTTATATGATCTAAAAATAGTCATAACGGTGTTTCTTAATTCACATACATAAATTCATGTGGGCATGCAATTATGTTAGTATTTGTACAATTTCAATACCTTTGTTTATGTTGGTTTTTTGATGCTTTGCGCAATTCGTCTGAAGAAGCTCATAAATTTCATAAAATCTAATCCAATCAAACATTTCATTCGTCAATGAATATATGCAATTTTAGGAAGTTTTTGTTTTTCGTATATTGGATTTTTTTCTTATGGTAGGAAAAGGAAGAATTTTGCAGATGTATTAAAATTTTTCTTTATTATATTAATACATTATTTACAAAACAATAATTAACTTAAATTAATATAATTAAATTAATATCATTATAATATATAAAAAACATGCAGTTGCATGGAAGAACTTAGACAGCAAATAATTAAAAAATAAAACTGAAAAGAAGTCCCAACTATTATTCACGAATGTAGGTCAAGACAGATTATTTTATTTTAAGTATTTTCTATATATGTATGTATGAAAGTGGATACCCATCCAAAGACAAGTTCACACGATAAAGAAGCACGAATCAGTAAGAAGTTTTTGCACATTTCTATTAGTTTCCATAACTCAAGTCTCCACGTCAAAGCAATTGAGTTGCCGGCTGTAGTATTTCGAATGGCGTTTGTGCAAAAACATGCCAGCAAGTCGACTTGCGTAAGCGCTGCAGACATCATGTATACAGTTTTAGAAGTAAATGTCAAATGTAATGGGAAAAAGACGCCGCACCTTATGTTAAAATATGTTTTACTAAACATTACTTAGCATAATATAAATTTAAAATTTCTTGGAGTTTTAAATACTTGAAATAATTTTTTATAGATTTTTGATTATAATAATTTTCGATTATGAAGTGGTTTATTATGCGTTGGAACATGTGCATTTATTACTAGATATTGAAGTTCATAAAATTTACTTCAAACATGAACATTTCATATATTACTATGTAAATTCGGAAAATCAGTGTTCATGCATGAATATGTACATATGTATATATGTACATATGTATATATGTACATATTCATGTACGTACGAGTGGTATAATTTTAAATAAAATATAATAAAATATGGTTGTAGGATTTCCAGCGGTTCTGACAAAGCAAGACAAACTTTTAAACAAGTTGACTTTGTTGACTTTACACTTAATTTAAAAATATTTTCGATAAATATAATAATGTAATAGGCAACAGACGAATATATGAATATTAAAAGATTATCATTAATTTGATCAAAATTGGTCTTTTGTGCATAATAATTCTTTCTTCGGATAGCCTCAAAAAATTTTTCATCACATGCAGCTAAAGCGAAAATATGAAATATAAGATCGAAAGAGTAAATTGTGCTGATATTTGTCCATACTGAAAATATTGACATATCCAAAATTTCATGACAAATTGAATTCTGCTTCACTTTATATTTAAAGAAGCCACACCGCACATCATACAACAAAAACTCCAATCGAGACATGAAGGCGCTTTATTTTAATTTCATACTTCTTATGGCACAATTCGCTGCCTGCAAAATGATGCAAATACAAATATGTACATATGTATGTATGTATGTATGTATATGTATGTATATAACATACAAGAAATAATTTTGCTCTAGTTTTGGTCCAGTAAAATGATATAATACTGGTTAATTTATGGAAAATAGTAAAATACTTTTACTACTATTTATACAAATGATTATTAATATAAAAAAAACCCGATAAAACAAACACAGCATTTTGCTGGGGCTCGAACCCTAAGCCACAAAAACTATAGACCAACGTGCAAACTATTGAGTTAAAGACACTCATACTATTTTTGTTGATTTTGGAGTTAACTAAAATTTCCATAATTCTGTACATAACATTCCGCAAAAAATAACTTTCAGTCTTCTGCTAGTGCAGCCATGAAGTTTTGCTGTGCAAATCGATGGTGGCTTTTTTTGGGGATAAAGCAATAAATTAAATAAATATTAGTAAAATTGCAAGCAAGCATAGAAACACTCGCACATGTAGTAAACACACACGCACATATAGAACGCAAAAACCAGAATGTGTATCTACATGTTTTGCCTTTGCATTGCCGAGCACACTACGGGTTTTGGCTCCATAGGCAGCCACGGAATTTTAACTCATTTCGCTGAGTGAAGAGAACGATGTAATGTCTTTATAGTATATTGTCTTTGGTACAACTGCCACGCCCATTGTTTAACCATATGCCGAGCGTAGCGATCCCACTGCTCCACGAACGAATATGCCCATCAAATTGGAGTTAGCTATATTTGCACATACGTATGCACAATTTTGCAAGCTAGCATTTTTATGTGTGTGAAAATTTATTGTCAATTTCGTTAATTTTAAGTAACATGATATTTCCGTTTTATTTTGTACGTAAGCATTAGTTAAATTCTTTAATTGTTATTGTAATTATATGTGTATCAATTAGTATGTAAGTTCACACCTTTATCAAATAATTGACTCCATCAACCAGACGAATTTG
Source organism: Clusia tigrina (assembly GCA_920105625.2). Classification (NCBI taxonomy): domain Eukaryota; kingdom Metazoa; phylum Arthropoda; class Insecta; order Diptera; family Clusiidae; genus Clusia; species Clusia tigrina. The sequence goes on along the minus strand of OV050032.1, from coordinate 126,943,293 downwards.
TGTTCTTTTTAAGTTATACTGGTTCATGCGCCATATAACAATCGCAACAGCTATATGGGTGCAAGCACCGAAATAGCAACCTAAGTTGTTAAGTTCAAACGCGCACGTGGAAGGTTTAATTGGGACTGATTTATTTCAATTTGTCTTAGAACTAACAGAGGTGTAATAAAAAGGAATTTAAGACATAGTTGCAAAATTTTGGTAGTTGTAATTAATGTAACTACTTTGATATATAATAATTCTCCCCCTTAAAATTCAAGTTCTGTAAGAGGAGATCTATTAAACTTAAAAATTCAATAAGTTAACCCTCCGACGGTTGAGTCATCCGTCGCCCTTATACGAAGTACAAGGTCCACAGGGACCTATTTCTATTTTATATGAAAACGCATTTTTTTTACATTTTTTTTTGTTTTGATTTATCCATTGTATCATTGTATCAACGCCCGATTTGTTGGCGTTGTAATCCAAAATAGCAAACGGCTTCTTCTTTTCAGTTTGTATGTCCACACCGCAAGTATAATGTTGTGTCGACAGCAAAATTACCGCTTTGTTCTTCTTGGGCTCATATGAACATAGTGCTATATCGCCTTCGTTGAAGACCAAACTATTGGTCGGATCGCTTTGAATTATAAACGATTCTAGATAAAATTTCCTTGGAATACATGTGGGGGTCGGGTATACTTCCCATGGACCATCAAGGAGTAATTTCAGTTTGAAAATGAAAGGTCCCCAGGACCTTCTCACCCGCCGGAGGGTTAAATGTGAAGTAATATTTTATTATTTTTATTTTTTATTTATATTATTTTGATCAAATATAATGAAATTCAAATTCAAATACACTTTAAATTTAAAGCAAAAATAAATTAATTTTTCCAAATTGTGGTGTATAACGTAACGTCTTCTTTCGAGGTCTTGCACTTCGGCGGATCTGGACCGGTTGACTTACAGTAGGAGTATGTACATCAGAAGCATCACAAGGATCTCGTGTTGTCGGAATGTTTAATTCATCAGGTTGATTACGAGGTTCTGTGGTAGGCTGTTGAATTGCGGCCGACAAGAAAGGATCATCAACATCGTTGCTGCTTGGAGTAACATTTGGCAAGTCACAAGCAGGCTCACCCAAATCGTTGTTGCTTGGAGTAGTATTTGGCAAGTCACAAGCATTCCTTGCTTTCATTTGATTCACGTGGCGTTTGAAAAAACCAATGTCAGTGTCCACGATTTAGAAAATTTTCCCTAGTTGACGTTTAACAATACCTGGTATCCACATCTTCCCTCTGGCGTAATTGCGAATGAATACAGGTTGATTAATATTGAATTTGGAATAGAATGAATTTTGTTGAGTGCCATTCGATGCATCTAATAACTGTGTCCACACAGTTCTTATGGGTCTACCACGCATTAGTTCCGCTGGTGACTTCCCATTTGCATTAGGCATAAATCGATATGTAGAGAGATATTTGTGAACTGCGCTTTTTATTGACATATTATCATCAATATTTTTACAGCACGAACGCCTGATTCATCTCTCTGTATACCATTCTCACCAATTTGACGTCCTAAATAAATTATTTGCTTTTGCAAAAATTGATATTTTTCTATTTTGCATTTAATTCCGTTTGATTTTAAAATTTGAAAAAAATTTTCAAGTCGCTCAAAATGAAGATTTAATGTAGGTGCTGATATGATAATATTGAAACGTGATTACATATCAGTGACACGGGATTGCATACTTTTAGGATCCCATCTGGAGTTTGAGAATGAGTGCACCACCCTGTGTGGTTATTAGTCAAGACACAATCCATTCGAATAAAAGCTTCTTTCGTTGTAGAGATTCTGGTGTAAAGAAATATCTCGAAAGTAAGAACTTCCTGTATAAAGTTCTAGAAACATCGAGAAAATTCTACACTATTGTAGAATTTTCTACCGCAACCATTCGAAACTATAAAAGCACAAGACTGTGCAAAGTAAAAAACATTCGAACAGAGATCGTGACAGTGTGTACATCGAGCATTATAATCGAAGCAGCAGTATTTGTAATTGTGCAAAGTGATGAAATTCATTGTGAAATAAAGTACAATTTGTAAATAAGTAAACTTTAAGCCTAACGTTAAATGTGTAAATAGCAATAGTTAAATAAAGTTAGTTATTTTAATTTATCCGGCGATTGTTTGATTACTACACGATCCAGTGGTACGAGTCCGAGTACAGAGAGTTAGAGAAATTGTTAGGAGGGCAATTTTGTAACAGAGTAAATTGTCAAGAGGGCAATTTCATAACAATATCATCAATGTAATTTGCACATCCATCAATTCCGTTAAGAAGCTGTTCGATGTATTTTTGGAAAATAGCAGGAGCGCTAGCTATACCATAGGGAAGTCTCTGGTACTGAAATAACCCAAGAGGTGTGTTGATCACCATTAACTTTTTTGAGTCCTCGTCGAGTTCCATTTGTAGGTAGACATCTTTAAGGTCGATTGTGGAAAAAAATTTACCATTTCGAATGGTGTGGAGCAGTTGTTCACGTGTCGGTAATGGATATTGTTCTACGTCAATTTGCGGGTTGACGGCTAATTTAAAATCACCACAAATGCGTATTTCATTATTTGGTTTTTTCGCGAGAACGATAGGAGAAGCCCATTCACTAAATATTTATGGGGTTTAAAATTTTTAAGGTAACAAGTCTGTCTATTTCCTGTTTAAATTTCTGCATTTGGGCAAATGGTATTTGTCGGCTTCTATAGAATTTTGGTTGTGCATCCGATTTTAAACGGATATTGGCTTTAAAGTCTTTAACTGTACCCAGAGCTGGTTCAAAAATTTTACCGTATTCCCGGCACAACCTTTCAATGTTATTTATACGTGTATCCGAAATTTTGTTTATTTGTTGTATTTTGAAACCAAATTTTTTGAACAAATCGAATCCAAATAGGTTCTCACCACGATCGGTGGCTACGACAACTATTACGACTTCTTTCACATGTTTAACACATTTGACCGATGTATGCAACTCTCCTAACACCGGAATTATTTATCTCCCGAAACCGTATAATGTTCTTTTCGTGTTCACTAGTTTAGGTTTATTCAGCAGTTTAGAAGTTGTTAATTTTATGATTGAGATGGAAGCTCCCGAGTCCATTGAATTTTTTACCATATTATCGAAAATCTGTACCACTACTTAACTTTTTGTATCATTATTATTTAGTTCACCAGTTACTTCAAATACGGTATCAATCACATCTATGTTATTTTTTTTCTCACTGCTGTGTTTATTATTTTTTTCCCATGTGTTATTGTTTTCTTTTGTATCGGTAGACATACACACAGGCGAAATATGTCCCCTCTTACCGCACTTGTTACACTTTGCATTTCTGAATTTACATTCAACCGAACACGACTTAAATTTGCTTTGTCTCTTATTGTCTTTAAACACATTCTCCTTTTTTTTGTTACTTATCGCATTTATTTGCGTTTGCTTCTCATCCACACTGTCTTTTATAGCGGCCACTGTTCTTGTCGTTGTTTCAAATGCTTCAGCCACTAATTGCACATCAGCTAACGTCGCTTGCTGCTTTTGCAATGCTGCTGCTCTGAATAGCTGTTCCAAATACGAGTCCCAACTGTGGCATTCCTTATTAAAAGTATGGAAAGCAGGCACCATTTGTTGAACCGAAGTAGGTCCCGATGGAGCAGAAATATTACCTTTCATCATGGTCTCCATTCATTGCTGCTGTTGTTGGATTATTCTTTTTGCAAATTCCTGCTGTTGCCTTAGCAGTGCTTCCATTGTCTCCTGATCGTTTGGCATTTGGTTTTTGTTTTTTGTTATATGTAACTTGTGTATCACTACTACTACAAACGAACGCACTGAACTGTGTTTTATCTCGTCGCCAGTTGTTAAGTTCAAACGCGCACATGGAAGGTTTAATTGGACTGATTTATTTCAATTTGTCTTAGAACTAACAGAGGTGTAATAAAAAGGATTTTATGACATAGTTGCAAAATTATGGTAGTTGTAATTAATGTAACTACTTTGATATATAACATAAGTAATCAATTTGTGATTAACCTACGTTATACTGGTACAAGCACCATATAACAATTCATCAGCCATTTTGGTACAAGCACCGAACTGGCAACCATTTAAGGAAAAAGATCATGAAACACCCACAATTATCCAAAAATCATTTTTTTATTCTTCGTAAATATTTATAAAATCATTATATATTTACGAAGAAAACATCCCATTGAACTCGCACGGACAAGAAAAGGTAAAGGGTATATCGAAGTCTGCCTAACCCGACTTCAGACTACTGAACTCGTTTTTGTTTACACTTTTTCATAAATCTCTTACTTTATTTCTAGTGATTAACTACTTTTTTGCATTTTTCTATTATTCCCATTTATACGAGTCTCATACCAAAATTACGAACTATCGTAATTAATTCCGATTCCACTCATGGATGCGGTAATTAGCTCCCAGAATTGTTTCCGTAGAATGCACATTTTATCAATAAATTTGTTTTTATATATAGTAATAAATTGATTAGTGATATAAATATTTATTTATTTATAAAAATAATTATAATTATTAAGATCTATACTACTATAATTTTAAGAATAGCACTGTCAGAGTGATTATCGGCTGTAGCGTGAATATGATTTTTTTAGGAATTGATTATTATGATTAAATATATTACAAAGATATATAATATGTTGCGAACCCCCTTTGTCATGATTCCGTGTGGTGGCCGCGGCTAGCTCACAGCAACGGTCGTGGTTCTCAACCCGCCACACTGCATCGGGTGGGGCACCAATAAAAGAATAAAAAAATACATCCAACTCACCAATTTTTTCAGCCGGGCATCCTTCTCCTCGACGTCAAGCTAGCCCGCCACATCGCTTCCGCCTTAACCTATCATTTTACATATATACATACTACTAAACATTTTACTTTCTTAAATAAATAACATATACTTACAAATATTTTTTTATTACCTACTAGCTGTACCCGGTGCGCTTCGCTACCCCTGAATTGTAGGGGGGGTGTAGCATTCAGCTGGTCAAAGAATTTTTGAAATCGGATGAGTAGTTTAAATAAATAAATTTGAAGGAAGGACATTATACAAATATTCAATTCATTTTGATACATTTTATTGATTTTGTTCATTTCGAAAAAATTGTGACATTGCAGCGTTTCGTTACAATTTTATATTTATTGAAGTGCTGTGGGATACACAATATTTCTTGTTTTTCCAGCAGGTGCGTAAACGATTAAATAGAAGGTTTTCCGACGCGTGAGCAAGCCACATGGAGCAGGTATAAACGATTTTTAATTTGTGATTTGTATGGGAGGTACCACTCCCCTTCGTCCAATCCCGCCCATATTTGCAGCAGCACTTAGAATATGTACACTTAACCTATATACCAAATATTGTTCAAATACTGTTAACCGGCGCAGAAATAATGGCTTTTTAATTTGTGATTTGTATGGGAGGTACCACTCCCCTTCGTCCAATCCCGCCCATATTTGCAGCAGCACTTAGAATATGTACACTTAACCTATATACCAAATATTGTTCACATACTGTTAACCGGAGCAGAAATAATGGATTTTTAATTTGTGATTTGTATGGGAGGTACCACGCCCCTTTGTCCAATTGGACCGGTACAAACTGAGAAACCTTCGTGGGCTCATGCACTACAACTTTGCTGAAGATGATCACATGATAAAATGCATAGTTTACGATTCTATAAAGGACATACACACAAACATTCATTTTTATATATATAGAAGATTACAGTTGATGATAATGGGTATGCCTATATTGATTTCTTGATAATGAATCGAGCAAAAACACTTAGTATACGTTGTCGCCTTTGGCTGCCCAAGTTGTTGTTTTCTTCATCCAGTGATGTCTACATCTTAGTTATTTTCCATCCAGCTTACATGCAGTGATGTCTACAGCTTAGTTATTTGTGTAAGTGTGTCAGTGATGTCAATAGGTGTAATCAGTTTGATAGCAGTACTTAGCTGAACATAATTTCACAAATGCTTTAATCTATATCTACATGAATCTTAACATTTATATTTTATAGAATTATATTTATATGAATCTTAACATAGAGTACGGATCGACATATTAGTGGGTTGTCAAATGTCAAATTTTATGGTTGCGTTCAGAAATTTAATTTGTGACAAAACTTAAGATTTATCAATGTACAGAAAAATAAAAATAATCTGAAAGGTAGTTATTAAAAAAAAATGTATGGGGACCACCCAAACATACATTCTGAATTTCACTTAAATTGGTCAATTCATTTAGATTTTCGATATAAATCCACACCCGCGCCAAAAACTAATAAAAAAAAAAATTATATGGGGACCACCCTAAGGGTTGAAGATAGAGGGTAGATATGTTCTGGGGAACTGTTGGGATTGCAAAAATATTGAGGGTCGGTCATACATTTGACACCTCTAGGAGGCACCCTTGAATATGCAATTCATTGGAATAGCTCTAAAAAAATTACTTTTGTATGGGGACCACCCTAAGGGTTGAAGATAGAGGGTAGAGATGTTCTGAGAAAGTGTTGGGATTGCAAAAATGTTGAGGGTTGGTCATACATTTGACACCTCTAGGAGGCACCGACGTTAAAAATTTAAATTTCGACAACAGCGCCACCTATCGGATCTTATTCACCTTTTAAACCTTCTCTGGACTTCCACAAATAATTCAAGACCAAAATTAGCCAAATCGGTACATCCGTTCTCGAGTTTTAGCGAGACTAACGAATAGCAATTCATTTTTATATATATAGATTACCTTTTCCCTTTCTTTTTATCGAGTTCCCTAGGCAAATTTCATAACCAAAGCCTGTAAACAGCTAACGCAAAAGTTCCAGCCACCAGTTTTAAACTTTAAGAAAACTCTTCTTTTTTCTATTCACACCACCATGGATTGATTTCCAAAAAAATACAAAAACTATTGAAGTTCACCGGCATATTTAATATATGAAGAATCTATATTAACTCAACTTAAAATTTTCACTTCAGTTTTTACAAAAAAAAATCAACGTCCGCTTGGTATGATTGAGACCAGATTCAGCCAGCAAATTTGTTATAGGTGTTGTTGGAAATGCTCTTAAGCTCTTTCGAATAGCTGCGTGGTATGGAGCGGAAAGTTGTTTAAAAAAATTACCCCAAGGGTGCCCCGCAGAGGGGGACGCCAGAGTTCACAACGGATAGTATGAGAGCTATTAATACATTGCATACCGTGGAGACGCACACTGGGGCAGCTCCACAGAGAACAGTGCGCAAAAGGTCACTTTGAAATGTTGGGTAAACAAGAAAAAACTGTTACTTTTCACAAAGTGTACGGTATTTTGGATAAGAAGAATGCATTTTTTTTTGTTTTTATGTTTTGCACTAAGTAAGTCATGCGATCAAAGTTGGCAACTTCATTGTGAAATTTATATTGGAAAAGTGTAAAAAAAAGTAGCTCCAACTAATTTGTCAATATCTTTGTTATTTATTGTGCGATTAAAAATATAGAATATGTCCGGGGAAGGTAAATATGTGTACATTTTATTTGTTTATTTCAAAAATTAAAAAAATTCTTAGTATTAATTAAGCGGTTGGAAGAGCTAGTGTTTTTTTTTTACTTTGTTTTAAGTTTTGCATAATATCTTATGTTCCGGCAAAAGTTTAGCAGATTTATTAATTGTCCATAATTAAGACATATTTACTTAATATAAATGTGAAAGCAGAAGTCCTAAACTTTTGCCGGAAATATTTTTTTTTTTTTATTTTAGAAAAATAGTGTTAGTGACTTTTCAAGAGTGCCGATTGCTGTTTTTTTATTGTATTAAGCTTAGAATCAATAACTGTTCGTATTTATTTTATTTTTAAGGTTCTGAATCACAAAATTATGAGTGTTTAAGAAGACAACTAGTTCAAGTATTTTTCGACAGTCAAAAGAAGGCTTTTGATGCCAAATTTTTGGATGTTGAGACTTTCATTCAACGTAAGACGTTATGCCGCGAAACTCATTTACAAGAACTTCGACAACAATTGAAAAATTTCAAACATCAGCTAAAAACCAAATGGGAAAGATCACATCGAACAAAAAAACTGTTTCTTTCCATAGAGTTAAAATTGCTCAACGGATTCATTTCTTTGAAAAAATATTCTCCATCTTCTGGACGTTCATCGCTATTTTTTGAAACATGCAGTGAATCAACAAAACGCAAACGAACTGCGGAATTAAGAAATACGGTTCCTACAAATGAGCTTGTTTATGCTGCCCAGATGAGTTTACGGGCTTCGGGTAAAAAGCAAGGAGCAGATTTGGTAAAAGAAGCAACAACGTCTCAAAGTTTCTTAGAAAGACAAAAAAGTTTTGATGAACCAAGAAAGATGTCTTCCTTAGAAGCCTTGTCTATGATGATTGAAGCAAAATTGTCAAGGCACCAGTACAACATTATAAGAACCTTTGCCAAAAATGTGTTCCCTTCTTATATAGAGGTTCAAAAAGAAAAGAAAAATTGTTACCCTCCTGAAATTAAAATTACAGAAACTTGTGATACCTCAGCACAAGTGCAAAATCTACTTGATCACACTAGCGAAAAAATACTGATCAATCAAATAAACGTTTTGGAACCTTTTCAATCAGATATAGAAAACGAATTAAAGTTAGTATCAAAGTGGGGTTTCGATGGCAGTTCAGGTCATAGCCAATATCATCAAAAATATTTAGAGAGCCATGAGAGTGATGATAAGTTTATTTTTATGAAGTGTCTGGTCCCACTACAACTTTCATTTAACCAAAAAATTCTGTGGAAAAACCCCTGTCCTTCATCTCCGCGTTATTGCCGTCCATTAAAAATTAACTTTCAAAAAGAGAGTGACGAACTTGTAAGGATCGAAAAGGATATTACAGAAACACAAATCCTAAAACTTCAAGGGTCAAATATAACTATCAATAACAAAAACTTTGTTGTGAAACATGAATTGATACTATCAATGATTGATGGCAAGATTTGCAACAGTCCGTTTATCCGCCACAAAATCTTCCATGAGATGTTATTTATGCAATGCTACATGTAAAGAGTTCAACAACATAGACAAAATGATTCAATTGAATGTATCGGAACAATATTTATCATTTGGTCTTTCTGTTTTACATGCATGGATTCGACTTTTCGATTGTCTTCTGTATGTTGCATATAAGCTTCCAGTCCAGGAGTGGAGAACAAGGAAAACAACAGCAGTTGCTGTTAATGAAAATAAAAAGCGAATTAAAAAAGAATTTGAAGAAAAACTTGGCTTAATTGTTGATCATCCTAAGCCGGGATATGGAAATACCAACACAGGTAATGTTGCGAGGAGATTTTTTGAAAAAAGTAATTTATCCGTCACCATCACTGGAATTGATGAACTTTTAATTCATAAGTTTTATATAATTTTGCAAAGCCTTTCAAGTGGTTTCAAGCTGAACAACGAAAAATTCAAAATCTATTGTGAAGATACCGCCCGATATTTTATAACATTGTATCCATGGTACTATATGAGTACAACAGTGTACAAAATCTTAGTTCATGGGCATTTAATTGCTTCTACTTGCCTCTTACCGATTGGTCAGTTAAGTGAAGAAGCTTTAGAATCACGAAACAAAGATTTTAAAACTTTCAGGGAACAATTCAGCCGAAAAAGTCAAGAAAAGACAATTTAACAGATGTTTTCAATAGAATGATGATTTCGTCAGATCCTGTGTTATCAAGTCTCAGAAGTCAAAACCTTTTTGTTAATAAAAAAGATTTTCATTCAGATGCCATTAATATGTTTGATGTGGAGAATATTTCTTTTGAAAATGAATAAACACAATTTTATTATTATATAATATATTAATATAAGTGTAAATTATAAGATTAATTACAAAACATTGTTAATATAAACTTTTGATTCAAAAATTAAAAATTGTAGGTACTAAGTTTCCATATTTATTTAATTCTTTGTATATTTATTATTAACAACACATTTGCCTTTGAAAAAAAATTCATCCTTGCTAATAAACACCAAAATGAAAACCAACGATTTTCTTGCTGTAAACACTAATGTTTATTTTTCAACAACCCTCCAAATATGTCTTTTCTTAATATAAATTAAATTTGAACTAATTTTCACTCTTATGCAAGCATTTAAGACACAAAAAGTCACTTGAGACTTTTCAAAATAATTTATCGCACTAAACCACTACTTCTGCCCCACTGTGAGACGTGGGTTTCTAATTGGGTTTTGAATAATGTGCTTGATGTGCTGTAATATACCTATTATATATGGCAGAATCGCCATGTAATAAGCATGTAGCTGGAAGTGTAATAAGGCTATAGCTAGGTGCGAACAGATACGAATAGCTACCAAATCTTTATACAGCGGGGTGGACCGCTTATCAAACAGGCGAATAGCCAAATATAGTTTTTACTTCTGAAAGTTTTTACAGCGGAGAAGTTACGCTTGTAAAGATAATTTAGAGTTCTTTGCTTAATGACAGCAGAATCTAGAATCTGCCCTTTATTTACCAATTCGAGTTTTCATATAATTATTTTCCATTGGATTCCCATTGAATTTCCAATGAGCTTCCAATGGTTCAATTGCAAACGGACAAATAAATTTGGCAACTTTTGCTGATCTAACCAATATGGTTGAGGGAGTAAACCCTGGTAAGAAATCCCCCCTAACTAAAGGTGTTATGCGACCCGTGCCTATTTGTTGGTTTGCAGCCAGGGGGTAATACCGGCTGTATTCCTACGGAGCTACCTCGATACCAGGTCACCTCGAGGTATATTCACGACCTTGCCGTGGTATGTGGCGCTGCCACGGCCGACCACTATGCTTCCCCTTAAAAATTGAAGATCACCATGTCTGCTACGGTGGACGGTGATCGTAAGAACAAGATGAACCGCAAACAACAAATAAACACAATTTCTATGGACAAGCAGTCCCTAAATGCAAGGGGGCTATTGCCTCCATTTTTGAATCTGGCTCAGGTCAGAAAAAAATTCGTACGGCGGAAGCTGAGGCTATAGAACCTAGTGGAAGCGTCGGTACTAATAAGCCAAGTACGGCTGGCCCATCTCGTACGGCGGAAGCTGGCACCGGGGACATACCTGGTTCCAGTGGAAGTGACAGTGCAAAGAAAGAATCTACATTGCATACGGAGGATACCAGGATTGGCCCTGGTAGACGTGACGGCGCATCCACGTCAAAAATGACTAAGGTCTCCTCAGTAGTAAAGCCTACACGGCATAACTCCAAGGAGAGACGCGCTGCCTTGAAGTTGCTGGAACGTGTTAAAAGTGTTCCGGAGGGCGAGAGGTCAGAAAAACAAAAGTCCTCCATTAGCTGGACAAAAATGGTTACGGAGGGACTAGCAGAGTTTCCGAAACCGAACCCGCCGCCAAAACGTCAGCTGTCGGACGACCCGCCCAGAAACCCCAGCAGCATCAAGAGGCCAAGACGTCATGAGACTACTCCCGCACCAAAGACTTTCAGCGAAGCTGTGCGAGGTCAACAATTATGGGCCGTTGTGGACAGAAGCAACATTGATGGCACAATTTCTGTTGAGAACTGGAAGAAAATAGAAGCCAGGCTCTCGTGCACTTTCTTCCAGATTTTGAAGGAAAATCCTGGCCCAGCTCCTTTTTGTCGCGTTTGTGGATGGCATCAGAACCACGTGAAGCTTATCGCATGTGCCGATCAGAGATCAACTGATCTATATAAAATAGCCATCTCCAGAATTGGTGAAGTTTGGTCTGGGTCTAAGCTCGAGGTAATCTCGAGGGAGGATATCCCGAACCTGCCAAGAGCGAGGGCCTGAATACCAGCTGAACCATCTGACCCTAAAATGGTTCTGGAGATGTTACGGGTATGTAATCTGGAACTCCCGACATCATCGTGGAAGGTCACGAAACTGGAGGAGCCAAAAGGCGAGTACCGCAGTGCTACCTTGGTGGTGAGCACGGACTCGTTGGAATCTCTTTAGCGATCCGATGGTGTCGTGAGCTATGGATTCTCGTCCATTACACTAAGGGTCTACAAAAAGGACGTGAATGTCTCCAATGCAATGGACCATGTTGTGGTAGACCCTGACGCCCCATCTCAGCTGGAAGAAGAGGCCAACACCACTTCTGCTGGTGGAGATGGAACGTCAGTGGTGGAACCTGGCTCTGGTTTTGGCAAAGCGGTTGCGCTAACCATGGGTTTTATATGGTCTTGTGTGCGGACTAGGGACTCCAAAATACAAAATGATGTATACACGCAATACAGGTAAACCTAGAGCGTGTGTACTAATAGGTAGAGGAATAAATGCTTTTATGCTCTCTAATTACAGCGATGCCGATCAAACGACTATCAGCCTGGAGTCGGGTGACCAGAGGATATGGCTATCGTCATGCTACCTGGCTCACGATCACGAAGAGCTACCAAGATCAATTTTTAAGGATCTGGTGGCGCATTCGCGAAGGCTAGGCGCAAAAATGATAATTGGTGCGGATATAAATGCTCATCACATCGTGTGAAGTAGCACGGACACTAATATGAGGGTGAGTGACTTTTTGATTATTTGCTTGGAACTAACCTGCAAATATGTAATAGGGGTATTAAACCTACATTTGTCATAAGCAATAGGCAGGAGGTAATAGACGCCACCTTTGCCTCTGACTCTGTTGTAGGAAGAATAAGGGAGTGGGTGGTGTTAGAAGAACACTCCTTCTCTGACCATAGATACATCTCGTTTGAGATTAAGAAAACTCGGCCAAAACCTAAGCCTGGTAGAATATCAGGAAAATAGACTGGGATAAATATGTAGATCTAGTTGGGAATACCTTAAATGTCTGTCCATCTAGCGAACCAAGAAGCATAGAAGGGATAGAGAAAATGGTAGGCTCTGTTACTGGGAGCCTGAACGTGGCATTGGCAGAAGCCTGTCCACTAAGGAAGTTGAGGGGAAAGCCGAAACTTCGGTGGTGGACGGAAGAGCTAAGCAAGCTTCGGGTAGACAGTAGGACAGCTGTTAATGAGGCGAAGTATACACGTCTTGAAAATGACTGGAGAGCATATAGAGAGGCTTTTAAGGTATTTAAGAAGAAGGTTAGAACTGCTCAAAGGCAATCTTGGAAATCCTTTTGTGAAGAAGTAGAGGGAGCGACTGAGGCTTCTAGACTTCGGAAAATATTGGCGGTAAGTTCTCAGAACTGGGAGCTTTTCCAGAAGGTGGATGGAACATTCACTACAACTAGTAAGGAGTCTCTAGAGCTTCTACTCAGCACGCATTTCCCAGGCTGCTCAGATATTACTGGGCACGAGAGGGAAGATACGTTAAATAGTCGGCAAGTTGGGATAGACGCTCTATCTGAGGATCGACTCTTATGGTCTATTGAAAGTTTTAAGCCTTTTAAGTCCCCTGGTCCTGATGGTATTTATCCAGTGGAATTACATAAAACCGCTGGATACCTGAAAGGCTGGCTGTTAGCAATCTTTGAAGGATGCTTTAAGTTTGGGTATATACCGTGGAGAAAGGCCATTTCATTCAGAAAGCTGGAAAAAGTTCACATACACATCCAGGAGACCGATATCTCTCTCATCTTTTCTTTTAAAGACTTTAGAGAGCGTGATTAAAAATCTACTTAAGCTTAACTTTAGACAAGAATCTAATCTCATCGGCTCAACATGGGGAACTTTTCGGTCAGAATTCCTTCCAGAGAAGAATAGCTCGAGGGGGATCCATCACCAGATATACAAAGACGGATCTAAAATGAATACCTGTGTAGGATCATGGGTCTATTGCGAAATACCCTCAATTAGTGAATCCATCAAACTAATGGATTACTGCAGTGTTTTTCAAGCGAAAATAACAGCTATTCACGAAGCCTTGAATTGGCTGAGGATAAACGAGGTAACTGTCAAGGATATTTGCATTTTGTCGGACAGGTAAGCTGCACTAAGGGCTTTGAATGCATTCCAAATAACATCGAGGAGTGTCTTAGACTGTCGCCGATCTCTAAATGAGATGGCTAAAAAATTCCATATCCAGTTGTGCTGAAAGCCAGGTCATAGGGATATACCAGACTACTGCAAGGCTGATCAACTTGCGAGAGATGGCACTTGTGTGCCAAATGTCGGTAGGCATATGGGTGTACCTCTCGCGACTTGTAAACTTCTCATAAGAGAGACACTGATTAATTCTACCAATCAAAGGTGGATCTGTGCCACTACCTGTGAAATCGCCAGGCAAACATGGCCGAGGCTAAATCTGCGTCTATCTAGGAATATCATTAGACTCAATAGACTACAAATTAGGACTTTAATAGGAGCCCTCACGGGACATTGTCTAATAGGAAATCATGCAAGAAGAATGGGAGTTTATACACATGATTTCTGCCGCAAATGCAGGAACGAGGAGGAGCTGGAAACGGTCCAGCAGCTCTTCTGTGCATGTCCAGCTTTTGCCAGAAATAGGGAGCGGTTACTAGGATCCCACTTCTTAACAAGTAATGATGGTCTATGTCAGTCAGGTGTTAACAACCTTCTTCGCTTTGTAAAAGCCGCAGGGTGGTTCAATCTGGAGGGGGAAGCGTAGCCATGCCTCGCATCCGCGGTTCACAACGGACCCAACTGGTGGTTTAAGTGGCATCACTGGTTATTAGTGATGCGGCTGCCCTACCTACCTACCTAAGCAATATGGTTCCAAGACTAGTGCTGCGTATGAACTACAACGAAGTCCGGTCAGCGCACTTAAAAGAAATTAGAGCCGGTAGCGTTGCCCTCTCGCGAGCGCTTTACTTGCCGCGCAGCATTTATGTGCAGCTGTTACAAATTATTGCGTTTGCATTTGCTTACATTTTGTTTATGTTTTGCTTAATACTATTATGTAGCGAGTACACTACACCCTATCCCTTAAGAGAAATTTTATGAAAGAAAATTTGAAAAAAAATGTTACAGTTAAATTCTTACAAATTTATAAATTTGGTTTCCTTATGTTTTACATCCAAAGAGAAATTTTACAGTTGTAGAATTTCTTACTAAACTATCATTATTGGAATGTATAGCTTGATATTATTCTTATGAACAGTTATATTTTTACCTTTATAATCTATTGCAAAATTTAATTCTAAAACATTTTTTACTTTAAATGGACCTAAATATGGCGACTCTAGTTTTTTCTTAGCGTGATTTTTAATTTTTATCAGGGCTTTTATAATTCTTAAATGACCTCCATGTATTGGATTATGATATACGATCGTACATCTATCAGCATATATTCATTTAATTCGTTTAATACTCTCTCTGGGGCGGCATACTCGTATGTCATAATTGCTAATTAGAAGATATTTGTTTTTATTTGTATTTTCTTAAATTCTTCTTTGGCACATATTTTAAATATTTCATCATTGTTTGTTATTGCTTATTCATTGTGTTTTCTCTCTTCGTTTTGGATATCAATTTCATCAGAATCGAGTCTAGACTCGTTGGTTTGTAATTGATTCCTGCTTGATTTATATATTCTTTATTCCTTCTTGATATCAGTTTCTTCAGTATCGAATCTAGTTTCGCTGATTTATCACTGTATCTTTTATTCGTATTTGATGAGAGCTTCTTCTTGTTCAAACCTTGATTCGTAGAATTATCGCTACATCCCACGTGGATTTCGTTATTCTCAATTTTTCTTGTGCACTTTACTTTATTTCATATGCCATTTTAAAATCTTTGATTTCCTCTTATATTGACGTCATTTATAGATGATCAATCCCAAATTTGAAGTTGATCCGACTTCTGCTGAGATATACAGTTCTCTGTTTCCTCTCTGAACTTTGCCTCTTTAGACATGCCCCTTGTAATTATTAACGTTTTTCATCAATATTGGGATCATATTCTTGAGTATGAAGTTTAATTATATTATTGATAACGTGTCTGCGTTCGAAGTCATTTTACCCTTTTTTATAGGATGTCAAAATCAAAATGGTATTCTTGGCATTGTAAAAGTGATACTAATGGTTAGTGGCAACTGTAAATTTTTGACCATACATATAAATTAATCTGAGATGTTACATAATAAAAATGTTTGTTTGTTTGTTGTTTTTGCAACATTTTGAAACTAATTATAGAAGTTTTCTTGGTGCTTTTGTTTAATATTTCTTTTATTTCATTACATTGTAGTGCATGTGCACTATTGCGAACAAATACTACACATTCCAAACCAATGCGTAAGACATACCCATCGGCTGCACTCCGAAACTGTGACACTTGACATGTGCAATGTAATTATAATCCTAGCGTGCAGTCATTGGTGAATCAGTTATTTTGTATTTAAGTGGAATTTGAGTTTAGTTTTAAGCGAAAGGGATTAGATATAAACAAATTAGAATAATCGAAATTGTTATCGAAAAATGTAACTCAAGTAAAAGATATAAAAACCCTGCTCGGGAATTAAAGAAATCAGTTTCCAACTGGCAATTGAATTTTTTCTGCAATCAACCGTTCTTCGGCTCACAGTTAGTTATTGCTCAATGGCGTCCTGCCGAGCAACACTCTAACATATGTATATACATGTATATATTTTGGTATTTTCCATATATATATATATATATATATATATATATATATATATATATATATATATATATATATATATATATATATATATATATATATATATATATATATATATATATATATATATATATATATATATATATATATATATATATATATATATATATATATATATATATATATATATATATATATATATATATATATATATATATATATATATATATATATATATATATATATATATATATATATATATATATATATATATATATATATATATATATATATATATATATATATATATATATATATATATATATATATATATATATATATATATATATATATATATATATATATATATATATATATATATATATATATATATATATATATATATATATATATATATATATATATATATATATATATATATATATATATATATATATATATATATATATATATATATATATATATATATATATATATATATATATATATATATATATATATATATATATATATATATAATATTTCCTCTAACTCTCTGTACTCGGACTCGTACCACTGGATTGTGTAGTAATCAAACAATCGCTGGTTAAATTAAAATAATTAGCTTTATTTAATTATTGCTATTTACACATTTAATATTAGGCTTAAAGTTTACTTAGTTATTATTTGCACTTTATTTAACAAACCATTAGTCACTTTATTTACTAATGAATTTCACCACTTTGTAAATCACAAATACTGCTGCTTCGATTAAAATACCTGCTGTACACACTTTTACGATCTCTGATCTACTGTATTCGAATTTGAAGAGTCTTGTCGCTTTTATAGTTTTCGAATGGTTGCGGTAGAAACTTCTACGCTATTCTCGTAGTTTCTAGAAGCTTCTATACTCTTCGACAGAAGTCGAGAATATTCTTTTTGATATTACCGACAGATGGTTCTTGAATAAACTTTTATTCGAATAGTTCGCATCTTGCCTCACAGGGGGCACTCATTCTCCAGATGGGATCCTAAAAATATGCTATCCCGTTTCACTGATATGCAATCACGTTTCACTGCCCTCCGCTTAATCTTGTTCGTCCCGAACAAGGATAGTACTGCAACCTCTATAAGGAGATAACCTCTCTAAATGAACGACTTTCATTTTGCTCCTGGCATTTCTCGCCAACTGGATGCGGTATACTACATCGTTGAGCCGCTTTATCACCTTATAAGGGCCTTCCCAGTGTGTTTGCAGTTTTGGCGATAATCCCTTTTTCCTTTGCGGATTATGAAGCATAACTAGCTGCCCTTCCTGAAATCCCTTGGAGTTTGCACGTAGATCATATCTGGCTTTCATTTTATCACTCATCAGTTGTGTGCGCTTTCTGATGGTTCCATGAATTTCATTCAACTGTCCTCGTTTTTTAGGTATACAATTGCTGCATGGAAGTACTGTAGATGACTCTCTAGACCATTCTTTCGCTAAATCGTCGGGTACCTTTTTATTAGCTCGTATCTTGCTTTTCGTGACTCGCGGTTGCCTCTCACAGTTTACAATTGCTGAAATTCTCTGGCACCTTACCTTCTTTTTCGCTATGGTTTCAGCGGTATTTGAAATATTCACTACTTTTTCTGGTACGATTCGGCTCTTATGCTTCCCAACATCTCCGCCCATTTTGGCCCGTATAACTGCCTCTGACTTGGGTGCGATTTTTGTCCGTCGCGATACAATGGCATGTTTAACAACTCCATACTTATCATCACCTATAAATAACGGTATTTCGGTGTTCGCATATTTCAGTACTCGGCTTTTAAAATCTAGTGTGAATCCATTCCGAATCATGAAATCCACACCTAAGATTACTTCATCCACAATATCTGCAACTATAAACTCGTGCTTCACTGTTGTGGTGCCGATAGTGATTTTCCGTGTAACTTTTCCCAGTACCGGTGCATCATCTCCAGTTGCCGTACGCAAACTTATTCCCTGAAGCGGCTCGATTCCCCGAACGAGATCCCTTCTGATTATGGAATGTGATGCCCCCGTATCCAATGTTACCACAACTTTTCTTCCGCTTATTACACTGTTGACAGTTAGGCTGTTATTTTTCCGCGCCATTTGAGAAACGAAGATTCTTGGGCCATCAGTTGCGGGATTCCGTTCATTTCCCGGCTTGACAATCTTTTCCGATTCCCTAATTCGGACTTTGTCTTGCTTTGGAAATCTTACCGGAGCGTGTGTTGCATAATGTTTCCATCTCAACTGACAATCACGAGCCATGTGCCCCACATCACCGCAGGTAAAGCATTTGCCCGTGAAACTTTGTCTGTTCTCGACTCTTATCTGACGGGCTGTGCATTCTGACCGACACACCAATGCTGCTGTCTCTGATAACAAAGCGCTAGCTACTGTCTCCATATATGTAGCTTTCGGATTAGTTATTGCAGAACGCTTTATCTCCGCATCGCGAATGCCATATACGAAGGTGTCCATCATACACCTCTCAGTGATCTCTCCTGGGTAGGCAAGATGAGCCAACCGCTCCACTTCCGCCGCAAACTGTTGAAGAGACTCACCACTCTTTTGTACCCGTGTTCGTAGCTCTACTTGGTACATCTGCTTCCGGTGTTCACTACCATACTTGCGCTGAACGGCATTCATCAAGCTTTCATAGCAGTCTCGCTCACTTTCTGAGATAGTTTGAAGCACATCAGCGGCAGCACCTTTCAATGAAACTGTTAATGCAGCCACTTTTTCGCGAGCACTCCAACCATTTGTGCTAGCGGTAGTCTCAAACTGCATTCTGAAGACGCTAAATGTCGTGGTTCCATCATAGGTAGGAGGCTTCAGTTTTATTGAGGATAAAGCTGGCACAGGCAATGCACCTTCCTGTAGTAGGTGAATTCTTTGCTCTATTTGTTGCTTAAATTCGTTTTGCTTTTGCTCGTTCGCAATGAATTTTTGTTCTACACATTTTTCGAACGATTCCTGCCGTGTCTGAATATCACAAACCTTCCTGTCTACCATTTCGGACATTTCTTTCATCTGCTGTGAGTTTTGTTCCGCTAATAGAGCGAGTCGTATTTCACTTTGCTGTAATTGTTCTTTGACATCCTCTCTGACAGCTTGGGCATTTTGTTGTAATCGCTCCTGTATCCTCCCATCGACTGCTTGCTTGAGGGATTCAGCACTCTTTTCAACGTCCTGTTTGACGGATGCGACACTCCTTTCGACGGTTTGAGCATTTTGCTGTAATTGCTGCTGCATCCTCTCTTCGGCTGCTTGAGCACTTTGTTGTAGCTGCATCTGTATTACCCCGATAAGTGCACTCATGTCAAAGTTACCCGTGTTAGTTTCTTGCGGTGTTTCTTCGTGTCGAGATGTCGTTGGCTCTTCACATTGGAATTCATGCTCATCGACATCTATACCCTGCTCCTCTAAAGCGCTTCTTAATCGCACCTGCAGCTCCGCTTTAAGCCCTTGTGTTTGCAAATTTAAACGCTCAAGCTCCTTCTTGAGCTGCTCCAATCTCAGTTTTTCAAATTTAACCATTGTTTATCACAGATACACAATCCCACTTCTGACACCAATTGTTACGAAATTGCCCTCTTGACAATTTACTCTGTTACAAAATTGCCCTCCTGACAATTCCTCTAACTCTCTGTACTCGGACTCGTACCACTGGATTGTGTAGTAATCAAACAATCGCTGGTTAAATTAAAATAATTAGCTTTATTTAATTATTGCTATTTACACATTTAATATTAGGCTTAAAGTTTACTTAGTTATTATTTGCACTTTATTTAACAAACCATTAGTCACTTTATTTACTAATGAATTTCAGCACTTTGTAAATCACAAATACTGCTGCTTCGATTAAAATGCCTGCTGTACACACTTTTACGATCTCTGATCTACTGTATTCGAATTTGAAGAGTCTTGTCGCTTTTTTAGTTTTCGAATGGTTGCGGTAGAAACTTCTACGCTATTCTCGTAGTTTCTAGAAGCTTCTATACTCTTCGACAGAAGTCGAGAATATTCTTTTTGATATTACCGACAGATGGTTCTTGAATAAACTTTTATTCGAATAGTTCGCATCTTGACTCACAGGGGGCACTCATTCTCCAGATGGGATCCTAAAAATATGCTATCCCGTTTCACTGATATGCAATCACGTTTCAATATATATATATATATATATATATATATATATATATATATATATATATATATATATATATATATATATATATATATATATATATATTTGGCTGCTCGCGTGCTCAACGTTGCGTTGCCAATAAAAAACAGAAATATTTGTTATATCGTATATTAAACATATTGTTACGAAATTGCCCTCTTGACAATTTACTCTGTTACAAAATTGCCCTCCTGACAATTCCTCTAACTCTCTGTACTCGGACTCGTACCACTAGATTGTGTAGTAATCAAACAATCGCCGGTTAAATTTAAATAATTAGCTTTATTTAATTATTGCTATTCACACATTTAATATTAGGCTTAAAGTTTACTTAGTTATTATTTGCACTTTATTTCACAAACCATTAGGCACTTTATTTAATAAGTAGTTTCATCACTTTATTTAATAATGAATTTCATCACTTTGCAAAATTACAAATACTGCCAATACTGCTGCTTCGATTAAAATGCCTGCTGTACACACTTTTACGATCTCTGATCTACTGTGTTCCAGTTTGAACAGTCTTGTCGCTTTTATAGTTTTCGAATGGTTGGTGTAGAAACTTCTACGCTATTCTCGTAGTTTCTAGAAGCTTCTATCCTCTTCGACAGAAGTCGAGAATATTCTTTTTGATATTACCGGCAGATGGTTCTTGAATAAACTTTTATTCGAATAGTTTGCATCTTGACTCACAGGGGGCACTCATTCTCCAGATGGGATCCTAAAAGTATGCAATCCCTTTTCACTGGGCTATCACGTTTCACTGCCCTCCGCTTAAACTTGTTCGTCCCGAACAAGGATAGTACTGCAACCTTTATAAGGAGATAACCTCTCTAAATGAACGACTTTCATTTTGCTCCTGGCATTTCTCGTCCACTGGATGCGGTATCTAACATCGTTGATCCGATTTATCACCTTATAAGGTCCTTCCCAGTGTGTTTGCAGTTTTGGCGATAATCCACTTTTCTTTTGTGGATTATGAAGCATAACTAGTTGCCCTTCCTGAAATCCCTTAGAGTTTACTCGTACATCATATCTTGCTTTCCTTTTATCACTCATCAGTTGCGTACGATTTCTGCTGTTTCCATGAATTTCATTCAACTGTCCTCGTTTTTTAGGTATACAATTGCTGCATGGAAGTATTGTAGATGACTCTTTAGACCATTCTTTCGCTAGATCGTCGGGTACCTTTTTATTAGCTCGTATCTTGCTTTTCGCGACTCGCGGTTGCCTCTCACAGTTTACAATTGCTGAGATTCTCTGGCACCTTACCTTCTTTTTCTCTATGGTATCAACGGTATTTGAAATATTCACTACTTTTTCTGGTACGATTCGGCTCTTATGCTTCCCAACATCTCCACCCATTTTGGCCTGTATAACTGCCTCTGACTTGGGTGCGATTTTTGTCCGTCTCGATACAATGGCTTGTTTAACAACTCCATACTTATCATCACCTATAAATAACGGTATTTCGGTGTTCGCATATTTCAGTACTCGGCTTTTAAAATCTAGTGTGAATCCATTCCGGATCATGAAATCCACACCTAAGATTACTTCATCCACAATATCCGCAACTATAAACTCGTGCTTCACTGTTGTGGTGCCGATAGTGATTTTCCGTGTAACTTTTCCAAGTACCGGTGCATCATCTCCAGTGGCCGTACGCAAACTTATTTCCTGAAGCGGCTCGATTCCCCGAACGAGATCCCTTCTAATTATGGAATGTGATGCACCCGTATCCAATGTTACCACGATTTTTCTACCATTTACTACGCTGTCGACAGTTAGGCTGTTGATTTTCCGTGCCATCTGAGAAACGAAGATTCTGGGGCTACTTGTTGTGGGAGTCAGATCAAGCCCCTCGAGACTGACTCCATCTAGTTTGTCGACGACTTTTCAACCTTTTCTGATTCCCTACTTTGGAATCTGACTTGCTTTGGAGGTCTTACCGGTGAGCGTGATCTAGAGCGTTTCCGTCTCGATTGGCAATTACGGGCCATGTGTCCGACCTCTCCGCAGGTGAAGCATTTGCCCGTGAAACTTTGGCCGCTTTCGACTTGTACCTGACGGGCTCTGTATACTGGCTGGCACACCAAGGCTGCTGTCTCTGAAGTTAAAGCGCTAGCTACTGTCTCCATATATGTAGCTTTCGGATTAGTTATTGCAGAACGCTTTATCTCCGCATCGCGAATGCCATATACAAAGGTGTCCATCATACACCTCTCAGTGATCTCTCCTGGGTAGGCAAGATGAGCCAACCGTTCCACTTCCGCCGCAAACTGTTGTAGAGACTCACCACTCTTCTGTACACGTGTTCGTAGCTCTACTTGGTACATCTGCTTCCGGTGTTCACTACCATACTTGCGCTGAACGGCATTCATTAAGCTTTCATAGCAGTCTCGCTCACTTTCTGAGATAGTTTGAAGCACATCAGCGGCAGCACCTTTCAACGAAACGGTTAATGCAGCCACTTTTTCGCGAGCACTCCAACCATTTGTGCTAGCGGTAGTCTCAAACTGCATTCTGAAGACGCTAAATGTTGTGGTTCCATCATAGGTAGGAGGCTTCAGTTTTATTGAGGATAAAGCTGGCACAGGCAATGCACCTTCCTGTAGTAGATTAATTCTTTGTTCTATTTGTTGCTTAAATTCATTCTGCCTTTGTACTCAAGATTTTTCGAACGATTCTTGCCGTGGCTCAATTTCACAAACCTTCCTATCTACCATCTCGGACATTTCTTTCATCTGCTGTGAGTTCTTTTCCACTAATTGAGTAAGTCGTATTTCACTCTGCTGTAACTGTTCTTTGACATCCTCTTTGACGGATGCAACACTCTTTTCGACGGTTTGAGCATTTTGTTGTAATTGTTGCTGCATCTTTTCATCTCGCTGCTGCATCTTTTCATCTCGCTGCTGCATCCTCTCTTCAGCTGCTTGAGAATTTTGTTGTAACTGCATCTGTATTAGCCCGATAAGTGCACTCATGTCAAAGTTACCCGTGTTAGTTTCTTGCGGTGTTTCTTCGTGTCGAGATGTCGTTGGCTCTTCACATTGGAATTCATGCTCATCGACATCTATACCCTGCTCCTCTAAAGCGCTTCTTAGTCTCACCTGCAGCTCCGCTTTAAGCCCTTGTGTTTGCAAATTTAAACGCTCAAGCTCCTTCTTGAGCTGCTCCAATCTCAGTTTTTCAAATTTAACCATTGTTTATTACAGATACACAATCCCACTTCTGACACCAATTGTTACGAAATTGCCCTCTTGACAATTTACTCTGTTACAAAATTGCCCTCCTGACAATTCCTCTAACTCTCTGTACTCGGACTCGTACCACTAGATTGTGTAGTAATCAAACAATCGCCGGTTAAATTTAAATAATTAGCTTTATTTAATTATTGCTATTCACACATTTAATATTAGGCTTAAAGTTTACTTAGTTATTATTTGCACTTTATTTCACAAACCATTAGGCACTTTATTTAATAAGTAATTTCATCACTTTATTTAATAATGAATTTCATCACTTTGCAAAATTACAAATACTGCCAATACTGCTGCTTCGATTAAAATGCTTGCTGTACACACTTTTACGATCTCTGATCTACTGTGTTCCAGTTTGAACAGTCTTGTCGCTTTTATAGTTTTCGAATGGTTGGTGTAGAAACTTCTACGCTATTCTCGTAGTTTCTAGAAGCTTCTATCCTCTTCGACAGAAGTCGAGAATATTCTTTTTGATATTTGAATAAACTTTTATTCGAATAGTTCGCATCTTGACTCACAGGGGGCACTCATTCTCCAGATGGGATCCTAAAAATATGCTATCCCGTTTCACTGATATGCAATCACGTTTCAATATATATATATATATATATATATATATATATATATATATATATATATATATATATATATATATATATATATATATATATATATATTTGGCTGCTCGCGTGCTCAACGTTGCGTTGCCAATAAAAAACAGAAATATTTGTTATATCGTATATTAAACATATTGTTACGAAATTGCCCTCTTGACAATTTACTCTGTTACAAAATTGCCCTCCTGACAATTCCTCTAACTCTCTGTACTCGGACTCGTACCACTAGATTGTGTAGTAATCAAACAATCGCCGGTTAAATTTAAATAATTAGCTTTATTTAATTATTGCTATTCACACATTTAATATTAGGCTTAAAGTTTACTTAGTTATTATTTGCACTTTATTTCACAAACCATTAGGCACTTTATTTAATAAGTAGTTTCATCACTTTATTTAATAATGAATTTCATCACTTTGCAAAATTACAAATACTGCCAATACTGCTGCTTCGATTAAAATGCCTGCTGTACACACTTTTACGATCTCTGATCTACTGTGTTCCAGTTTGAACAGTCTTGTCGCTTTTATAGTTTTCGAATGGTTGGTGTAGAAACTTCTACGCTATTCTCGTAGTTTCTAGAAGCTTCTATCCTCTTCGACAGAAGTCGAGAATATTCTTTTTGATATTACCGGCAGATGGTTCTTGAATAAACTTTTATTCGAATAGTTTGCATCTTGACTCACAGGGGGCACTCATTCTCCAGATGGGATCCTAAAAGTATGCAATCCCTTTTCACTGGGCTATCACGTTTCAATATAATAAAATACGTTCCTGTGAATTTATTTGTTATATCGTACATATAATATATGATGGATACGTTTCTACAAATTTCTAGAGATCGTGTTAAGTCCAGTAAAGTGGGGGCGTTATTTTACGCAGCAGCTCCTGATTCTCCCGCGTTAGTGCCACGAGCTGTGCCACTGACTGGCGCAGTGCGGCAAGCTCTGCATGCACGGAGTTACCCGTTGAATCGTGCGACGATCTGTTCGCGAATGGAGAGCGGGGTCTCGGAGACGAGAGTGGAGGTGACGTAGCTGCCACTGTAGGTCCATTGTCGACCAGCTCGTCAGCTGCCTCTGCGAGCTCCTCCAGGCTGGTACCCTTCAGGATTTTGAGAAGCCGTCGCGTTGACGGCGGCACCAAATCGAGCCACTTCACTCGGATGACATCATCCGTGGCCCTGTCACCTGCCAAGGCGCGCATCTGCCGCAGGAGTTGAGACGGCTTCCTGTCACCCAGCTCGAGTTGGGTGAGCAGCTTGTGGAGCTGTCGATCCGCCGAGTCGGTGAGGCGATTTAGTATGGCTGCGTTCAGCGCCTCATACTACCCCACGGGCGGAACTGTGCGGAGTACATCCGCAACCTCGGAAATAGTCTCCGGGTCGAGCGCCGCAACTACCAAATCGTAGCGGCTGTTGTCGTTGCGCACATGGTGGTCCTGGAACGCGGCCTCGATCTGATAAAACCACAGAACGGGGTTACTCCTTCAGAAAGGTAGGAGCCGGCAGCTGTTCACCGCCTCAATCGCGGGCGGCGACGAAAAGGAGGCGTGTCCCCAGGTTCCCCTGCACGGTATGGCGGCGGGTGTATCGTTAGCAGCAATGGCGTTGGCATAGCCAGCTGTGCGTGCGCATGCACATGTGGTGGTTGTGGCTGCTGGTGTGGAGCGTACGTTGCTTGAGTCGGCGGCTGCTCCGGTGGTGCCGGCGGCGCCGGTCCTGAGGCCGTTGGCGAGTGGAGCAACATGTGCGTCGTGTACTGGTTATATCGTACCCCTCTGGGTGGGGCGAATACGTGCTTAGATCACGTCGGGGTCACCAATTTGGCTGCTCGCGTGCTCAACGTTGCGTTGCCAATAAAAAACAGAAATATTTGTTATATCGAATATTGAACATACAATAAAATACGTTCCTGTGAATTTATTTGTTATATCGTACATACAATATATGATGGATACGTTTCTACAAATTTCTAGAGATCGTGTTAAGTCCAGTAATTAACATAACCTTTAATTGCACAAAACGCTCTATAACACGTCACCACAGCTTCAGCACAGAAAGAGAAAGAGATTGAATGAAAGGCCGGAAACACGAAGTGTGTTGTTCAGCAGCCAACACAGGCTAGTTCCGGTTTTTCATAAACACGCTGTGCGACAGCGACAGCGACAGCGTATTAATAGATGGCACGCGGAAATAACGCCTGCTTGCGTTGGCGTACCCGACAACTGGGTGGGGGTAGTGGTGTCGCCACATATATATATATATATATATATATATATATATATATATATATATATATATATATATATATATATATTGAAACGTGATAGCTCAGTGAAAAGGGATTGCATACTTTTAGGATCCCATCTGGAGAATGAGTGCCCCCTGTGAGTCAAGATGCGAACTATTCGAATAATAGCTTATTCAAGAACCATCTGTCGGTAATATCAAAAAGAATATTCTCGACTTCCGTCGAAGAGGATAGAAGCTTCTAGATAATACGAGAATAGCGTGGAAGTTTCTACACCAACCATTCGAAAACTATAAAAGCGACAAGACTGTTCAAAGTCGAATACAGTAGATCAGAGATCGTAAAAGTGTGTACAGCAGGCATTTTAAGCAGCAGTATTTGTAATTGTGCAAAGTGATGAAATTAGTTATTAAATAAAGTGACTAATGGTTTGTTAAATAAAGTACAAATAATAACTAAGTAAACTTTAAGCCTAATATTGAATGTGTAAATAGCAATAATTAAATAAAGCTAATTATTTTAATTTAACCAGCGATTGTTTGATTACTACACAATCCAGCGGTACGAGTCCGAGTACAGAGAGTTAGAGGAATTGTCAGGAGGGCAATTTTGTAACAGAGTAAATTGTCAAGAGGGCAATTTCGTAACAATTGGTGTCAGAAGTGGGATTGTGTATCTGTAATAAACAATGGTTAAATTCGAAAAACTGAGATTGGAGCAGCTCAAGAAGGAGCTTGAGCGCTTAAATTTGCAAACACAAGGGCTTAAAGCGGAGCTGCAGGTGCGATTAAGAAGCGCTTTAGAAGAGCAGGGTATAGATGTCGATGAGCATGAATTCCAATGTGAAGAGCCAACGACATCTCGACACGAAGAAACACCGCAAGGAGCTAATACTGGTAACTTTGACATGAGCGTACTCATCGGGGTAATACAATCCTTCAAACAGGAGATGCTGCAGCAGTTACAACAAGAAGCTCAAGCAACCGAAGAGAGGATGCAGCAGCGAGATGAGAAGATGCAGAAGTTCTTCAAGCAATTCGATGAGAATATACACCAGCGATTAAAACCATATGCTCCAGCAGTCAAAGACGATGTCAAGGAACAGTTACAGCAGAGTGAAACGCGATTTACTCAACTAGCGGAACAGAACTCACAGCAGAAGAATGAAATGTCCGAGATGGGGGACAAGAAGGTTTGTGAGGTTGGGACACGACAGGAGTCGTTAGAAGGATTTATGGAACAAAAATCCAATGCGAATGAGGAAAAGCAGAACGAAATTGAAGCTACCGCTAGCACAGATGGTTGGAGTAATCGCAAAGTACTGGCACCGTTGGCTATGTTAATGAAAGGTGCTGATGTCCTGCCGACCATCGCAGAGGGTGAGAGAGACTGTTATGAAAACGTGATGAATTCAATTCAGCGGAGGAGTGGTGAGTCTCTACTACAGGATGTGGTGGAGGTGGAGCGGTTCGCCCATCTTGCCTGTCCAGGCGAGATTGCTGAGAGAAGTATGACGGATACTTTCGTATGTGGTATTCCCGATGCGGAAATGGACTATTCAGCGATGATAAATCCAAAAGCTACATGTATGGAAATAGTGGCTGGCGCTTTAACGTTTGAGATAGCGGCCGTGGTGTGCCAGCCAGTATGCAGAGCCCGTCAGGTTCAAGTTGAAAGCGGACAGGGTTGCACGTGCAAGTGCCTTGCCTGCGGTGAGGTTGGATACGCGGCTAATGGTTGTCGGACGAAACGCAGACGTTCTCCATCTGATTCGCATGTGGGACCGCAAAGGCAGGGAATTGGATGATGGTTTTAAGCTGTCGACTAACTAAATGGAGTCAGTCTCGAGGGGCAAGATTTGACTCCCACACCATGCAGCCCCGGAATCCTCGTTTCTCAGATCCCACGGAAAGTCAGATGCCTAATTGCTGACAGTGTGATAAGCGAGGAGTAGTTGTGTATAAGCAGACGAAGAGTGGACTAAAAAGACATCTACAGTACTTCGATGCAGCAGTTGTATACCTGAAAAACTAGAACAGTTGAAGTAAATTCATGGAAACAGCAGAAATCGTACGCAACTGATGAGTGATAAAAGGAAAGCGAGATATGATGTACGAGTAAACTCTAAGGGATTTCAGGAAGGGCAACTAGTTATGCTTCATAATCCGCAAAGGAAAAGTGGATTATCGCCAAAACTGCAAACACACTGGGAAGGACCTTATAAGGTGATAAAACGGATCAACGATGTTAGATACCGTATCCAGTGGACGAGAAATGTCAGGAGCAAAATGAAAGTCGTTCATTTAGAGAGAGTATCTCCTTATAAACGATGCAGTACTATCCTTGTTCGGGACGAACAAGTTTAAGCGGAGGGCAGTGAAACGTGATAGCTCAGTGAAAAGGGATTGCATACTTTTAGGATCCCATCTGGAGAATGAGTGCCCCCTGTGAGTCAAGATGCGAACTATTCGAATAATAGCTTATTCAAGAACCATCTGTCGGTAATATCAAAAAGAATATTCTCGACTTCCGTCGAAGAGGATAGAAGCTTCTAGATAATACGAGAATAGCGTGGAAGTTTCTACACCAACCATTCGAAAACTATAAAAGCGACAAGACTGTTCAAAGTCGAATACAGTAGATCAGAGATCGTAAAAGTGTGTACAGCAGGCATTTTAAGCAGCAGTATTTGTAATTGTGCAAAGTGATGAAATTCATTATTAAATAAAGTGATGAAATTAGTTATTAAATAAAGTGACTAATGGTTTGTTAAATAAAGTAAAAATAATAACTAAGTAAACTTTAAGCCTAATATTGAATGTGTAAATAGCAATAATTAAATAAAGCTAATTATTTTAATTTAACCAGCGATTGTTTGATTACTACACAATCCAGCGGTACGAGTCCGAGTACAGAGAGTTAGAGGAATTGTCAGGAGGGCAATTTTGTAACAGAGTAAATTGTCAAGAGGGCAATTTCTTAACAATATATATATATATATATATATATATATATATATATATATATACATATATATACACGTATACGAGTATATACTCGTATATATATATATTCTCGCACACAATACTTGCATTACAACATATATAAATTATACGTAATATAAGTAATTTTAGCTATAAAATGTTTATAATTTAAAGAAAACTTCAACATTAAAGATGAGTTTTGTTTGTATCAAATTACAATACAAATACTCGTAGTAAACGCATCTTAATATTGAAGCATTTTTATGAATTATATATTAGATTTCATGATATATGTTTACATATTTTTTTTTTATTATTTTATTTCTAAAAATGCTTATTTAGTTTGAATGCTATGAAAAATATTAGAATTATAATTAATATAGTTAGTACATATTCTGGTATATTTGGGTTTAGATGACATTAATTGAATGTGAAGGATTTAATTCTATTTTCATACGTTAGGCGCGTCTGGCTAGAAAATGTAGTAGAATGTAGAACTTAGTTGAAACTTGCATTTATTCATTTTGTTCTTTCTGCTCATTAAAATCAAAATGCCTTCGCAATTAAGCTTAGAAGTTAGCATTATGAAATATAAAAAAAATAATATGATATTGATTGCTTAAGATGAGTTGCTGTTTTTTTTTTTTAAATTAAGGTCTAATATTTTTTTGTAAAATATCCATTTTCTTATATAAATTACTTTTTCTTCATTTGGCAGAGAGCGTGAGTTTTCATTGATTTAGTATTGATAACATTACAAATTTGCGTTCACTCATACGTTTTACATGCTAACGATATTCTAAAAATTCACTAATTCCTTGGCTCGTATTATAAGCGAGCAAAATTATATCAATCAATGAAATTTAATCAAGTACTTGAATCTAGGATTTCAAGGACAGTTTTGTTTTACTGTTTTAGATTTTTAAATTCAGAAAGCTTTCTGCTGTTTATTAGCATTTTTATCATAATAATATTTATATTATATATCGTCTTTAAATTAAATTTAAACGCTCGTATGTACGAGTATACGTATATAAAAATATTAAAGATTTTTAACTAATAATTAAATGTATTTAGTTGCTTAACTATAATATTAAAATAAATTATTTGTATGAAGTTTCGCTTACTATGTTTCTAAAGACAAAATGATGTAAAGTCAAAGTTATTTTTTTATATTAAATACAAGAGTAGTTTAAGAAAATGAAATACAAAAATAGTTTGAAATGTTTACAGTGTTTTAGCACGATCCAAAAGATTACTGATATTCGATATTTCCTATTGTGATCGTTTACAGACTGACAATAACCTAATGAGATGAGATCTGTGTCCATATCTAAAATTTTATCGATGTCTCACCTCGATGGCCACGCTCGGCGGATTAAAGAGTTTCTGCAGTTCATCGTACAGCCACATCTCCAAAAATGCAATTTTACAATTTTTAGTGTTTTCCATTGATCAGGCTAATCTCACAGGAGTAGGTAGTTCCTTTTTTCTGAAACTTAACTGACGCGAAACATGTAGTCGACGTTAAAACTGTACCTGGAGTATGGAAAAGACCAATTCATCGACTAGCACCTTTGTACATCAATGAAGAAACAAAGTCTGGAAGCGATTATCAACAAGACATCAGTAATTCTCCATCAACAGTAGAGCAGGTCGACGGTGACCACGAAAAACTGAGAAAACAAACGAGACGACTGTTTAATCCATTAGTGATGACAGTTCTCATCTCTTTACTACTACTTTTAACAGTAATATGCAGCTCAGTTCAGATTATGAAATTTAGTGTAGATCCGAGATTATATTTCGTAGCCATAAAAGAGAAAATTTTTGTTTACTATGAGTTGTCTCCGTGCTGGGCAGAAATCGAAACGTTCTCATCTGGTGTATTGTCGCTTCAGCAGATGTGTTCAAATAAAGATAAAATAATACCTGCAATGACATGTTTACAAATTTCGGGCACAGAAAGAAGGCGAGCACCTTTGAACATCGTAGGAAACATTGCGCGAACTTTATTTGGCGTTCTGGAC
This sequence comes from Clusia tigrina, assembly GCA_920105625.2. Lineage (NCBI taxonomy): Eukaryota > Metazoa > Arthropoda > Insecta > Diptera > Clusiidae > Clusia > Clusia tigrina. Next base: position 126,911,338 of record OV050032.1, on the reverse strand, counting down.
TCCGAGTATGCCGAGCTAATGTCAAGAACTATTAACCAGGTCAAGATAAATGAAAATCATGTAATAAACTTACTCAAAAACCATACATCCATTATTGTTTAAATAATAAATATCATCAAACATGATGAACTGATAGCAATGACAAAAATTTCAAAGTTTCAAGAGTGAAATGCTAAACCACATGTAAATCAAATCAGCATACATTAGGATTAACTGACACACATCACGGAAAATTCACACTATAACAATTATGGAAGGAAATCAATCTGATTAAGACTCATCTTCCACCATTATACAAAATAATGAAGGCAGAAGGAGCAGCAACACACACTGAAGTCGTATTTGTCATAAATTTACCTTTGGTCGACCAACAACACTTTGATTTATTTATGGTCCTCCTGGTCCCACAATTATATTAACATAATAATAATATTAACATCTGTCACCACAAGCAGTCAAGTTTCGGAAGAAAAACAATTGATTGTGAGATTAGCATGTTGAACGAAAAAACACAAAAAATTGTAAATTAATTCGAGAGCAAGATGATTTCATTTGGGTTCGGTAAGTAAAATACAGTGTTTGAGCAATACCAAGTAAAACACGTGGTGCATTTAATGTACTTACTTAAGCACACTAATTTTCAAAACAAAGTTACCACAAATTTTATAATTGTATATGTACTTATGTATGCAGAGAATAGGGATTGATTTAGGATAATTAACCAGCAAAATTTTTTAATTTTATCATTAATGACTTACAACAGCCTCATGCTTCACCTTATATAGTGAACATATCGGCGCTGTTTTCTAATGAACAAAAATATTCAATAGTGATTTCCTTCGAATCGAGCTTGTCACGAATATGGTGAAAACGGATGTCAATAGGCTTGCTTCGTTTCATTACTACATTGCTGCTACCATATGCTGCTTATAATGATGACTGAAATAGCTTTGACGTAACGTGAGTAATATTTGGTATCGATATTACCGAGAGGTACATCAAGCCACCGCTAAGTGATTGTTTGGGAGTTTTATACCCAAACAACCTTAATTACCATGCAAATCCACATCTGGTATCCCTGGATACCAATATCAACATATTAACTAAGGCAAATGAGTCAAGGTTGTACGGTTGTCGTTTTCTCATGATTTGTGCAACAGAGACAAAAAAACTCTAACTGTTGCTTAATGTGTAGGTCCAACTTGAGGGGGTATTGTTAGCGGTGTAAAGAGAATGCAGTTTCTGCTGGAGAGTTTTTTACCATTAACTTCGAGAAGAAGTTGAAGAAGATTTTAAATGAGTAGAAAAAATAGTGTTGAACAATGAAGAGCTCCTCGAGAACAATAAAATAATTAATAGTTACTAAAAATTCCGTGTAAAATTATTTAAAAAAAATAATAACTGAACTGAAGAAAAAAAAAGATAAAATTAATTAATAAAAAAATGACTTTTTATTAAAAGAAACAGAAACTCTCATACATAAGAGTGGTGCCGAAACCCGGGAACTGTCCATGTGCTGACACAAATCCCTCATATTTTACATAAAAAGTTACTGCCGTCGTGCTACGGATAAAATAACCTCATTTTGTTGCCACGAATTTCGAGCTAAATTCACTACAAAATGGAGACAGTTATTGAAGATCAACATAATATAATCAACTATATCGCTCGTATGCAGCAATCTTTTAATGCTAAACCAAAGGAGCGTAAGTCCAAAGGTTATGCTCAAGCTGTGCTCGAAGACTTGGAGCAGAATTTCAAATTATTTAAAGATGGCCACGAGTTGGTTATGAGCATAGTTCGAGAACAGTCCCTCGCGGAGAAGGATGTACCAATATGTATTACACTTGTTGTGATACATATATCTCATTTAAAACTAATATTCTTGATTTAATGTTTGAATTTGATTCTCCACAGACTCCAACCGTCCACGCAAGTACATTCGCCGCAAGCAGCCGCAACGAAACATTTGTCGCCGGAGTACGACTGCCAAAAATACAACTTCCAACATTTTCTGGAGATTATCTCGATTGGGTCTCTTATCGCGATACGTTTTTGTCACTAGTTCATGAACCAGCGTCACTCACTGATATCCAGAAATTTTTATATTTGAAAAGTTCGTGCACAGGTACTCCCCTTTCTATGATCAACGAATATCCAGTTGCCGGTTCTAGCTATGCACTTGCATGGGAAGCTCTCGAGAGGAGATTTCACAATGAAAGAAAGCTTGTCGATCAAATCTTAAAGCGATTATTTTCCATACCGCCCACCAAGGGAAACGTTTATTCTATTAAAGAACTTCTCGATACCACCAGAAATTGTTTAGCTCAACTAAAAGCATTAAAAATCGATACTACCACCTGGGATTCAATTTTGATTTATTTGACGTCTCAGAAGCTAGACGTTCAAACCCGCAAAGAATGGGAGCAGTCGCTCAAGGCCAGTACAACGGTACCTCCTATGACTGAAATGCTTGGTTTTTTGGAAACAACTTTTAGAGCTTTGGAATGCGTTGAAGATGCAAATATTCCAAGCAGTTCAAACAAAAGTTATGGGGACAGCAAATTTGAAAATCGTCGTAAGCCAACGAAAATTGTTCGAGCCCACACAGCTACTTCTACTATGTTGGATGAAAACTGCCCGTGCTGCAACAAACGTCATCCGTTATACAAATGTTTTAAATTTGCAACGATATCTTCAGCAGAGAAGAAAAACATCGTTAATCAACATCGGCTGTGTCGAAACTGTCTTCGTACCGGACATTTACAAGCCGCATGTAAGTTGAAGTCAGTTTGTCAAAACTGTAGTGAGCCACATCACACTGTTGTCCACAACGAATACTATTCTGGAAACACCTCGTTGACAACTGCTACGACACCAAATGCTACAGCAAACCAGACTTTTGCTCAACCTCCTACTACTTCTACTCCTACAACTGCATCTGTAAGTACGCTTCACTCCAATATGAATACATGCCATATAAATCCTGCCTTACTTGCCACAGTAAAGGTAATTATAAAAATTAATAAGTCTGCTTATAGTGTAAAAGCCCTTGTAGACCAAGGATCTCAGGTCTCATTTATATCTGAGGAATTAGCCCAACTATTGCCCATACCGAAATTAAAAACGCATGTCGATGTCTGTGGGATTGGAGGAAACAAATCCGTCACGGTGAAGAAGTCCGTACATTTAAATCTCTACTCCACATATGATCAACAATTTGAATTACCGATAACTGCACTTGTTGTACCATCAGTTTCATCATATATTCCTCCCAAATTAAATTTGATCACAATTCCAGATTTACCAGAAAATCATCTTGCCGATAATAATTTCTTGTTAGCAGAAAAAATTGATCTCCTTCTCGGAAATGACGTCTATGGGGATCTATTACTAGCTCAGACGAAAAAATTAGAAAATGGTCTATTTTTACAAGAAACTCATTTTGGATACATGGTTTCTGGGTCTCCAAGATCAAATTTGTCCGCAGCAACAATTTCTGCTAATTTGTGTTCGCTAGAAAATCAGCTACGCCTATTTTGGGAACAGGAAGAATTTGTAGATGAGAAACAATTCACACCCGAAGAGATGTTATGTGAAAAATTGTTTAATGAAACGCATACTAGAGATGATACCGGACGCTATACTGTCCATTTACCCTTCAAGAGTATACTTCAAGGTCAACCCCCTCCAACTTTTTCCCACACGGACTACAATGCGCTTAAACGGTTAAAACAGCTGGAATCTACTTTCAAAAATAAACCTAAATTTGCTGAGGAATATAAGAAATTCATGATGGAGTATGAAACGCTTAACCATATGGTAAAACTTGGTGAGTACCCTCATGCAATACCGAAAAATGCTTATTTCTTTCCCCATCATGGTGTACTCAGAGAGAGTAGTACAACAACAAAATTACGTGTTGTTTTTGATGGTCGAAATCACAGACCCCCTCAGACTTCTATAAATGAGGAACTATCAGTCGGGCCTGCACTGCAAAATGATTTGTCTACTATTATATCTCGATGGAGGAGATATCGAATAGCTTTCACAGCTGATATAGAAAAAATGTTCAGACAAATCAATGTCTGTAAAGAACATCAGCCTTCACAATGTATACTTTGGAGAGATGAAACTACAAATAAAATTAACATTTACAGTTTACTTACAGTAACGTATGGTACTACGTCAGCTCCATATTTGGCAATCAGAGTACTACAACAGCTCGCCGAAGATGAAGAGAAACAATTCCCACAAGCGAGCCAAATACTTCGCTCAGACACATATGTCGATGACGTCATATCTGGCGCTGATAGTTTTGATGACGCTCTAAAATTACAGCAACAACTTTGCTCTTTAGTGAAATCTGGTGGATTTCACCTTCGAAAATGGAACTCTAATTCTTCACGATTAATTAATCACATTCTAGAGGAAGATCGTGAAAAGAAAGAGCTATTTACACTCAATGAACCAAACATGGCGAAAGCTCTTGGTCTTTATTGGGACATTACAACCGATTCTTTTTGCTTTACAATAAATTTTACATTTGCTCAAACTGTTACTAAACGCACCTTGCTTTCAGATGCAGCTAAGTTATTTGATCCCCTAGGCTGGTTATCTCCCACAACTATAAAAGCGAAAATTATGTTCCAGCTACTATGGAAACTAAAACGCGATTGGGATGATACACTACCAGAACAGATTCAAAACGAATGGATAAATTTTCGATCAACGCTGAAGTCTTTTGAGAAAATACGAATTCCTCGATGGCTTGGGTATACATCTAAACAATCTACAATTGACCTTCACGGCTTTAGTGACGCATCACTAACTGCCTACGCTGCTGTTGTCTACGCTCGAATTGTAGCTGAATCTGGTGAGATAATTATTAATTTATTACAGGCAAAAACAAAGGTAGCCCCTTTAAAAAATGAAATAATTCCGAGACTGGAATTAAGTGCAGCTATGCTTTTAGCAAAATTGATCGCTAAAATTAAATCAAACAACGATTTCAACATTGGGCGCATCGTATACTGGACGGATAGTACCATCGTTCTTGCGTGGCTAAAAAATTACAACAGACGGTTGGAAGTCTACGTGGCAAACAGAGTTGCACAAATTCATAAGCTTTGCGACGTCACCGATTGGAGATATGTTCCATCAGCTGATAACCCTGCAGATTGTGCTTCTCGCGGATTATTTCCTGAAGAACTTATCAAGCATTCATTATGGTGGACTGGTCCATCATGGCTGAAAACTGATTCAAATGATTGGCCTTCCTCCCCGGCAAATTCATATATTGATAAATCTACTGTAAACGCTGCTACAGAAGAAAAAATTTACAACAACAATGTTATTGTCTGTCACTCAACCAATACAGAAACAGCAACAGCATTCCCTAAACTCCTGTCGAAATATTCCAGTTTCACTACGTTAATACGTGTGATGGCATACCTTTTTCGTTATTTCGAAAATTTAAAATGCAAAATACAGAAGATCGAAATAGATACAAGCTTTTTAAAAACATGGGAACTTACAAGAGCAAGGAATCATCTAATTCGAATAACACAAGCTGTAACATTTCGGGAAGAAGTACAATGCTTAAAATCAAGTAAACCTCTTCCTAATAATAGCCGAATTCTGAAGTTATCACCATTTTTAGATGAATTGGATATTGTCAGAGTTGGTGGTCGCATATCTCAGGCCGAGATTCCATTCCACACGAAGCATCCTATACTTTTGACCAAACAAAATCCTATTTCCCTTCTTATCTTTTCAGAAGCACATAAAAAGACTTGCCACGGTAGTCTTCTGCTAATGCAGGCCTATGTTTCACGGCATTATTGGGTAGTCTCTGCTCGTGACTTAGCAAAAAAGGTGCAACGCAATTGCATCGTGTGCTTCAAATACAAAACTAAGACTTGTCAACAATTAATGGGTAACCTGCCAGCTGTCCGCCTTCAGCCAGCCCGCCCCTTCAAGCATAGTGGGCTCGACTATGCCGGCCCCATCAATATAAAAACATCATCCTTAAGAACGGCATCTACTTCGAAGGGATACATTTGCCTTTTCATATGTATGTGCACCAAGGCAATACATTTGGAAGCCGTCACCAGCCTTAATGTAGATGCATTCTTAGCAGCTTATCGCCGTTTTATTGCTCGTCGAGGAATTTGTACGGACTTATACTCCGATTGTGGTACAAATTTCGTTGGTGCGAATAAAGAGCTGCGAGTCATTTATCAGCGCAATAAATTATCCCTTCCCGAGCATCTCGCTGAAACACTGGCCAATCAAGGTACGAAATGGCACTTCATTCCTCCTGCTTCGCCTCATTTTGGTGGACTCTGGGAAGCAGGAGTAAAATCCACAAAACATCATTTACGTCGAATAGTCAATGATCGTCTCCTCAATTACGAAGAACTAAGCACGCTTCTCGCACAGATTGAAAGCATTCTAAACTCCAGACCTCTATGTCCCCTGTCAACTGATCCCCAAGATCACAACGCGCTTACACCTGCGCACTTTTTAATCGGTGAACCTACAGTTTGCATTCCGGATGAAGATTTATTGGATGCAAACGTTGATCGACTCTGTCGTTGGAAACAGATTGTACTTCTTAAGCAACACTTCTGGGAAAGATGGAAAAGAGAGTACATGTGTCGACTACAATCACGCCCCAAATGGAATAAAATAATCGATAACATTAAAGTTGGCGACATCGTAATCTTAGTCAATGAAAAAAGTGTTCCTGGTCAGTGGCCTCTCGCAAAAGTTGAAGAATTACATCCTGGTAATGATGGCTTGGTTCGAGTTGTTACTCTCTACTGCAACAAGAAATATATTAAACGTCCAATTGCCAAACTGTGTCGATTACCAACAAATGACATCACGTCAACAGAAGATACGGAATCATCAAGCAACAGTCCTAATTAAGAACAGAGGTTCTTGGCGGGGAGAATGTTTGGGAGTTTTATACCCAAACAACCTTAATTACCATGCAAATCCACATCTGGTATCCCTGGATACCAATATCAACATATTAACTAAGGCAAATGAGTCAAGGTTGTACGGTTGTCGTTTTCTCATGATTTGTGCAACAGAGACAAAAAAACTCTAACTGTTGCTTAATGTGTAGGTCCAACTTGAGGGGGTATTGTTAGCGGTGTAAAGAGAATGCAGTTTCTGCTGGAGAGTTTTTTACCATTAACTTCGAGAAGAAGTTGAAGAAGATTTTAAATGAGTAGAAAAAATAGTGTTGAACAATGAAGAGCTCCTCGAGAACAATAAAATAATTAATAGTTACTAAAAATTCCGTGTAAAATTATTTAAAAAAAATAATAACTGAACTGAAGAAAAAAAAGATAAAATTAATTAATAAAAAAATGACTTTTTATTAAAAGAAACAGAAACTCTCATACAGTGATTGATATTCTTTGAAAATTTCTCCAAAATTTTACCATTTGCTCAGGGTGTACTTAAAGGTTTGCACTCAGACCCTCTTGCTGCAATAGCAAGTAAAAGTCTAATGGTGGACACTGCCTTGCCACAGGAGCGTATGCTTCAGTATAATCCATATTATATTTTTGTCAAAGCATTGCGCAACTAACCTAGCTTTGTATTTTTCAACTTCATCATTTGGTAATCTTTTGGTGACGAATACCAATCGGCATCCAATAATATTTTTACCGTCAGGTCTATCAACAAGCTCCCAAGTATTATTTTCAATCACACTATTGTACTCAACTTGCATAGCCAGATTCCAGTTTTCAGCATTCGTAAGTTTAAGTACGTGCCCCAATGTTGGTCAAGCCAACTGACCTACGCCATTCTGAAAGTGTTGATGGTGCATTCTAAATTTCAATGCCCTTCGGTGGCTCGACTGCGAAACTGTAGCACCCTAAAAGTTTACATAATAAATATTACATAGGTAATATTAATTCAAAATACTCGCACCCTAAAAATAGGTTTCTTAAGTAACTTTAACACATGCTAATCACACAGAATGTGTGGCATCTGTTAGGAGTCGATGATGTGAGACACTTCGCGCAGGCAGCTTGATTCTAACTCACAACATCCCTCCCCTCTTTCTAAAAGAAGTTAGTGCAACTAACTTCTAATGAATCTTTACAATATTTTTCTCTTTTCTGCACTTTAAACAATCTGTGCATTTTCTTAAACCTATAGTACATATGTATAGTTTTCTCTTTTGTTTTTTAAATCGCCTTACTTGGGTTCTATTATTGTATCCTTTTCTTTTTTACTTTTGTGTTCTTTTGTTTTTTTTTCTTTGTACTTCTTTTATAGCTTTTTTTATTTTGTTTTATTTTGTTCTCTTTATATTTGGTCTTTCATCGACTCTTTTCTCACTGGCGTATATACAATTTCAAACAACTAGCGATAATACAATTTAATTCTATACTGCGTCCTCTGCTTTCTGCTGAATTGGATGCCGGTCGTCGTTGTCGGAATGAAATCCCTCGATGAACTCTGCATACCCCTCCCTTCTTTCTGGACTGGTACGTATGATATTCTAGACTGGCGTTTTGGGTTACTATTAAAACTTCGCTTGAAGTAGCCTTCTTCTTTTCATTCTCTGCTTATAGTGTTCAACTTGTAAAAAACATTTAGAATACATGAGAGATTACAATACTCCTTCTTACTTTGCAGCAATGCGTTCTATGGTGGAAGTGTTTCTCTTTGGCTTTCTCATAATTGTATTTTCTTTCGTCGCCTTCGATGTGTAGACTGTCGGTATTTCTCTGAGATACACGCTTAATGACGTAATCTGCGTACTCTGATCGGACACCAGTCTCTGCGTCCTCTTGTATTAAATCATATTTCATATGTTCATACTCTAGATTGGACATATACCTCAATGAAGCAATTAATTTCCGCGAGCCAAATTTCTTCTGCTTATTATATTTGGTGGTGGTTTCAGTCACCCTCCTTAAGCTTTGACCCATCTTCAACTTATCCAAAATTGATTCTGTTTAGATTGTGATACACTGGGTGGACATTGTAATGTAAAACTGTCCAATGCAAAGCATGACTCCGCAAGGAAACTTGTTTCTTCTTCGTTTCTTGTGAATAAACCCATCCACAACGCGTTCAAATGCTGCGGCCATTTGCCGTTCCGCAAAGAAAAATAAATCCGTCGCCATTCATCCCCAATCCATTATGTTGGCATCCTTGCGGTCACAACCGGATTTCCAAACCTTGGATAGCTGCCAGAAATCCAGGAGAAGGAGGAGCGAGAGGCTCTCCAATATAGTGAAGGGTTAGGAAGTGGATACGCGTCCATTTTGGAATCAAAAGGGCGTTGTTTCGTTGTGAGCAGGATAGGTGATGCTTTTATCGAGATACCCTGCAAGGAGGCAGCTAGTGGAAAGCTAGTGCTTTTGGTAGACTCAGGGGCGGACACCAGCCTCGTAAAATCTGGTATTTTTCGGAAAGGACTAGTTGTTAAACCAAAGGATGGAAGAACACTTAATGGAGCGTTTGGAGGTTGCATCAGGACACTGGGGTCGCTCAGAATAGGGCACAGTGAAGTTAAAGGCATGAGTTTTAGAGTGCATGTAGTGGAATTGGATGGGGAAGGTATCCCGGCCGATGCGATAATTGGCCGCGATAATCTCTGGGGCCCCACCATACTGGATGCGGTAGAAAAGCAGTTATCATTTTATGATGATAATAAGAATAGAATCCTTACTCTTCCATTAAAGTCATGGCAGGATGGACCCGTGAATAGGGTTAAGAAGTGTGGTATGGAGGTAGTAAATGCAAGGTCAACCAGTTTAGTTACTATGCATGTAAACACGAAACTTAGGACTGTTGTTTTGCACAAGCAGCAGCTAGCGGAGGGCGTATATATGGGAGAAACCATAACGCACGTTGACAAGGGTAAGGTGTAGGCTTGCGTGCTCAACGCATCAGAAAAGGACTACCAGATGGATGAGGATGTTAGGCCTAATTTCACTAGCTATGATAATTTTAAAGAACCGAATTATAGATCGGTTAATCAGATTAAGCAGGTAGATATAAGGAAAAGAATGGAGAGGGTGCTAGAATCACTGAAGTGAGACCCAAGCGTAAATTTAGAAGAGAAGGCATCAATAGAAGCCATTTGTAGGTCATTCCATGACATATTTTTGCTGGAACGAGACCAGCTAACGTATACACCAGAGGTAGAGCATGAAATACCTACTAGAGTTGACCAACCACCAATAAACCAGAAACAATACAGATTGCCACAAGCTCACAAAGATGAGGTAAACAGGCAAGTAGAAGGAATGTTAAAGGATGACATAATTTCACCGAGTATTTCGCCTTGGAACTCACCAATAATTTTGGTGCCAAAGAAGGGAGGTGCCCAGGGTCAAAAGAAGTGGAGAATGGCCAAGGATAGAAGACATTCTGGATCAATTGGGACACAGTAGATATTTTTCTACACTTGATTTAGCGAGTGGTTACCACCAAGTTCTGGTGGATACCCAAGATAAGCAAAAAACCGCGTTCAGCACCGGCTTGGGGCATTATGAGTTTAATAGAATGCCGTTTGGATTAACAGGAGCACCGGCTACCTTCCAACGGCTGATGAACCATGTGCTAACAGGCTTGCAAGGATTAGATTGTTTTGTGTATCTGGATGATATTGTAATTTATGGGAAGAAATCCCAGAAATTACGAAAACACAATTTGAAATTGAACACGGAGAAGTGTCAATTTTTGCGAAGATATGTGGTTTATTTAGGCCATCGTTGCTCAGAGGCAGGAGCACTGCCTGACCCGCAGAAGGTGGAATGCGTTAGAAATTTAGCGGTTCCAAGAAGCAGAAAGGAAGTGCAAGCATTCCTAGGACTAGTGAACTATTACAGAAAGTTCGTAGAAGGCTAGCCGGAATTGCGTTGCCGATTAATAAGTTGCTACGAAAAGAAGCAAAGTTCGAATGGGCAGAGAGATGTCAGCAAGCATCCAAGAGGCTAAAGGAAATAATTAGCTCGCCACCGATTTTGGCGTACCCCGACTTTGAGCAAACTTTCTTGTTGACCACTGATGCTAGCAATGAAGCATTAGGGGCAGTATTGTCACAAGGAAAAGTCGGTAATGACCGACCAATAGCATTCGCAAGCAGAACGCTTAGCGATACGGAGAAAAGATACTCCACAATAGAGAAGGAATTCGTAGCCATAGTGTGGGCTACGAAGAATTTTAGAGCATATCTGCTAGGACGCCCATTTAAAATATATACTGATCACCAGCCGTTGAGAGGCATAGCCAATTTGAAAGACCAAACGTCTAGGCTAGCCCGGTTCAGAAACAAGTTGTCTGAGTATGATTTTGAAATCATATACAAACCTGTGAAGAAGAATCTGAATGCGGACGCACTCAGCAGAGTACCGCAGGCACAGAAGGTATCAGTAGTGCAAACGAGGGCCAAAGCACGGTCAGATAAGGAGAAGGCCGAGAGAATGCAAGAAAATAAAAGTGATGCGACAAGAGATGTTAGCAATGCGGGTTTCGATGCCAATGAACAAGCATCCAGTAATGTGGAATGGCTGGAGGATATAAAGGATATCCAGGCTGTGTTAAAGGGTTTCCATGAATCAGCTCTAGGTGGACACCAGGGATTCTGGAAACCCCATTGACAGAATTAGGCGAGTATACGGATGGAAAGGTATGCTCAAAGACATTAAAAAATATATAAAGAGTTGTCCGAAATGTCAGGCCAATAAGTGTTCAAGGCGGATTTCCAAACCTTGAATAGCTGCCAGAAATCCCTGTTTTTCAAAAACACATCTTTCCGAATACTACGTTGGTCCCTTAGTCTGCACCGTCTTCCGATATGCGCTGTTCTTGGTATTTCCTGCTTCTGTTCGCATCATCAGAGCTGAATCCTTATCTTATTTTTTTTAGTTTTCTAGTTAACATTTTCGTTTAATCTAACATTTCACAAGTTAATTTAACAAACCAATTTCAAAATCAGATAATAATTAAATAAATATACTATATATACTCTTGTGTACAATTTTCCTATTTAGCAAAATTCGGATTTTTAAATAATTAATTACAACACTTCTAATTAATACGCTTACTCTACAGTTGAAAGCTATATCATTCAACTTACATCCACTCGTCCTTTCCCCTTACATCATCGGACCTGTTACTGCATCCAGGAGGAAAAGGGGACTGGACTATCTGTTATAATTGCCATATAGGGCATCAGTTTTACTTCGTTTAATTTTTTCGTGCTCTTCTTTAACATGTGAGTTATCACTCATTTCAATTTTGAGCAAATTCATTCGCCCCTCCGACAAAAACAAGATTATATACGATAAACCCTTTTATGTCAAAACTTTGTCCATTGCATGACTATATTTTTCATCGCATTCACTAATTTTATTGGCTTCAAATTTAATTATAACCTGGTATGTATATATCCATTAACGATTGTATTTTCCACCCTGTAATTAGCTCGTATATGGCTACATACATACATTCGAGGCGCTTTAAATTACTTAGAATTAATTGCTAACGTTATTTTCCCAATTAACCTATACATTTTTTTTTATATCCACATATACATTTCTTCAATTTTCCATTCGCTAATTTCCTAATCAATGAACAGTAAACACCTATGTATATTTACATATAGCCTGCTGCAGAATCTGCAAATTCCCAATTCCTAATCATATGTCCCTACATACTTACTTATATGGCCATTCCCATTCTTATTAATAAAATTACTTACTTGCTTAAATATAACTTCGTACATTCATTCTGTACATTATACAGCTACATACATATATACTTACTTCACCACCGGTGCCGGCGCTACTGCTTACGCATCGTATTTCATTTCATTAACTGTCGTATGTATGTGTGTATATATTCTACGTTTAGTTTAAATTACTTACCCACGACTGTCTTATAATTTTATTTTTTAAATTGTGTCCAATGAACTCATTTTTATTATTTAATATTTAAAAAAAATATCTTTCTCCACGGTGCTTCATTCGGCTATAGTGCCTAATAAGCATATTTACATTACGTAAATTTTATTCGCCCGAGTGGCACACTTCTAGTGGCATTGATTTTGAAAATCGAAGCTGTTTGTGTTATTTGATATACACACGTACATGTTTACGTTGTTATTCTTGTGTTTACACTTGTAAAACTTGTTAACACATGTCTTTAGTTGTGTGTTCTAATATGGAAAAATTTCAACAAATTATTATGTGGCTTTTTATTCTTGCCCTTAATCGTTACGACTGTTGTAACTGTGCTGCGGATTTCTGCTACAGAATACGGACCTATCCAAACAGGTGAGAATTTGTTTCTCCTAGTCTGATTCTTCATTAGTACCTGGTCACCCACATGAAAAACTACTGGGTTTAGTACCTTGTTATAGGCTTCCCTGGCTACTCGTTTAGCACAATCCTGGTTTTCTCTGACCAACACTGGCGCAAATTTGCGCTTCAGATTTGCTGGCATGTTGAAATCAAACCCGTAGAGCGTCCTAAACGGAGTTTGCTTCGTTGATACATGCACAGTATTATTGTGTACATGCATTGCAGTAGTCAACCATTTATCCCAATTCGAGCCGTCTTCCTTGGCAAAACTGCGCAAGTACTCGGCCAGAGGTCGATCACTGCGTTCCAATGAGCCATTCGCCTGTAGATGATATGGTGTTATATGCAATTTCTTGATTCCCAGCATTTTACACGTTTCTGAGAATAGTTTCGATACAAAATTTGAACCATTATCGGTTATCAAAACCTTAGGTATGTTGTACCGTGCTACAATTTCGTGAAAGAATGCCTTGGCCACCGTACTTCCTTCAGCATCGGGCATAGCCACGCATGCCATATACTTTGAGAAATCGTCGTGGAACGTCAATATGTATTTATACCCGAAACTGTCTCAGGTAAAATACCTACAATATCTATATGAACTTTATCAAATGGCTGTTTTGGTGTTAACACCATTGGCATCTTTGTTAGCCTTGAACTCTTATCGGCCTGGCATTTTGGGCAACTCTTTACATATTTTTTAATGTCTTTGAGCATACATTTCCATCCGTATACTCGCCTAATTCTGTAATGCGTTTTCCAGAATCCCTGGTGTCCACCTAGGGGTGAATCATGAAAACCCTTTAGCACAGCCTGGATATCTTTTTTATCCTCCAGCCATTTCACATTGCTGGCTGTTGGTTCATTGGCATCGAAATCAGCATTGCTAACATCTCTTGTCGCATCACGTTTATTTTCTTGCATTCTCTCGGCCTTCTCCTTATCTGACCGTGCTTTGGCTCTCGTTTGCACTGCTGATACCTTCTGTGCCTGCGGTACTCTGCTGAGTGCGTCCGCATTCAGATTCTTCTTCCCAGGTTTGTATATGATTTCAAAATCATACTCAGACAACTTGTTTCTGAACCGGGCTAGCCTAGACGTTTGGTCTTTCAAATTGGCTATGCCTCTCAACGGCTGGTGATCAGTATATATTTTAAATGGGCGTCCTAGCAGATATGCTCTAAAATTCTTCGTAGCCCACACTATGGCTACGAATTCCTTCTCTATTGTGGAGTATCTTTTCTCCGTATCGCTAAGCGTTCTGCTTGCGAATGCTATTGGTCGGTCATTACCGACTTTTCCTTGTGACAATACTGCCCCTAATGCTTCATTGCTAGCATCAGTGGTCAACAAGAAAGTTTGCTCAAAGTCGGGGTACGCCAAAATCGGTGGCGAGCTAATTATTTCCTTTAGCCTCTTGGATGCTTGCTGACATCTCTCTGCCCATTCGAACTTTGCTTCTTTTCGTAGCAACTTATTAATCGGCAACGCAATTCCGGCTAGCCTTCTACGAACTTTCTGTAATAGTTCACTAGTCCTAGGAATGCTTGCACTTCCTTTCTGCTTCTTGGAACCGCTAAATTTCTAACGCATTCCACCTTCTGCGGGTCAGGCAGTGCTCCTGCCTCTGAGCAACGATGGCCTAAATAAACCACATATCTTCGCAAAAATTGACACTTCTCCGTGTTCAATTTCAAATTGTGTTTTCGTAATTTCTGGGATTTCTTCCCATAAATTACAATATCATCCAGATACACAAAACAATCTAATCCTTGCAAGCCTGTTAGCACATGGTTCATCAGCCGTTGGAAGGTAGCCGGTGCTCCTGTTAATCCAAACGGCATTCTATTAAACTCATAATGCCCCAAGCCGGTGCTGAACGCGGTTTTTTGCTTATCTTGGGTATCCACCAGAACTTGGTGGTAACCACTCGCTAAATCAAGTGTAGAAAAATATCTACTGTGTCCCAATTGATCCAGAATGTCTTCTATCCTTGGCCATTCTCCACTTCTTTTGACCCTGGGCACCTCCCTTCTTTGGCACCAAAATTATTGGTGAGTTCCAAGGCGAAATACTCGGTGAAATTATGTCATCCTTTAACATTCCTTCTACTTGCCTGTTTACCTCATCTTTGTGAGCTTGTGGCAATCTGTATTGTTTCTGGTTTATTGGTGGTTGGTCAACTCTAGTAGGTATTTCATGCTCTACCTCTGGTGTATACGTTAGCTGGTCTCGTTCCAGCAAAAATATGTCATGGAATGACCTACAAATGGCTTCTATTGATGCCTTCTCTTCTAAATTTACGCTTGGGTCTCACTTCAGTGATTCTAGCACCCTCTCCATTCTTTTCCTTATATCTACCTGCTTAATCTGATTAACCGATCTATAATTCGGTTCTTTAAAATTATCATAGCTAGTGAAATTAGGCCTAACATCCTCATCCATCTGGTAGTCCTTTTCTGATGCGTTGAGCACGCAAGCGTACACCTTACCCTTGTCAACGTGCGTTATGGTTTCTCCCATATATACGCCCTCCGCTAGCTGCTGCTTGTGCAAAACAACAGTCCTAAGTTTCGTGTTTACATGCATAGTAACTAAACTGGTTGACCTTGCATTTACTACCTCCATACCACACTTCTTAACCCTATTCACGGGTCCATCCTGCCATGACTTTAATGGAAGAGTAAGGATTCTATTCTTATTATCATCATAAAATGATAACTGCTTTTCTACCGCATCCAGTATGGTGGGGCCCCAGAGATTATCGCGGCCAATTATCGCATCGGTCGGGATACCTTCCCCATCCAATTCCACTACATGCACTCTAAAACTCATGCCTTTAACTTCACTGTGCCCTATTCTGAGCGACCCCAGTGTCCTGATGCAACCTCCAAACGCTCCATTAAGTGTTCTTCCATCCTTTGGTTTAACAACTAGTCCTTTCCGAAAAATACCAGATTTTACGAGGCTGGTGTCCGCCCCTGAGTCTACCAAAAGCACTAGCTTTCCACTAGCTGCCTCCTTGCAGGGTATCTCGATAAAAGCATCACCTATCCTGCTCACAACGAAACAACGCCCTTTTGATTCCAAAATGGACGCGTATCCACTTCCTAACCCTTCACTATATTGGAGAGCCTCTCGCTCCTCCTTCTCCTGGATTTCTGGCAGCTATCCAAGGTTTGGAAATCCGGTTGTGACCGCAAGGATGCCAACATAATGGATTGGGGATGAATGGCGACGGATTTAGTTTTCTTTGCGGAACGGCATATGGCCGCAGCATTTGAACGCGTTGTGGATGGGTTTATTGACAAGAAACGAAGAAGAAACAAGTTTCCTTGCGGAGTCATGCTTTGTATTGGACAGTTTTACATTACAATGTCCACCCAGTGTATCACAATCTAAACAGAATCAATTTTGGATAAGTTGAAGATGGGTCAAAGCTTAAGGAGGGTGACTGAAACCACCACCAAATATAATAAGCAGAAGAAATTTGGCTCGCGGAAGTTAATTGCTTCATTGAGGTATATGTCCAATCTAGAGTATGAACATATGAAATGTGATTTAATACAAGAGGACACAGAGATTGGTGTCCGATCAGAGTATGCAGATTACGTCATTAAGCGTGTATCTCAGAGAAATACCGACAGTCTACACATCGAAGGCAACGAAAGAAAATACAATTATGAGAAAGCCAAAGAGAAACACTTCCACCATAGAACGCATTGCTGCAAAGTAAGAAGGAGTATTGTAATCTCTCATGTATTCTAAATGTTTTTTACAAGTTGAACACTATAAGCAGAGAATGAAAAGAAGAAGGCTACTACAAGCGAAGTTTTAATTTTAACCCAAAACGCCAGTCTAGAATATCATACGTACCGGTCCAGAAAGAAGGGAGGGGTATGCAGAGTTCATCGAGGGATTTCATTCCGACAACGACGACCGGCATCCAATTCAGCAGAAAGCAGAGGACGCAGTATAGAATTAAATTGTATTATCGCTAGTTGTTTGAAATTGTATATACGCCAGTGAGAAAAGAGTCGATGAAAGACCAAATATAAAATGGGGAATATAACTAAAAAAAAAGGAAAAAAGATAGAAATAAAAGAACAAAATAAACAAAAGAAGTACAAGAAAAAAAAACTATAAAAGAAGTAGTAAGAAAAAAAGAAAAAAAACACAAAAGTAAAAAAGAACAGAATACAATAATAGAACCCAAGTAAGACGATTTAAACAAAAAAAAAAAGAGAAAAACTATACGAATGTACTATAGGTTTAAGAAAATGCACAGATTGTTTAAAGTGCAGACAAGAGAAAAAATATTGTAAAGATTCATTAGAAGTTAGTTGCAATAACTTCTTTTAGAAAGAGGGGAGGGATGTTGTGAGTTAGAATCAAGCTACCTATGAGTAGTTGATTCACATATTGAAGTGAAACATATACTTTTAGGGTCTAAGTATTTTAAACAAATATTATCTGTGTAATATTTATTATGGAAACTTTTAGGGTGTTATAGTTCCGTAGTCGAGTCGACGAAGGGCATTGTAATTTAGAATGCACCGTCGAGACTTTTACAGTAGGTCAATTCGCTTGACCAACTGACACCAATTAGCAGATGCGGAACTGGAACACCAGAAAGGTCAGTTGACAGACTGAGATTACTGTTGGGAAATGGTATATAAGAAATAGTATTTTAAGAATAAAGGTGCATATTATCTTTGAATCTGAAAGTGACTTAGTGTTTTATTTCAAAGAGTGATTTAGTGTTTTCAGCCACGCCCGCACAGCAGAAGGACGTCCCCCGGATAAGAACATTAATTGATTGATTGATTAAAACTTCTTTAGCATTACCTTTTAACTCTGAGTTGTAAATAGATTCGTTGTCTGGTTCACGATGAAATTATTGTGTATTTGCTTGCACATAAAAACTTATTTTGTCGTCTTCAGATTCCTGTTCACCATTTATAAAACGATTTTCGATAAATATGACGTACGTTACGTGCCATAACCACTAACCTATAAAGGCTTCTCTCATGTTTGCTTAAACCAAAAACAATATACAGAAAGACCTTTCATTGCTCTCTTGAGTGAGAATCAACATATTGAAGTGTATGGCAACCACATTGGAATCCTGATCGGCAATTTCACGAAGCAGTCGTGAATATGTATCCATCGGCAGCCACGCACATGGCTATTGTTGTTTGCACATTCGTATGAATAATTTAGTGTGTGTGTGTGTGTGTGTGTGCTCACAGCAGAAGCAACTGATTTGAAATCAAATTGGCTGGGGTAAAATGCACAAGAATTAAATTTCTGTATGGCAAAGGTTTTTTTATACGGAAAGTGGGGCTTAAAAAAAAGTATTTGTGGTTTTGCGTATAAAAAAGATTTGCCATATCATGACGAAGCATAATGCGTGCATATTGCAACACTTGACACTATAAAATAAATATGCATGCATAGGATCTTTTATAAAGATCGATAGCAAAAGTGGTAAAGTGTTGGTCTATCAATTTTATGACGCCGGGTTCAAGTCCGCTGAGAAATGTGTTCATTTTTATATTTTTTTAATTGTTCATCCTTTTTTTTAAAGCAAACTTATAATTATTTTTATAAAAAATATTAAGAATAGTTTGTACTTTAGCATAAATTATCCAGTATTAAATAATTTTACTGAACCGCATTGAATTGCTGCTGCTATAGCAGATCATTACAGCAAAGAAATTTATATATTCTAAAAATAGTCATAATGGTGTTTCTTAACTCACTTATATAAATTCATGTGGGCATGAAATTGTGTTAGAATTCGTACGATTTCAATACCTTTGTTTATGTTGGTTTTTTTTATGTTTTTGCGCAATTCGTCTGCAGAAGCTCGAAAATTTCAGAAAATCTAATCCAATCAAACATTTCGTTCGTCAATGAATACTTACATACTCGTACGTGCAATTTTAGGAAGTTTTTGTTTTTTCGTATATGCTATATTAAGTAAATTGTTAGATTGGATTTTATTCTTATGGTAGGAAAAGGAAGAATTTTGCAGATGTATTAAAATTTTTGTTATTTCTTTTATATAAATACATTATTTACAAAATAAAAATTAACTTCAATTAATATAATTAAATTAATAGCATTATAATATATAAAAAAACGAGTACAGAAGTCTGAAGTCGGGTTCAACAATGGGGATGTTTTCTTCGTAAATCATCATTAGGAGCATATTCACGGTAATTTTTGGTAGGGTACCTTGAAATGATTATATCGACCCCATTTCTTGTATATGGCTTTATAGGGTCCATATACGTACTAATATATAATTTCGTCCAAAAATATTAAATAGGTCGTAAGTTATAATAATATGTCAATAGTGGGCGTGGCTGTAGAAATAACACGCACATTTTTTGTGTAGTGTTTAATATTACTACCCGCAACTTTCCTGTGAAATTTCGTCGAGAAATTTTTAATAGGAACCTTGTAAGGATTTTTGGTTAATTGTGGGCGTGGCAGTAGTAATAATCTGCTCATATTTGGAATGCATGCTAGTACAGACCCAGTGTATACATCCACCAATTTGTTTTCATATATCATAACTAGAATGGATAGGGTAACTTTCTTTAAGTGGGGTCCCCAAAGTTCATTATATGGGAGGGAGGCGATGCTTCCTCTGATCGACCCCGAATCTTGTATATGGCTATGTAGGGTCCATATACGTACTAATAAAAAAATTTCGTCTAAAAATATTGTATAAGTCGTAAGTTATAATAATATATGAATAGTGGGCGTGGTTGTATAAATAACACGCCCATTTTTTGTATGGTGTTTAATGTTAGTACCCGCAACATTCCTGTGAAATTTCGCTGATAACTCTTTAATAGGAACACAGAAATGATTTTTGGCTAATTGTTGGCAAATTTTTATTCCGCTGGCATGAATACGAGCATAGGTAGGCTAAGTTTAATTTTAGACCCGAGAGTTCCTTATATAAAAAGTGGGCGTGTCTTTTCTCTGATCAGCCGCATTTGTTGTAGATAGCTTTATAATGTCCACAAGTTCCTTCCCGTAAATCTCTACCAGATCTTAAGTTATGAATATTTGTTAATAGTGGGCGTGGCAAGTAATATATACCGCCCACTTTTTGCACAGTGTTTAGTAGGACTCACATCTCCATACCTGCCAAGTATTGTCATGATTCCGTCAATTGGACCGAAGTTTTAGTCCGAAGTTTAGACCATTTTAAAAATGGTGAAAAAAGTTCCTAATATGGGAGGTACGCGTGGTCTTTGTCCAAATCGGCCCATATAGCAATCTGGTTCTGTATCTTTGTCCAGAATATACTTTTGCAAAATTTCATTAAGATAGCTCTAACGGTGTACAAAAAAAGTGACGGACAAAATAAAAATTGCTTAGAAAGTGATTCTGATCATATCTGTATATACGAGTATATGTCCATACTTACCACGCCACCTTCTTGAAATTGCAACCCCTCTCAAAAGCACAAAGTTAGTATACCCTATTTGTCTTTTTTAAAGGTAAAGGTTATAAACACGCAGTTGCATAGAAGAACTTAGACAGCAAATAATTAAAAAATAAAACTGAAAAGAAGTCCCAAATATTATTCACGAATGTAGGTTAAGACAGATTATTTGATTTAAATTATTTTCTATATATGTATGTAGTTGGATACACATCCAAAGACAAGGTCACACGATAAAGAAGCACGAAGCAGTAAGAAGTTTTTGCACATTTCTATTAGTTTCCATAACTCAAGTCTCCACGTCAAAGCAATTGAGTTGACGATTGTAGTATTTCGAATGGCGTTTGTGAAAAAACATGCAAGCAAGTCGACTTGGGTAAGCCCTGCACACATCATGTAGACATTTTTAGAGGTAAATGTCAAATGTAATGGGCAAAAAGACGCTCCTTAAATTAAAATATGTTTTACTAAATATTATGTATCATAAAATAAATTTAATATTTCTTGGATTTTTAAAAACATTTAAATAATTTTTTATAGATTTCGGATTATAATAATTTTCGATTATGAAGTGGTTTGTTGTGCTTTGGAACACAATCATGGTTGAACTACATTTTTCCATAGGAAATAAATGTTTATATATAGGTTATTGCATTATACACGGTTTTATTTACGAAACTTTGTAAATCAATGTATAACAAGAACATATGCGTTTAATACTAGATATTGAAGTTCATAAAATTTACTTCAAACATGAACATCATATTCTATATAAATGCGGAGAATCAGTGTTCACAGATATGTATGCACATATTCATGTACGTACGAGTGGTTTAATTTGTAATAGAATGTGGTGATAGTATTTCAAGCTGATCTGACAAAGTAAAAAAAAACCTTTAAAACCTTGATTTTGTTGACTGTACCCTTAATCTAAAAATTATTTAGATACATTTTCTGATGGAATAGGCAACAGACGAACATATGAATATTTAAATATTAACACAAATTTTGCAAAATTCTTTTTTTGTGCATAATTATTCTTTCTTCGCATAGACTAAAAAAATGTTTGATCGCATGCTGCTAACGCGAAAATATGAAATATAAGATCGAAAGAGTTGTCCATAGTGAAAATATTGACATATCCAAAATTTCATGACAAATTGAATTCTAATTCTGCTTCGTTTTATATTTAAAGAAGCCACACCGCACACCATACAAAAACTCCAATCGAGGCATGAAGGCGCTTTATTTTAATTTCATACTTCTTATGACACAATTCGCTACCTGCAAAATGATCGAAACACAAATATGTACATATGTATGTATGTATGTATATGATTTGTCAAGATTGAATTTCATAACACTCCAGTTTTCTTCTTTATCAGACATGAAATATTTCTGCCGTAAACATGCAAGCAAGCATAGAAACATTCGCACGTAGTAAACATACACGCTCATATAGAACGCAAAAACCAGAATGTGTATCTACATGTTTTGCCTGTGCACTGCCGGGCACACTTCGGGTGTTGACTTAATAATATCTCCATAGGCAGCCACGCAATTTTAACGCATTTCGCTAAGTGAAGAGAACGATGTAATATCTTTATAGTATATTGTCTTTGTTTAAACTTCGAACGTCCAGGATAATTTGTCAACGACACAACGTCGCAGTCGTATGTCTTGAAATTTCGAATAGATAGTTTACGGCCAATCCAGCATTCAAATAATGGATTTTCTTGAAGTACTTTGGTACTATAACGATTTCTTATATATATTGCAGTGTTAAAAGCTTTTGACCATAATGAGTGCGACACTTTTGATTCGGTTATCATACATCTAGCCATTTCTATTAGCGATCTATTGGCTTTCTCCACTATTCCATTTTGCTGTTGAGTGTACGAGACTTTAGTCTGCTGAATAAGGCCCTTTGCATTCAGGAATTTCTTAGAACATGCTTTCATAAATTCACTCTCATTATCGCTACGTAGATTTTTTAATTTATAGCCTGCCTGGTTTTCCGCCATAGCCTTAAACTCCTTGAATTTTGCCAATGTATCTGATTTTTGCGCAAAAAATAACTTGTGATGTAACGCAAATCATTCAAAATAAAATAAAGTATTTTGATCCACCAACGGTGTCATTGGCCTTCATATATCGGTATGTACCACTTCTAAAAGATGGGTCGTGCAAACGTTTTAAATTGTTGGCAATGTATTTTACACAGTGCGCACGTCAAACACATAAATTCATTTGGCTTTAAAATACCCATACCATCCAAATCTTCTATGCCAAAACTCACCATTTATTTTTTCTGCACTTACATTTCCATGTTCTTGGGTTACAATAATATATGCGTAAAACACTCCGTCAAAATTCTTTAAGTCAAACATTTTACCATTTTTTTAACGCATTACTGCTTTTGAAATTTTCTAAGTGTTCCTTATTATTATTGTCTGCACTGAAAATAAATGTTTTTGTGAATCTGGTATGTATAATACTTCGCGGAATTCAATATCCCCATAAGCTGATTTTAATTGTGTGCTGCCAAAGCATTGTATATACAAATTGAGTATAAACATTCGCCCGATGCCAAGTCGTTTGCACCCTTCATTAAAATATGAGAAAAATTGTTTTTTGTAACTCATGTGTGAAATCGCACCGCTATTTAACGCTACGTCACTTTTCTGCTGCCCCTCAACTAAGTTTAGAGCCGTTGATTGGTTGTTGTATTTTTTCTGTAGTTTTTCTTGATATGTCCATGCTTTCCGCCAGCGTAACATTTGTAGTCTTGTTTTCGTACACATCCGCTCTAAGTTGACTTTTTATTTGTTGTGATTTCCTTTATGTTTATTTGTTGAATTGTATCAGTATTGGCGAGGCAAGAGAATTCCCAGAGTTTGGTCGAAATGTGATCGAAATACCGTAACGCTTAGTTGGAAATGAAAGTAATGTAATTGATTTTGAGTTCTGTTGTTTAGATGCTCATTCGGTTGTGTAGACAAAACAAAATAATTTCCGATAATGACGAGGAAGTCAATAATTATACAGTGGAATTTTGAAATTTCTTGAATGTCAGTGGTCTACGTCAACATAAATTGATATTGAAAGTCAATTGCATAAGAAATTCTTTATAAGAAATTGAAATGCAAAGAAAGCTTTGATTAATAGTAGGTAGGTAGGTAGGTTAGATGGCTGTCCAAAGACTCATCTAGGCCTGTTCAAGGCCCATTGTGGCCACCAGTGTTTTTTCACTACACTTCCGGATCCTCCTTAAGCTATCCTGTGCATTTGGTAATAGTAGCCACCTCTGTTAGCTTTATCCGCGAAACCTCCTCAATGCTGCCAAGAAATGCGAATCCAAGAGTGGAGAACCTTTTTCTGTATAGAGCCATGCACCCACACAAGAGGTGTTCCACTGTTTTCTGTTCCTCGATATCCTGACAGCTCCTACAAAAGTCATAATACCAGTCTACTTGCATGCCAACTAATCAAACATTGACCTGTCAGTACCCCTTATCGCAGTTTTAATATCCTACCTATTAAATGTAAACAGCAGTTTTCTACGGCTGCGATTCTATTCCGGCCTGGTTGGTCTACTTGTTAGGCAGGATGATTACTATCTCCATCTAACATTTGCCACTTCGACAGTGTATCTATCTATTAACCCAGACCTGGTCTATTTTCAAATATTCCAATAGTTTATTTAATATTTTATGGCATTGTACTACGGTTTTCGATGATTGTCTTATTGGCTCCAGCGATTTTAAGGCCGCTTGACTATCCGAGTAGATATACGAGTAAATATCTCTCGTGTATAGAATACTATTATTTATGTGCAGCATACCCTCTCTCATGGCTCTGCTTGGAACACAGTACAGTGATCCGGCAAGCGGAAGTATAAACAGATGCCCAGCTTTCAGAATATATACCTTTGAACCGTCAGTGTAAATCATTCTTATTGATCATGATTCCATTATCCTAATCCTCGTTTGAGGAGAAGGAGAGTGGTAAAGGATTTGCTTAAATTCTAATGGATAAGAGTAATCTGTAGTGTCGGGAATAATTGGAAATTGTTCTACTATGGTCGTATGACCATAGGGAGAGTTCCCTGAGTCTAAGAACTTCATTTGACTCCCAGCTACTTTCCATGCAAATTAATTGGCAAAATGTCTAACATAATGCTCAATGCTTCTTTGGCAGATGCTTTGAGAGCTCCTCTTATACCTAAGCTAGCTGCTCTCTGAATACGATCTAAGTTTTTCACAACGTTTTTATGAAATGCCAGCCACCATACCAGTATGCCGTACATCAACATCGATTTAACCACTGCTGTGTATAGACAATGTAATTTTCGGGGGCCATACCCCATTTTAGTCCTATTGTCTTCTTGATGCTTTTCTTACTTTTTCCTCTACATTAAATTTCCAATTAACCTTCCTGTCCAAAATCAGTCCCATCATTAAAAGACAATGTGATTCCATTCACTTTAGAGGGCCTTACCACAGGTAATATATGTTCCCTACTAAACAGTACCAGTTCATGTAATTCCACTGGATAAATACCATCAGGACCAGGGGACTTAAAAGGCTTAAAACTTTCAATAGCCCATAAGAGTCGATCCTCAGATAGAGCGTCTATCCAAACTTCCCGACTATTTGACGTATCTTCCCTCTCGTGCCCACTAATATCTGAGCAGACTGGGAAATGCGTGCTGAGTAGAAGCTCTAGAGACTCCTTACTAGTTGTAGTGAATGTTCCATCCACCTTCTGTAAAAGCTCCTAGTTCTGAGAACTTCCCACCAATATTTTCCGAAGTCTAGAAGCCTCAGTCGCTCCCTCTACTTCTTCACAAAAGGATTTCCAAGATTGTCTTTGAGCAGTTCTAACCTTCTTCTTAAAGACTTTAAGAGCCTCTCTATACGCTCTCTAGTCATTTTCAAGACGTGTATACTTCGCCTCATTAAAAGCTGTCCTACTGTCTACCCGAATCTTGCTTAGCTCTTCCGTCCACCACTGAGGTTTCGGCTTTCCCCTCAACTTCCTTAGTGGGCAGGCTTCTGCCAAGGCCGCGTTCAGGCTCGCAGTAACAGAGCCAGGAGGTAAATGCTGTAAAGGCTGTATTTTAATGGAGATCCCCTTCCTGATACCAAGCCGCCTCAGGTAGTAACGGTGGCCTTGCTGTGGTACGGGGCACTGCCACAGTTGACCAACCCCTTCCTCTTTCAAATTTTTTGCTTAGCTTGATCTTGTCGAGCGGGTGGCCGTAAGAACCAGATGGAAACACGACCAACAAAAAAATTGACGAGCGGTCGTTAAATGCTACTTCGGATAATGCGGCTATTGCAACTGAGGACGACGAGCCTTGCACAAGCAATGGCACTTACTGCGGTAGTAACTGAGACCCAAGAGGATCTACAAGGAGGACAGTGAAGCAAAAGGCTTCCCTCGGATGGGCGATGAAAGTCGTGAAGTAGTGTCAAGCTCCCTCATAGCAGGATTCTAAACGTCAATGGTCAATAGAAGAGACCACCCCTAAACCCCAAACAATTTAAAAAGCGCGGGACTGTCATCATCCCTCAGCGAGGTGCTGAAAGGACATCAGGCTACGGTGGTTATAAATCGTAATGACCCTGATGGCAGTATCTCTCCTGAGTGCTGGAAAAAGGTAGAAATCAGCTTTTCAAGGCCTACCTCCAGCTTCTGAAGGAATTCCCGGGTGGTTTACCCTCTTTTCGCGACAGCGGATGGCATTAGGACCATGTGAAGCTGATCGCTTGCGTGGACCAAAGGTCTTTAGACCTATATAGGATTGCGATCTCCAGGATCGGTGAAGCTTGGCCAGGCACAAGGCTCGAAGTCGTACCTATGGAGATGCTCGCTAATAGACCTAGAGCGCGTGCGTGGATTCCAGTCGAACCATCTGACCCAGAGGTAATCCTGGAGCTCTTTATGATAAGTAACCAGCAGCTCCTGACAAAAATTGGAAGGTGACTTAGGTAATGAAACCAAGAGGGCATTCCAGGTCTGGCAGAATCCAATTGGGTCGTGGGCTATGGATTCTCATCCACAAGGTCTACAAGAAGGACGGGCAACCATCTGATATGGATCAAGGGGGAGTGAATCCTATAAGGGTAACTTCTGATCCTACTGCTGCTGTGGACGCCGCAATGCACCCGAAATGCAGTGAGTTGGGGAAGCAAGGATGTCAATCCACGCGGTAAGTCAATCCACGCGGTAAGTCATTATATGAATTATATATTGTAACGACTAACCTCCTTATATGTAATAAGGGGCCAGAACCCACTTTCATTAATGCTAACAGGCAAGAAGTCCTTGACATAACCCTTGCCTCCGAATCAATTTTTGATGGGATTTCCAATTGGAGCGTTCTAGAGGAACACTCCTTTTCGGATCATATTTTAATTCAGTTTCATCTTCTAGAGAGTCTACCTAGCCATAAGGCTTTTAGAAATGTCAGGAAGGCACACTGGGATCTCTACAAGGTGACTGTAGCTAGACTACTACCTCAGAACCCTACAAGCACAAGCATGTGTGCCGAAATTGATACATCTGTGGAGGTTCTAACGATTGCTCTTAATAAGGCTCCTCCTCAGTAGACCCAGGGGGAAACAAAAACCCAGGGTGGAGGAAATTAGGGGAATCAGAAAAAACTGTAGGAGACTTTTCAACAACGCAAAGAAGTCTAGAAATAGTGCAGACTGGGCTTTATACAAGGCAGCACTCAGAACCTTCAAAAGTAAGCTTAGGAAGGAACAGAATCGTGGAGAAACGTTTGCCATCATTGAAGCACTTGCGACGAACAACACGGAGTTCTCCTTTAATCCTGACCATACCCTCACTGTTGACACATGGTTTGCTCGATATGAAAACCTCTTCGAAATTGACGCAGCCAAGCTGAAACAAAACACTGCGAAAGATTCAAATTAAATGAATTGGCTCTAGATCAATTCAAATGTTTAATTTTTGTAATGGGACACAAGTCATCGGCGGATTTCGAATTACGGACCAAACTGAAACCGCAGCCATTACGGTTGATGTTGTATTAAGAGAATGACAGCGTATGATAAACTCAAAAGCAGACACAGCACTCATCGAAAATCCGAAATTAGAGGCTCAAGTCAATCGTTTACACACTCACGAGTGTACTACACTACGTCCGCAACTGCAATTTTAGCAGGCATAAATGCGATCAGTGCCAAGTCGTTGGCCACAAATATGGCTACTGCAACGTAAGAAAGAAAAGGCCAAACTTGATGCACAAAAACGAAAATAAAAGGAAATTGTATCCGGAGGGCTCGAGGATCGCCAAGGTGCACACAACGGGTATTTTCGTCACAAATAAAATTTCATGAAAATACATGACTGTCGAAGTCAATGGAAGAAAAGTTGATTTACAATTTGACACGACATCTGACATCACAATAATTTCCGAGAAAAATTTTGAGAGACTATCGAATGCTGTCGATG
Source organism: Clusia tigrina (assembly GCA_920105625.2). Lineage (NCBI taxonomy): Eukaryota > Metazoa > Arthropoda > Insecta > Diptera > Clusiidae > Clusia > Clusia tigrina. The sequence goes on along the minus strand of OV050032.1, from coordinate 126,883,027 downwards.
TTACCCATACTAGACGCAGCCCAGCAGGAAAACTACCATTATCAGCGAAGTTTGACTGCCACGTCAAGTTCAGAGATAGGAAAAACTTCAACAAAATGCTTTGTAACACATAAAAAGAGTCTCAACGTCATGGGCATCGACTAGATTAAGGCTCTTCACCTTGACGACATGTACAACAATGCGATCTGCAATCAAGTCTCAGCTCTGAATTTTTTTTTCTTTCTATAAAAATATTTTGCTTTTGAATCGAATTTTTCCAGATGTTTTCGATGACACATTAAGTCTCTGCCGAAAAACCAAGGCACATTTGGTGACAAAGCCCAACATAAAGCTAGTTTTTGACCAAAGCGACTAGTGACCTATGCATTGCTACCTTTTGTTGAAGCAGAGCTGCACCGATTATAAAACCCTAATGTCATTTCGCCAGTAAATTTCTCTGAGTGGGCTGCACCGAGAGTCGTCATCAAACAGTCAAACGGTAGCATCCGCATATGTGCCGACTTTTCTACAGGTTTGAACAACGCTCTCAAGACACATCAATGTTCCCTTCCATTGCCGGAGTAGATTTTTTCTAAACTGGAAAACGTTAAATTCTTCCCCACATCGACCTCCCAGAGTCATTTCTACAAATTGGGCTTTTTCCGCTGCAACCGAATGGTGTTCGGCATTAAAGTTTTTCAAGCAATCTTTCAACAAGTCATTGGCAGGCAGGACTGGCATGCACAGCAGCTTATATTGACGGCATTTTTGTATCAGGCAAAAACCAAGAAGAGCACGATAAAAATTTCCACGAAGTTTTGCGTCGAATTCAAGACTACGGATCTAAATCAAAGTTCGCAAAATGCAAATATTCGGTTACTGAAGTCAAGTATCTGGGATACATTATCAGTCAACATGAACTGATACCCTAGCCCTAGATTTCAGAACGGGGGTCGAAAAAAAGCAGCTTTGACTCCACAGTCGATCAGCTTAGTCTCCACAAACCACTTCGAACAACGGTCTGTGACTGATCGACTTAGCCGCGGCTCGAAACATGGTAGTTTCCAGAACGAAATTCCAGCGTTTCGATATCCACAAAGTTACCTAATTGATCGATAGAAAGCATGCTTCTAGCGTTCTCGATCTACGTACATTTCGCAGAGCCGACATCGACTATAACCACTTTCTTGTTGCATTCAAGATCTGGATGCGGGTGTGCAATGTGGAGAATGTATGAGATGGACCGCAACGAAGCTGGATATCGCTTAGCTACAATCACAACAAGCTTATACCCCACAACTCTCTGCCAAGCTCAGCCAGCAAAGCTCCAGACCCACTGACATCGCCAAAATATGGGGGTATAATCGCCATACCGACGAAAGAATTCATTGTTTTCCGGCGTCCGTTCACACGGAGCCAATAGTATGACCAGGAATGTCGTGAAGCTACTGCAGCATCGCAATCCTTAAGCAAAAACAATCGGGGAAAAAGGAAGCCTTTTCAGACGCAATAAACGAGAGAAATAAAAGGGTAATAACAGGAAGGATGGCTGAAAATTCGATGCCAAGGTCAAGCGTCTAATCCGAGGTTTTAACATAATTACCATAGTCAAAGTTCACTCACGTTTTTTTGTGGCTCTATTAAATTTGCCATTTAGTGCATTAAATAAACCAAAAACATCTTCAAGTGTCTAATAAATCGGAAATGAAGGTGTGCGCAAATGAATTGCATAGAATAGTGATATAAAAGCCGAATGTGTGCACATTTTAGTTCTGAAATTTTCCTTTTTCTGGTAGTGATCAGTGCACTACGCCAGCACCAGCATAATACGAAAGTGTGTGAAGTCGAGTTAAAAAGATCACTAGTCTCACACAATGAACCATATAGTCGAAAGATCGGGCACGGAGGCCTCTGATATATACCAAAAGGCATATAGCTCAAAGAGAAATATAATAGCCCGGTAGCAGCATCGCGACCCACCCCAGACTAAACTTGATAACTTCGCGAGGAAACGCGGCGTAAATGAAATCAGTCCGTCTGATGGCAATTCTGCCATGATAAGCAGGGCGGATACTAGCACGAAACTTGCAACAAAGCATGATGCACCGAAAGTTATGCCAGCATCGGCCCCAAAACATATTTTAATTTCTAGGAAACCCGGCGTCAGCTATGCTAGCGTCACAAAGTGTTTGAGACTTGCCATCTTACCCAAATCCTACCCTGGGAAACTACTCTCGCGTAAGGAGCAAGGAAAGATTGAAGAGTTTGTAATAGAAGGAATGTATAAAAATTGGAAATTCAAACTTAAATTTGAAGAAAATTGGATCGATGATCGTGCATCTATTTAAAGGACGTGGAAAAATAAGTTATCGTCGAACACACATCTGGGCAGAAAAATCACAAATACCAATCGAGGTATCCTGGATATTAACCAGCCAGGAGCGAGGAAGTCGATGTACTACCTCACTAAAGTGAGAAAACTAACGACCTTGAGTTTAATGATGCTTGTTGAAGCCGGCTTAGATGTTCTGTAAAGGCGAATAACGTAAAAGGGAGATGACTGGCATTAAAGTTGTCCAAATAAATCTTCTCCACACTCAAGCAATATAAACTGGGTATTGTGCTGGTCTAACAACCCTGGGTCTTCAGGGGTCAAATCAGAAGTTAGGTTGTAACAATCACGGAGGTAATATATGATATCAGGTGTAATAACCCTAGAGCCTGTTTGGAATTGACTACAAATATGAATTTCATATGTCTCTCAAAGTTTCTCTCCAGAGACCGAGTAGCGGTGCAAAACCCCATGAACATCAAGGCATGTCAAATGTGGTAGAAGCAACAGGATGAAACCCAGGGACCACCTGAGCTAGTCCACAAACTGGAAGGTTCTGCGAGGGGAAACACTACATTTAATACTTGGTTGTGATGCCAATGCGCATAACGAGGTATGGGGAAATACAGATACCACCAAGCGAGGTGAGTACTTTCCTGAATTTATTATCAGTAATGTGGGTAGCACATCAACATTTAAATCTAGCGTACGTGAAGAGGTCCTTGCTATAACCATAGGAAATACTCGTGGCTGTGAGCTGACCATGAATTGGATGGTATCTACTGAACCCCCAATGTCTGATGAATAATTATTAAAATCAGTACGAATCCAAAAAAGACAGATTGGAATAAATACTTCGAAAACTAAATACAAGCCTAAACTAGCTAAGATTAGGGGAAAATATAAAGGACGAAATGCAATTAGAAACTAGGGTAGAAGGTCTATTATTGATGCATATGAAGGGACAGCTGTCCAATAAGTAAAGTAAATTCTATCAAGAACGTACCTTGGTTAATTAATGATGTAAAGAAAATGAGAACTACCGCTCTCATGCTTCTTAAGTCGAGAACTGCTCCGAATATATGAGGAATCTAACTCTCTATAACAAGTAGATTAGGGAAACGTAAAAGCATCAAAAAGTTTTGCGAAAACATTGAAAACACCAATGGTGTCTGGAATTTATAAAGTGTTAACTACGGATAGCAGTATATCCTCAACCAACCATCAAAAAATTGCGACAGGTTCAATGAAGATTAAGATGAGAAAGTTAGATTTCTTCTTGATACCACTTTATTCGGTAAATAACTCAGCCAACACATATTTTCTACTAAAAAATATAAAAAGAGAAAAGAAGAAAGAGGTTGTAGTTGTCCTCATAAGTGCCTAATGTCTTCAAGGGTGTTCTTTGTCAGTGCTCTTAGTTCCCGACCAAGTGGCATTAAGTCCAAAAGCAATCAAAGAACCTTCAAATAGTCAGTATTTCAATATTTAAATATAAATTTTCATTTAATGAATTTTATTGTATTTTCTTCTTTTATTATTTTTTTCTTTTTTTCATTTCACTTAAAATGTATTAAAAAGAATTATTTTTTATCGATTTTTTAGTCTAAAATGTACAGCCCATAAAACTGAATTAATGTTAAATATTAAATTACTCCATAAAAACTACAATTCTATATTGGAAAAGAAGAGAAACGGCAATATGTGCCTTTCCATATATAGAAAGCGCTTTTGGAAATGGGCATGAAACTATAAATAGAGCGCTGATTAGAAGAGAAGTTAATAATACTCTAGCTCTGTGGATGAGCAACATTATCTGTACCAGGAAAGTAGAGATACCCGCCAGTATAGGAAGTATGATTGCGAACACCGCGTCAGGGTAAGGCGGAATATAAATCTAGCACAAACCACCATTGTACCACTCAGCAGAAAATGCAAACCCAAGGATCTAAACCCAATCCGCCTAGAGGAAATAGAGATAGAACGACAGAAAAAAGTAAAATTATTGGGTATAATATTTAACCAAAAATTACGGTGTAAAACCCACATTGAGGAAATAGCAAAAAATGCCATTAGTGTATATGTGACATGTACATCTATCGCAGGGAAAAGGTCCTGTACATCCAAATTATTAGGTGGACTTACACAGCATTTATCGGACCTATTACCTAAGGGGCAGCAATCTGGGCGAATTGCACATCGCAACAAATGATTATCAAGACATTCAATAGGCATGCGGGCATGTCCCATGGCGTCAATTAAAATATACCATCGGCTCGGGTAGTTGGATAAACCGCAAGAAGTTTGATATTCTGGCCAGACAAATTCTTGAAATTTAGATGCAATGAGACATTATGCATCCAGAGTTTAGTTTTATAAAACGATTCAAAACTGAACTTAGTAATAAAAGTATTTGGGAAGATATATCTAAAACTAACAAAGATAACCCAGAATATATATAATATAGTAATCGGATGGTTCCCGCACTGATCAAAAAGCCAGTGAAGGTACATGTGAGCCGGGAGAAGATATTCGGAAATGGTAGGCAAGAAAAGAAGCATCTTTCAAGTGGAAATTTGCGCGATATACAGGTGCGTTTCTTATAACGCCAATATTGAACGTAATTATCGAAGCAACAGAATAGCCAAGTCTCACCAGATGATATCAAAACTGATGATGGAGTGTTTTGATAAGCTGAACTAACTGAAAATATCTGCCGAAATGGCAGTAACACTTGCCATGCAATGGATCAGTATCTCTGCTTGTAGACTCGGGACCATTCTTTGGCTTAGAAAAAGGCAACGTCTTATTAATTCAGAAAGTAGCAGACAAACAGGAGATTTGGCTGATACAATTTACCGCAGCTATCACAATCAAAATCGCTTATTGGGACCTTTAACCTAAATCATTTCAAAGATTGTATGGAATTAAAAAAAAAAGAATCGAAAATCATTACAGGAATTCTATTCTATTCACGTAACAAAACTGTGAATTTACTCTAACGGGGCTTGCAGGTTTTGCAGGGAGAACTATGAGTCCGCGAAACATGATCAGACCAGCGCCAGCCCGTTGTGCCTAAGGATATTGTATTTACTAAGAGCTTACATGTGGCAATAGGAATACCCAAGTTCGACCTATCTGGTTCAATCGGTATGGTAGTACCTTCACGGGCAAGTTCATCTGCCTTACAGTTCCCTGGAATATCTCTGTGACCGGGAACCCAGAAAAGATGCAGACGGGCCTACTTAGCCATCTCATCTAAAGATTTGCGGCAACTCTTGATGGCTTTTAAGGTGATAATAGCCTAATCCAGGGAGCGCAAGCTGCTTGGCTGTCGGATAGAACACAAATATCATGTCTTGTTCTTTAGCCAAGACCTCTGCCTGAAAAACACGACAGTGGTCGGGCATCCTAAGGGCATGTTAATGTCCAAATCTTCTGAGATTCTGAGAATACGCCACCTCACACCCTCCTATGTAACTTGCATCCATCTGTGCAGATGTGAACGCCTTCTTCATGAGGGGGGGGGGATGCCATCTTGCCATTTGTCCCTGGAGGGATTGGAGATCCTGCATACGAGTATACCATTGAAGGCATAAATTGGTGTGATATAATCGAAAGAGTCAGGAATATCCTCAAAATGTCTTAAAATAGACGCGTGACCTAGCTTTTAGCCTTACAGCTGAGTTTGCAGCCACTTTTTCGCCAAAAAGCCCAACAGGCAGCAGATTGAGCATAATGTCCAATGCTGCCGTTGGAGTCGTTCTACATTAGCCTGAAACAAATCAGCAGCAACAAAGTATATATGAGGTAGTCAAGTGTGTAGTCCTCAGGGTAGTGATATGCGTAATATAGTCCTATGTTGGATCCTTATCCTATACTCTACGAAGACCGTTAGTGCGTGACGATGAGTCACATCCTGCTCGAGGTGACCCTGCCACTTACTGAACACAACGGATCTAGACTGGAGAGTAAATAAACACTTCCCCCCTAATCCAGGGTGTTATGCGTGTCCGTGCCTATTGGATGGGTTTTGCAGTCAGGGGGTTATCTGCGTAGACTGTATTCGAACGGCGCCTCTCCGAAACCAGGCCGCATCGGGGAGTAACGGTGGCCTTACCGTGGCATAGGGCTCTGGCACGGTGGACCGCCATTTCCAAAAAAGCCTTGACTGCCCAAGCCTTCGGGGGAGGGCAGTCGTAAGAAAAAGATGGAAAAACTACAAACCAAAAAACACGTAAGAACCACCCCGGTGCTTTGCACCACGCACTCAGAGGATGAGTTGCTGGCCTCCAGTCAGGAGACCATGGAAGCCGACGTTGGCAAGAGCACGTCGGCAAGCAGTGAACCCACTGCTAGCACAAGCAGTGCAACAACAACACTAACAAAAGCAAACATGTCGGTAGCGACGAAGAAGGACTCTAAGCCAAAACCGAAAAGTCCGAGGCAGCGGCCTGGAAAAACCGGTACCAGAAAGCTCTCTTCATCCTAAGCAAAATTGCTAAGAATGAAGCGGAAGGGTCGGTACATGAGTTTGATCAGGCGGACAAGGCCAAGTACCAAACTGTTGTCGATGAGAACGAGCAGTACCAAATCTACCTCCCAGAAAAGGCGACGAAGCGAAACAGGTCACAGGATGTGACGTTTTCGGCTTCAAAAAGACACAAGGTCGCCAAAACATCCATACCAACAGAGGGTCCATCGACGAGCACAAGGCGACCATACAGCGAAGTGGCTAGGGATGAGCTACATGTGGCGCTCATCGACGATATACCCAAGGGGGGGAAGAAAGTCCTGGAGAAATGGGGGGAGATTGAATCCAAATTGGCAGAGATGGTGATGGAACACCTCTTGTCCAATGCGGATGCTTCTCCCTCTGGCTTCGACTCCTCCAATGTGGTACGGGGATGCAGGGTGTTCAGGTGCGACGATCGGCCGTCGAAGGAACTCCTCGGCAAGTGCATAGCTAAGATTAGCGAAGCATGGGAAGGCTTAAGGCATAAGCCGATACTAGCCGGTGATATCCCAAGACGACCGATAGCCCGTATTTGGCTACCCATACTGAAGCTCGAGGACAGGAAGGTGCTCCAGCTATTACAGCGGCAAAACCCCAATATGCCAATGAACGACTGGGCGATCATCAAGAACGAAGGTGCCCAGAAAACAAGCATGTCCCTGCTTCTGGCAATTAACGAGGAGTCCGTTGGTGTCCTGGAAGCAGCCGACTGCAAAATACGTTTTGGCGCTAGGTACGCCAAATTAAAAATCTTCCGCCCGACCGAGGGCGACGCGGATGAGTTGGAGGAGGCCAACAAGATTCCAGAGGACACGGACCTTCAGGAAGAAGTCTCCAAAGCGCCTGCATAACAGGGTACCGATTCTAAGAATGCATCAGATAACTTTCCCGTTTTTCTGGGTGAAGAAGACGCGGACATCGGGATTGTACAGGAGCCATGGGTCAGAGGAAATGACGTTATGACGTTATCAGGAACGGTGATAAGATTCGATCATGTATCCTAGTTAAGAAAACAATTAATGCTTTTATCTGCTCACAGTACAGCACAGGCGATTTAACAGTCGTAAAAATCGAGGTGCAAAGTGGACCAGACCTACTAGTGGCATCAGCTTATATAGCGCACAACAGTGACGCACCACCGGAAGAGGTAGCGACCCTGGTCGCCAATGCTGCTGCCAAAAATGTGCCACTCCTTCTGCGATGCGACGCCAACGCGAGGCACACGCTATGGGGTAGCACCGAGGAGAATGAAAGGGGTGTGACACTTTTTTACTTTATAAATATTTCGAACCTTACAGTATGTAACAGAGGGAATACTCCCACATTTACCTTCCCCAGCTCTAGTAAATGTGCTGGATGGGAAGAAGTCCTAGATAAAACTCTAACTTCAGAAGATGCATCAGTCCAGGTAGGAGAATGGAGGGTATCCAACAAGAAGTCATTCCCGGACCATAGTTGGATAGTTTTCAAGGTAAATTTGAAAACCGTAGATTCTATTGCTTACAGAAACCCCAGGAGAATAAAGTGGGATACTTTTACGAGGGTAGCTAGCTCAAAACTTAAAATTTCTAACACAATGAAATTTGAATCTACTGAGACGATAGACAAAAAAGTGGGGATTCTTGAGGAAGCTCTAATATAGCTTACAAGTGCGCTTGTCCCGTCACTAGGAGTAGAAAAACTCTTCCACCATGGTGGTCCAAAAAATTATCGGATCTCAGGAAGAGAACCAGGAAACTGTTCAACCAATGTTATAGGGACGAAGATTGGGCACGATATAAAGGGAGTCTCAAAGTTTACAAAAAATCTATCAGGGAAGCCAAAAAAATGGCTGGAGAGAATTTTGTGAATCTATTGAGGCAACCTCTACTTCAGCAAGACTCAGCAAGATACTGTCCAAGGAACACACCAGCCCCTCTTTCCTTAGAAAGACGGATGGTGCATGGACGGAAACATCTTCTGGAACACTTGATTTCTTGCTTCAAACACACTTCCCAGACTGTAAAGATACCGCGCATGTATCTCAATTACCCGTTATGGGCAATCGGATGCCACCGGTTTGTGACCTGATATTCACGGACGAAAGAATCAAACACTCTATAAACTGTTTCTCGCCTTACAAATCGCCGGGCTTGTATGGGATTTTCCCAATCATGCTGCAAAGGTTACAGGTTGTGGTGATCCCATGGTTGAAGGGGATATATAAGGCATGTATACGCTTCAACTACATCCCCCTCTGTTGGAGGAAGGTAAAGGTAGTTTTCATCCCAAAAGCGGGGAAGATTGGGCATGAGTCGGCAAAATATTTTAGACCCATTAGTCTTACGTCGTTTCTTCTTAAAACAATGGAGAGGGCTCTGGAAATCTACCTTAGGCATACTGTGGATCAGTTTCCCCTCTCGAAGTCGCAACACGCATATCTCAGGGGTAAATCTACGGAAACAGCTTTACATGAGGTAATTCGATCAGTAGAAAAGACAATCCAACATAAGCAGTACACGTTGGCGGCCTTTCTGGACATAGAGGACGTTAGTAACAAAGCAATTCTGGACTCTCTCACCAGGGTAGGGGTTGAGGAAGTTCTTAGGGAGTGGATAGTTACAATGCTTAGGACTAGGGTCATTCAGTCTGAGCTGGGTACCACGGTTCTCGTCAAACACGTCAGTAGAGGAACACCACAAGGTCGGGTGATTTCACCCTTATTGTGGGTATTGGTAATTGACAACATCCTCGGCATACTAGATTCAATGGGTGTTAAGACGGTAGCATACGCGGACGATGTAGTATCAGGCATGTTCCCCTGTGTAATAAGTGATATTATGCAAAAGGGGCTGGACAAACTGAATTCTTGGGCCACAGGATGTGGACTAGGTGTGAATCCAGAAAAGACAGAACTGATACTTTCCACTAACAAGACCAAGATTCCGATCTTCAAGCTTCCGACACTTAACGGACAACAGCTAAAGCTAGCGGAGAAAGCGAAGTACTTAGGAGTTACCCTGGACCCCAAGCTAAATTGGAGAACCAATATAGAGTTACGGGTCAGGAAAGCCCACGTAGCTTCCTACGCATGCAAGAAAATGCTTGGGAAAAAATGGGGACTACGCCCCCATATCACTCACTGGATGTACGGAGCAATCGTGCGTCCAATACTAACTTACGGTTCAATAGTCTGGTGGCCAGCTCTAGACAAGGGCTATAACGTTCAGAGACTTAGTATAGTTCAAAAAACAGCTGCCGCTGGCATTGCAGGGAGCCTGAGAACGTGTCCAGCGGAGCCACTCAACGTATTGCTACACATCCTCCCTATCGACCTGTACATTAAGAACGTAGCCTGCCACAGTGCGCTAAGGTTAAAAGCGACAAACTGCTGGTCTGAGCGAACGTACGGTCATGGTAAGGTGCTATACACAGTGCCGAGGGAATTAACACAAATGACGACAGATTACATGGTTCCACAACTGGACTTCAAAAAGGACTTCAAGGTTAGATTTCCCTCAAGAAAATTGTGGTCGAAAAGGAAACTTCAAATGGAGTACGATATACCCATTTATACGTACGGGTCAAAAATGGACCTGGGTGTGTGGGCGGGGGTCTTTTCTCCGCACGCTAACATTAACTACTGTACACGCCTACCCGATACAGCTACAGTTTTTCAGGCGGAAGTACTCGCGATCAGAGAGGCATGTCGACAGATCACCCACCACATTAGAGAAGGGTAGAAGAGCACGGTTGCTATTTTTGTGGTCAGCCAGGCTGCCATAAAAGCCCTACAATCAAACACCATCAACTCCTAACTGGTCAGACAGTGCAGGGAGGAACTTAGGGCGCTAGGTCACCATGCTGACATCACAATCATCTGGGTCCGCGGACACAGGAATATAGATGGAAATGAGAAGGCTGATGAATTGGCGCGCAGAGGAGCCTCTCTCGATCTAACCCATGTGGAACTAGTACCTGTTTCCATGGGTGCGATTAAGAGGGGCATCTACATGCACTGTCTTACCTTGGCGGGCAATAGATGGAGGACACTTACAACATGTAATACATCCCGGGCGACCTGGCCATTCTTTAACACAGCGAGATCTAGGGATCTCATAAATAGGGACCAGCCGCCTCACGGCGGCCTTTACTAGTCACTGGCTCGTGGGTACTCATGCAGAGAAATTGCAGAGACCGTACAATACCCATTGTAGAAGTTGTGGAAATTCAGAAGAGAAGGAAATCTTAATCCATTTTCTTTGCGAATGCCCGGCTCTGGCGGCCGCAAAAAAAAGAACACTAGGAAACTATTTCCTAGCGAGTTTATCCGATCTCTCGGGTGTAAAACCAAAAGATCTTTTAAGATACCTAAACTCCACAAAGTGGATTTAGTGAACAACCCATCGTTTTCTCCGGCGTTAGGAGAGGTTGCGGTATCAAAACGTCGCTAAGGCGATAATTGTGATCCATGTGAGGACCGACTTGGATCAGCCACTGAAACCAACCAACCAACCAATATATGAATTAAAAATTCTCGTATAGACACGAATTATATTCGAGCAACCTCTAAAGAAACGAGGACTTCCCCATTGTGTTAGATGCCAACGCTACGAACACACAAACGATACTGGAATCGTGGACCACGATGCGTTAAATGTACGTGAAGCCACCTTTAATCAAACTTTTCGCAAACTCTTCGCACAAAATGTTTTATGGTGCTCTTCAAAAGCAATCATCCCGTCAATTATAAAGATTGCATTGTCTAAAAAGAACTGCAACAAAACTCGTTGCCAGCACTCATAATCAGAGAAACAAGGAATATTTATTTCGAATCGCTACAAAGATCTAGTTCACGAACAACAATATCGAATTCAAATATAGTATGAAACAATATTCCAGATAGTATCCCACAGCAATCATACCATTACGATTAATAATCCAAATATACAACTGAACGAGGATATGACCGAGCTAAAAAACATGGTTAAAACACTGATGGGGCAAGTGATTACATTACTTAACTTACTAATCGTAGTCGTTACAAATATGCCCAAATGAACAAATTACTGATAATAGCAATTTGGAATACCAATGGGCCGTCATACTCATGAAATAACAGATTTATAATGTCTGAAACACATTTCACAGAAAAAAGTTACGCAAATATTCTCCAATGTCACATATATACCACAAATTACCCAGCTGGTAAAAAGCGTGGGGGGACTGCTGTAATTATTCGTAACAGCATTGCACATGTGGAAGATGAATTATCAAAATTAATTCCTAAAATCAATGGTTATAATAGTTCACGATTATAAAGGTTCAATAACAGTGGCAACGGCTTATTGTTCTCCTAACTAATCCTGGTAAATTTGAGTAGATACAGGACTTCTAAAACTCCTTCGGATCAAGATTCATCGCTGGAGGAGACTTTATAGCAATGGGGCTCAATAATAACAACTCCTAGAGGCCGCAACTTATATAAAGCAATGCAACAAAACATCCTGTCCAACCCATCAACGGGTGAGTCAACATTCTGGCCAACGGACAGAAACAAGCTTCCAGTCGTTATCGATTTTTGTGAGTCCAAAGGTGTGTCCAATACAAACACTTTTCTGGAGACGTGCCAGCACTGTCATCAGAATAAAAATATATATAATTGATGGCGTAGAGCTATTCAATAAAACCATACAATTTTTTTTTTTCATTAGATCATTTATTTGTTTATTGTATCTTACTCCATTAGAAACTAACAATAAGTTATCAAATCTTAAAACTAATGTATTAAATATGCTCTTTGCCTGTTGTGAGGACCAACATTTACAAATATAAATTTTGCACAACAAAACCAACGAGCGCAGTTTACGAACCTATATACACACACACGCCATGAGTAACAAACCCATTTAAGAAAACAGCAAAAGTCTACACGACTAATGCAACGCAACATTGAATTAATACCTATGGATTATTACAACAAATACACGTAAAGCCAAGAAGTTGAGTACCCAGTAGGAACCGAGCTTGCCGAATACGTTCGTGCGCTAAAGTATATACGAGTATATACAACATGTAGAAACGAATACAAAACACAAAAGTAGCACGACAGAACGATCGCTACGCATGCCACCAGTACGGACAAAACACAAAGAGAAAAAGAAGAAAATTATAAATAAAATAATTGGTTACACTGGAATATGTTGAGTGATGAAAAAATCGACAAAGCTGGAAAGGTGAACGAAGTGCAAATGTCCACAATAACAAAACACCATTGAAGGTCGCCAAAGGACAAATGCTTAGGACAACAACAAACAGAAGAACAACAACAAAGCGATGAAGGTGATCAAAGGACAAATACTCAGGGCAGCAACAAACAGAAGAACAACAACAAAGCGGCGAAGGTGATCAAAGGACAAACCACTACAACAACAACGAGCATGGCTTAGCAACAAGCGAAGCAGACAAACGGGAGTGGAATGTTAAACAGCGGCCCGCCAACAACACTATACACTGGCAGTGGTGGTCGTTTAAGACTATATAGCCGTGTAGTTCAAGGAGTAGGTCTCTTTGCTGCATACCGCCGACGACATCAGACCTCCTCTTTTGCTGCATACCGCCGACGAGATCAGACCTCTCGTGTACTCCAAACCGCCGAATATATCAGAGCTTCTTTTCCTACATACCACCGACTGGACAAGACCTATTCTACTAGACACATACGCTACGAACTCAGTGAGAACATCTGGTTTTCAATCGTTTTCTCACTAAGTAACATACACTACAAGAACTTGAGGACTTATTGAGAACATCTGGTTTTCAATCGTTTTCTCACTGAGCCACATAGATCTGCAACGTGACAGTTCGCCTATAGGGACAAGGACAACAAAATAAAACCTTAGCTAGGCACGCGAAGAGTAATACCCCAAGTGATAGACCTAAGATCAATTGAATAGTATTGTAAGGACTAACTAAGTCCGTAGTAGTAAATTTTATTAAAATATTTTAAATAAATAAACAAATTTAAACTATAATAATCCTGGTGGAATTCAATATATAAATTTTCTGTACACGACCCCTGGAAGCCGCTGAGTCTACCCCAGCTATAGAAGAGGAGTCGTTACACTGTTGCTTGGAGCTATTTGGGTTCTACTAGTGTATTCATATATATTAATGATTTATAATTTTAAAAAGAAGAGGAAAACAAAATTTAATATACGAGTAGATACATATTACAGATTAGTTTGTAAACAACTTTAGAAACATGGTTTCTTTAGAAGTGAAGCAGAATTCTGCTGGAGTAGACTTCTTGCAAGTATGTTCGGATGATTTTGCGGGAGATTCAGGTATTTCTGCCTTAATTCTATGATTTCTTCTTCTATATTGGACATATGTATATCATTGTGAATGTTTTTATTTTTGACAAACTATGGTGCGCCGGTAATTGTTCTTAGGATTTTCGACTGTGCCCTTTGGATAAGTTCTAGGTTTGAGGTACTCGCAAAACCTCAAAGTTGGACCCCATATGTCGATATGGGTTTTATTATAGCTTTGTATATAAGGACTTTGTATTCCAAGCGCATCTTTGATTTTTTGTTGATTAACCAATTCACAAAATTAGCTTTTAATTTCATTTGAGTTCTTTTCGCTTCTATGTGCTTCCTCCAAGTTAATCTACGGTCAAGATGGATTCCTAAATACTTCACATCTGTTGCTTGCGGTATTTTTATGTCATTTAGTGATACAGTTGGACAGGTGCTAGTTCTGAGGGAATAAGTCATGTGTGTAAATTTCGCTTCGTTAACTTTAATACGCCAGTTTGCCAGCCAAATTTCTACATCTTTAAGGTGCTCGTTTAGGTCACGAGAGGCGATATGCGGATTTTGATGGGTACTTAAAATAGCTGTGTCGTCAGCAAATGTGGAAGTAACAAGGCTGTTATTTATTAGTAGGTCAGACGTATATATTAGGCAGAGAATAGGACCAAGCACACTCCCTTGTGATACTCCAGCCAATATTTGAAATTCGGAGGTTACAAATTGCTTGTATTTCACTTTGTACTTCCGATTCGCTAAGTAAGATTCCAGCACTTTGTGTGTGTTGTATGGCAGAAACTTTTCAACCTTGTGCACAAGCCCCTCATGCCTACCTTTATCGAAGGCTTGGGCAATGTCTAGAAATATTGCTGAACAGTATTTCTTCTGTTCGAAAGCTCTTCTAAAAGTTATGTAACGGGTAGCAGCCGGCATCGTTTTTTCTGTTGGTGTTGCGCATGCAGCCGCTGATGCTAAGAAGGAACTAAACTCGTGGAGCACTCTCTCTAAGCACTCATCTTTGTTTTTAGGAGGAGATTCCAGGCAAATATGTGTACTCACGTATTTCTTATACATGAGCCAGTTCGTTTTGTTGGTGGTCAATTTGGGCGATTTATGTACAAGCTCAGGAGTTTTGTTGAAGTATATGAAGACAGGTGAGTGATCGGAGGACAAGTCGAAAATTGCTTCAGAGGAGAACAGTGCCCTATTTATGTTTTTGATCACAGCGAAATCAATAAGATCAGGGATTTTACGCTGGTCCTCTGGCCAGTACGTGTGTTGGCCACTTGAGACAAAATCTAGATGATTTAGATAATCAATTAACACATCATACAATTATTTGCCTTTAGGGTTTATCAGACGAGAGTCCCAGTAGGTATGCTTAGAATTATAGTATCCAGCTGCTACACATTTGTTTCCGAGTGTCTGTGACTGCCGGAATTTTTCTGACGTTACTCGGAATCTAGGAGGACAGTATACTGCAGAAATTGTTATACTTCTCACGTAGGAAATGTTTTATACGGGCATTAATGAGAATTCCTGCGCCTCCGTGCGCTCTATCGTCTGGATGATTGGTTTTGTAGAAATTGAAACCGGCAATACTGAAGTTGTACTTATCTGTTAAATGGGTTTCTGAGATAAGCATTATGTCAATTTCGCGGTTGTACAAAAAATTCTTGATTCCTTTTTTGTGTGGGATAATACCGTTGACATTCCAATAGCATAACTTTAATTGAATCTTTTATTTTTGAGAGAGCAGTATTTTCATCAGTAGATTCTGATTTTGTATGAATTCATACAATGAGCTGCTTGGTTTTCCACATTGGAACTCAGCAACAGTCATAACCACAATCTAAGCCAGGTTGTTAGGGAAAACTACAAGAAAAGCGTAGATTGCATCGAATTTGGAAAACGACTAGAAGTCTCATTGACAAAGAAATGTACAACCGCGAAACGAAACAACTCAAAAACATCGTACAGATAACGATAAATGCAGAAATACAAAGCTACCTCTGCAGCTTCTCTTCTTCACAGGTATCAGAAACCAACTAACAAAATAAATCAACAAACCATACATTTGCTAACTATTAAAACAAACGGGGGAGATCTGACAAAAAGAAAAACATACACACATTTGCTCTTCATTTATCGGAAGTATTTGAACATTTTTCAAGCAAATATTCAAAAGAGGCATCCGAATAGCTAGACTACTAGATGGATCTTCCGATCTAGCACTTTAAAATAAGCATAGTTACAAAATCCATAAGAAAACATTAAAAGACAAAAAACCACCGGTGTGTGACCTTATCATGACCAGAGTGCGACTATAATTTAGTGCCCAATTATTCAATGCAATTATCCGAAAACCATTTCCCAAGCCAACCTAAAAGAGCTCAAAATTAGTCTTATTCCCAAGCCTATGAAACCGAAAGACGCATATAGACGAATGAACTTGTTACCAATACTATCCTATTCCTTCCAATTATCGAGTTAAACCAGCTTTGTCATTCCCATCAATTGTTCAGCCATTTTGAGCTTTTAATCAATTAGTTGATGGAGCAAATCTTTTTATTTGAATAACTCGGAGAGTCCAGAAAGTGATCACCCAGTGCGCCTCCTTCTGGATGATGCTGGACACGTTAAATGGATTCCTGCAGAAGTCGTTAGAGGCAATACCCAGCAAACTACTGTGAGTAGCCACGGTCCAGTGTCCCGTTAGGACATTAACCACGGTACCTATACTCAGTGTATTTAGAGATACTAAATCCATTGAGCGCTTGACATTTATTTCGGGCCAGGTTTGTCTTGCAATCTTGTATCCCTGTACTTTCAGACCAGTGCCTGCCCGTTGTTCCTAAGGAAATTGTATTTATTAAGAGCTTACGTGTGGCAATAGGAATACAGAGATTTTACCTATCTGGTTCAAACAGTTTGGTAGTACCCTCACGGGCAAGTTCATCCGCCTTACAGTTCCCTGGAATATATCTGTGACCGGGAACCCAGCACAGATGCAGAAGGGTCTGCTTTGCTATCTTGTCGAAAGATTTGCGGCAGTTCTTGACGGCTTTTGAGGTGATACTAGCCGAATCCAGGGAGAGCAAAGCTACTTGGCTATCAGATAGAATGCAAATATCTTGTCCAGATATCTTGTCCTTCTTTAAACAAGCTGCCTCTAAAGTCGCGCCCTCAGCCTGAAAAATCGCCGCAATGGTCGGGAAGCCTAAATATATGTTCATGTACAAATCTAATGAGAATCCACCACCTCCCACCCTACTGTGTAATTTGGATCCATCTGTGCTGATGTGAACCCCTTCTGCATGAGGGGGGATGTCGTGCTTCCATTCGTCCCTGGACGGATTGGAGCCTGCATATACCATTTAACGCATAAATTGGTGTGATATAATCGAAAGAGTCAGGAATATCCTGGAAACGTCTTAAGATAGACGCATTACCTTCGTTCCTGGCATCCCATTGATGCGTAGCTTTCAGCCTTACAGTTGAATTTGCAGCCATTTTTTCACCAAAAAGCAGCAGATTGAGCATAACGTCCAAACCTGCCTATGGAATCGTTCTGACGGCGCCACATATGAACACCTCTGCCGTTCTTTATACCTTTGTTACCAACCTGTTGTATTTAAACTAACTTAGGACAGTCCACCAAGTAAGCACCTCATAAAAAAGCACTGATCGTACCATAGCTGTGACTGTAACCCCCCTCTTTTACCTATAACTCTTTTGCAAGAGTACAGTGCTAATTGAGCCTTGGCTATGCGCTCACTTATATTAGCCTTCCAATTCAGCTTTCTACTTTGGATCACTCCCAGATATTTGGCTTCCTCAACAGGATTAATATCTATACTCATTAGCTTTACAGCGATAAATTGAGGAAAAATATACTTCGTAGTGAAGACCTCTGCAGCATATCTGGAGGAAACCCAGGGCAAGGAACCCTGAAGCAGGGGAAGCATCCTACAACAGAAGATATATAACCAAACAGGACAATGGTGGGTGCAATTATCACTAGCGTATTATAAGTAGATATTTCTGCGACTGAAGGGGCGACATAGCGCCGGTCAAAGAAATTGTAGCACTTGGCGTTATTGTGTTGTTGCACGCGACTATGTATTGGCAACCATAGAACCGTCAGTATGATCGGACGTTATATGTATGTCAGCATAGTTGCTTGGATCTTTTGTGGGACCTTTGTGTTTGTTTGTCGTTAAGGACATTTTAGATACACATTTTGTCTTGATACACATTTGAACACACATTTAAGCTTAGGCTATTTGACGACCAAAATTATTGACTAATTTTGCACACACAATAAAATGCCCCAAAACAATAGTCATGTCGATAATGACCCGTTAGCATCACTGGCGAATAAAGAATTTATATTGCCATTGCCAATTATCTTGCGCGACCCCGTCAACATAGAATATTAAAAAAAATAATACCATCGCACACAACGATCGCACCAATTGAAACCACGGTGAAGGCATGAAAGGTACGCAATGTTGAACATTTGTCAACAAACCACCTGCAGATTACACCAACAACTATGCAAGCGCAATGTCAACAACAGCATTAGCAAAGTCAAGCCAGCCGCGTGCAAAAGACAAAGACAATAAATGGATTTTGGATTATGGATAAATGGATTACACCAACAAGTATGCAACGACAGACTTACCGAACCCGAGCCAACCGTTTGCACTGACCAACAACAACAACACTACAGGCAGATTACGACTAAGCGTGCGCTAATTACAACAAGAACATTACCAAAGTCAGGCAGCCGACTGCAGAGAACAACAACAACAAGACTCGGCAGAATTTACCGAGTGCGTTCGCTCGGTAAATAGTACAATAACAACACGAGGAAAAGAAAGCAAGAGCAATAGAGACGACGACATAACGATCGCTGTGCATACAAGTGGCTGCAATATAGCACAAAGGAGAATCACGCAAATAATGTTCAAACGCAGGTCGGTAATTTAAATATTATTAACCGCCAACGAAAAGGAACAATGGTTGCAACAACAACTGGGTGTGCAGCAACAACAACGTGTCGCCGCAACTACTACGCGCTTGACAACAGCCGGGCTTTTCCCGGAAAACGGCAAGGTTCGCCTAAGGTCAAGAGGAATGACAACAACAATACCGTGGCCTTAGCAACAGGAAGCGGTAGTCGATGCAATGGCCAGCGGGACTTGCGCAACAACCAGAGTTTGCAGCAAATGTCTATAAAAGCCACTACAACCGGACATACGGTCTCTTTTCCTGCTGCACATCACTGGAGTTAGGACCAAGGAAACGTTGCCGCATCGTCAGACGCTACCTGATCAACAAACAAAACCTATGAACACATACACACACAAGTGCTGCGTTTGCTACGAATGCTGGATTTTTCCAATCCACTCTCATAGCAAAACAGAACTTGTTCGTTGAAGTTAACACGGTGGAAGTGGTTTTTGAATCCACCACCGCGGAAACTGAAATCTAGGGACATCCGGACATAGCCGCGCAGAAACACTGCGTTTGCTACGAATTCGTGGTTTTTCAATCCGCGTTCATAGCAAACCAGTGTTATTTGTCGAAGTTAACACGGTAGAAGTTAAAACTCCCTTAAAACTAAAGACTACCGTTAAAACTAAAAACTAAAGACACACGGACCTAGACGGACCCCGCCATAGCAAACCAGAGCTTACTTGTCAAAGTCAAACCGGTGAAACTGGTTTTTCAATTCACCACCGTTGAGACTGGAGACCAGGACTGCACAGCGCCAACTACAGGAGCGGTCAATATCAAATCTTTAATTACTACTGAATATTTTTAAACCTAGCAATAAGCAAAAATAATAAATAAAGAAAACTTGAAAAGTAGAACACGCCGATTAATACATTTCTGTTCACGACCCCTGGCGAACCGGTGAGTATTACCCCAGCGAGATTTGAGTCGTTACAGCTATTAGGCAAGAAACTAAAATATTTCATCAAGAGGTGTATACAACATAGGTTGATTGAAGAACGGGCACAAAAGAAGCGGGAATACGATAAATTTAAATAAATAATCTGTAGTTACATTCGGTAGTTTTGCAATTAATTAAGTGTAATTTTTATACTCACGTAATTAAAATAATTTTGAGTTCTCTTTGGTATTACACTGCGGGTGCTTTTATATTTTAATGTCTGTTTCCATTGGATAATAAATCTGAAAATTTTCTTTATATTATGTGTCTCTATACGTTGCCTAGACTTTTCGTGTTAATGAAAAGTAGTTGGATCAATCGGGCATGTTGAATGTTTGTTGTAAACTTTTTGAGTTTATGAATTGATTTTGCTTGTAGGGGGCTAAATTTTTATTGATCATTAAAAAATGAATGTAACACTAGATGGATTGCCTAAGGATCATTGGAGGAACAGCGGGCGGACACATCAAAATGAGATTATTTTAAGTTTAAATAAAATTGTATTAATTCTTCAATTAATAAAACAATACTTGCAATAAGTAAAATATGAGTAACGTAGTAAAATCTTTGTGAAATTAATACGATAAGATTGGATTGAATAAAACTTAAATATAATTAGATTTCGTTTATAAATAATTTTGGGAATATGCCATCTGTTCTGGCTTTTGGAAATGGCAAAGGAAGCGTAGAAGTTACTGCTGATACAAGCACAAATTGGCGGAGCTATCCAAAAATTGGTTCGAAACTTTAGGAAAGACGGCAAGTTACGAAAGGACAACGGGTATTACCGGAAGCGGATAACAGAGTTGCAACATCTGGGAAAAGAGTTCAACAGTAACCACGAGCACGAGCACGGCAGAGGAAAATACTTTGCGAAACATTACGCAGAGTTCATCAATATCCTGGTCAACGAATGGGCAGACACATTTAATTCTAGATTAGAGGGACTAGGATAGCAAACTATGAGTTCAGTTTCATCAGAATTAGTTAAAATCGGTACTGTCAGATGTAAAACTGTTCACTGGGAAACTAGTTGACCAGTTCGAAGCGAATACGATCAGGGAAGAAGCTCAGGAATTGTGGAAGTAGGCAAACGCCGGAGAAGCTGTGTCGCCATTGGAGGTAGCGGATCAAGCCTGGACAGCACTTCAGAACAGAACAGAGGAGTAATTGTTCCAATTTCATAAAGAAACGGAAAATTTGAGAGCATAGTAAGAGTATAAAGTGAAGGAACTTTCTCAAAGGATAATAGAAACAGAGGAAGCAGCATCGTTGTTACAGAAAGTGTGTACCAAATTTAAAAGAGCCATGCCGACCAATAATACTTTGACAGGTAGAGAAAGATCAAAATCAGCACCGGCACAGACAATGTTGACATTGCCTCCGGAAGTTCTCTGGCCGGAATATTTAACACCGGAAGGGTTAAGTCGAGTGGTAAAGATAAGTGTAGTATTTAGTGAATAGAGGCAGGCAGAATTTTTGGTTGAAACATCTGAAGTCGGTGTCGATCCTTTTTCGCTTGGAAGTCCGGTGTACAATGAAAGCCTGGTATCTCCACTAAAAGAACCAGAAACAATAAAAGATCAGCAAGGCACCAGCACTGTAGACAGTAATTCACCTCCACGAGCAACCGCTCGAAGATTCATTAGTTTGAGTCCGTTACTGCTCACGTACCTCTCAGAACCGGAAGAAATTGGTCTAGAAAACGTTCCGATAACAAGTGAAGGACAGTCTTCCTCAGTGAACACTAAAATGGGTATAGAGGAAATCTCAAAGGCAGTGGCCAGGCTAGTACCCGTGTTTATTGGTGCTGCGTCAGAAGACTTACGGTCAGAAGTCAACAGGTTCATTCAAGGTTGTGAACTTGCAAAGAGGAGCATAAGGCCTGTAGAATTGCAAGATTTCTTTGATTATGTAAAGCAGAGGTTGTTTGGAGATGCATAAGCAATTAGCCAGTGCAGACGAGCTTTTCGGGCTTCCAAGAAAAACTTATTTAAAGGAGAGAACTCTGGAAGACGTAACCCAAGAAATCAGATTCGGGAAGCAGCTGACAAGTAAAGCCATACGTGCCCTCGCCAGGTGTTTAGGGTCACTTCAGCTGATGGCCACGGAAATAATAAGAAATAAGTATAATGGCATTGGAGATACAGCGCTACAGTACGAAGTTGACAATTCGGTGCTAACCATTTTCGTTGTGGGTCTCCGCAACCCCAAATTCATATGCTGAATAGCAGAACAGGAACCCTGGAGGAATTAGCAGAAGAGGCGATTAGAGCACAGTTTCTGGTGGAGCAGAGTACGTCTGGTTTGGGCGAATTACATGTAGTGGGAAACAGGCAGGAGATGTTCACTTCTCCTATCGTGGATAGAAAAGTTAGCAACTACCCAAATATATCCAGAAGAGCGTATAATATAAATGTCAGTTATAACAAAAAGATGAACCCAATAAATTCGGAAAGGAGATTTCAACAAAGAAGACCTATTTGAGTGCTTTACACGCAAAAACAGGCCCTACTGTATCAAATGCCAAGCATTTGGTCATGAAGCCAAAAAGGCGCAGTATGGGATCGGAGAATGAGGAAACCAGCAATGTGACACACGGATCCGACCAGGAGATGTGGCGGGGGTAACTTCATTAGCCCCAAAGTTAATTGAATAGAGGGAATTAATCAAGAAAGAAATCCCTCCAACACTGGGAGTAATTAGCAGCGTCCGAATTGGAGTTCTGGGAATGAAGCGAGGAGGAGCAACACCACACAATGGTTGAAATGCTTTTCATGTGGGCGAATAGGATATCGAGCAGCAGAGTGCAGATAGGACAGTCCCAAGAACTTCCAGCGGCCCACTCAAGGCCAGTAGACTTGAAAGGCAAGCGAAACAAATAACAAATTAGATCACAGGTACGCGTGCCAAGCAATGTAAAAACTACATTCAATGAGAAAAAGGACCTAGAGGCTCCACAATACAGTGTACCAAATAATGTAAGGACTATGCTCCAAGATACGGAGGAGTAAGAGGCTCTCCAGGAAAACAATTTTGATTGCGTTCTACTTTGGGCAAATATTGTGGTTTTACTACTTATGTTAAGTTAAACCCTTTACTTTTAAAAAAGGTAAATAGGGTATACTAACTTTGTGATTTTGAGAGGGGTTGCAATTTCAAGAAGGAGGCGTGGTAAGTATGGACATATATATACAGATATGATCAGCATCACTTTCTAAGCAATTTTTATTTTGTCCGTCCGTCTGTCTTTCTGTGGCCACCTTTTTTCTACAGCTTTAGAGCTATCTTAATGAAATTTTGCAAAAGTATAGTCTGGACAAAGATACAGAACCAGATTGCTATATGGGACGATTTGGACAACTACCTCCCATATAAGGAACTTTTTTCACATTTTTAAAATAACTATAACTTTGGTCCAATCGACGGAATCGTGACATTATTTGGCAGTTATGGAGATGTGGGTCCTACTAAACACTGTGCAAAAAGTGGGCGGGATATGTTAACTGTCACGCCCACTATTAACAAATATTCATAACTTAAGATCTGGTAGAGATTTACGGGAAGGAACTTGTGGACATTATAAAGCTATCTACAACAAATGCGGCTGATCAGAGAAAAGACACGCCCACTTTTTATATACGGAACTCTCGGGTCTAAAATTAAACTAAGCCCACCTATGCTCGTATTCATGCCAGCGGAATAAAAATTTGCCCACAATTAGCCAAAAATCTTTTCTGTGTTCCTATTAAAGAGTTATCAGCGAAATTAAACACCATACAAAAAATGGGCGTGTTATTTATACAACCACGCCCACTATTCATATATTATTATAACTTACGACCTATACAATATTTTTAGACGAAATTTTTTTATTAGTACGTATATGGACCCTACATAGCCATATACAAGATTCGGGGTCGATCAGAGGAAGCATCGCCTCCCTCCCATATAATGAACTTTGGGGACCCCACTTAAAGAAAGTTACCCTATCCATGCTTCTAGTTATGATATATGAAAACAAATTGGTAGATGTGTACACTGGGTCTGTACTAGCATGCATTCCAAATATGGGCAGATTATTACGACTGCCACGCCTGTTGTGAGTTAGAATCAAGCTACTTACGCGCAGTTGACTCACAGCACCGGCTCCTATTAAACTCCCTGAAGCAGAGAGGCATCCTGCAACGAATTCGAAGGACCTCATCTAAGGACACTGTGGAAAAAAGGATGTCATCGGAAAAAATAATGGTGAGTAGAGTGTATAGTAGCGTAAAATAAGTAGATACTTCTGCGACCCTGAAGGCGCCGTAGCGCTGGTCAAAAAAGTCGCAACCTATAGGCGCGTTTGCGCTGTTGCACGCAGCTTTGTATGGGCAACCATAAACCGTCAGTATGATCGGACGGTCTATGTATGTCGTCTTAGCTGTGAGGATTTTTTTTGTAGGGATTTGTGTTTGTTTGTCGGTAGGGACATTTATACGATTCAATTTATATTGTTTTGAAATCAAAATAAAGATTGATTTAAATATTTGGCATTTTGAGATTAGGGTATTAGGTGAAGAGGTGCAGACAACACGTGTTGTTGCATCAAAGGTTTTTGTAGTTCGGAAACTACAATTTGCGTAGCAATGTTGAAGAAAACATTTAAATGCTATTATTTTGTGGCGCACACGTTACGGGTTTATTTTTAAATATGGATTCAAATTTCCGGGAATGAATCAAGACACTTTTGCCGGTAAATCAAATTTCGGTTTTTACAAACATATGGCCTTTTTTATGGATTTTTGGGAGTATTAAGGATGGTGAGAGGGAAACAAGGAGTATTTGTGAGGAAGTCAAGGACCACTTTGCATTGATGGAAGGACTTAATGGACGCCGGTAGACAGCGGAACTTTGTGATGGAAAACAAGTATAGCAGAATATGTATATAAAGATAGAATTTACGGTGGAATGTTTTTTTTTTTATAACTCTGTTTTGAATCATTAATTAAGATCGAATAAAATATTGTAACAAGTTTTAACAAATATTGGATTTTTATTTTTAATTGGGATACGCCATCTGTTCTGGCATTTGGGATATGACGAAGGAAGCGCAAGGATTACTGCTGATGCAGGAGCAAATTGGCGATACGATTGAAGAACTGGTCCGTAATTTTAAGAAAGACGGCAGGTTACGTAAGGACGACGTGTATTACCGCAAGCGAATAACACAGTTGCAAGATCTGGGGAGAGAGTTCAACAATAATCACGGACTGTTGTTGCCTCACGCAGTTGAGTACGGCAAGGGAAAATATTTTGCGGAAAATTACGCAGACTACATAAATAGTCTGGTCAACGAATGGGCAGATACATTTAGTTCTGAATTAGAGGGACTAGGGCAAGGGATTGTGAGTTTGGTTTCGCCAGACGAGGAAATAAGGAACAGATTGAAATCAATACAGTCAGAGGTGAAACTGTTTACTGGGAAAATAGTTGACCAGATCGAAGCGAGTACGAGCAGGGAAGAAGCTCAGGAATTGTGGAGGCAGGCGAACGCCGGATTCGCTGTGTCACCATTAGAGGTAGCGGATCAAGCCTTGACGGCAATCCAAAAAATAACAGAAGAAAAGTTGTTCAGTTTTCATAACAAAGCAGAAGATTGGAGAGCCCAAAAAGAGTATCTGGAGAAGAAGGTAAAGGAACTTTCTCAGAGATTGACGGAAACAGAGGAAGCAGCAACGCTGTTGGAAAAGGAGTGTGCGGAATTGAAAAGAGGACGGGCGACCAATAGGACCTCACTGAATAGGGAGAGATCAAAATCAGCATCAGCTGGATTTACGCAGACAGTATTGACATTGCCTCCGGAAGTACGTTGGCCGGAATATTTAACACCAGAAGGGATAGGCCGCATGGTAAAGCCAAAAGTAGTACTTAATGAAGAAAGGCAAGCGGAATTTTTGTTTGGCGCATCTGAAATCGGTGTCGAGCCTTTTTCTCCGGGAGGCCCGATAAATAATAAAAATCAGGGATATCCGCCAAAGGCGCCGGAAGCAGTACCCGTGCAGCAAAGTTCCGATACTGTGGGCAGTATTTCGCCTGCACGAACAAATGATCGAAGACTAATTAGTTTGAGTCCGTCACTGGCCAATTACCTCTCAGATCCGGGAGAAGAGAATTTGGAAACTACCAAAGAGATTAATAAAGCTAAGGTTTTACCAGCAATTGAGAAAATACAAAGCTATAAAATGGGCATTCTGCAAGTTGCTTATGCTGTGGAGAAGTTGGTGCCCATGTTCTCAGGAGTCGAGTTGTATGATCTGAGAACTGAGATCCGGCGCTTCAAAGAAGGTTGTGAGCTAGCACAACAGAGTGTTCCGGAAGCGGACGGGGAACACTTAATAAAGTGTATTAGGCAAAGAACCACAGGAGATGCGTTTGATTTACTGGTGCATAGCTCAGTAAGCACCCTGGCAGAATTATATGCACTTTTGGATAGGACGTATTTGAAACAAAAGTCGTATGACTATCTCGTTCGGGAAATTCAGGAATCAACTCAGACACCGGGGGAGGAATTGAGAGCCTGGGGACGAAGGCTCCAGTCTCTGGGGAACGCTGCTGAGACGGAAGCCAACAGGCAGTTTCCAGAAAATGTTGCAGCATACAAGGCTCAAGTAGAACGGACTATGATTTCTGTGTTCAAGGCAGGCCTGATAAATAGGGATTTAGCTAATTATACTCTTACTCTCACGCCGAGGAGTATGGCAGAGTTAGTGCAGGCGGTCTCTTTAGCTGAAGCAGCAATACAACAGCGAACGACAACAGGTGGAATCTGCTGGACTGATGCTCCTGCAGAGGTAGGAACAGTACAGCAGCAAAACAGATGTGGAGTCGGTAGATTGATGGGCCAATTTCCGCAACAAAGAGACCAGGAATTCCTGGTTGGGAGGTTCCAGCCAAGGAAACCCATTTGCTCATTCTGTGATAAGCCAGGGCACACAAGGGATGAATGCGTTACACGGAACAACACGCAGTACTGTATGGAGTGCCAAACATGGCCATGAGGCAAGTAGACAGTGCCAAGTAGACACAAAATGGGATCAAAGTAGAAGGCAGCCAGCTACGAGGCGCCCGGATCCACCCTTGACGGACAGCAGGGGTAAGCTCAGTAGACCCCGAGTTAATTCAACAGAAGGAATTAACCAAGGAAGAAATCCTTTCAAAACTGGGAGTGGTCAGCAGCAACCAAATTGGAATTCCAAAAGTGAACAAAGGATAAGCAACACCAAACAGGGGTTAAGATGCTTCTCATGTGGACAGATGGGACATCGGGCAGCGGAATGCAGGGATAGACAATCCCAGCAAAGGAACCAGGGAAACTTCCAGCGGCCTAGTCGAAGCCAATAGACTGGAAAGCCAAAAGAAAGAGAGTAATAATTAGGCCGGAAGTAAGTGGGACTAGTAATGTAGGAACTGCAGTCCAGGAGAAGGAGGAGCAAGAGGCTCTCCAGTATCACGAAGAGTTAGGGAGTGGATACACGTCCATTTTGGAGTCAAAAGGGCGTTGTTTCGTGGTGAGCAGGGTAGGAGATGCTTTCATCGAGATACCCTGCAAGGAGGCAGCTAGTGGAAAGCTAGTGCTTTTGGTAGATTCAGGGGCGGATACTAGCCTCGTAAAATCTAGTGTTTTACGGAAAGGACTAGTTGTTAACCCAAAAGATGTAAGAACGCTTAATGGAGCGTTCGGAGGTTGCATCAGAACACTGGGGTCACTCAAAATAGGGCACAGTAAAGTTAAGGGCATGAGTTTTAGAGTGCACGCAGTCGAATTGGATAGGAAGGTATCCCGGCTGATGGGATAATTGGCCACGATAATCTTTGGGGACGCACCATACTTGATGCGCTCGACAAGAAGTTATCATTCTATGATAATAATAAGAATAGAATCCTCACTCTCCCATTAAAGTCATGGCAGGAAGGAACCGTGAATAGGGTTAAGAATTGTATAGAGGTAGTGAACGCAAGGTCAACCAGAGTAGTTACTATGCGTGTAAACACGAAACTCAAGACTGTTGTTTTGCACAAGCAGCAGCTAGCGGAGGGTGTATATATGGGAGAGACCGTAACGCACGTTGATAAGGGTAAGGTGTACGCTTGCGTACTAAATGCAACAAAAGAGGACTACTATATGGATAAGGATTTTAGGCCTAAGTTCACTAGCTACGATAATTTTAAAGAACCGAATTATGGGACGGTTAATCGGATTAAGCAGGTAGATATAAGGAAAAGAATGGA
This sequence comes from Clusia tigrina, assembly GCA_920105625.2. Lineage (NCBI taxonomy): Eukaryota > Metazoa > Arthropoda > Insecta > Diptera > Clusiidae > Clusia > Clusia tigrina. The sequence goes on along the minus strand of OV050032.1, from coordinate 126,854,666 downwards.
GAGAGTGCTAGAATCACTGAGGTTAGACCCAAGCGTAAATTTAGAAGAAAAGGCATCAATAGAGGCCATTTGTACGTCATTCCATGACATATTTTTGCTGGAAGGAGACCAGTTGACGTATACACCAGAGGTAGAGCATGAAATACCTACTAGGGTGGATCAAGCACCAATTAACCAGAAACAGTACAGATTGACACAAGCTCACAAAGATGAGGTAAATAGGCAAGTGCAGGGAATGTTAAAAGATAACATAATTTCACCGAGTATCTCGCCTTGGAACTCACCAATAATTTTGGTACCAAAGAAGGGAGGTGCTCAGGGTCAGAAGAAGTGGAGAATGGTCGTCGATTTTAGGAAATTGAACGACGCCACTATCAAGCAGGTATTTCCTATATCAAGGATAGAAGAAATTCTGGATCAGTAGGGACAAAGTAGATATTTTTCTACACTTGATTTAGCGAGTGGCTACCACCAGGTTCTGGTGGATACCCAAGATAAGCAGAGAACCGCGTTCAGCACCGGTTTAGGGCATTATGAGTTTAATAGAATGCCGTTTGGATTAACAGGAGCACCGGCTACCTTCCAACGGCTAATGAACCATGTGCTAACAGGCTTACAAGGGTTAGATTGTTTTGTGTATCTGGATGATATTGTAATTTATGGGAAGAACTTGCAGCAGCATTCTCAATGCTTGTGCAAGGTGCTCCAGAAATTACGAGAACACAATTTGAAATTGAACACGGAGAAGTGTCAATTTTTGCGAAGAGAGGTGGTTTATTTAGGCCATCGTTGCTCAGAAGCAGGAGCACTGCCTGACCCGCAGAAGGTGGAATGCGTTAAAAATTTAGCGATTCCGAGAAACAGAAAAGAAGTGCAAGCATTCCTAGGACTAGTGAACTATTATAGAAAGTTCGTGGAAGGACTAGCCGGAATTGCGTTGCCCATTAATAAGTTGCTACGAAAAGAAGCAGAGTTCGAATGGACAGAGAGCTGTCAGCAAGCATTCGAGAGGCTAAAGGAAATAATTAGCTCGCCACCAATTGTGGCGTACCCCGACTTTGAGCAAACTTTTTTGTTGACCACTGATGCTAGCAATGAAGCATTAGGGGCAGTATTGTCGCAAGGGGAAGTCGGTAATGACCGACCAATAGCATTCGCAAGCAGAGCACTTAGCGACACGGAGAAGAGATACTCCACAATAGAAAAGGAATTTCTAGCCATAGTATGGGCTACGAAGAATTTTAGGGCATATCTGCTAGGAGGCCCATTTAAGATATACACTGATCACCAGCCGTTGAGAGGCATAGCCAATTTGAAAGACCAAACGTCTAGGCTAGCCAGGTTCAGACACAAATTCTCTGAGTATGATTTTGAAATCATATACAAACCTGGGAAAAAGAATCTGAATGCCGATGCACTCAGCAGAGTACCGCAGGCACAGAAGGTATCAGTAGTGCAAACGAGGGCCAAAGCACGGTCAGATAAGGAGAAGGCCGAGAGAATGCAAAAGGATAAAGTTGATGCTACAACAGATGTTAGCAAGACGGGTAAAGATGCCCACGAACAAAGAGCCAGCAGTGTGGAATGGCTGGAGGATATAAAGGATATCCAGGCTGTGTTAAAGGGTTTCTATGATTCACCCCTAGGTGGACACCAGGGATTCTGGAAAACCCATGACAGAATTAGGCGAGTATACGGATGGAAAGGTATGCTCAAAGACATACACAAATATGTAAAAAGTTGCCCAAAGTGCCAGGCCAACAAAAGTTCAAGGCTAACAAAGATGCCAATGGTGTTAACGGACACACCAAAACAACCATTTGATAAGGTTCATATGGATATTGTAGGTATTCTACCTGAGACAGTTTCGGGAAACAAGTACATATTGACGTTCCAAGATGATTTCTCAAAGTATATGGCGTGCGTGGCTATACCCGATGCGGAAGCAGGTATGGTGGCCAAAGCATTTTTTGATGAAATTATAGCACGATACAACATACCTAAGGTTTTGATAACCGACAATGGTTCTAATTTTGTATCGAAACTGTTCTCGGAAACGTGTAAAATGCTGGGAATCAAGAAGTTGCACATAACACCATATCATCCACAGGCGAATGGCTCACTGGAACGTAGTCATCTACCTCTGGCCGAGTACTTGCGCAGTTTTGCTAAAGAAGACGGCTCGAATTGGGATCAATGGTTGACCACTGCAATGCATGTACACAACAATACTGTGCATGTATCAACGAAGCAAACTCCGTTTAGAACACTCTACGGGTTTGATTTCAACATGCCAGCGAATTTGAAGCGCAAATGTGCGCCTGTATACAATGCTGATGACCCGAATAAAGTGCAAAAGTATCAGCTACAGCGAGCGCACGAATTGGTTAGAGAAAACCAGGAATGTGCTAAACGAGTGGCCAGGGAAGCTTATAACAAGGTACTGAACCCAGTAGTTTTTAACGTGGGTGATCAAGTACTAATGAAGAATCAGGCTAGGAGAAACAAATTCTCACCTGTGTGGATAGGTCCGTATGTAGTAGCAGAGATCCGAAGTTCAGTTACAACAGTCGTAATGATTAAGGGAAAAAATAAAAAGCTACATAATAATTTGTTGAAATTATTCCACATTAGACCACACAACTAAAGACATGTGTTAGCAGTGTTCTACAAGTGTAAACACAGGAATACCAACGTAAACATGTACGTGTGCGTATCAAATAACACACACAGCTCCGATTTTCAAAGTCAAGACCAGCAGAAGTGTGCCAATTAAACTCGAGCAAGTAAAGTTGACGCAATAAAAATGTGCTTATTATGCACTATGGCCGAACGAAGCACAGTAGGGAAAAATATTTTTTTTTAAATATTAAATGATAAATATTGCACGTAATTAAAAAATAAAATAAAATAATAAGACAGTCGTGGGTAAGTAATATAAAACTTCGAATATGTACGTACATACATACGGCGGTGTATGCTCTGAATTTTGACGTTTGAGCGTTAACGCAAGGCAACGGAACTGCTGGTGAAGTAAGTATATATACGAGTATGTATATATGTGTATAAGATAAAGAATGAATGTACGAATGTATATTTAAAGAAGTAAGTATTCTAGTTAAGTGGAATGGGTATGTGCGTATGTATATTTTTGCAGATACTGCAGTCGGCTATATGTAAATATACTCGTACATAGGTTTTTACTGTTTATTGATTAGGAAATTAGCGTATGGAAATTTGAATAAATGTATATGTTGGGATAAAAAAAAAATGTATAGTTAATGGGGGAAAATAACGTTAGTAATTAATTCTAGGTAATTTAAAGCGCCTCGAATGTATGTATGTAGCCATATACAAGCTAATTACAGGATGGAAAATAGAATCGTTAATGGATATATACATATCAGGCTAGAAGTAAATTTAAATAAAAAGTAATTGTATGCGATGAAAGATATAGTCATGCAATGGACAAAGTTTTGACACAAACGGGATTATTTTGTATAATCTGGTTTTTGTCGGAGGACCAATGAATTGGTTCAAAACTGAAATGAGTGATAGCTCACGTGTTGAAAAAGAGCACGAAAAGTTAATCGAAGCGAAACTAATGCCCTATATGGCTATGAAAACACATAGTCCAGTCCTCTTTTCCTCTAGGATACGGTAGCGAATCCGATAATGTAAGGGGAAAAGCCGAGTGGATGCAAATTGAATGATATAACATTCAATTATAGAATAAGCATGTTGTATAAATATTGTTTTGTTTATGTATATTCAGGAATAGCGTATGTTTAAGAAAAGTTAAAATTTAAAAAAAAAAAAAATTATAATCTGTGCAAAGTGCACATTAGAAACAAAAGTAGTCTAGAAAAAATTAGAGTTAAAAATTAATTGTTTAAAATCTAACTTTATAATGAAATAAGTGTTAAAAACAAAAATCATACTAAATTGGGAAATTATACCCAAGAGTATATATAGTACTTATAGTGTATTTATTTAAAATTCATTTATTAAATTGACTTATGAAAGGTTCGACAAAATTACACATAGAAGAAATATCAAACTAAAATATATACTAGGAAATTAAGAAAATTATTATAGGTGTTCTCTATATAGCTCTGATGATCTGAAGCGAAGCAGGAAGTTCCGGGAAGAACGGATATTGGAATACGGTGCGGACTAAGGGACCAACATAGTATTCGGAAATATGCGTTTTTGAAAAACAGAGATTTTTGGCAGTTATCTAAGGTTTGTGACCCCAAGGATGCCAACATATTAAATTGGGGATGATTGGCGACGGATGTAATTTTAATTTTGCGAAACGGCATATGGCCGCAGCATTTGAACGCGTTGTGGATGAGTTATTGACAAAGAACCAAAAATAAACAAGTTTCCTTGCGGAGTCATATTTTGCATTGGACAGTTTTATATTACAATGTCCACCCAGTGTATCACAATCTCAACAGAATCGATTTTGGATAAGTTGAAGATGGGTAAAAGCTTAAGGTGGGTGACTGAAACCACCACCAAATATAATAAGCAGAAGAAATTTGGCTCACGGAAGTTAATTGCTTCATTGAAGTATATGTTCAAGCTAGAGTATGAACATATGAAACGTTATTTACATATGTATGAAATATGATTTAATACAAGAGGACACAGAGACTAGTAACCGATCAGAGTACACAAATTACATCATTAAACGTGTATCTCAGAAAAATACCTATTGTCTCCACATCAAAGCCTAACGATGTCAAATAGCATTATGCGGAAGCTCAAGAGAAATACTTCCACCATAAAACGTATTGCTGCAAAGTAAGACGGAGTATTGTAATCTCTCATGTATTCCAAATGTTTTTTACAAGTTGAATACTATAAGCAGAGGCAGTACCACCTACAGCCGTGGGGCACACTATATAAATGGAAAGAAGAAGGCCACTAAAAGCAAAGTTTTAATGGAAAACCAGATCGCCAACCTATAACATCTTTGTACGTACTGATCCAGAAAAAAGGGAGGGGTACGCAGAGTTCATCGAGGGACTTCACTCCGACGACGGCCGTCAACTGGACCAGCAGGTAGCAGAGGGCGCAGTATAATATAAGGTTTTAGGTATAGAATGGCATTGTGTTATTGTTTAGATATTTGTATATACGCCAATGAGAAAAGAGTCAATTAAAGACCAAATTTAAAAAAAAAAAAGAAGATGGAAACAAAAGAACAAGATAAAACAAAAGAAAAAAAGAAAATAAAAAGAATAGAAACAAAAGAAGCAGATAAAACAAAAGAGAAAAAAAGGCACACAAAAGTAAAAAGAACATAATACAACAATCCAACCCAAATAAGGCGAATTGAAAAAAGAAAAACTATACATATGTACTATAGGATTAAGAAAATGCACAGATTGTTTAAAGTGCAGAAAAGAGAAAAATACTGTAAGATTCATTAGAAGTTAGTTGCACTAACTTCTTTTAGAAAGAGGGGAGGGATGTTGTGAGTTAGAATCAAGCTACATACTTACGCGCAGTTGACTCACAGCACCGGCTCCTATTAAACTCATTAAGAATGCACATATTTTTAGGGTGCAAATATTGTAAATGAGTAGTATTTGCACTAATTATGATGTAAACTTTTAGGGTGTCACAGTTCCGCAGTCAAGCTGACGAGGGGCATTTAGAATGCACCGACGACACTTTTACTTTCAGTAGGTCAGTTGGCTTGAGCAACTGACACCAAATAACAATTGCGTAACTGGAACACCAGAAAAGTCAAGACGTAGACTGAAATGTTTATTGGTAAATAGTATATAAGAACTAGTATTTTTAAGAATAAAGCTCTCTTGTGATTTTGACTTCTGAACGAAAAGTGTCTGTGAGTTTTATTTGTAACAAAAGTGGTGTAGGTTTACAGGTTCCCGCGACAGGATATTCCAGAGGACGTCCCTCGCCGACAAGCAGATAAGGACCCCAACACGCCCACAATGAACCAAAAATCATTACTAGGTTCCTATTAAAGATTTTTCAACGAAATTTCACAGGAATGTTGCCGGTAGTAACATTAAACACCGCACAAAAAATGTGCGTGTTATTTTTACAGCCACGCTCACTATTGACATATTATTATAGCTTTCGCCTAGACAATATTTTTTGACGAAATTTTACATTAGTACGTATATGGACCCTACAAAGCCATACAAAGATTCGGGGTCGATCAGAGGAAGGATGCGCCTCCCTCCCATATAATGAACTTTGGGGATCGATATAATCATTTCAAAATACCCTACCAAAAATTACCGTGAATATGCTCCTAATGATGATTTTCGAAGAAAACATCCCCATTGTTGAACTCGCACGCACAAGAAAAGCTAAAGGGTATATCGAAGTCGGTCTAACCCGACTTCAGCCTTCTGTACTCATTTTAATATGATTAAGGGATATAGACCGACCGCCGCGAATGGGTAAGGGAAATGATAGTTAAGGTAGGCATGATGATTTCCAGGGAGTATACGATTATAAACACAATACAATTAGGGGGTGGATATGCGTCTAAGTTGGGAACAAAAGGACTTTGCTTTTTTGTGATCAGGATAGGTGATGCATTCATCGAGATACCCTGCAATGAGGCGGCTAGTGGAAGGCTAGTGCTTTTGGTAGACTCAGGGGTGAACACCAGCCTCGTAAAATCCAGAGATTTAATTAAAATTTGGAGATAAATTCGATGGACATCTGTACGCTTAGCGGGCCGTTTGATGGTTGCGACAGGACACCGGGGTCACTCAGAATAGAGCACAGTGAAGTTAAGGAGATGAGTTTTAGAATGCATGCAGTGGAATTGGATATGGAATGTGTCCCGGGGGAAGTGATAATTGGGAGTGAGAATCTTTGGGGGTGCACCGAACTGGATGCACTCGACAAATAGTTATCGTTTTTCGATAAGAATAAGCGTAGTGTTCTTACTCTCCCATTGAAGTCATGGCAAGAAGGGAGTTTAAATAGGGCTAGGAGTGGTAGTATGGCGGCAGTAAGTTCTAGGTCAACGAGAGTAGTTACTCTGCGGAAAAACCCAAAATTTCCGACTCTTGTCCTGCACAAGCAGAAGCTGGTGGAGGGGGTATGGGAGAGACCATATTACATGTTAACAAAGGCAAAGTGTACGCATGTGTACTGAATGCCTCCCAGAAGGACTACCTATTAGATAGGGATTTTAGGCCTAATTTTCTAGTTACGATAATTTTAAGGAGCCGAATTGTGGGTCGGTTAACCAGATTAAGCAGATAGATATAAGAAAAAGGATTGAACGAGAACTAGTATAACTGAAGTTAGACCCATGCGTAAACTCGTAGGAGAGAGCCTCAATGGAAGCCATATGTACATCATTCCATAACATATTTTTGCTGGAAGGAGACCAGCTAACATACACACCGGAAGTAGACCCTGAGATACCGATTCAGGGGGATCAGCCGCCAATTAACCAAAAGCAATACAGATTGCAACAAGTTCACAAATATGAGGTAAACAGACAAGTTCAGAGGATGTCAAAGCAAAACATAATTTCACCTAGTACCTCGCCTGGGAACTGACCCATAATTTTGGTACCAAAGAAGGGGGGTGCTCAGGGTCAGAAGAAGTGGAGAATGGTCGTCGATTTTTGGAAATTGAACGACACCACTATCAAGCAGGTATTTCCTATATCAAGGATAGAAGAAATTCTGGATCAGTAGGGACAAAGTAGATATTTTTCTACACTTGATTTAGCGAGTGGCTACCACCAAGTTCTGGTGGATACCCAAGATAAGCAGAAAACCGCGTTCAGCACCGGTTTAGGGCATTATGAGTTTAATAGAATGCCGTTTGGAATAACAGGAGCACCGGCTACCTTCCAACGGCTAATGAACCATGTGCTAACAGGCTTACAAGGGTTAGATTGTTTTGTGTATCTGGATGATATTGTAATTTATGGGAAGAACTTGCAGCAGCATTCTCAACGCTTGTGCAAGGTGCTCCAGAAATTACGAGAACACAATTTGAAATTGAACACGGAGAAGTGTCAATTTTTGCGAAGAGAGGTGGTTTATTTAGGCCATCGTTGCTCAGAAGCAGGAGCACTGCCTGACCCGCAGAAGGTGGAATGCGTTAAAAATTTAGCGATTCCGAGAAACAGAAAAGAAGTGCAAGCATTCCTAGGAACTATTATAGAAAGTTCGTGGAAGGACTAGCCGGAAGCAAAAAGAAAGAAACCAAATAAAAATAAATATAAAGAAGAGGCTTTTCCTGAACTTCCTGAAGAGGTACTACCCAACCATAAATTTATTACTGTTGCTTCGCTTAGTGATCAAAAAACTTTAGCTGATTTTTCATGCTTCGCAGTTCACAAAGCTCTACAAATTATAAGTAGGAATATAATTTCCATCTCCGTCCTACGGGATGGAAATCTTCTTCTACTCGTCCAAGATTTAGTCACAGCAGAAAAATTCTTATCAACCAAACATCTTAACAACATTGGTCCTATTAAGTGCTCTTTGCATCCGTTCCTAAACCATTCAAAAGGGACAATTTACGCCCCTTACCTTAATAAAGTTTCAGACGAAGAAATCGTCACTGAATTAAAATCCCAGGGTGTTGTTTCAGTCTTTAAATTCAATAAATTTGTTGAAGGGAAACCAGTACCAAGTGGAGTAATATTATTAACTTTTGATTTATTCCTAGCACCCAAAATCGATGTCTCATGGCATTCGGTTTTTGTAAGAGAATATTTTCCCAACCCCATGCGGTGCAAAACTTGTCAACTACTTGGTCACACTTCTAAACGATGCAATAAGTCTCCAGCATGTGCCATCTGCAATTTACCTCCTCACGCCCCGCAAGTCTGTACTCGCATTTTCTGTGCTAATTGTTCGTTAGAACACCCCGCATCCTCCAAAGAATGCAAAAAATATATTGAACAGAAAGCAGTTCTTGAAATTAAAACTAAAAACAAGTGCACTATGCGCACTGCTAAAACAATTTACGAAAGATATAAGTATAGAACAAAACATAAGTAAACAACAGCAAAACAATGGTAACGATTCCGTTACTGTTAGCTACTCAGAGGCAGCGAAATCGAACACTGGTAACTCAGAAAAAGAAATATCAAATAACATCCAAACAACACAAAAAAATGTTACATACAAAAAAACACAACACACAAAAACACAAGAAACTAATATCAAAGAAAATTACAATGTAAACAACAACAATAAAAACTTACCTGACTCAGAGTCCCTCTCTACCACTCCCCCCTCTGCAATCCAAAACCCCTCTCTTCTTCATTCTTCTATCCACTCTTCGTCTGCAACAGACTCTTCTTCTAACCCCACATCTTCAACAAAACCCACACACCTTAACACTCACGAAAACAGTAACTCTTCAAAAACAACTTCCACTCTCTCTTATCTCTCCCCCACTAACAATATTGCCTCTCAGCTTTCTGAATCCAGTAGCAACGTTAGCTCGATCGACTCCAACTTAAATCAATACTTCAGCTCGACACATGACATAACATATGATGATCTCTCAATGGAAGACGACAACTTTTAATAAAAACGAAATCTTCTCTTTATTATCTCTTTATGAAATTTAAAATTGTGCAATGGAATATGAACGGTTTTGTTAATAATTATCATGAAATGGTACTTCTTATCAAAGATATACAACCAGATTTCCTCGAATTACAAGAAACTCATTTTTCTTGTAATATCCACAATTCAATTACACCAAAAGACTATGTAGGTTTTTTCCACAATCTGTCTTTAAATACCTCATCCAAACAGGGAATTGGAGTTCTTGTAAAGAAACACATTCCGCATAAGTGCGTCCCAATCACTGCAAACATATCAGCTTTAGCTTTAGAAATAAATATTGGTTTTTCATTTACCATAGTAAATTTATACATCCCACCTTCACAAACCTTAACACCGCAAGATATATTTTCAATTATTAGACAAATAAATACACCTTTCATTCTCTTAGGGGATTTTAATTCTTGGAGCCCTATTTGGGGATCCAAAGAATGCAACGACAAAGGAAAAATTTTAGAAGATGTCATTCTAGCGGAAAATCTTATAATATTAAACGACGGTAGTTACACTCACTTCTCAACGCACAAAACATCCACACATGTTGACTTGACAATGTGTTCAGCCCAGCTTGCACCAAAGTGCAATTGGGAAAGATTAGACGACCTTCACGGTAGCGATCACTTTCCGATTGTTACGGAAGTATTATCTAATTTAAACTTTGAGAAAATAAAGACTAAACCAAAATTTAAAACTGATCTCGCAAATTGGCCTAAGTTCCAAATATTATGTGATCACAATAATACCACAACATACTCTGGTAATGTAAATAAAGAAGCTGCCCAACTTAACAAATTGATTAAATCGGCAGCTAATATAGCTATCCCACAAACCAAAAATACTTCTGTCAAATCAACAGTCCCTTGGTGGTCCACAGAGCTTGGTGTATTGAGAAAAGCAAAACAAATCCATTGGCACAACTATAAACGTGTTCAAAATACTCAGAACCTAATTTCGTATAAACAGTCAAATGCTACTTTTAAAAAAGCTCTAAAATCAGCCAAATATAATAGCTTCGAAAAGTTTTCACAAAAAATAAACCCTAATTCCAGCATAAAAAGAATTTGGTCCGATATAAAAACGTTAACAGGGAACAATTCTAATCTTAATTTAAGAGTAATAAATTTTAATAATCATCAGTTAACATCTTCTCTGGACATAGCCAATTCTTTTGGAAGATTTTGGTCCCTCTACTCTGAGGATCAAAGTTTTTCACAGGAATTTGTCATAAATAAAACTGAAACTTTGCAAAACGAATACAGTGCAAGCCGAGTCTCTTCTTCAGCTAGGAAAATCGAAAATAAGATATCGATGATTGAACTCGAAAACTCCTTGCATCTCGCTAAAGGAAAACCCCCTGGCTTTGACAGGAGTTCATATCCTATGCTCAAAAACTTGCCACGTTCCGCAAAGGACAGACTGCTTACATTGTACAATAATATTTTTGAACTAGGGATTTACCCCAGTCTTGGAAAACAGCCGAGATTGTACCGATTCCTAAGCCCAATAAACCAGCTTCGGATATTTCTGGGTATCGCCCAATTTCGCTTTTGCCTTTTATGGCAAAGACCTTGGAAAAAATAATTGCAAAAAGAATCTCTTGGTACCTAAATAAAAACAGCCTCATTAGCGCCAATCAGGTCGCTTTTAAACAAAAACAAAGCGCATTAGACGTATTATTGCATCTCCAGCACTATGTGTCAAATGCTCTTTCAAGCAAAAATCATGTCTCTATTCTGGCGACTGATTTTGAAAGAGCTTTTGACCGCATAGGAGTGCATGTAGTTTTGAATCAACTCCAGACCTGGAAAGTTGGTCTAGGATCTTTAACTTTGTCAAAGCCTTCCTGATCAATCGCAAGTTTCGAGTTAGGATTAATCATAATTCATCTGAGATGTATCCACTGCACAACGGGATCCCACAGGGATCACCATTGTCAGTTATTCTTTTTATCACTGCGTTTGACCAATTGAGTAGAATTTTATCTGGCTACAAAAACATCGAACATGCAATTTATGCAGACGACGCCATTATTTTTTCCAAAACAAATAATAGTATTTCAGTTAGAGATAATTTTGCAGATATATTAAATAAAATAAAAAAATGGGGCCAGCTTTCAGGAGCTGCTCTTTCAATTGGAAAATGTAAAGTTTTACATATTTGCAAAAAAATTAATTGTTCAAAATTTATCCTAACATACAACAATATTGTCATAGAATTTGTCAATTATTTAAGAATTTTAGGAAAAATTTTTGATAGTAAGCTTACCTATAAACAACATTGTCTAGATCTAAGGACAAAACTAGCTGCCAGACTTAACATCATAAAATATTTATCCTCAAAACACTCAATGATTCATATAAAGACACTCGTAAATGTAACTAAAGCTTTAATATTATCAAAAATTGATTTCGCACTCCCAATATTTGGTTGGTGTGCACAAAATCACATCAAACGCCTATATGCACCATACCACACAGCCGTTCGAAGAAGTATCAGCGCATTCCCGACATCACCTATCAAAAACATCTTGGCTGAGGCTGGTCTTCCAACAATAGCTGAGCGAATAAAATGGTCTACATATCTTCTTATTCCTAAACTTTTCAACTGCAACAACGCGATCCTACACCAAGATGTAACCAGAGCATTGGCTCATAAAAAAACGGTCAGAACAAAATCCACCATACGGCACTGCATTGATGGTTTAAGGACCATGCAGTTAAACATCAAACCTCGTCTGATAAAACAGAATAAGGAGCCACCTTGGCACCTTAGTCAATCGTCTTTTATACTTAGTTTAGCAGATCATTCAAAATCAACTACTAATCCAGCTATTTACCGACAACTTTTTTTCGATAAAGAAAGCCAACTAAAAGCAAAAGGCTATATACGAATTTTTACCGACGGCTCGAAGTCCAGCGATGGAACCTCGTTTGCCGTCGCGCATCAGAATGGTAACTTAATTGCTAAAGGAATACTTCCAGATTATGCATCAGTCTTCACCGCCGAAGCTCTGGCAATTCAAACGGCCATCGACTATTGCGTCCGCAATAAAGGAAAATTTGTCATCTGTTCTGATAGCAAATCTACAATAGACGGCATTCTGAACATCAACAATAGCAGCGAAACCATATCCAATCTCCATGATTCCTTTATCAAAAACCCAAAAAAGCTTCAACTAATGTGGATTCCTGGCCACTCTGGCATTGCTGGAAATGAACATGCAGACCAAGAAGCAAAAGACGCCGCCAAATCACCATGTCCAACTACATACATATCCGATAACAAAGACTTGGCAAATTCTATTAAAAAACGACTATACGAAAACCGGTCAGATGAGTGGGCCAACTATAGTCATAGGTACAAAATCTATAATACAGATGGATCCAAAGCTACTTATCCTGCAACATGTTCCCGACAACAAACGAGACTTTTCGTTCGACTTCGAACTGGTCATACAAAATTAACCCACGAACATCTTTTAAACGGCACCACTTTGACAAATTGCAGATTTTGCAATGGACCACCAACTATTGAACACATACTTAACGAATGTAGCCATTTTAACCAGCAGCGGAAAGATACTTTTAAAGAAATAATTCCTACTGAGTTTTTAAAAACAATTTCCTCTCCCAACATCTATGCCATTGAATCCTATTTTAAAAATTGTAATCTAGTTTTAGATATTTAGTTTATACAACAAAACTCATATTATATTTTATAGAGTCGAAAGCCCTGGCAGCTAGTACTCGATGTACACATTAGTTATAATAATTAATTATTGTAATTAATAATATTAAATAAATAAATAAATAGATATTTTGCTACGCTTAATTTAGCATGTGGCTACCATCAGATTCTGGTGGATACCCGACATAAGCAGAAACTGCGTTTTGTATAGATGCGGACCTATAAGCTTGACTAGAAGCGAACCAGTGTAACAGGATTTGCCTAATGTTTATACAGCGGGCCACACCGCTCTTCTGTCTGGCGAATAGCCTAATTGTTTTTGCTTCCTTAAATTTTAAACAGCGAAGAAAGCAACGCTAAATTTTGGAGAGAAAGAAAGATGTGTGCTGGTATCAAGCTGTCAGTTTTCTCTCTGCCTCTTTATTCTAAATGTACCTCTATTTATATCTAACTTAATACATGGTTTTTATGGGCCGCCTTGCAAGTGCCCATACCATAGAAATTGCTTAGATTGCAAATTTTGCTAGTTTGATCCGAATTTGCTGCGCGTCAATTCATAATTTTCAATAGCGCGATATCAGCGGAAAACTCTTTCGGTGACTTAGCAGAGCATTGCCCTTCATTGTCAACGGTGCAGCCAACGCAGACAGCAAAACGTCGACAGCATAGCGTGCGTTTGCATTTTCGGCGATTACTTCTGAGCTGCTGTTTGGCTCGTTGGCCAGGAAGGCAGTATAAGTATGTGTGTATGTTATTGTGGCGGCTTGCAAAAGGCTTTATAATGTTTATGAATTCTTATACATTTATGCGTGTACGCTACAATATGTTTAAGAGTAAATAAGTATGTTACAATTTATATAAGTAAATAAGGATGTTACAATGTATGTATGTATATGTATGTTACATATACACTACACCCTACCCCTTAAGATACATTTTATGAAATAAAATTAAAAAAATTTAATTAATTTACAAATGTTTTAATTTTTAGTTATTCCTTAAGCTAATTTATTGCTGTACATTGTATATATCGCTTAACGTTATTTTTGTGTATTGTTCTATTTTTTCCTTTATCAATAATTATTATATAAACTCCTATGATATCTTCTACTCTATATGGTACTATATATGGTGGATCTAGTTTTTTACTATGACTATTTTTTACTAAAATTAAATCTCCTATATTTGTATTAATTGGTGTAGCAAGTAAATCTGTCTTATCTTTTCTATTTATTTTTGCTATTTCTACAAGGCTTTTGGCTCTTCCTAAAGCTGATTGTAACCTAGTTCGTAATTCATTGTAATAGTCATCATAGTTATAAATTGGTGATTTGTCAGAGTTTACGTCATATGGTAATAAAGCAAGTTTTCCATAAATTAATTCAAGAGGACTGTGATTTGTATCTACATGTGGTGTCGTATTAAGCAAAGGTGTAATACGACATCCATTCATGCCAATTATTTTCATTCATTGAATTTAATAAAATTTCGTTCAGAACGCGGTGATTGCGTTCAACAGTGCCTAATGTTTCATGGTGATAGGGGGTAGAAAATGTTTGTGTTATTTTTAATTTATTGCAGATATTTTGCATTAGTTCATTTTTAAATTCCGTACCCATATCTGATTTCATTACTTTAAAACAACAAAATTTAAAAATAAATTCACTCACCAATGTAGATGCAATTGTTCTTGCATCTTTTGAGTCAATAAGATGTGCAATAACAAATTTTGTTAATTCGCATTGCAAGGTTAGGATATATCTGTATCCATTTGATATGCGTAGTGGTCCTACTGTATCGATTGCTATTACTTCAAAGCTTTTTGCTGGAGTGTCTGTTATTGTCAATTTTTCTTTAACATGTGTCGTGATTTTATTTTCGGCACACTTTTGACAATTGGATACAAAGTCGCGAACCGTTTTTCGCATATTTTGACAGATATACTTTTGTTTTAATTTTAAAAGTGTTTTTCTGATACCAAAGTGTCCAGCATAACTTGCTGTGTGATATTCATGAATGAGTTTGTATTTTTTTATATCATCTATAATTCTTTGGGGACTTTTATATATAATTATCTTCAAAAAAACTATTAGATTAAATTTATAGACCAAAGGGTAATCTTTTGAAATGAAAATGAAATGTCCAGTTGGTGTTGAAAAAGCTGTTTTGACTTTTTATTTAATGGTATTTGATGAAAAGAACTAGTCATGTCTAATGTGGAAAAATAACGTGCTCTTCTAAGCATATCTAAGATGTCTTCAATTCTTGTCAGAGGCAATTTATCGTTTACAATGTGTGTATTTAGCTTTCTGAAATCTACTACCAGTCGCCAATTTTTGTTACCTTCTAAACTTTTCTTTGGTACTAGCAGTAGTGGAGAATTGTAAGGGGTGACAGAAGGTTCTATAAAGTCATTTGATAATAAATTAGCTATTTGGGTATTTATTATATTATGATGTGCATGTGGCAATCGGTAATTTTTTATATAGACAGGGGAATCATCAACAGTTTGGATATTCTGCGTGTAAAAATTACTTGTAGTTAATTATTCATTTTCCAAATGGAAAATGCCTTGAGATCATTTGAAAATTCTAAGTAGATCTTTATTTGTATTCTGTTCAATGTTTAAAGTTGATATCAATTTATTAAATATTTCTTCTGATTGTACAGTGTTGTTCACTTTTAATATATTATAGTATTTAAGTGGCTCTACTTCGACGTCAAAAGCGGGAAGTTGTATATCACTTTCTGATGTGTTACGACGATTAGTATTACGATTAGTATTGTTAGTAGTGTTAAAACTTCGCGAACTTGACGGAATACGCGTATTTTGTTGTGAACGGTAGTTTCTATTAGAATTTGAATTATTTCTGGTATTATTTGCATTCCTATTATTGTAAAAGTTTCGATTGTTTTGAAAATTGCTGTTTCTGTCTCTGAAGTTCTGTCGTCCTGTTCAATTGGGTTGTTGTTGTTGGTTCCTGTTATAGCGTCTGAAAATGTCTGGGCCATTCAACACACCGGAATTCAATATATGATTTTATATAAAAACTTTTAAGAATGCTTCATCTTCGTTTGGCGGAAAAAGAATGCCAAATATTTATTTACCTGCTTTAATTTTCGCTTCACTCAAGCGTGGAAAGATGTACTGCAATCGTTCAAACGCCAATCTATTTCCACGCACCAGTAACGCTTTGATGAAATTCTTCACTACACCAAGTTTAATGTGCAATGGTGGCAGCAATACCTTATCCATTACAAAAAAGCGCATAAAAACAGCAAAAAATGGGGAAAATCGATGAAAAATGGGCAAAAATCATGAAAATAGGCTAAAAAATTTGATTTTCTCAGTTGAAATGTGCGTTCTAATGGTAGAGCTAGTAATTGCGAGCCGTATAAAAATAACGAAAGAAATTTTGAATACAGGAATAGCGACTTAAATGGGCTTAAATGGTAAAAAATTCACTAATTGACCGAAATTCAAACAAAACGCCATAAAATTTTCCCAACGAGCCAAGTTGGCACTTTCATCGATGGAGTAGTACTCAGGGGGCTCATCCAAACACAACCATATGGTTTTCACGTTTGTACCATTTTACAACTTGAACAGTGTTATCAATAGTTTAATGTCGTGTTCGTCAAGGGTTTCTGTGTATTGAACCTAATTATTAAGAATTGTTACTTGAGGATCACCATTATGGTTTTGAATCTTTGACTGTGTTTTCCCCCCTTTTATATATATATAATTTGTTTTTTGTATTCATTTTAAATAGTTGACAATGAAAATATTTGAAATTTTGGAATATAGGAAAAATAATAAATTATTCTGCCTTTCTTGGCTTCCATGGCCCGTATCGTTCTTTTTGTCACTACTTGTGATTCTTCATTTGTTGATTGATGGTTATCTTCTCTTCTTTTGTTGTTGCCAAATTTAATTGAAAATAGAGTTGTGCCAATTTTTTTCTAAACTGGAATTTTTTTCCTCCTCTTGCCTTCTTTTTGGGTTGTGGTGGCGGAGGCATCTTTTGTATTCTTCAATTGATATCGGTCGTGGTCCTGAATTTTTTTGTGTTGGGACATAAATTTCTCGTTTGTGTTTGTGGCCTGTGGAACGTATGGTATTTTAAAATATGCAGTCCACTTCTTGAATATGGAATCCACTTCTGCTTTTAATTCTTCTTCGTGGTTTTCTTTACTGACGTCCATAGCTCGGAATGTGTGGCAGTAAAAAATATTTCAGCTACTGCGGAATGGTGTATTTATTCAGCTATTCCGGAACGGTTGGAAAAAATATGTTTCAGGCGACGGTTCGCTGTAGCGAAGCCATAAACCTCTGGAAGAATACCATTTAACGTTGGTCTCCTCTTTGTCGGCGTTAGTTTGCTCTTGTTTGGACTACTGATATCTTTTGCTTCTCTGGCACTCTGCTAAGTGCGTCTCCATTCAGATTATTCTTACCGGGTTTATATATGATTTCAAAATCATATTGAGACATTTTGTGTCTGTACCTGGCTAGCCTAGAAGTTTGTTCTTTCAAATTTTGAATGGGCGTCCTATCAGATTTGCTCTAAAATTTCCTTTAGGCTCCACTCCACCTTCTGGCGGTCTGGCAGAGCTCCTGCCTCTCAGCAACGTTGGCCTAGGTAAACTACCTCTGCTCACAAAACTTTACACTTTCCCATGTTAAATTTCAGATTGTGTTCCCGTAATTTCTGGAGCACATTCCAAAAGCGTTGCGAATGCTGCTGCAAGTTCTTCTCATATATTATAATATCATCGAGATACTCGTACACAAAATAATCTAGCCCTTGTAAGACTATTAGCACATGGTGCATTAGCCGCTGGAAGGCAGCCGGGACTCCTGATAATTCAAACGGCATTCTGTTGAACTCATAGTGCCCCAAACCGGTACTAAATGCAGTTTTCTGCTCATGTCGGGTATCCACAAGAATCTGATGGTAGCCACATGCTAAATCAAGTGTAGAAAAATATCTACTTTGCCCTAATTGGTCCAGTCTCCACTTATTTTGACCCTGAGCACATCCCTTCTCTGGTACCAAAATTATTTGTGAGTTCCAAGGCGAGATACTCGGTGAAATTATGTTATCCTTTAACATTCCTTCCACTTGCCTATTTACCTCATCTTTGTGAGCTTGTGGCAATCTGTATTGTTTCTGGTTTATTGATCAACTCTAGTAGGTATTTCATGCTCTACCTCTGGTGTATGCGTTAGCTGGTCTCCTTCCAGCAAAAATATGTAGTGGAATGACGTACAAATGGCTTCTATTGATGCCTTCTCTTCTAAATTTACGCTTGGGTCTAACTTCAGTGATTCTAGCACCCTCTCCATTATTTTCCTTATATCTACCTGCTTAATCTGATTAACCGATCTATAATTCGGTTCTTTAAAATTATCATAGCTAGTGAAATTAGGCCTAAAATCCTCATCCATCTGGTAGTCCTTTTCTGATGCGTTGAGTACGCAAGCGTATACCTTACCCTTGTCAACATGCGTTATGGTTTCTCCCATATATACGCCCTCCGCTAGCTGCTGCTTGTGCAAAACAACAGTCCTAAGTTTCGTGTTTACATGCATAGTAACTAAACTGGTTGACCTTGCATTTACTACCTCCATACCACACTTCTTAACCCTATTCACGGGTCCATCCTGCCATGACTTTAATGGAAGAGTAATGATTCTATTCGTATTATCATCATCATAAAATGATAACTGCTTTTCTAGCGCATCCAATATGGTACGGCCCCAAAGATAATCGCGACCAATTATCCCATGGGCCGGAATACCTTCCTTATCCAATTCCACTACATGCACTCTAAAACTCATGCCTTTAACTTCACTGTGCCCTATTCTGAGCGACCCCAGTGAACTGATGCAACCTCCAAACGCTCCATTAAGCGTTCTTACATCCTTTGGGTTAACAACTAGTCCTTTCCGTAAATCACTAGATTTTACGAGGCTAGTATCCGCCCCTGAATCTACCAAAAGCACTAGCATTCCACTAGCTGCCACTTTGCAGGGTATCTCGATGAATGCATCACCTATCCTGCTCACAAAAAAGCAACGTCCTTTTGTTCCCAACTTAGACGCATATCCACCCCCTAATTGTACTGTGTTTATAATCCTATACTCTCTCGAAATCATCATGGCTACCTTAACTAACATTTCCCTTACCGCATTCGCGGCGGTCGGTCTATATCACTTAATCATATTAAAACTTAACATAAGTACTAAAACCACAATATTTGCCCAAAGTAGAACGGAATCAAAAATGTTTTCCTGGAGAGTCTCTTACTCCTCCGTATCTTGGATCATAGTCCTTACATTATTTGGTACACTGTATTGTGGAGCTTCTAGCTCCTTTTTCTCATTGAATGTAGTTTTAACATTGCTTGGCACGTGTACCTGTGATCTAAATTGTTATTTGTTTTGCTTGCCTTTCAAGTCTACTGGCCTTGAGTGGGTCGCTGGAAGTTCTTGGGACTGTCCTATCTGCACTCTGCTGCTCGATATCCTATTCGCCCACATGAAAAGCATTTCAACCATTGTGTGGTGTTGCTCCTCCTCGCTTCATTCCCAGAACTCCAATTCGGACGCTGCTAATTACTCCCAGTGTTGAAGGGATTCCTTCCCTGATTAGTTCCCTCTATTGAATTAACTTTGGGACTAATGATGTTCCCCCCGCCTCCTTTCCTGGGCGGATCCGACTGTCGCATGGCTGGTTTCCCCATTCTCCGATCTCATTCTGCCCCTATCTGCACTCTGCTGCTTGATGTCCTATTCGCCCACATGAAAAGCATTTCAACCACCAGCGTTGGAGGGATTTCTTTCTTGATTAATTCCCTCTATTCAATTAACTTTAGGGCTAATGAAGTTACCCCCGCCACATCTCCTGGTCGGATCCGTGTGTCACATTGCTGGTTTCCTCATTCTCCGATCCCATACTGCGCCTTTTTGGCTTCATGACCAAATGCTTGGCATTTGATACAGTAGGGCCTGTTTTTGCGTGTAAAGCACTCAAATAGGTCTTCTTTGTTGAAATCTCCTTTCCGAATTTATTGGGTTCATCTTTTTGTTATAACTGACATTTATATTATACGCTCTTCTGGATATATTTGGGTAGTTGCTAACTTTTCTATCCACGATAGGAGAAGTGAACATCTCCTGCCTGTTTCCCACTACATGTAATTCGCCCAAACCAGACGTACTCTGCTCCACCAGAAACTGTGCTCTAATCGCCTCTTCTGTTAATTCCTCCAGGGTTCCTGTTCTGCTATTCAGCATATGAATTTGGGGTTGCGGAGACCCACAACGAAAATGGTTAGCACCGAATTGTCAACTTCGTACTGTAGCGCTGTATCTCCAATGCCATTATACTTTTTTCTTATTATTTCCGTGGCCATCAGCTGAAGTGACCCTAAACACCTGGCGAGGGCACGTATGGCTTTACTTGTCAGCTGCTTCCCGAATCTGATTTCTTGGGTTACGTCTTCCAGAGTTCTCTCCTTTAAATAAGTTTTTCTTGGAAGCCCGAAAAGTTCGTCTGCACTGGCTAATTGCTTATGCATCTCCAAACAACCTCTGCTTTACATAATCAAAGAAATCTTGCAATTCTACAGGCCTTATGCTCCTCTTTGCAAGTTCACAACCTTGAATGAACCTGTTGACTTCTGACCGTAAGTCTTCTGACGCAGCACCAATAAACACGGGTACTAGCCTGGCCACTGCCTTTGAGATTTCCTCTATACCCATTTTAGTGTTCACTGAGGAAGACTGTCCTTCACTTGCTATCGGAACGTTTTCTAGACCAATTTCTTCCGGTTCTGAGAGGTACGTGAGCAGTGACGGACTCAAACTAATGAATCTTCGAGCGGTTGCTCGTGGAGGTGAATTACTGTCTACAGTGCTGGTGCCTTGCTGATCTTTTATTGTTTCTGGTTCTTTTAGTGGAGATACCAGGCTTTCATTGTACACCGGACTTCCAAGCGAAAAAGGATCGACACCGACTTCAGATGTTTCAACCAAAAATTCTGCCTGCCTCTATTCACTAAATACTACTCTTGTCTTTCCCACTGGACTTAACCCTTCCGGTGTTAACTATTCCGGCCAGCGAACTTCCGGAGGCAATGTCAACATTGTCTGTGCCGGTGCTGATTTTGATCTTTCTCTACCTGTCAAAGTATTATTGGTCGGCATGGCACTTTTAAATTTGGTACACACTTTCTGTAACAACGATGCTGCTTCCTCTGTTTCTATTATCCTTTGAGAAAGTTCCTTCACTTTATACTCTTACTATGCTCTCAAATTGTCCGTTTCTTTATGAAATTGGAACAATTATTCCTCTGTTCTGTTCTGAAGTGCTGTCCAGGCTTGATCCGCTACCTCCAATGGCGACACAGCTTCTCCGGCGTTTGCCTACTTCCACAATTCCTGAGCTTCTTCCCTGATCGTATTCGCTTCGAACTGGTCAACTAGTTTCCCAGTGAACAGTTTTACATCTGACTGTACCGATTTTAACTAATTCCTTATTTCCTCGTCAGATGAAACTGAACTCATAGTTTGCTATCCTAGTCCCTCTAATCTAGAATTAAATGTGTCTGCCCATTCGTTGACCAGGATATTGATGAACTCTGCGTAATGTTTCGCAAAGTATTTTCCTCTGCCGTGCTCGTGCTCGTGGTTACTGTTGAACTCTTTTCCCAGATGTTGCAACTCTGTTATCCGCTTCCGGTAATACCCGTTGTCCTTTCGTAACTTGCCGTCTTTCCTAAAGTTTCGAAAAAATTTTTGGATAGCTCCGCCAATTTGTGCTTGTATCAGCAGTAACTTCTACGCTTCCTTTGCCATTTCCAAAAGCCAGAACAGATGGCATATTCCCAAAATTATTTATAAACGAAATCTAATTATATTTAAGTTTTATTCAATCCAATCTTATCGTATTAATTTCACAAAGATTTTACTACGTTACTCATATTTTACTTATTGCAAGTATTGTTTTATTAATTGAAGAATTAATACAATTTTATTTAAACTTAAAATAATCTCATTTTGATGTGTCCGCCCGCTGTTCCTCCAATGATCCTTAGGCAATCCATCTAGTGTTACATTCATTTTTTAATGATCAATAAAAATTTAGCCCCCTACAAGCAAAATCAATTCATAAACTCAAAAAGTTTACAACAAACATTCAACATGCCCGATTGATCCAACTACTTTTCTTACGGATTTCTTAAGTTTCATTTTAAATTAAACTAGCCTCATTTGAAAACAAGGTAGATTTTCCTTTCTCTTTAATTTTAAAATGAATTTTCCTTTTCAAATTAATACGCGTAATAAATGAACAAAAACTTCTTTCTACTGAAAGTATATATGTACTTTCAAAATCCAAAATTACATGATTCACTCCCGGAAATTGGAATCCATTAACACGAAAAGTCTAGGAAACGTATAGAGACACATAATATAAAGAAAATTTTCAGATTTATTATCCAATGGAAACAGACATTAAAATATAAAAGCACCCGCAGTGTAATACCAAAGAGAACTCAAAATTATTTTAATTACGTGAGTATAAAAATTACACTTAATTAATTGCAAAACTACCGAATGTAACTACAGATTATTTATTTAAATTTATCGTATTCCCGCTTCTTTTGTGCCCGTTCTTCAATCAACCTATGTTGTATACACCTCTTGATGAAATATTTTAGTTTCTTGCCTAATAGCTGTAACGACTCAAATCTCGCTGGGGTAATACTCACCGGTTCGCCAGGGGTCGTGAACAGAAATGTATTAATCGGCGTGTTCTACTTTTCAAGTTTTCTTTATTTATTATTTTTGCTTATTGCTAGGTTTAAAAATATTCAGTAGTAACTAAAGATTTGATATTGACCGCTCCTGTAGTTGGCGCTGTGCAGTCCTGGTCTCCAGTCTCAACGGTGGTGAATTGAAAAACCAGTTTCACCGGTTTGACTTTGACAAGTAAGCTCTGGTTTGCTATGACGGGGTCCGTCTAGGTCCGTGTGTCTTTAGTTTTTAGTTTTAACGGTCGTCTTTAGTTTTAACGGCGTTTTAACTTCTACCGTGTTAACTTCGACAAATAACACTGGTTTGCTATGAACGCGGATTGAAAAACCACGAATTCGTAGCAAACGCAGTGTTTCTACGCGGCTATGTCCGGATGTCCCTAGATTTCAGTTTCCGCGGTGGTGGATTCAAAGCTAATGAGTATCCTGTTGAGGAAGCCAAATATCTGGGAGTGATCCTAGGTAGAAAACTGAACTGGAAGGCTAATATAAGTGAGCGCATAGCCAAAGCTCAATTAGCACTGTACTCTTGAAAAAGAGTTATAGGTAAAAGAGGGGGGTTACAGTCACAGCTATGGTACGACCAGTGCTTTTTTATGAGGTGCTTACTTGGTGGACTGTCCTAAGTTAGTTTAAATACAACAGGTTGGTAACAAAGGTATAAAGAACGGCAGAGGTGTTCATATGTGGCGCCGTCAGAACGATTCCATAGGCAGGTTTGGACGTTATGCTCAATCTGCTGCTTTTTGGTGAAAAAATGGCTGCAAATTCAACTGTAAGGCTGAAAGCTACGCATCAATGGGATGCCAGGAACGAAGGTAATGCGTCTATCTTAAGACGTTTCCAGGATATTCCTGACTCTTTCGATTATATCACACCAATTTATGCGTTAAATGGTATATGCAGGATCTCCAATCCGTCCAGGGACGAATGGAAGCACGACATCCCCCCTCATGCAGAAGGGGTTCACATCAGCACAGATGGATCCAAATTACACAGTAGGGTGGGAGGTGGTGGATTCTCATTAGATTTGTACATGAACATATATTTAGGCTTCCCGACCATTGCGGCGATTTTTCAGGCTGAGGGCGCGACTTTAGAGGCAGCTTGTTTAAAGAAGGACAAGATATCTGGACAAGATATTTGCTTTCTATCTGATAGCCAAGTAGCTTTGCTCTCCCTGGATTCGGCTAGTATCACCTCAGAAGCCGTCAACAACTGCCGCAAATCTTTAGACAAGATAGCAAAGCAGACCCTTCTGCATCTGTGCTGGGTTCCCGGTCACAGATATATTCCAGGGAACTGTAAGGCGGATGAACTTGCCCGTGAGGGTACTACCAAACTGTTTGAACCAGATAGGTAAAATCTCTGTATTCCTATTGCCACACGTAAGCTCTTAATAAATACAATTTCCTTAGGAACAGCGGGCAGGCACTGGTCTGAAAGTACAGGGATACAAGATTGCAAGACAAACCTGGCCCGAAATAAATGTCAAGCGCTCAATGGATTTAGTATCTCTAAATACACTGAGTATAGGTACCGTGGTTAATGTCCTAACGGGACACTGGACCGTGGCTACTCACAGTAGTTTGCTGGGTATTGCCTCTAACGACTTCTGCAGGAATCCATTTAACGTGTCCAGCATCATCCAGAAGGAGGCGCACTGGGTGATTACTTTCTGGACTCTGCGAGTTATTCAAATAAAAAGATTTGCTCCATCAACTAATTGATTAAAAGCTCAAAATGGCTGAACAATTGATGGGAATGACAAAGCTGGCTTAACTCGATAATTGGAAGGAATAGGATAGTTTTGGTAACAAGTTCATTCGTCTATATGCGTCTTTCGGTTTCATAGGCTTGGGAATAAGGCTAATTTTGAGCAATTTTAGGTTGGCTTAAAAAATGGCTTTCGGATAATTGCATTGAATAATTGGGCACTAAATTATAGTCGCACTCTGGTCATGATAAGGTCACACACCGGTGGTTTTTTGTATATTAATGTTTTTTTATGGATTTTGTAACTATGCTTATTTTAAAGTGCTAGATCGGAAGATCCATCTAGTAGTCTAGCTATTCGGATGCCTCTTTTGAATATTTGCTTGAAAAATGTTCAAATACTTCCGATAAATGAAGAGCAAATGTGTGTATGTTTTTCTTTTTGTCAGATCTCCCCCGTTTGTTTTAATAGTTAGCAAATGTATGGTTTGTTGATTTATTTTGTTAGTTGGTTTCTGATACCTGTGAAGGAGAGAAGCTGCAGAAGTAGCTTTGTATTTCTGCATTTATCGTTATCTGTACAAGTTTTTTGAATTGCTTCTTTCGCGGTTGTACATTTCTTTGTCAATGAGACTTCTAGTCGTTTTCCAAATTCGATGCAATCTACGCTTTTCTTGTAGTTTTCCTTAACAACCTGGCTTAGATTATGGTTATGACTGTTGCTGAGTTCCAATGTGGAAAACCAAGCAGCTCATTGTATGAATTCATATAAAATCAGAACCTACTGATGAAAACACTGCTCTCTCAAAAGTAATTGGAATGTCAACGGTATTATCCCACACGAAAAAGGAATCAAGAATTTTTTGTACAACCGCGAAATTGACATAATGTTTATCTCAGAAATCCATTTAACAGATAAGTACAACTTCAGTATTGCCGGTTTCAATTTCTACAAAACCAATCATCCAGGCGATAGAGCGCACGGAGGCGCAGGAATTCTCATTAATGCCCGTATAAAACATTTCCTATGTGAGAAGTATAACAATTTCTGCAGTATACTGTCCTCCTAGATTCCGAGTAACGTCAGAAAAATTCCGGCAGTCACAGACACTCGGAAAAAAATGTGTAGCAGCTGGATACTATAATTCTAAGCATACCTACTGGGACTCTCGTCTGATAAACCCTAAAGGCAAATAATTGTATGATGTGTTAATTGATTATCTAAATCATCTAGATTTTGTCTCAAGTGGCCAACACACGTACTGGCCAGAGGACCAGCGTAAAATCCCTGATCTTATTGATTTCGCTGTGATCAAAAACATAAATAGGGCACTGTTCTCCTCTGAAGCAATTTTCGACTTGTCCTCCGATCACTCACCTGTCTTCATATACTTCAACAAAACTCCTGAACTTGTACATAAATCGCCCAAATTGACCACCAACAAAACGAACTGGCTCATGTATAAGAAATACGTGAGTACACATATTTGCCTGGAATCTCCTCCTAAAAACAAAGATGACTTAGAGAGAGTGCTCCACGAGTTTAGTTCCTTCTTAGCAACACCAACAGAAAAAACGATGCAGGCTGCTACCCGTTACATAACTTAAACACAAGTGCAGTGCCTCGTTAAGGAGAAAAGAAGCCTAAGAAGAGAATGGCAGAAATATGGGTCACCTGCTTAAAGAGGAAATTAAAATTGTCACAAAATCACCTTAGAGATGTACTTCAAAAGGAAGCTGAAGCAAGTATTGACACCTATATTAAATATCTGGGCCCGCTTAAATACACCAATTACTCACTTTGGAGAGCTAGAAAGATTGCAAAATGCCCAAAGGAAAGTGACCCACCAGTAAGGATTGGAAATGGAAGTTGGGCCAAAAGCGACGAGGAAAAAGGAGCAGCGTTTGCTGCGCACCTACAAACAGTTTTTTGCCCTAATGCTCCTTGCAATAACTTCGAGGTCCCTACTTTACCAAGAACCAAAGTGCCTCAGCCGCTGCAACTAAAAATCAAAGACTTAGAGTGTGTCATTAAAACAGGTCTTAATGCAAAAAAGTCCCCTGGATATGACCTAATCACAAATAAAATGGTCATTGAATTACCACACATAGCGTTAATACACCTCACCAAATTGTTCAATGCTATCGTTCGCTTGGGTCATTTCCCGCATATATTGAAGATATCGCAAATTACGATGATTCCTAAACCAGGAAAAGATCCAACGCACTTGCCCTTAAATTTGCCTTCTCAAAAATATTTGAAAAATTGTTACTTGGGAAAATTTTGCCCTATCTAAATCAAATTGACAGCATTCCTACTCATCAATTTGGATTCAGAAAAGAGCACGATATAATAGAGAAGGTGCACCGTATAACAGCGAAATTAGAAGAGCTTTCGAACAGAAGAAATACTGTTCAGCAATATTTCTAGACATTGCCCAAGCCTTCGATAAAGGTAGGCATGAGGGGCACAAGGTTAAAAAGTTTCTGCCATACAACACACACAGAGTGCTGGAATCGTACTTAGCGAATCGGAAGTACAAAGTTAAATACAAGCAATTTGTAACTTCCGAATTTCAAATATTGGCTGGAGTATCACAAGGGAGTGTGCTTGGTCCTATTCTCTGCCTAATATATACGTCTGACCTACTAATAAATAACAGCCTTGTTACTTCCACATTTGCTGACGACACAGCTATTTTAAGTACCCATCAAAATCCGCATATCGCCTCTCGTGACCTAAACGAGCACCTTAAAGATGTAGAAATTTGGCAGGCAAACTGGCGTATTAAAGTTAACGAAGCGAAATTTACACACATGACTTATTCCCTCAGAACTAGCACCTGTCCAACTGTATCACTAAATGACATAAAAATACCGCAAGCAACAGATGTGAAGTATTTAGGAATCCATCTTGACCGTAGATTAACTTGGAGGAAGCACATAGAAGCGAAAAGAACTCAAATGAAATTAAAAGCTAATTTTCTGAATTGGTTAATCAACAAAAAATCAAAGATGCGCTTGGAATACAAAGTCCTTATATACAAAGCTATAATAAAACCCATATCGACATATGGGGTCCAACTTTGAGGTTTTGCGAGTACCTCAAACCTAGAACTTATCCAAAGGGCACAGTCGAAAATCCTAAGAACAATTACCGGCGCACCATAGTTTGTCAAAAATAAAAACATTCACAATGATATACATATGTCCACTATAGAAGAAGAAATCATAGAATTAAGGCAGAAATACCTGAATCTCCCGCAAAATCATCCGAACATACTTGCAAGAAGTCTACTCCAGCAGAATTCTGCTTCACTTCTAAAGAAACCATGTTTCTAAAGTTATTTACAAACTAATCTGTAATATGTATCTACTCGTATATTAAATTTTGTTTTCGTCTTCTTTTTAAAATTATAAATCATTAATATATATGAATACACTAGTAGAACCCATATAGCTCCAAGCAACAGGTTGAGTGTAATGTGTGACGAATAGACGTGTTTGTTTTGGCTGGCGGTTGCGTCGCGTAGTTTCAGTGTACTGTTTTGTTGTTGATCACGGGTTATCTTGGAAATTGGAGAGCCGGAATTGTTTGATTGGTGGAATTGTTTTTATTCTTGAAGTGATTGTTTGTTTTTTAATAAGACTTTCAACTTGAATGTTTTGTGGTTTGAAAGCAATGCCTACCACTCGAAAAGCCGCGCCAAAAAAATTGACGTCCGTCTCTTCGCCGCAGTATTTGACTCCTACTCAAATACATGAAAAACTTGGTGATTCACCACTACCACGAAATTGGTTAGAGCTGCTTGAAGAGAAGCTTCAACTGCAGCAGGAGTGCATTGTTAAGCAGGTGACTCAAAGCATAACTGAAGCTGTCAAACTAGCTGAAGAGAGAGTTATGCAGAGAATGAGTGAGTTATCTGGTGAGCTAATCAATGTCAGGTCTGCTGTGGCAAAAATGGAGAAGCGGGTTGCTGTTGTGGAGGAGATGGATGCTGATAATCGGGCTCTTGGACGTGAGGTAGCCACGTTGCGTGATAAAATGGCCAAATTTGAGAACGATGCGGTATCCTCTGATTTGATTATCAATGGTATTCCCCATGCTGCAGCTGAAAATGTGTCTGCTATTTTCTCACAAGTTTGCAAAGCGGTTAATGTCAGTACTCCACTAGTGAGAGAGGCATTCCGTCTGAGAAGTAAGGGAAACCTGAGCAAAACCACTACAGCTCCGATTTTGGTGAAACTCCACTCGGCACGTGATAGAAGTCAGTTGCTCAAGCACATTGCTGGCTTCCGCAAGTCCAGTAAAAGGCCGCTGTTGCTAAATGATATTGGGGTTCAGGGTGACAGCTCGTTTTGTGTACATGAGAGTCTAACGATTAACAATCGTGAAATATTGCGTCGGGCCAATGAGCTCAAAAGACAAAAACTTCTAGTGTCAGCGTTTACAATTCGGGGCCGAGTCTTTGTGAGAGCCGATCCGAATGCTGAAGCAATAGTAGTGAGTAGCAGAGAGAGCGTAGATGCAGTTGCCGGCAGAAGCTATACTGGAGCATAAAACTCAACTTTTACTTGATTATTTTAATTTATTATTCTATTTAATGTATTATTCTATTTATTTTATTTTAATTTATTATTCTATATTACTCTCAACTTCACTATTTAGTTTCTTCTTTATTTTTATTGAAGTGTTTAATTGCACATTTACATATATTAATAGCTTAAATGCTCTCTCTCTATATGCCTTGTGCTCGACTATTTTTTTAAGTAATTTCCTCTTCTCTACTATCTGCTTCTTCTATTACTGTAGTGCTTATTGTTGTGTTGCTGATATGTATTTTTATACTAATTATGGGTGATGAAGTTTCTGCCTCCAGTGACGTTCATAAAACATTGATTGGCGTTTTATGCAGCCAGCACTCTGGATTAAACATTGTACATTTTAATGCGAGGAGTCTAAGTGATTCTAAGATGGATTATGTTAGACACTGCTTTGAGAATTCATCTGTTGATGTAATTTGTGTATCCGAAACCTGGTTGCATGAAGGTATAGGTGACTCTTGCCTGAATATAGGTAATTACAAGCTTTTTCGAAACGATAGATTAGACAAAAAAGGCGGGGGTGTGGCAATATATTGTAAAAGTAATTTAA
This sequence comes from Clusia tigrina, assembly GCA_920105625.2. NCBI lineage: Eukaryota > Metazoa > Arthropoda > Insecta > Diptera > Clusiidae > Clusia > Clusia tigrina. The sequence goes on along the minus strand of OV050032.1, from coordinate 126,824,672 downwards.
GAGTGAATTTGTTGAATATGTCTGGAGGCTCAGATATGGAATTTCTAAATGTTGAAATTTATGACAATAGCACAAAAGTTTTTCTGTCGTGTGTATATAATCCTTATCGTTACTGCTGTTTGGATCCGTTCTTTGCTACTTTGTCAAATTGTGTAATCGATTATGATCATTTTATTGTGTGTGGTGATTTCAATATAAACATGTTATGTAAGGACAGTCTTGCCAAGCAATTCATTTGTAAAATTTCTGAAGTTGGACTGCAAGTGCTGAATACCAGTATGCCAACACGCTTTGCAGATAATGCTTCTCCAAGTTTGTTGGATGTTTTTCTGGTTTTGGATATATCTTCAGTTATGATCTTTGACCAATTATCGTTTATATCCGACCACGATCTAATTTTTTGTTCAGTGAATGTAAATCTAAACCCAGTGGTTGCTGAAAATTCTTTTTCCTTTCGAGACTATAAATCAATTAATCTTGATTCTTTGTTTAATGACCTGTCACTTATTAATTGGTCTGAATGTAGGCTGTTTAGCTCTGTGAATGAAAAGCTGGATTCTTTAATGTACAGAATTGGTGCCTTGTTTGACTTGCATGTTCCACTTGTTACTCGTTCTGTCACTAACAGCAGTTGTCCCTGGTTTACGAAGAATGCCCAATTGGCTATTAAAAAACGGCATAGAACATACAATCAATGGAAAAGAAATCCAACTGCATCTAGATGGGAAGAGCACAAAAGAGCTAGAAATGATGCAAATTCTACTATTAAATTGGCTAAGCGCAGATTTTTCATGTCCAAACTATGTTTGGCACGACCTTCCAAGCAGCTGTGGAATAATTTGAGACAAGCTGGGGTATGCAATGGGAAATCTGAAGATTGTCGGATTGATCCGGGTATTCTGAATGACTATTTTGGTAGTAGTTCAGTGTCTGCTGATGATATGACTCGGGTTCCAGGCATAAGTTGCAGGTGGCATTCAATAATGCTACAAGATATGTATATGGTTTAAGAAAGTTTGACCATATCAGTAAGTTTTGCAATCAGGTCCTTGGTTGCAATATTTTTAATTATATGGATGCTAGAAATTGCATATTTCTACATAACTTAATATACACGCGAACACCTAATTATTTGTTTGTAAAGTTGAAGTTTTGTAAATCGAGGAGAAATATGAACCTCTTAGTCCCTAATTACAAGTATTTAAACTCGAATAGACTATTTTTTGTGATCGCCATCAGGTTGTGGAATTCGTTGCCTTTGGCAATTAGGAGTATATCAAGTAAGCACAACTTTAAGCAAGCAGTTTTTCACTACTTCTCTTAATGCTATTTTTTTTATTTTTTATTTTTATTTTTTTCTCTTTTCTGCTTTTCTAATTTTTGTTTCCTTTTTGTTTATTCATTGTTTTTCTGATCTGACTTTTCCTTATTTCAGAAAAATTATTTATTTTTAAAGTTAATTATTTATTTATTCAATTATTTATATGTTTAATTATTTATTTATCTGATCTTAACTTATTTATTTGTCTGATCTAATAATTTAGTTTAATTTAACTTACATTCTTAGTCTTATTTTAAGTAATTTTTGTTATATATAATTCATTGTTATTCGGATACTTCTTGACGCATTTAAAAGACCCTGTCTTATATGTGAACGCTTTAAAATAAATAAATTTAAATTTAAATTAAAAAAAAAAAAAAAAAAAAAAAACAGTGTAACGACTCCTCTTCTATAGCTGGGGTAGACTCAGCGGCTTCCAAGGGTCGTGTACAGAAAATTTATATATTGAATTCCACCAGGATTATTATAGTTTAAATTTCTTTATTTATTTAAAATATTTTAATAAAGTTTACTACTACGGACTTAGTTAGTCCTTACAATACTATTCAATTGATCTTAGGTCTATCACTTGGGGTATTACTCTTCGCGTGCCTAGCTAAGGTTTTATTTTGTTGCCCTTGTCCCTATAGGCGAACTGTTACGTTGCAGATCTATGTGTCTCAGTGAGAAAACAATTGAAAACCAGATGTTCTCACTGAGTTCGTAGCGTATGTGTCTAGTAGAATAGGTCTTGTCCAGTCGGCGGTATGTAGGAAAAGAAGCTCTGATATATTCGGCGGTTTGGAGTACACGAGAGGTCTGATCTCGTCGGCGGTATGCAGCAAAAGAGCAGGTCTGATGTCGTCGGCGGTATGCAGCAAAGAGACCTACTCCTTGAACTACACGGCTTATATAGTCTTAAACGACCACCACTGCCAGTGTATAGTGTTGTTGGCGGGCCGCTTTTTAACATTCCACTCCCGTTTGTCTGCTTCACTTGTTGCTAAGCCATGCTCGTTGTTGTTGTAGTGGTTTGTCCCTTGATCACCTTCGCCGCTTTGTTGTTGTTCTTCTGTTTGTTGCTGCCCTGAGTATTTGTCCTTTGATCACCTTCATCGCTTTGTTGTTGTTATTCTGTTTGTTGTTGTCCTAAGCATTTGTCCTTTGGCGACCTTCAATAGTGTTTTGTTATTGTGGACATTTGCACTTCGTTCACCTTTGCAGCTTTGTCGATTTTTTCATCACTCAACATATTCCAGTGTAACAAATTATTTTATGTATAATTTTCTTCTTTTTCTCTTTGTGTTTTGTCCGTACTGGTGGCATGCGTAGCGATCGTTCTGTCGTGCTACTTTTGTGTTTTGTATTCGTTTCTACATGTTGTATATATATTCTTTAGCGAACGAACGTATTCGGCAAGCTCGGTTCCTACTGGGTACTCAACTTCTTGGCTTTACGTGTATTTGTTGTAATAATCCATATGTATTAATTCAATGTTGCGTTGCATTAGTCGTGTAGACTTTTGCTATTTTCTTAAATGGGTTTGTTACTCATGGCGTGTGTGTGTATATAGGTTGGTTTTGTTGTGAGGAAAAATGTATATATGTAAATGTTGGTCCTCACAACAGGCAAAGAGCATATTTAATACATTAGTTTTAAGATTTGATAACTTATTGTTAGTTTCTAATGGAGTAAGATACAATAAACAAATAAATGGTCTAATGAAATAAAAAAAATTTTATGGTTTTGTTGAATAGCTCTACCCCATCATTTATATTTATTTTTATTCTGATGACAGTGCAGGCACGTCTCCAGAAAAGTGTTAGTATTAGACACACCTTTGGACACACAAAAATCGATAACGACTGGAAGCTTGTTTCTGTCCGTTGGCCAGAATGTTGACTCACCCGTTGATGGGTTGGACAGGATGTTTAGTTGCATTGCTTTATATAAGTTGCGGCCTCTAGGAGTTGTTATTATTGAGCCCCATTGCGATATAGTCACCTCCAGCGATGAATCTTGATCCGAAGAAGTTTTAGAAGTCCTGTATCTACTCAAATTTACCAGGATTAGTTAGGAGAACAATGAGCCGATGCCACTGTTATTGAGCCTTTATAATCGTAAACTATTATAACTATTGATTTTAGGAATTAATTTTGATAATTCATCTTCCACATGTGCAATGCTGTTACGAATAATTACAGCAGTCCCCCCACGCGTTTTGCCAGCTGGGTAATTTGTTGTATATATCTGACATTGGAGAATATTTGCGTAACTTTTTTCTGTGAAATGTATTTCAGACATTATAAATCTGTTATTTCATGAGTATGACGGCCCATTGGTATTCCAAATTGCTATTATCAGTGATTTGTTCATTTGGGCATATTTGCAACGACTACGATTAGTAAGTTAAGTAATGTAATCACTTGCCCCATCAGTGTTTTAACCATGTTTTTTAGCTCGGTCATATCCTCGTTCAGTTGTATATTTGGATTATTAATCGTAATGGTATGATTGCTGTGGGATACTATCTGGAATATTGTTTCATACTATATTTGAATTCGATATTATTGTTCGTGAAGTAGATCTTTGTAGCGATTCCAAATAAATATTCCTTGTTTCTCTGATTCTGAGTACTGGCAACGAGTTTCGTTGCAGTTCTTTTTAGACAATGCAATCTTTATAATTGACGGGATGATTGCTTTTGAAGAGCACCATAAAACATTTTGTGCGATGATTTTGCGAAAAGTTTGATTAAAGGAGACTTCACGTACATTTAACGCATCGTAGTCCACGATTCCAGTATCGTTTGTGTGTTCGTAGCGTTGGCATCTAACACAATGGGGAAGTCCTCGTTTCTTTAGAGGTTGCTCGAATATAATTCGTGCATGTACGAGAATATTTAATTCATATATACTCTGTTGCTGCTGATTTGTTTCAGGCTAATGTAGAACGACTCAAACGGCAGCTTTGGACATTATGCTCAATCTGCTGCCTGTTAGGCTTTTTGGCGAAAAAGTGGCTGCAAACTCAGCTGTAAGGCTAAAAGCTATGCATCAATGGTTTGTCGGGAAATTAGGTCACGCGTCTATTTTAAGACATTTTGAGGATATTCCTGACTCTTTCGATTATATCACACCAATTTATGCCTTCAATGGTATACTCGTATGCAGGATCTCCAATCCCTCCAGGGACAAATGGCAAGATGGCATCCCCCCCCCCTCATGCAGAAGGCGTTCACATCTGCACAGATGGATGCAAGTTACATAGGAGGGTGTGAGGTGGCGTATTCTCAGAATCTCAGGAGATTTGGACATTAACATGCCCTTAGGATGCCCGACCACTGTCGTGTTTTTCAGGCAGAGGTCGCGGCTATAGACGCAGCACTGTCTTGGCTAAAGAACAAGACATTATATTTGTATTCTATCCGACAGCCAAGCAGCTTGCGCTCCCTGGATTAGGCTATTATCACCTCAAAAGCCATCAAGAGTTGCCGCAAATCTTTAGATGAGATAGCTAAGTAGGCCCGTGTGCATCTGTGCTGGGTTCCCGGTCCCAGAGATATTCCAGGGAACTGTAAGGCGGATGAACTTGCCCGTGAAGGTACTACCATACCGATTGAACCAGATAGGTCGAACTTGGGTATTCCTATTGCCACATGTAAGCTCTTAGTAAATACAATATCCTTAGGCACAACGGGCAGGCGCTGGTCTGATCATGTTTCGCGGACTCATAGTTCTCCCTGCAAAACCTGCAAGCCCCGTTAGAGTAAATTCACAGTTTTGTTAGGTGAATAGAATAGAATTCCTGTAATGAGTTTCGATTCTTTTTTTTTAATTCCATACAATCTTTTAAATGATTTAGGTTAAAGGTCCCAATAAGCGATTTTGATTGTGATAGCTGCGGTAAATTGTATCAGCCAAATCTCCTGTTTGTCTGATACTTTCTGAATGAATGCGACGTTGCCTTTTTCTAAGCCACAGAACGGTCCCGAGCCTACAAGCGGAGATACTGATCAATTCCTTGGCAAGTGTTACTGCCATTTCGCCAGATATTTTCAGTTAGTTCAGCTTATCAAGACACTCCATCATCAGTTTTGATATCATCTGGTGAGACTTGGCTATTCTGTTGCTTCGATAATTACGTTCAAGATTGAAAGAAACGCACCTGTTTATCGCGCAAATTTCCACTTGAAAGATGCTTCTTTTCTTGCCTACCATTTCCGAATATCTTTTCCCGGCTAACATGTACTTTCACTGGCTTTTTCATCAGTGCGGGAACCATCCGACTACTATATTATATATATTCTGGGTTATCTTTGTTAGTTTTAGATATATCTTCCCAAATACTTTAATTACTAAGTTCAGTTTTGAATCGTTTTATAAAACTAAAATCTTTGTCTGGCCAGAATATCAAACTTCTTGCGGTTTATCCAACTACCCGAGCCGATGGTATATTTTAATTGGCGCCATGGGACATGCCCGCATGCCTATTGAATGTATTGATAATCATTTGTTGCGATGTGTAATTCGCCCAGATTGCTGCCCCTTAGGTAATAGGTCCGATAAAGTTTACTACTACGGACTTAGTTAGTCCTTACAATACTATTCAATTGATCTTAGGTCTATCACTTGGGGTATTACTCTTCGCGTGCCTAGCTAAGGTTTTATTTTGTTGTCCTTGTCCCTATAGGCAAACTGTCACGTTACAGATCTATGTGTCTCAGTGAGAAAACGATTGAAAACCAGATGTTCTCACTAAGTCCTCAAGTTCTTGTAGCGTATGTTACTTAGTGAGAAAACGATTGATCTCGTCGGCGGTATGCAGCAAAAGAGCAGGTCTGATGTCGTCGGCGGTATGCAGCAAAGAGACCTACTCCTTGAACTACACGGCTTATATAGTCTTAAACGACCACCACTGCCAGTGTATAGTGTTGTTGGCGGGCCGCTTTTTAACATTCCACTCCCGTTTGTCTGCTTCACTTGTTGCTAAGCCATGCTCGTTGTTGTTGTAGTGGTTTGTCCCTTGATCACCTTCGCCGCTTTGTTGTTGTTCTTCTGTTTGTTGCTGCCCTGAGTATTTGTCCTTTGATCACCTTCATCGCTTTGTTGTTGTTATTCTGTTTGTTGTTGTCCTAAGCATTTGTCCTTTGGCGACCTTCAATAGTGTTTTGTTATTGTGGACATTTGCACTTCGTTCACCTTTGCAGCTTTGTCGATTTTTTCATCACTCAACACATTCCAGTGTAACAAATTATTTTATGTATAATTTTCTTCTTTTTCTCTTTGTGTTTTGTCCGTACTGGTGGCATGCGTAGCGATCGTTCTGTCGTGCTACTTTTGTGTTTTGTATTCGTTTCTACATGTTGTATATATATTCTTTAGCGAACGAACGTATTCGGCAAGCTCGGTTCCTACTGGGTACTCAACTTCTTGGCTTTACGTGTATTTGTTGTAATAATCCATATGTATTAATTCAATGTTGCTTTGCATTAGTCGTGTAGACTTTTGCTATTTTCTTAAATGGGTTTGTTACTCATGGCGTGTGTGTGTATATAGGTTGGTTTTGTTGTGAGGCAAAATTTATATTTGTAAATGTTGGTCCTCACAACAGGCAAAGAGCATATTTAATACATTAGTTTTAAGATTTAATAACTTATTGTTAGTTTCTAATGGAGTAAGATAAAATAAACAAATAAATGGTCTAATGAAATAAAAAAAATTGTATGGTTTTGTTGAATAGCTCTACCAAAACATTTATATTTATTTTTATTCTGATGACAGTGCAGGCACGTCTCCAGAAAAGTGTTAGTATTGGACACACCTTTGGACACACAAAAATCGATTACGACTGGAAGCTTGTTTCTGTCCGTTGGCCAGAATGTTGACTCACCCGTTGATGGGTTGGACAGGATGTTTTGTTGCATTGCTTTATATAAGTTGCGGCCTCTAGGAGTTGTTATTATTGAGCCCCATTGCGATATAGTCACCTCCAGCGATGAATCTTGATCCGAAGGAGTTTTAGAAGTCCTGTATCTACTCAAATTTACCAGGATTAGTTAGGAGAACAATAAGCCGTTGCCATTGTTATTGAGCCATTATAATCGTAAACTATTATAACTATTGATTTTAGGAATTAATTTTGATAATTCATCTTCCACATGTGCAATGCTGTTACGAATAATTACAGCAGTCCCCCCACGCGTTTTGCCAGCTGGGTAATTTGTTGTATATATGTGACATTGGAGAATATTTGCGTAACTTTTTTCTGTGAAATGTGTTTCAGACATTATAAATCTGTTCTTTCATGAGCATGACGGCCCATTGGTATTCCAAATTGCTATTATCAGTGATTTGTTCATTTGGGCATATTTGCAACGACTACGATTAGTAAGTTAAGTAATGTAATCACTTTCCCCATCAGTGTTTTAACCATGTTTTTTAGCTAGGTCATATCCTCGTTCAGTTGTATATTTGGATTATTAATCGTAATGGTATGATTGCTGTGGGATACTATCTGGAATATTGTTTCATACTATATTTGAATTCGATATTATTGTTCGTGAAGTAGATCTTTGTAGCGATTCCAAATAAATATTCCTTGTTTCTCTGATTCTGAGTACTGGCAACGAGTTTTGTTGCAGTTCTTTTTAGACAATGCAATCTTTATAATTGACGGGATGATTGCTTTTGAAGAGCACCATGAAACATTTTGTGCGATGATTTTGCGAAAAGTTTGATTAAAGGAGACTTCACGTACATTTAACGCATCGTAGTCCACGATTCCAGTATCGTTTGTGTGTTCATAGCGTTGGCATCTAACACAATGGGGAAGTCCTCGTTTCTTTAGAGGTTGCTCGAATATAGTTCGTGTATATACGAGAATATTCAATTCATATATACTCTGTTGCTGCAGATTTGTTTCAGGCTAATGTAGAACGACTCCAACGGCAGCTTTGGACATTATGTTCAATCTGCTGCCTGTTAGGCTTTTTGGCGAAAAAGTGGCTGCAAACTCAGGTGTAAGGCTAAAAGCTATGCATCAATGGTTTGTCGGGAAATTAGGTCACGCGTCTATTTTAAGACATTTTGAGGATATTCCTGACTCTTTCGATTATATCACACCAATTTATGCCTTCAATGGTATACTCGTATGCAGGATCTCCAATCCCTCCAGGGACAAATGGCAAGATGGCATCCCCCCCCCCTCCCATGAAGAAGGCGTTCACATCTGCACAGATGGATGCAAGTTACATAGGAGGGTGTGAGGTGGCGTATTCTCAGAATCTCAGAAGATTTGGACATTAACATGCCCTTAGGATGCCCGACCACTGTCGTGTTTTTCAGGCAGAGGTCGCGGCTATAGACGCAGCACTGTCTAGGCTAAAGAACAAGACATGATATTTGTATTCTATCCGACAGCCAAGCAGCTTGCGCTCCCTGGATTAGGCTATTACCACCTCAAAAGCCATCAAGAGTTGCCGCAAATCTTTAGATGAGATAGCTAAGTAGGCCCGTGTGCATCTTTGCTGGGTTCCCGGTCCCAGAGATATTCCAGGGAACTGTAAGGCGGATGAACTTGCCCGTGAAGGTACTACCATACCGAATGAACCAGATAGGTCGAACTTGGGTATTCCTATTGCCACATGTAAGCTCTTAGTAAATACAATATCCTTAGGCACAACGGGCAGGCGCTGGTCTGATCATGTTTCGCGGACTCATAGTTCTCCCTGCAAAACCTGCAAGCCCCGTTAGAGTAAATTCACAGTTTTGTTAGGTGAATAGAATACACTTCCTGTAATGAGTTTCGATTCTTTTTTTTAATTCCATACAATCTTTTAAATGATTTAGGTTAAAGGTCCCAATAAGCGATTTTGATTGTGATAGCTGCGGTAAATTGTATCAGCCAAATCTCCTGTTTGTCTGATACTTTCTGAATGAATGAGACGTTGCCTTTTTCTAAGCCACAGAACGGCCCCGAGCCTACAAGCGGAGGTACTGATCGATTCCTTGGCAAGTGTTACTGCCATTTCGCCAGATATTTTCAGTTAGTTCAGCTTATCAAGACACTCCATCATCAGTTTTGATATCATCTGGTGAGACTTGGCTATTCTGTTGCTTCGATAATTACGTTCAAGATTGAAAGAAACGCACCTGTTTATCGCGCAAATTTCCACTTGAAAGATGCTTCTTTTCTTGCCTACCATTTCCGAATATCTTTTCCCGGCTCACATGTACTTTCACTGGCTTTTTCATCAGTGCGGGAACCATCCGATTACTATATTATATATATTCTGGGTTATCTTTGTTAGTTTTAGATATATCTTCCCAAATACTTTAATTACTAAGTTCAGTTTTGAATCGTTTTATAAAACTAAAATCTTTGTCTGGCCAGAATATCAAACTTCTTGCGGTTTATCCAACTACACGAGCCGATGGTATATTTTAATTGACGCCATGGGACATGCCCGCATGCCTATTGAATGTATTGATAATCATTTGTTGCGATGTGCAATTCGCCCAGATTGCTGCCCCTTAGGTAATAGGTCCGATAACTGCTGTGTAAGTCCACCTAATAATTTGGATGTACAGGACCTTTTCCCTGCGATAGATATACATGTCACATACACACTAATGGCATTTTTTGCTATTTCCTCAATGTGGGTTTTACACAGTAATTTTTGGTCAAATATTATACCAAATAATTTTACCTTTTTTCTGTCGTTCTATCTCTATTTCGTCTATGCCGATTGGATTTAGATCCTTGGGTTTGTATTTTCTGTTGAGTGGTACAATGGTGGTTTGTGCTAGATTTATATTCAGCCTTACCCTGACGCATCACTTTTCGTTAGTTTTAATCCTAGTTGAAGTCTGTAACACAGATCATCCAGAAATTTCTGTCTACAAGTTATAACTATGTCATCAGCATAGCCTTGGAATGATAAACCATTGTTTTCTAGTTCTACCAATAGTTCATCTCCACATCAGTGCCCTTATGGGAATCCTCGAGTGGTGTCCGCAATCATACTTCCTATACTGGCGGGTATCTCTACTTTCCTGGTGCAGATAATGTTGCTCATCCACAGAGCTAGAGTATTATTAACTTCTCTTCTAATCAGCGCTCTATTTATAGTCTCATGCCCATTTCCAAAAGCGCTTTCTATATATGGAAAGGCACATATTGCCGTTTCTCTTCTTTTCCGAGCCCAATATAGAATTGTAGTTTTTATGTAGTTATTTAATATTTAACATTTATTCAGTTTTATGGGCTGTACTTTTAAGACTAAAAACGCAATAAAAAAATCGTATTTAATAAATTTTAATTGAAATGAAAAAAAGAAAAAAATAATAAAAGAATTAAGAATAATAAAGTACATTAAATGAAAATTTATATTTAAATATTGAAATATTGAAATACTGACTATTTGAAGGTTCTTTGATTGCTTTTGGACTTAATGCCACTTGGTCGGGAATTAAGAGCACTGACAAAGAACACCCTTGAACACATTAGGCACTTATGAGGAGGTGAAATTCGATTGGCTATTTGCCGCTCAAAATATAGCTTACCTTTACGGTACGGCTGTGGATGTTTGGTGTATATTAACTTATGAAAGAAGACCATATTACGAAAATTCTAAAAAGAAGTTAGACTACAGTTGATTATCTTTACCAAAAATTGAGATATGTGATCAAATTTCCGTTTAGAAAATATGTGTCTGGCGGAGTTATTTAACTATCTACAACTTCTTTCTTCTTTTCTCTTTCTATATTTTTTAGTAGAAAATATGTGTTGCGGAGTTATTTACCGAATAGAGTGGTATCAAGAAGAAATCTAACTTTCTCATCTTCATCTTCATTGAACATGTCGAAATTGTTTGATGGTTGGTTGAGGATATACTGCTATCCTTAGTTAACACTTTATAGATTCTAGACACCTTATTGGTGTTTTCAATGTTTTCGCAAAACTTTTTGAAGCTTTTATGTTTCCCTAATCTACTTGTTATAGAGAGTTAGATTCCTCATATATTCGGAGCAGTTCTCGACTTAAGAAGCATGAGAGCGGTAGTTCTCATTTTCTTTACATCATTAATTAACCAACGTTCTTGATAGAATTTACTTTACTTATTGGACAGCTGTCCCTTCATATGCATCAATAATAGACCTTCTACCCTAGTTTCTAATTGCATTTCATTCTTTATATTTTCCCCTAATCTTAGCTAGTTTAGGCTTGTATGTAGTTTTCGAAGTATTTATTCCAATCTGTCTTTTTTGGATTCGTACTGATTTTAATAATTATTCTACAGACATTGGGGGTTCAGTAGATACCATCCAATTCATGGCCAGCTCACAGCCTCGAGTATTTCCTATGGTTATAGCAAGGACCTCTTGTAGAGTAGATATACGTGTGTTGATGAGGGTTGAATCAATATCAATTGCGTTGGCCTTGCAAGATCGGCTTACGCATCGATTGCAGGTTTCACACAACGTATGAATGCAATGATATATAGAAACCTAGCGCGAAGCGGAATGTCGCCCTCAGTAGAGATTGTAACCGGCAGAGTTTGCCGTTGGTTACGCTATTGTTTGGTGCTGTTCTGTAACTAAGCCTAGTTAATAGCACCGAGAGAAGAAATGAGAAATCTAATGCAGGTTTGCAGTTTTAGAAGTTCAGATTAATTCTGGTTTATTTGGTGGCTCGCTGGCTCTTTTATATCATTGAATTCTTATTGTTTTCTTATTCTAACTAACATAAAATATATCTATCTTATTTCTACTAGTTACAAATCATATTCCCGAAATTTGTCTCAAGTATCGGATTACCGATATTATTCATTGACGAATCATCGTCTTTGTTTATATTAATAATTGTGAGTGCAGGTTCAGGGCTAAATTCACTGCACTGTCCAATATGCATACGCTGCAACATAGGCAGCGTGTGTTATTGCACCACCAAAATGCTTGTCTAGCGTATTTGGGGATTGAGTGCAATTGCATACGTTGCGCTATTGTCAGTTCGTTTGCATATGCGACTTGCTACGGTGCTTATGACGATGTGTGGTCGTCAGTGTACACTTGTGTGGTACACTACACCCTCACCCTTAAGAGAAAAATTAGGGGTGTTAGCGAATAATTTTTCTGGAAATATGGTTTGTGTTGTATTACAATTGTCTTATGTTATGGATTTGTTACATGAGTTTCATATTTTCTAATAATTGGTATTATTTGTTTATAAATTGTTTCTTATATTATAGTTGCATTGTAGCGTTTTTAATTATATAGTTAAAATTACAAATTATGTAGTTTTGATATAATTACATATACTTATGATTACTAATTACTTTGTTTTGATTACATATTGTGATAGTTTTAATTAAAAATCTTATTGTGTAAATTTAAATTACATTGTATGGCTTTAATTGATAATTATGTACTTTCTTAGGTGTACCATTATATTCTATTAATGAATTTACTCCTAACTTATCTGGTATTTTATATGGTCCTTTATATGGATTCATATTCTTTTTCGTATTTTCTACTTTTAATAGAACTAAATCTCCTATTTCTACAATAAGTGTATTCGTATTAGTTTTTGATTCAGTTAGTGTACGTTTTTCTTTTGCTTTCATTAGCATTTGTTTTGCCTTTTCGTGGGCATAGCGTAATCTCGCTTTTAGCTCGTTGGCATAATTTTCAAAGTTGTTAATTTTTGTGTTACTTTCTATTACTTCATTGGGTAAACCTGGGAGTTTTCCATATATTAATTCATATGGCGTGTAGCCAGTGTCAACATGTGGCATTGTGTTGTAAGTGAAAGTGAAGTAGGGAATCCACTTATCCCATTCGTCGTCGTTTGTCGATGTCAGTAGGAATTCATTCAAAACTCTGTGGTTGCGTTCTAGTGAGCTTATCGTTTGGTGGTGGTACGGTGTCGAAAATTTTTGTTGTATTTTGAGCAGTGCACATATGTTTGCCATTAGCTCGTTTGTAAATTATGTCCCGTTGTCAGATTTAAGAATTTTGAAGTGTCCGTATTTGAGTATAAATTTTTCAACTAGTGTTTTGGCTGTTGTGTGTGCGTCTTTTGTTATCGTTGGATGTGGGATTACGAACTTTGTCAGCTCGCACTGCATGGTCAGTATGTAGCGGTATTCGTGCGAAATTTTTAGTGGTCCTACGGTGTCAATTGATATGCCTTCGAAACTTTTGTTAGGGGTGTCTGTTATGGTTTGTGGTTCTTTGATGTGTCTTGTTTGTTTACACTTCACGCACGTGTCACAGTTGGATACGAATTTCTTTACCATTTGGTTCATATTTTTCCAAATGTATCTTTGTTTTAATTTGAGTAGAGTTTTTCTTACTCCGGCATGTCCTGTTTTGTGACATTCATCTATTAGTTTGTATTTTAAAATGTCCTCCGTTATTGTCTTTGGAGGTATATAAATTAATATTTTTAGCTGAGGACTTTTGCTATTCATTTTTATTTTTCCGTACGCTTCTTTAAATTCGTCTTTTGTACATATTTTGAATATATCATCATTATTTGCAATTGCTAATTCTTTAATTTTTTCTTTCTTCGTTTCGGATATCAATTTCCTCAGAATCGAGTCTAGTCTCGCTGATTTATCATTGATTCCTGCATGCTTTATATTTTCATTTATATTTTTATTTTTAGGTCGGAGCTTCTTCAAAGTCGAATCTTGATTCGATGAATTATCGCTTTCGCCTATGTGCACAATATCATTTTTTATATATATACTAGCTGTACCCGGTGCGCTTCGCTACCCCTGAATTGTAGGGGGGGTGTAGCATTCAGCTGGTCAAAGAATTTTTGAAATCGGATGAGTAGTTTAAATAAATAAATTTGAAGGAAGGACATTATACAAATATTCAATTCATTTTGATACATTTTATTGATTTTGTTCATTTCGAAAAAATTGTGACATTGCAGCGTTTCGTTACAATTTTATATTTATTGAAGTGCTGTGGGATACACAATATTTCTTGTTTTTCCAGCAGGTGCGTAAACGATTAAATAGAAGGTTTTCCGACGCGTGAGCAAGCCACATGGAGCAGGTATAAACGATTTTTAATTTGTGATTTGTATGGGAGGTACCACTCCCCTTCGTCCAATCCCGCCCATATTTGCAGCAGCACTTAGAATATGTACACTTAACCTATATACCAAATATTGTTCAAATACTGTTAACCGGCGCAGAAATAATGGCTTTTTAATTTGTGATTTGTATGGGAGGTACCACTCCCCTTCGTCCAATCCCGCCCATATTTGCAGCAGCACTTAGAATATGTACACTTAACCTATATACCAAATATTGTTCACATACTGTTAACCGGAGCAGAAATAATGGATTTTTAATTTGTGATTTGTATGGGAGGTACCACGCCCCTTTGTCCAATTGGACCGGTACAAACTGAGAAACCTTCGTGGGCTCATGCACTACAACTTTGCTGAAGATGATCACATGATAAAATGCATAGTTTACGATTCTATAAAGGACATACACACAAACATTCATTTTTATATATATAGAAGATTACAGTTGATGATAATGGGTATGCCTATCTTGATTTCTTGATAATGAATCGAGCAAAAACACTTAGTATACGTTGTCGCCTTTGGCTGCCCAAGTTGTTGTTTTCTTCATCCAGTGATGTCTACATCTTAGTTATTTTCCATCCAGCTTACATGCAGTGATGTCTACAGCTTAGTTATTTGTGTAAGTGTGTCAGTGATGTCAATAGGTGTAATCAGTTTGATAGCAGTACTTAGCTGAACATAATTTCACAAATGCTTTAATCTATATCTACATGAATCTTAACATTTATATTTTATAGAATTATATTTATATGAATCTTAACATAGAGTACGGATCGACATATTAGTTGGTTGTCAAATGTCAAATTTTATGGTTGCGTTCAGAAATTGAATTTGTGACAAAACTTAAGATTTATCAATGTACAGAAAAATAAAAATAATCTGAAAGGTAGTTATTAAAAAAAAATGTATGGGGACCACCCAAACATACATTCTGAATTTCACTTAAATTGGTCAATTCATTTAGATTTTCGATATAAATCCACACCCGCGCCAAAAATTAATAAAAAAAAAAATTATATGGGGACCACCCTAAGGGTTGAAGATAGAGGGTAGATATGTTCTGGGGAACTGTTGGGACTGCAAAAATATTGAGGGTCGGTCATACATTTGACACCTCTAGGAGGCACCCTTGAATATGCAATTCATTGGAATAGCTCTAAAAAAATTACTTTTGTATGGGGACCACCCCTAAGGGTTGAAGATATAGGGTAGATATGTTCTGAGAAAGTGTTGGGATTGCAAAAATGTTGAGGGTTGGTCATACATTTGACACCTCTAGGAGGCACCGACGTTAAAAATTTAAATTTCGACAACAGCGCCACCTATCGGATCTTATTCACCTTTTAAACCTTCTCTGGACTTCCACAAATAATTCAAGACCAAAATTAGCCAAATCGGTCCATCCGTTCTCGAGTTTTAGCGAGACTAACGAACAGCAATTCATTTTTATATATATAGATTTTGAGTGCAAGTTCAGGGCTAAAGTCACTGCACTGTCCAATATGCATACGCTGCAATATAGGCAGCGTGTGTTATTGCACCACCAAAAAGCTTGTCTAGCGTATTTGGTATTGAGTGCAATTGCACACGTTGCGCTATTGTCAGTTTGTTTGCATATGCGACTTGCTGCTGTGCTTATGACGATGTGTCGTCGTCAGTGTACACTTGTGTGGAACACTACCTTCTTCACGTACGCTAGATTTAAATGTTGATGTGCTACCCACATTAAGGCTTTCTAATTTATTACTGATAATAAATTCAGGAAAGTACTCACCTCGCTTGGTGGTGTCTGTGTTTCCCCATACCTCGTTATGCGCATTGGCATCACAACCAAGTATTAAATGTAGTGTTTCCTCTCGCAGAACCTTCCAGTTTGTGGACTAGCTCAGGTGGTCCCTGGGTTTCATCCTGTTGCTTCTACCACATTTGACATGCCTTGATGTTCATGGGGTTTTGCACCGCTACTCGGTCTCTAGAGAAACTTTGAGAGACATATGAAATTCATATTTGTAGTCAATTCCAAACAGGCTCTAGGGTTATTACACCTGGTATCATATATTACCTCCGTGATTGTTACAACCTAACTTCTGATTTGACCCCTGAAGACCCAGGGTTGTTAGACCAGCACAATACCCAGTTTATATTGCTTGAGTGTGGAGAAGATTTATTTGGACAACTTTAATGCCAGTCATCTCCCTTTTACGTTATTCGCCTTTACAGAACATCTAAGCCGGCTTCAGCAAGCATCATTAAACTCAAGGTTGTTAGTTTTCTCACTTTAGTGAGGTAGTACATCGACTTCCTCGCTCCTGGCTGGTTAATATCCAGGATACCTCGATTGGTATTTGTGATTTTTCTGCCCAGATGTGTGTTCGACGATAACTTATTTTTCCACGTCCTTTAAATAGATGCACGATCATCGATCCAATTTTCTTCAAATTTAAGTTTGAATTTCCAATTTTTATACATTCCTTCTATTACAAACTCTTCAATCTTTCCTTGCTCATTACTCGAGAGTAGTTTCCCAGGGTAGGATTTGGGTAAGATGGCAAGTCTCAAACACTTTGTGACGCTAGCATAGCTGACGCCGGGTTTCCTAGAAATTAAAATATGTTTTGGGGCCGATGCTGGCACAACTTTCGGTGCATCATGCTTTGTTGCAAGTTTCGTGCTAGTATCCGCCCTGCTTATCATGGCAGAATTGCCATCAGACGGACTGATTTCATTTACGCCGCGTTTCCTCGCGAAGTTATCAAGTTTAGTCTGGGGTGGGTCGCGATGCTGCTACCGGGCTATTATATTTCTCTTTGAGCTATATGCCTTTTGGTATATATCAGAGGCCTCCGTGCCCGATCTTTCGACTATATGGTTCATTGTGTGAGACTAGTGATATTTTTAACTCGACTTCACACACTTTCGTATTATGCTGGTGCTGGCGTAGTGCACTGATCACTACCAGAAAAAGGAAAATTTCAGAACTAAAATGTGCACACATTCGGCTTTTATATCACTATTCTATGCAATTCATTTGCGCACACCTTCATTTCCGATTTATTAGACACTTGAAGATGTTTTTGGTTTATTTAATGCACTAAATGGCAAATTTAATAGAGCCACAAAAAAACGTGAGTGAACTTTGACTATGGTAATTATGTTAAAACCTCGGATTAGACGCTTGACCTTGGCATCGAATTTTCAGCCATCCTTCCTGTTATTACCCTTTTATTTCTCTCGTTTATTGCGTCTGAAAAGGCGTCCTTTTTCCCCGATTGTTTTTGCTTAAGGATTGCGATGCTGCAGTAGCTTCACGACATTCCTGGTCATACTATTGGCTCCGTGTGAACGGACGCCGGAAAACAATGAATTCTTTCGTCGGTATGGCGATTATACCCCCATATTTTGGCGATGTCAGTGGGTCTGGAGCTTTGCTGGCTGAGCTTGGCAGAGAGTTGTGGGGTATAAGCTTGTTGTGATTGTAGCTAAGCGATATCCAGCTTCGTTGCGGTCCATCTCATACATTCTCCACATTGCACACCCGCATCCAGATCTTGAATGCAACAAGAAAGTGGTTATAGTCGATGTCGGCTCTGCGAAATGTACGTAGATCGAGAACGCTAGAAGCATGCTTTCTATCGATCAATTAGGTAACTTTGTGGATATCGAAACGCTGGAATTTCGTTCTGGAAACTACCATGTTTCGAGCCGCGGCTAAGTCGATCAGTCACAGACCGTTGTTCGAAGTGGTTTGTGGAGACTAAGCTGATCGACTGTGGAGTCAAAACTGCTTTTTTTCGACCCCCGTTCTGAAATCTAGGGCTAGGGTATCAGTTCATGTTGACTGATAATGTATCCCAGATACTTGACTTCAGTAACCGAATATTTGCATTTTGCGAACTTTGATTTAGATCCGTAGTCTTGAATTCGACGCAAAACTTCGTGGAAATTTTTATCGTGCTCTTCTTGGTTTTTGCTTGATACAAAAATGCCGTCAATATAAGCTGCTGCGCATGCCAGTCCTGCCTGCCAATGACTTGTTGAAAGATTGCTTGAAAGACTTTAATGCCGAACACCATTCGGTTGCAGCGGAAAAAGCCCAATTTGTAGAAATGACTCTGGGAGGTCGATGTGGGGAAGAATTTAACGTTTTCCAGTTTAGAAAAAATCTACTCCGGCAATGGAAGGGAACATTGATGTGTCTTGAGAGCGTTGTTCAAACCTGTAGAAAAGTCGGCACATATGCGGATGCTACCGTTTGACTGTTTGATGACGACTCTCGGTGCAGCCCACTCAGAGAAATTTACTGGCGAAATGACATTAGGGTTTTATAATCGGTGCAGCTCTGCTTCAACAAAAGGTAGCAATGCATAGGTCACTAGTCGCTTTGGTCAAAAACTAGCTTTATGTTGAGCTTTGTCACCAAATGTGCCTTGGTTTTTCGGCAGAGTCTTAATGTGTCATCGAGAACATCTGGAAAAGTTCGATTCAAAAGCAAAATATTTTTATGGAAAGAAAAAAAAATTCAGAGCTGAGACTTGATTGCAGATCGCATTGTTGTACATGTCGTCAAGGTGAAGAGCCTTAATCTAGTCGATGCCCATGACGTTGAGACTCTTTTTATGTGTTACAAAGCATTTTGTTGATGTTTTCCCTATCTCTGAACTTGACGTGGCAGTCAAACTTCGCTGATAATGGTAGTTTTCCTGCTGGGCTGCGTCTAGTATGGGTAACATCGACAGCATTCGATAGTCTCTCAAAATTTTTCTCGGAAATTATTGTGATGTCAGATGTCGTGTCAAATTGTAAATCAACTTTTCTTCCATTGACTTCGACAGTCATGTATTTTCATGAAATTTTATTTGTGACGAAAATACCCGTTGAGTGCACCTTGGCGATCCTCGAGCCCTCCGGATACAATTTCCTTTTATTTTCGTTTTTGTGCATCAAGTTTGGCCTTTTCTTTCTTACGTTGCAGTAGCCATATTTGTGGCCAACGACTTGGCACTGATCGCATTTATGCCTGCTAAAATTGCAGTTGCGAACGTAGTGCAGTACACTCGTGAGTGTGTAAACGATTGACTTGAGCCTCTAATTTCGGATTTTCGATGAGTGCTGTGTCTGCTTTTGAGTTTATCATACGCTGTCATTCTCTTAATACAACATCAACCGTAATGGCTGCGGTTTCAGTTTGGTCCGTAATTCGAAATCCGCCGATGACTTGTGTCCCATTACAAAAATTAAACATTTGAATTGATCTAGAGCCAATTCATTTAATTTGAATCTTTCGCAGTGTTTTGTTTCAGCTTGGCTGCGTCAATTTCGAAGAGGTTTTCATATCGAGCAAACCATGTGTCAAAAGTGAGATTATGGTCAAGATTAAAGCAGAACTCCATGTTGTTCGTGCAAACGTTTCTCCACGATTCTTTTTGTTCCTTCCTATGCTTACTTTTGAAGGTTCTGAGTGCTGCCTTGTACAGGGTGGCCCAAATAAGAACAGCTGATGTGAAACACAAATAACTTTTTTTAACATAATTTATTTTTTCTTTTTGCAGATTATAATTGAACTCTTGGAAATTTAAAATGAATACGTACAGTCCACAACAACGCATTAAAATTATGGAAATTTATTATTCTTATCAACGATCAATTGTTCTGACGCAGCGAAATTATCGCCGTTTTTTTAACGTAAGATCAGCGCCCACATCTTCCATGATTACAAGTTTACTTCGCCGTTTTGAGGAAGTGGGTTCAGTTGCCGACCGTCCAGGAAGAGGTGCTCATCGAAATATTCGTACTGAAGACAACGTGGAAGCTGTGCAGCAGAGTGTTGCAAATGATCCATCTGTCTCAACTCGTCGTCGTTCCGGCCAATTGGGTATACCCAGAACATTATTACAGAGAATTTTAAAGTTGGATCTTAAGATGTATCCATACAAAGTTCAAATTGTGCAACAGCTTCTACCGCAAGACCCCCAACAACGACTACAGTACGCTATTCGCTTTACACAATTAGCCATACAAAATTATTTTTAAAATAATCTTTTGATGACGGATGAAGCGCATTTCCATTTAAGTGGTTATGTGAATAAACAAAACTGTAGGTTGTGGGGCTCCGAAAATCCAAGGGCAATACATCAGCATCAGTCACACCCAATCAGATGCACTGTTTGGTGCGGTGTTATGGCCACCAAAATCATCGGCCCAGAATGAGGATGAAACGCCAGAAAAGGTCTCCGGGGCTTCTTACAGAACAATGATCGACAACTTTTTGCGGCCAATGGTGGAGCAACATTCTAATGTGTGGTTTCAACAAGATGGAGCCACTGCGCATACTGCTAGGCAAACTATTGACATGCTGCGTGAAATTTTTGCTGAACGCATAATTTTAAGAAATTCACATTTCCCTTGGCCTCCTCGTTCACCAGATTTAACTGCGCCCGATTTTTTTTATAGGGATATTTAAAAGACAAAGTGTATGTCAACAAACCACAGACACTTGGACAGCTCAAGCAGAATATTCAGAAACATTACGCCGTGTAATGCAAAATGCGCTAAAAAGAGCCAATGCCTGTATCGAGCAAAATGGTGGTCATTTGTCTGATGTCATATTTCACACATAGTCACGTTAAATTTCCATAAAATGTATTTAACATATTAAAATAAATCATTTAAAAAACCCGTTATTACAAGAGTTACACGTATTTAACATCACTAGGTCTCATTTGGGCCACCCTGTATAAAGCCCAGTCTGCACTATCTCTAGACTTCTTTGTGTTGTTCAAAAGTCTCCTACAGTTTTTTCTGATTCCCCTAATTTCCTCCCCCCACCACGTGGGTTTTTGTTTCCCCCTGGGTCTACTGAGGAGGAGCCTTATTAAGAGCAATCGTTGAACCTCCAAAGACCTATCAATTTCGGCACACGTGCTTGTGCTTGTAGGGTTCTGAAGTAGTAGTCTAGCTACAGTCACCTTGTAGAGGTCCCAGTGTGCCTTCCTGACATTTCTAAAAGCCTTATGGCTAGGTAGACTCTGTAGAAGATGAAACTGAATTAAAATATGATCCGAAAAGGAGTGTTCCTCTAGAATGCTCCAATTGGAAAACCCATCAAAAATTGATTCGGAGACAAGGATTATGTCAAGGACTTCTTGCCTGTTGGCATTAATGAAAGTGGGTTCTGACCCCTTATTACATATAAGGAGGTTAGTCGTTACTATATATTCATATAATGACTTACCGCGTGGATTGACATCCGTGCTTCCCCAACATGTCGTGGTGCGCATTGGTATCGTATCCAATGACTACAGCCACCAATTGAGCCAATGCACCCACAGCTAGCGTCTTTGGTTGGTTTCCGGAAGGATTTCATGGTCATGCGCCATATTGGCCGAGACCACCCAGTACCGTCTCGTGCCAGTTTCCAGACAGACAGCCGTCAAATCCTTGTTGCTGTAATTGGGGAGAATAAATGAGGTAACATTATTCCTAATGGAGATACAAAACCTGAGTTTTCCTTCACTTACGGTATACAGCAAGCTGTAATTATCAGTCCTGATACCACAGACCAAGTCCCAGTTTGTCCAGGGTCTTGGATCAGGACAATGTCTACACTGCCTTTTGCAAGGCGCAGCTGAAGGCTGGCAGAAGCAGCCTTCGAGTGATGGAGGTTAATCTGCACTATTTGTAGCATCTCTGCAACTTGTGGCGCTGGTCACCTACACCACCATGATATCAGCATCAGACTCCTCCGAGTCTAACTCCAGAAGTACTTCCTCCTCACTGAGCGTCGTTATCCCTAGGAGACTGACCAAATCCCCCACAGTTGTGACAGACTCACTGCGTCTCGGGTGCATGGCGGCGTCCACAGCAGCAGTAGGATCAGAAGTTACCCTTATAGGATTCACTCCCACTTGATCCATATCAGACGGTTGCCCGTCCTTCTTGTAGACCTTGTGGGTGAGAATCCATAGCCCACGACCCAATTGGATTCTGCCAGACCTGGAATGCCCTCTTCGTTCTATTACCTAAGTCACCTTCCAATTTTTTGTCAGGAGCTGCTGGTTACTTATCAAAGCTCCAGGATTACCTCTGGGTCAGATGGTTCGGCTGGAATCCACGCACGCGCTGTAGGTCTATTAGGGAGCATCTCCATAGGTACGACTTCGAGCCTTGTGCCTGGCCATGCTTCACCGATCCTGGAGATCGCAATCCTATATAGGTCTAAAGACCTTTGGTCCACGCAGGCTATCAGCTTCACATGATCTTGATGCCATCCGCTGTCGCGAAAAGAGGGAAAACCACCCGGCAATTCCTTCAGAAGCTGGAGGTAGGCCTTGAAATGCTGACTTCTACCTTTTTCCGGCACTCAGGAGAGATACTGCCATCAGGGTTATTACGATTTATGACCGCCGTAGCCTGATATCCTTTCAGCACCCCGCTGAAGGACTTCGTGACGACAGTCCCGCGCTTTTTAAATTGTTTGGGGACTGGGTGGGTGGTCTCTTCTAGGGACCGTTGACGTTTAGACACCTGCTGTGAGTGAGCTTGGGACTTCTTCACGACTCGTCAATTTTTTTGTTGGTCGTGTTTCCATCTGGTTCTTACGGCCACCCGCTCGAAAAGATCAAGCTAAGAAAAAAATTTGAAATGGGAAGGGGTTGGTTAACTGTGGCAGTGCCCCGTACCACAGCAAGGCCACCGTTACTACCTGAGGCGGCTTGGTATCAGGAAGGGGATCTCCATTAAAATACAGCCTTTACAGCATTTACCTCCTGGCTCTGTTACTGCGAGCCTGAACGCGGCCTTGGCAGAAGCCTGCCCACTAAGGAAGTTGAGGGGAAAGCCGAAACCTCGGTGGTGGACGGAGGAGCTAAGCAAGCTTCGGGTAGACAGTAGGACAGCTTTTAATGAGGAGAAGTATACACGTCTTGAAAATTGCTGGAGGCTCTTAAGATCTTTAAGAAGAAGGTTAGAACTGCTCAAAGACAATCATGGAAATCCTTTTCTGAAGAAGTAGAGGGAGCGACTGAGGCTTCTAGACTTCGGAAAATATGGGTGGGAAGTTCTCAGAACTGGGAGCTTTTACAGAAGGTGGATGGAACATTCACTACAACTAGGAAGGAGTCTATAGAGCTTCTACTCAGCTCGCATTTCCCAGTCTGCTCAGATATTACTGGGCACGAGAGGGAAGATACGTCAAATAGTCGGGAAGTTTGGATAGACGCTCTATCTGAGGATCGACTCTTATGGGCTATTGTAAGTTTTAAGCCTTTTAAGTCCCCTGGTCCTGATGGTATTTATCCAGTGGAATTACATAAAACCACTGGATACCTGTAAGGGTGGCTGTTAGCAATCTTTGAAGGATGCTTTAAGTTTGGGTATATAGCGCTTCAGTGGAGACAGGCCAGATTGGTCTTTATTCCGAAAGCTGGAAAAAGCTCAGATACTCATCCAAGGGACTTAAGACCGATATCTCTCTCATCTTTTCTTTTGAGAATATTAGAGAGAGTGATAGAAATCCACTTAAGCCCAACTTTAGACAAGAATCTAATCTCATCGGCTCAACATGCCTATGCACAGGGGAAATCTGTGGAGACAGCTCTACATAACCTCTAAGGTCTAAGTGGCATCACTGGTTATTGGTGATGCGGCTGCCCTACCTACCTACCTACCTCCTGGCTGCAAAACAACATCCAGTGGGCACGATCCCAAAAACACCCTGGATTAGGAGGGAGCTCCACCATCCCAACACATTGCGTCATAGCAATCATTTAAGCCTTTGTACCCCAATATCAATAATCCATTAATGTTCCACTTCCTAAAAATTGTGCTGCAAATTAATTCTTCAATTGCTCAACGCAATTAGAATTGCAAATGCATTAAAAATAATAGTGCTACAGGCATAAATATACAGGTGCCCTGCGCATAAACTTCCAAAAATTTTTAGAAACACGTGCTCTACGCATAACCTACACAATAGAATATTTAATATAATTACAACAACAAACAATTGGTGTTGCTAACTTTGCCATTAACACTCGCAAGGCAGCCAAGAATAAACCAACCATAGGCTTTTTATATCCCGGAAAGATTTATTGGTATTGGAGGCGATATCAGACGCTGCACGACGAAGTACTACTGGCGATAACCTAGCTTTTACTCCTAAGGATATTGCATCAATTACAAACTAGGAAAATGTTGAACGCAACTACTTGGTGAGATGAATGATTTAATACTCATAGTTTCTACATCTGACGGCTCAAACGCAGCAACTTCACCAGCCGATATCCATGGTGGAGGTAATACAACCCTTCACACGTCGATGTCACATCTTTCTCACATCAAAATACCACCATTTGACGGCACATTATTACGTTGATTTACATTCAAGGATATATTTAGCTCCCAAAACTCCAGCACTGAAAAATACACAACATCTTCAATATCTGAAGGACGGTCTCACAGATGAGGCCAGCCAACTTTAAAATCGTATGGGATATACTCGCAAATAAGTACAAAAATTCACTGGTTATTGTCAATGCTCATTTATAGGAAATAATTGAATTCAGTCCTGTTAGAAGGAAGTGTGCATCGAAGCTCCGCACATTTCCAGGCGCCATCGGGTCAGCGGTGCAGTTGTGACTGAAGCTCCGCTAACTCACGACGTGATATGCCCCAAATAACGTTGATAGTATGTATAAATCTATGTTGAGTATTAAGTATCGCATGTATAATTTTAGGGTACTCAGTTACGGGAGATAAAAAGTGCGTCGTCAACTTTCCGGTCAAGTGGGCCACGGTTAACTAAGTAGCACAGCTAGCTGCTAGTAGCACGTATCTGGCAACCTCAAAAGAAGGGCATCGAATAGGAAGTAAGTTAAAAGATGTAAATTCGCATATAAGACCGATCTTTGTTTAATAAATATGGAAGATTGCATTCAAGCATCAGAAATAAAGCAGGGCGTCTTCAGTTTGGGGAGCTGCTGAGAAGGCAGCAAATTGATGTAAGTACAAAAATAAAGGAATTACTACATGCGTGCGCTGGAACAGCTTAAACGCCCTGTCGAACACTGGGACGACTGGCTGGTGTTCATTACCGCCCAAAAACTGGATACGACTACTTGCACAGCGTGTGAACTCTCACTAGAGATTCAATCACGGTTGCCAACATATATTCAATTGGTCAAGTTTTGGATCACCGCAGGGGCTGGAGATGGTACAGGCTTTCAGAGAGCCCAAATGCAGTAAAGAGTCAACAGTAAAGAGTTACCACACGACCACTGGTATATGTCCAAAATGTACACGCAACCACATGCTGATGTTTTGCTCCGAATTTCGACAAAAATCTCCTGAGCGCCGTTGCCGAACTGGAATAAATTATGTTTGATCTGTCTTCGTCACGGGGACTATGCGAGCAGATGCAGGTAAACACATCGATGTAAAAAATGTAACAATCATCATCATACCTTTTTCACGAACATGTTGAACTCAATGACAATAGGAACGTCAATGTGGTTTCTAACCACACGAATAAGCAGTCAATAAATGCCACCGTGTCATCACATAATGTAACAGTTCCTAAGCAATCAGAAGTATTTAATAGTGAGTTGGCGACTGTGCTGCTGGGCACCGCGTTGGTAGAAGTACGATCTCACAACGGACATAAGCTGGCACGACAGTTATCAGCGAGTACGTGGCCAAGCAATTGTAGTTTCCACGAAGACCTTCCCATATAGCTGTTCATGGGGCAAGCGGGAGACAAGTGGCAGTACCAGACAATATGGTTAACATAACTGTGCCCCAGTTTGTTCGAACTGCTTAGCGTTAGTTCTGCCACGACTAGTTGGGACTACTATAAAAATCCCAGCCTCAAATTTGAAGGAGTCGTGGTCATTGGACCTAGCTGACCAACAGCCGCACCGACCAGCGGCGATCGACATGATCATGAAGGCTGCATACACTGCTACGTTACTTCTGAATGGACTGCAATGTAACATCCGTAGAGACTTGGTTGCTTAAAAGACTCAACTAGGGCGGATCCTTTTTGGTATCATATCGACGCCACGCTCGCTGAATAAATCCAGCCAAATATTTGATTGCTATTATACAAAGATAGATTTAGATCAGACGCTTCGTAAAATTTGGGAAATTGAAGAGGTTAAAGAAAGCCCCACCCTAACATATGACGAACGTCAGTGCCTCGAGCGATTCAATAGTACCACAAAGCGAGATACTGAATGTCGATTTATCGTCCGATTACCTGTCAAATCTGTTTCTATAGAACGTTCGCAGAAGCAAAGACAATATTATACAATTTGGAGCGCCGTGTACTCCGCAACCCAATACAAAGCGAATTGTATCACGAGTTTCTAGCAGAATACGAGACACGCAACTGTTAATACAGCCTCGTTTGACTGTAGTGATGTATTCCTTATTGACGCCTCATACAGGTACTTGAACCAATATGAGACTTGGAATCATAATTTGATTGTTCAAGCACTTGAACCTGAACAATCCGTCGCTGAAATAAAAGACTCAGTTTTCTTGTTGCTAAAGAATCAAAGAGTGATTTGTTTATTGAAATTCATCGTCTTAAATAATAACTTATTGCTAACATCATCAATAATAATTAATATGTACTAAAAGTAAATATCAGCAGATTATAACAGCAGCGCATAGCAGCATGTGCTAGTTCAATGACCATACGTTTCAATGCCACCCAAATGCTTATGTTGCATTTTTGGGAATGCACCTAATTATTGTGCAGGTATCATTTGAGCCACAATGCTACTGCACGCGCAGACTGCATATTCCTTGTTGTTGTTGTGGGTACAAACGTACGGATACATACAAATATACTTTGCATATTAAACATTATGTTACAGTTGAAGGTTGTGCGATTGATATTTATATGAATTCGTACATTCTCCCGCACGTTGACTGCGTCAACAACCTTAAAAAGTTGTATCAAATTTTGTTTCGTCGTCTGGTTCTTGCATCCTATTCCGCGGTAATGGGTGCGGTAGAGTGACATCCCATTTATGCTTTTTTGATTGGATCTTCCAGATTGAATACATAATTACACCAACCGATAGGGTAAGCGCTAAACACCCGACTGCAGAAAGGTGAACACCCATTGTTTGAACTTTGGACGGTAACTCCCAAACTCTTTCTGATAATTGACCTTGAATGGTGCTGAGATTGGATACTTGCAAGTGAGATGTTATCATAATGAGTTGGAGGGTCAGAGTGATGAAATAATGAGTCAGCTTGGCTTGAAACTTTTCTCCTTCAATGTGATTTAAGGTTTTCATTATGTCATTGATTTGGTTGTCAAGATTATCGAATTTTCGTTTGACTTCTATTTGATCTTGTTTGATCACGTTCATAGTAGAATCAATCACTGATGTTTGGTTTTGGAGCAGGACTAATAGATGGCCTTCATTTTCTTTCACTTGCTGAATGGTTTTTGACATTGATACTGCATATTCTGAGTCCAAAACACCAAACAATGAGTTTGCAATATTTCCCACTGTATCCACAGCACCTCTTTTAGATCGATGGGGAAACAATATCTTGTTATCCATTTGTAATTCAGCTTCAACATGCTCGAAGTTCACAAGAGTATCATGACAAGTAAATGGTGGCAGCTTCTGACATAACTGTCGTAAACTACTGATGCCCTTGGATAAAGTCGTAAGTTCTGCCCAGTATGACTCTAGTTCGCAGTACACTACAAGTTTCCATTCTGACCTCTCGAAATGTGCTGAACCTATTCTTTCGAAGTAAATACCGAATTCCGTGTTGAATTTTGTGTTAGCAATCTGCGAAAATCTTATTGGACCTCCCATGACAATTGGTATGATGAGTAATCCCAGCAGTACTGTTGTGAGTCCCGTATGTCTTGTTTTTATTCGTTTTGTTGGTATTTCTACTTTTTCATCTTGATTCTCATGACTTGTTGGTTGGTCATGGATCCTATTATCATTTATGGGTAGTAGAGCTAATTAATGGATTGCACGTTTCCAAGTTCCAGTAGCTGTTCTAACATCAGCCACTCGTACTGCTCCATCATCACCCTTATACGTCCTTGTTATCCTTCCTAGTGGCCATTGAAGAACTGGAACATTGTCTTCCTTGATTATTACCATGTCCCCTTGGTTGATGTTATTGTGCTGACGTGTCCATTTGGTTTTAGATTGAAGCTCGCATAAATATTCGTGCGACCATCCTTTCCAAAACTCATTTTTGATGTGGGATACGAGTTTCCACCGGGTCAGCAAATTTGAAGTTGACGGGATGTTATTTAAATCGACTTGCGTGTTGAGTGATTCTCCTATCAAGAAGTGGCTTGGAGTAAGGGCGCCTAAATCATTTGGATCGTTGGTCATCGAACTTATTGGTCTTGAGTTGAGAATGGCTTCTATTTCAATAATGACTGTTTCCAGCTCTTCATAGGTTAGTGATGCTGTTGACACGCTCCTAACCAAAACATGCTTCGCAGACTTCACTGCTGCTTCCCACAGTCCTCCGAAATGAGGGGCTCTTGGAGGAATAAAATTGAATTGTATTCCCTTTTTACCGCATTCTGTCTCAATTTTTGTTTTCCCTTCATCTGAATATATTGATGTAGTCAGTTCCGTAAGCTTGTTTTTGGCGCCAACGAAATTTGTCGCGTTGTCACAATATAAGTTTTGAGAATTTCCACGTCGGCCAATGAAACGTTTCAGAGCGCCAATGAATGCTTCTGTCGTAAGATCGCTTACAAGTTCTAAATGGACAGCTTTAGTAACAAAACTCTAATTTTGTAATGCACCCAGAATGGTCCACAGTAGTCTACTCCAGAGGTAATAAATGGGCGTGGTGGTGTAACTCGTGTTGCTGGCAAGTTTCCCATTAATTGGTTCAGCAACTGAGGCCTTGCCCTGCTGGGCAGGGTACTGCCTTATTATGGCCAGCAAGGCTTGAGGTCCACAGTGTTTATTCTCGATGTGAGTCATCTCAAATAGTAGTTTTGCTAAGGGATCATTATACGGAATGAGCATTTGATGTTTTGCTTCATAAGGTACCACTGATGCTTCCAATCGTCCTCCAACTCGCAAAATGTTTGCGTCATCCAAAAATGGTGATAGTCTCTTCAATGTACTCGTCCCCTTGAGATCCTTGTGTTTCTTGAGGTACATGATGTCGTCATTGAAATCAGATCTTTGCATAGCTTGAACAATGATTCTTAATGCATGATCTAATTCGATGGGAGTCAGCGCTATATCAGTTTATCGTACGTCCTTGCTACATCTAGTGTTGCTGATGAAACGACAAATGTATCCTATGATTCGTTGAAGAGTCCTGAAAGAGTTTCGGTGGTTGATTGTATACACCAGTTCTTCAGAGTCAATTGCTACCAAGGATGCTGGATTCGTTCGTTTTCTCTCGATGTTATTGGGAATGGCTAGCTGTGGTGCAAACTTGGAAGGCCATGCTGATTCTTTCCCATGTAGAAAAAATGGCCCGTAAAGCCACAGGTCACATCTTGCAAATTCTCTTGGTGATAATCCTCGTGAGACAACGTCAGCTGGGTTATCCTTGGAGCTAACATGACGCCACTGTTCTGCTAATGTCAAACCTTGAATAGTAGCTACCCTGTTGGCTACAAATGTTTTAAATGATGAGGAGGCAGAATTAATCCAAGACAGAACTATTTGTGAGTCTGTCCACAAAAAGGTGCGACAATCCTTTAACCGTAAATCATTTTTTACCCTAGCTGCCAACTGTGAGCCTAGTACGGCTGCGCATAGTTCCAAGTGAGGCAATGTTTGTAGCTTAAGTGGAGCTACGTGTGATTTGGCACATAACAACCTCACTACTACTCTTCCTTCTTTGAAGATAGATCTGATATAAATTGCTGCTCCTAAGGCCTTTTCTGATGCATCGGAGAAGACGTGAAGTTGAATTGATGTTGGGATCTCACTTCTATGAATGTGTCGTGAGAATTTAAAGTTGTCCAATTCTTGCAATGCGCTTCGAAAACGCTCCCATCTTGTATGTAATTCTGCTGGTAGAGCTTCATCCCAATTAATTTTTAATTGCCATAATGCTTGTATAAAGATTTTTGCTGTAATTACAACTGGAGCTAGAATGCCAAGAGGATCAAATAATCTCGCTACGTCTGAGGTGACAGACCGCTTGGTAATTCGTTTAACGGGGTTGAGATTCACCTTTACACAGAATTGGTCAGTCTTTGGCAGCCATGTCAGGCCCAGGGTTTTTATTGAATCATTCTTGTCGTTAGTAAAATCCAAATTAACTTCCTGGTCACCTTGTGGAATGTTCTGCAGGAGTTTAGGGTGATTTGCACACCATATGCGTATATTGAATCCATACCCATTCAACATAGTGATGAGTTGCCGTTGAGTTTCCATGGCGGTAATCAGACTGTCTGATCCACCAAGACCATCGTCGACATAAAAGTTATCCTGAAGCATCTGAGCACCTAGTGGATACCGGATGGCATTTTCTGATGACATTTGTTTGACACATCTTGTGGCGAGGTATGGTGCCGATCTTGTCCCATATGTGACAGTTCGTAACACTTCAGTGGTTTGTTAGGGTCGCTCCTCCATATGATCAATTGATAATGGCGATCTTCAGAGTGGACCAGTATCTGCCGATACATTTTTTCAATGTCGGTGGTGAATACAAATTTCGGTGGACGGAAACGTAGCAGGATTGAAAATAGTTCGGATTGTATGGTTGGACCTATGTGCATTATGTCATTGAGTGAGACTCCCGATGACGTTTTTGAAGAAGCGTCAAATACCACCCGCAGTTTTGTTGTGCTGCTGTCAGGTTTAAGTACACAGTGGTGTGGGATGAAGTAATTAGGTGAGAGTGTTTCATTGATGTTGATCTCCCTCATGTGGCCCAAGGCTTCATAATTTTCGATAAACTCGATATATTGTTCACGAACGGCATTGTATTTAGATAATCGATGTTCAAGCGCCAGGAATCTCTTGATTGCTATATCCCTTGAACTACCTAAAACAGCTGCATTCTCTACGAATGGTAATTTTACAATAAAACGCCCATCATTGGTTTTAGTTGTATTTTGTATAAAATGATTTTCGGTTGCGGATAAAATTGATTCAGCTAGTTCGACTTCGTCCAGTTTCCATAGCCGTTCAATAAGTTGATTTCTATCATCATCATTCTTTGCCCAGTGTCCAGGCTTTAGACTATTAATGCATAGCTTATGTGTTTTTAGGAACTGTAACCTCTTCTGAACAGAAAGTTTCAAAAAGCTTTGGCATGCAAACAGCGGATGTGTTTGGCTATTGCAAGACAGGCATTTCTTGATTCCTTATTTTGTGGCTATTACCGTTGTCAATGTTTTTGCCGTATGCTCTCTTTGGCCGATTGCCTCGAGAGACTGGAATCTCGTTTCAATAAACTTTAAGAATTGCCTTAGGGTAGGTAATTCCTTTGGCTTCTCCAATGACTGCTAATATGCAATCCGCGTGCCTTTGTCTAATTTCTTCACTAGTAGGTGGAGAATAATTGGATCCCAAGAATTCGTGTCTAAACCAAGGTTTCTTAATGCCAGTAAGGTTTCCTGGGTTGTATCATGAAGTCCCTTTAGTGCTGCCCCTGATGGATAGTCTGTTGAGTGTTTGTTTTGCCCCAATAGTTTTTCCAACAGAGCTGAAGTTAGCAATCGCACATTGCTATATCGATCCTGGAGTGATTCCCATGCAGTTTGGAAGTTATTCTCAGTTAGAGTGAGGTGTCTAATTAATCGTTCTGCTTCTCCGATCAAATTTGTTTTAAGATACCACATCTTTTGTATTGTTGGAAGTGGCCTTTTGTGGATCATTTCATTGAATAGATCATAAAATTGTTGCCACTTCAGGTAATCTCCATCGAATTTTGGCAATATTACTTTTGGCAAATGTTCGGCGAGTGACGCTCGATTCGAAATTGCAGGAACGGTCACTCCCTTCTCTTGAAGCATAAGAATACTGTTACTGACATGCATCTCTATGCTTAGGTATTCTTCAAAATTATAATCGTCAGAATTCATGTCATCTATAGAATCCAGTATAACATCATTCAATCTCCGGGCTGCATTCCAATGATGTTCTATAAGGTTGGCCTTTGTAGTATATTATTGGCATGAATGGGGTGTGTCATCAGCCAATACATCGTCTAACACGCGTTGCACGAGTGCAATAACTGTCTCTTGCTTGTGCACCATGTTAGGCAAATTAGTCTTTTGAAGCCTCTTCTCTATGGTTCTGCTGAACGAGTTATGTCATGAACTCCTTGTGGTTGATTTATGCCCTTCTCTGGAGGTTCCGTTGAGCAACTTGGGACCATAACTGCTTGTGGTTGAGTTATGCCCTTTGCTGTGAGTATTTGTTGTCTGCTAGGAAATCTTGGTATCGGTTGCCCAATGATGCGTATAGATCGTTCACAAAGTATGGATGGTCATTCAGTGCCGTTGGATCTCTTCTAATTTGGTTATCGATACGTTGAAAAGTTAACCATAGCTCCTCAATTTCTCTGGATTTCCGTTCAATATAGTCGAGTGTCTTCCGATCTTTCGGCGTCTTCTTATAGGATGCGATGGCCTTTTGGAGACCAATTGCAATGTCGTCCTGCTGACGGACGAGATCGTCGATAGTCGTCATTATTAATGCTCACACTATTGTGCTCCTGCTTCTTAAATATCGCGTTTTGCAGCACCCTATGTGCTTGAACTAAACACGATTGATGAATTGTGATAAAATTGAATGCTCACACTGTTGTGCTTTTGCTGAATCAATTTTATGTCCTGTATATCTCTCGTCCTTCGATCACGTCGGGGTCACCAAATGTAAAAACAGCCTCGATTGACTGTAGTGATGTATTCCTTATTGACGCCTCATACAGGTACTTGAACCAATATGAGACTAGGAATAATAATTTGATTGTTCAAGCACTTGAACCTGATCAATCCGTCGCTGAAATAAAAGACTCAGTTTTATTGTTGATAAAGAATAAAAAAGTGATTTGTTTATTGAAATTTGGTATAAGAAAAATGCACAGGTTATAAAAATTGTGAGATTGAAAACGCGTGTTTCTAAGTTGGCTTACAAAAACGGAGAGAGAGATTTTATTGTTTGACATTATATACATACTGTCATTCTCTGTATTTATATTTACAGGGTTGCATTTTTTTTTATTCATTTATCATAAAATATTATATTCATTCAACAAAATTCATCGTTTTAAATAATAACTTACTGCTAATATCATCAATAATAATTAATACGTACTAAAAGTAAATATCAGCAGAATATAAAGCAGCGCATAGCAGCATGTGCAAGTTCAGTGAACATACGTTTCAATGCCAACCAAATGCTTATGTTCCATTTTTGGGAATGCACCTTGTTAATTGCATTAACAGTTGATGTGCAAACCTCATTGGGAGGTATGTAACATTCACACTTTTAATGCATAACATCTTCTTTTGCATACAATTAGGCTTGTGTTAAGCAAACCTTGCCAGCTTAACGATGGAATTTGCATTGTTGACAAAAACTCCAATATATACTACATCAGCGAAGGCATTGCACTGGATGAAACATGATATCAAGTGCAATACGCTGAGAAACTCAATTCAAGGCCAGCTTGCAAATTTGTCAATAATGCACATTTCATGGTTATGCTGTCAATTCAATAATACCTAATATGTATAGCCAAATTATATGTAATATATGTATATAGAAAATGAATAAATACCCACGATTGGCACATCCAAAAGTCAGTCAATCAGTAAGAGTTAACTGTGAGTCTTTTCATTTTAACTTAACATTGATTGATTCTCCTTCTCCGACACCAAGGTTTATGTGCCTGTTGTCAAACCCACCATCAACTCGGTACAAGCACCGCTGTTGACATTAGGTCCTTTTTCAACGATACCAAGGTTTACGTGCCTGGTATCAACTTTATAATCAACTCGGTACAAGAACCGTTGTTGAAATTCAGCTGTTAAATTTAGTTTAACATTTTGGTGACCCCGACGTTTGCAACCTTCTGAGTATCAGACGGAAAGGATAACTGGTTCAAGTGCCAAGTATCCATCGATCCACTGATCATTGAAACATCCTTCAGTAGGCAGCAAACAGCTACCAGGTAGTATCCACATTCATCAATCAAGTCCTAAGCTAGTAACCTGCAGAAGACTCCAGACATCATATACATCATCAAGTTATCAAGTGTCCTGTAACCAGCAGACGACAACAATCAAGTCAGCATTAGCCGGTAACCAGCAGACGACAACAACGAATCCTGCACATAGCATTCAAAAACACGATACGTCAGCATCATGGGAATGGATGAACTATCATTGAGGCAAGATGAACTTGCACTGGCTCTACAAAAAGCTATAGCCAATTACAAGAAGGCGCCACAAGAGCGCAGAACAATAGATATCATAACAACAAAAGCCAAGGAGCTGGATGAATTGTGGGTACCATTTGACAAACTCGACAATACCATCCGCGACCAACATGGCAAGGAAGTCGACCACCCATATTTCGTGAAGGATTTACACACTGCCATTCGCACGAAATACCGAGAAGCACGCGATGAGATGGACAGAGCAGTACAGGCCATCAAACGTCTCCAGGCAGCATCAACCTCAAAGGCTGCACCGGAGGTACTCAAAACAGTACGGTCGCCGCAGCCAGCCACCAGACAAAGCGAATCAAGCACCATGATAGCTGCCCCCAGAAGTCCGTCAAGTCAGCTATGCTCACTAATTGACAAACAAAAGAAGTCAATAGACACAGCTAGCAAACTACTTAGCCAAGTGCTTAATAGTGTGACACAACAAACGTCGCACTATTATGCAATGCAGGCGAAGACAGTAGAGACGCATTGGAAATCTGCCCAGGACCTGCACCAAAGGATCTGGTTATCTGATGAGCCCAGCTCATACGACTACGAGGGTTTTGCCCAGATTGAGCAAGCAATCACTGCACAGATTGTGCAGCTCCAAGATATGGCTCGAGAATCAGCGGCATCAATTATGCAAGCCTCTCCAACAGCAGTCAACAGGCAAACAGCCAATATGACGACATCAGGTCTAAAACTTCCCAAGGTTGAACTACCAAAATTCGATGGCAGCTACCACAAGTGGAGGCAGTTCCACGATCTATTTATGGAGTTGGTCGACAAACAACCAATTCCAGCTTGCCAAAAGATGTGGTTCTTGAAGTCCAGCTTATCCGGTCAGGCGGAAGGACTAATTCGGCACTTCACAGCATCGGCAAATGATTACGAGGCTGCATGGGCGGTGGTGAAGGATCGATATGAAAACCCTCGGCTGCTGATAAACGCAACGTTAAGCAGACTGCTCTCCCAACCGACAATCAACAACGATCAGGCATCAGCGATTAAGTTCCTCCACGACACTACCAAGGAGTGCATCATGACTCTACAAGGTCTAGGAGTGAGCACCGACAGCTTAGACTCCATTCTGCTGTACATAATAACCCAAAACCTGCACAAAACCACTCACGCATTATGGGAGCAATCCTTAAAACAGCCGAAGGAGATACCATCTGTAAACGAATTCCTGAAATTCCTTGAACTTAGATTCCAGTCATTGGAAGCTTTAGGAGGAAGACTCAACAAGGATGCGGCAGAACAAGGGCGACCAAGGGCCTACCAGGCATTAAGTGTTTCAGTGCCAACAGGTCCAGCATGCATCACATGCAACCAACATCATGCGCTATTTCAATGTCAAGATTTTCTCAAAATGACACCAAGTCAGCGGTTAAACACAGTCCAAAAAGCAAACTACTGTGTAAACTGTCTGAAAGGTGGGCACAATGCCAAATCTTGCTTGTCAG
Organism: Clusia tigrina; assembly: GCA_920105625.2. Classification (NCBI taxonomy): domain Eukaryota; kingdom Metazoa; phylum Arthropoda; class Insecta; order Diptera; family Clusiidae; genus Clusia; species Clusia tigrina. Next base: position 126,788,345 of record OV050032.1, on the reverse strand, counting down.
GCAACTGCACCAAATGCAATAGAAAACACAACACGTTGTTGCATCTAGAAGCACGGGAGCAGACCACAAGAGGAAGCCGATCAACAGCAATCAATTTAAAATCAACTACAACTCTGTCCAATACCGCAGTGGCATCAGCAGCCACCGACATCATGCCTACACATCGAAGCTGTTATGTCTTGTTGGGAACAGCTAAAATCAGAATAACAGCTGCGAATGGACGATCGGGTGAATTCAGAGCCATTCTCGACTCAGGATCACAAATCAACATCGTCTCCGAGCGTGTCATTAAAAGACTAGGCATATATCCAATCGAGGCTTCGTTGTGCATTGAAGGTATTGGGAATGCCCAAAGAAGAGCTACGCACCGCGCTAACATGAAACTGGAATCTCGAACAAGCAACTTTGCAGCCGACTTCGAGGCATTTGTGCTGCCAAGCATTGTTCCAACTCAACCAGCTCAGCAGCTAAACGTTACAAAATGGCCGATTCCTAAGGGTCTCCAACTGGCTGATCCGGACTTTCATCAACCAGGAAAAATCGATGTTCTCTTGGGCGCAGAGCTGTATTACGACCTCATAGAAATGGGCCAAGTCAAACTTTCCTCTGAGCTCCCAGTCATGCAAAACACAACGCTTGGTTGGGCGATAAGTGGAAAAATTGGCCAAAGCTTAACAAAAACAGCAACATGTGCAGTCTACACTGGTCAGGAGAATGGTTCCCTCAACGACACTCTTGAAAAATTCTGGCAACTTGAAGGATGTGATTCACCGAGCTGTAAGTTTACAACCGCCGAGCGTCGCTGTGAAGAACATTTTCTGCAAAATTATCAACGTGATATCAATGGGCGCTTCATAGTGAAATTGCCGTTCCAAACCACTCCAAACCAACTGGGAGAATCGCAGAAGTTAGCTCTGCAACGGTTCATGACAATTGAACGAAAAATGATCAAGATTCCTGAATTCAAGGCCCAATATGTAGCCTTCATGCGAGAGTACGAGAAGCTTGGTCATATGGAAGAGATTGATATAACTAGCATCAAGAGTTCCCACTACTTTCTTCCACATCATGCCGTTTTGAAGCCAGACAGCTCAACGACAAAGCTAAGAGTCGTATTCGATGCTTCAGCCAAAACATCAACAAATGTCTCTTTAAACAATCTTCTGGCAACAGGACCAACTATCCAGGAAGATGTGTTCACTATTCTTTTGCGTTTCCGGCTCCCTCGATTTGTCTTTACAGCCGACATTGAAAAGATGTATCGACAAGTGCGAGTAGATAAAGACGATCAAAAGTTCCAACTTATCTGGTGGAGAGAGGATCCCTCACATCCCATGAAGTGTTATCAGCTCACGACAGTCACCTACGGTACAACATCTGCACCGTATTTGGCTATCCGCACACTTCAGGCTCTGGCTGACGATCAAGCCAACAAATATCAACTAGGAGCAGAAGTCGTAAAATCCAATTTTTATGTCGATGACGTGTTGAGCGGATCTGATCATCTCTCCACTGCATGTGAAATACAGCGGCAACTTCGACTCATGCTTAGTTCCGCGGGTTTCAATTTACGGAAATGGTGCGCGAATCATCCAAGGTTACTAGAAGAAATTCCAGTCACGGACCGTGAAGTAAATATGGAATTCGGTGACACACTGGACGACAACATCAAAACAATGGGATTGATTTGGAGCCCTTCTAATGATGACTTTAAGGTCAAGGTTGGTGTAGTAGAATCCGGTAGGATAACAAAGCGTTCAGCCGTAGCAGATATTTCACGTATTTTCGATCCCCTTGGCTTCGTCGCGCCAGTTACGACCACAGCAAAAGTATTCCTTCAACAACTATGGAAACTTAAAATAGACTGGGACACAGAACTTCCAGCACCACTTCACAAAACATGGCTAACCTTCAAAAAGGACTTGCAGAAGTTAGAAACCATCAGCGTGCCACGCCACGTCTTCGGTCGCACAGTACCCAAGGAACCCCAAGTACACATTTTCGCTGACGCATCAGAACGTGCCTATGGAGCGGTAGCATACATGCGAACACAAGATTCCCAAAACCAGATAATCGTTCGCTTCCTATGCGCGAAATCACGAGTAGCTCCAACAAAGCAAGTAACATTACCAAGACTGGAATTGTGCGCTGCTAAGGTCGCCGTGGAATTGATGCAGAAGCTCCATGAAAGCCCATTCTTCAAAAGCGTTACAACGCATTTTTGGTCTGATTCCACAGCGGTGCTGGGATGGATAAATGCAGAATCAGCACACTACCACACATTCGTGGCAAACCGAATTTCGGCTATTCAGCAGGCAACTAATCCACAACAATGGCGTCACGTGCCGTCCCAAGACAATCCCGCAGATCTGGTATCAAGTGGCGTGACAGCAGCTAAATTGGTAGACAACCTGTTTTGGCTATATGGACCTAAGTTCCTGCACGGATCTATGACAATTTGGCCACTTCAACCTCCACGAGAACAATGTGCCTTGGAACTCAGGCGGCAGACGAGTGCAGCTCTAACACTCAATTCGAAAGAGACAACAACTTTCTGGGAAAAAATCAATCACAGGAACTCATTTCGACGCCTGCAAAGAATTGTAGCATATGTCATTCGGTATGTGAAAGCATTAAGAAACAAGGTGTCCCACCCTACAATAGCACCAACAGCTGAAGAAATGGAGGCATCATTGACATTGATTGTCAAGGGTACCCAAGGAAGAGCTTTTTACGATGACATTAAAAACTTAGAGCGTCACTCAACTGTCAATAACACTAGCGATATCAGTAATTTGTCACCGTTTATTGATGACCAAGGTATCCTACGAGTTGGAGGACGGCTAGAAGCATCTAACTTGAGCTATGACGCAAAACATCCCATGTTGCTGCCATACAATGACCATATCTCCAGAATGATTCTCGTCATGATGCATGAGAATAATTTGCATTGTGGTGCACAAGGTTTGCTATCAGCGTCAAGGCAACGATTTTGGATAATAAAAGGAAAAATAATGGCCCGAAACGTTGTGCAAAATTGCGTGCGCTGCACCAGATCCAAGCCTAAATTATTCACTCAAGTGATGGGAAATTTGCCAGCAACCAGAGTCACTCCAGCTCGCCCGTTTGTCCATAGTGGAGTGGATTATTGCGGACCATTTTGGGTGCACTATAAAATTCGTGGAAAGAAGCCACACAAGGCTTACATCGCAGTATTTTCCTGTTTCGCAACAAAGGCAGTTCACCTAGAGGTTGTAACCGAATTGACGACCGAAGCATTTATCGGAGCGCTGAAACGCTTCACGTCTCGCCGCGGACGGTGTGACACTATCTATTGTGACAACGCAACCAATTTCGTCGGCGCAAGTAACAATCTGAAGGAGCTAAATGATGTCATCTTCTCAAACACCTCACGAGAAAATATCACGAGATCATGCAGCGACCGTGGAATAAACTTCAAATTTATTCCTCCTAGAGCTCCACATTTTGGAGGCTTATGGGAAGCAGCTGTTAAATCCGCCAAGCATTTGCTACTACGAAGTGTATCGACGGCATCACTGACCTACGAAGAACTCGAAACCATCGTCGTGGAGATCGAGGGAATTTTGAATTCCCGACCGCTTACCCCAATGTCAACAGATCCAGATGACCTAACAGCGCTAACTCCGGGACACTTCTTGATAGGCGAACCGTTAACTTCACAGATAGATAGGAACAAGTCAGAATCCAAGGTATCCCTACAAACTAGATGGAAATTGGTGACACACCTTAAATACGAGTTCTGGAAACGTTGGTCACACGAGTTCCTTCACCAACTTCAGCAACGACACAAATGGAAGGGTCCAACTAGCACCATAGAGCCAAATACTATGGTAGTCGTCAAAGAAGATAACTTACCAGTGCTCCAATGGCCTCTAGGGCGAATTGTTAAGGAGTACAAGGGTGACGATGGCTTAGTAAGAGTGTGCGACGTAAAAACACAAAGGGGCATATTTAAAAGAGCAATTCAAAGACTGGCACCATTATTCTCGGCAGATCATGACGACATCGAAGTAGATCCAGAAGAGCAACCAGTGCCAAAAAGGAGAAGAATAATACCAGCAATCACTAATGGTTTGGCATTGCTAGTCACAATAATGATGTTACCAATAATATTGGGATCTCCAGTGCAAGTTAATCGTTTTGGTTCAAAACTTGGCATCCACTTCGAAAATATAGGATCAGTTGCTATTTCATCTACCGAATGGAACTTGCTCGTATACTACGATCTGAAACCATATTGGACAGAAGCATCAACGCTGTTCAACGGTACCAGCACCCTACGTCAACTTTGCCGAAAGATTAAACAAAACTACACTTGTAGTCATCTAACTGACAGCTTCGATCGACTTGAAGGAGAATTGCGTGTAGATAATAATCTGATAAGAAGCAGTCGCAACAGGAGAGGGGCAGTAAATCTCGTTGGAAACCTTGCACATACACTATTTGGCGTGTTAGATTCAGAGTATTCCAAAAAGATGTCAAGGACAATATTAAACGTCAAAGAAAACGAGTCCAATCTGCTACATCTGCTGAAGAATCAAACATCCATCATTGATTCCACTGTCAACATCATAAAGCAGGATCAGATAGCGGTTAAGACAAAATTTGATGACTTTGACCAACAAGTGAATCAAATGTGGAATCAATTGCAGAAAGAAGACGAAGAGCTACAACAATCGAAATTGTTGGAACTATTCAACGCTCTGGCAATTCAACTAACTCTAATCGCAACCGATTTACAACGTACACAGTCAGCTATACTGGATGTTCTCACAGACACTCACCATGGTAAATTCAATCCGCTACTTTTAACTCCCGAGCAGTTGCACACCGAAGTTGACAAAATTAAACTCCACCTGCCATCATCATTAGAACTACCTGCAAATCAAGAGGACTTAATACAACTGTATAGGATAATGAAGGTCAAGGGAGGACTCACTCAGGACCATGTTGTGTTTAAGATTACATTACCGTTGGTGGAACATGACCGATTTGAACTCTTTCTGCTCATTTCGGTACCAAATTGGATCAACAACACTATGGTGGCAATTGATACATGCACCACCTTTCTAGCCACAAATGCTGCTCGCGATCAATACCACCGAATTAGCTCCGACGACTTTGCATCATGTGAGCGAATCAATCAAATTGAATACGTATGTTCAAATGTTCCAATCCGGTACAGCTATGAGGCTGAGATGTGTTCCTGCGAAATCAATTTGTTTAACAACAACACTCAACCAAATTGTAAACTTAAACCTGTGGCCAATAACATTACGTGGCTACCATTGAAGAAAAAAAATCAATGGATTTATGCAATTCCGTCAACTTCACGAGCCACTGCAGTCTGCGGCAAGGAAATCATACCGTTGACACTGAAAGGCTCAGGACTACTGACACTTCAGCCAGAATGTGTGCTGAAACACAATGCAATCTCAATACAAGGGCAAGAATCCGTGTCCAGTGCGTTAACAGCATCACGCACAAGCCTAGGAAAAATTACAGAATTATCTAATAGTGAACAAATAACCCCACTATTGCAAAAAATCAACGCGATCACTTACACAACACAACTGAAGAATCTCACAGAATTACACAATGCTCTGGCCAAGGAAAAACTGATGACACTGCACAAAATTCAACTACCAGACTATTACCACCATGCGGTCAGTTATACCGCACTGTTCCTGTCCGTGATACTTTTAATTACTGGGCTCATATGGAAAATACGAAGTCAACGTGGCGTCAATGTACCAGAAATCATCACGTCAACAGATACGGTGCCTCAGCCTCGCCCTCGCCACCAACCAATAGAGAATCTTATATAGGTTGAGCTGTGCTCAACGCGCGGGAGAAATGTTAATTGCATTAACAGTTGATGTGCAAACCTCAGTGGGAGGTATGTAACATTCACACTTTTAATGCATAACATCTTCTTTTGCATACAATTAGGCTTGTGTTAAGCAAACCTTGCCAGCTTAACGATGGAATTTGCATTGTTGACAAAAACTCCAATATATACTACATCAGCGAAGGCATTGCACTGGATGAAACATGATATCAAGTGCAATACGCTGAGAAACTCAATTCAAGGCCAGCTTGCAAATTTGTCAATAATGCACATTTCATGGTTATGCTGTCAATTCAATAATACCTAATATGTATAGCCAAATTATATGTAATATATGTATATAGAAAATGAATAAATACCCACGATTGGCACATCCAAAAGTCAGTCAATCAGTAAGAGTTAACTGTGAGTCTTTTCATTTTAACTTAACATTGATTGATTCTCCTTCTCCGACACCAAGGTTTATGTGCCTGTTGTCAAACCCACCATCAACTCGGTACAAGCACCGCTGTTGACATTAGGTCCTTTTTCAACGATACCAAGGTTTACGTGCCTGGTATCAACTTTATAATCAACTCGGTACAAGAACCGTTGTTGAAATTCAGCTGTTAAATTTAGTTTAACACACCTAATTATTGTGCAGGTGTCATTTGAGCCACAATGCTACTGCACGCGCAGACTGCATATTCCTTGTTGTTGTTGTGGGTACAAACGTACGGATACATACAAATATACTTTGCATATTAAACATTATGTTACAGTTGAAGGTTGTGCGATTGATATTTATATGAATTCGTACAGCTACTTTTCGACTTTACCCAAGAGAGTGCTATCTCTCTCATCATGGAGTACTAGAGGAGGCGAGCACGCCAACCAAGCTGAGGGTAGTATTCAATGCATCTCAGTAGGGCAGTGCAGCGCGCTCTCTGTATGATTGTCTGCATGTAGGCCCCAAATCACAAAATTATGTATCTACCATTATTCTGAAATGGCGCATATATAGCTGACATCGAAAAGATGTATCGCCAGATTTTGGTCGATGAACAAGATGCTGACCTACTTCGAATTATGTGGTTCAAAGCAACATTGGAAAAGCTTATTGTCTTAGAACTGTGAACAGTTACATATGGAATTAATTGTGCCACGATTCTGGCTATGCAGGTGTTGCACGCACTTACAAATAAACGGCAGTGGTTTCCAAATGCATCACAGACTGTAGTGGAAGGGCTCTATGTAGACGATGTATTATCTGGTGCCGAAAATGTAATGTTAGCCTCTATCCAATGCATAGAGTTGAAAGCGCTCCTACAAGCAGGTGCTTTTATGCTGCGGAAGTTCAACTCTAACGAAAAGCAGTTTCTACAGCAACTACGGTCAGATGAGGGTGAGTATAAATATTGCATGTGATCTAAAATGTGACGGTGACATTTAAACTCTAGAAATAATGTGGCACCCGCTAAATGATGAATTGGCTTACAAAGTTTATCTCGAGCCTTCTAAGCAAAGGTTTGTAAGGCGGGATGTGTTATCTTACATCGCTCAATTCTACGATCCACCTGGATTAGTAGTCCCAGTTACCATACCGGAGAAAATCCTTTTCCAAAGCCTTTGATTAACTGGACTCAACTGGAGAGACACGCTCCCAGCTACCATTGAAGAACAATGGGTAGCTTACCGGTCACAACTGATGTCCATATGAGATGTTCATTTATTAACTGCAAAAATCCGAGACGCCCTACTGAAGAAACTGACGATTCCCAGACTCGAACTCTGCGCGGCATTATTAACCGCCAAACTAAGGAAAAGGGTCCAGACTGCGTTAGGCATCTGGGATATTACGACGTATGGTCAGACTCAACTGCTACGTTGTGGTAGCCAGACCTGTCTTACAAATGAATTTGTAGCAAACCGAGTTCAACAGATCCAGGACCTGACATAGTCGTGCGAATGGCGATATGTCGCTACAGCACCCAACCCTGCTGACTGTGCTTGCAAAGGCATAACAGTGACACAACTCATTATAAATCCACTTTGGTGGCATGGAGCAGCATGGATATCGGAAAAGGAGGCAAAGTGGCCATACGCCTCTACGACAACACCCAAGATCATCCCAGAAATGAAGCAGCTGCATCGTACCGGTAGATTCTTGCATCTTGGAATGTTTCTCAATATTTGACAAGCTAGTTGCCATCACATCCTGGTGTTGGCAATTTATCCATTGTAAGCTGAAGAAGCAGTCTGAACTGTACAGATTCATTACATGAAGCGACAGCCGATGCGCTTTTAGCTCTTGGATGAAGCGCGTACAGAATAATGCTTATCACACGGACATTACTATGATGCATAATGACATATCGGTTCATCGACACAGTAAACTGCCCAAGCTGCACCTATTTGTGGTCAACGAAGGGTCTCTGAGACTCGGCAGACGACTCGTAAGCGCCAATATACCTTATAATGAATATAGTTGGCAGACAGCCCTAATAGTGAGAGATGCACATCAACGAACGGTGCACGGAGGCACACAATCAACTTTGCATTATGTCCGGTGGCAATTTTGGGTCATCAGTGGTGAAACTACCGTTAAATGAGTGGTCCGGAAATGTGTACAGTGTTTTCATCAAAAGAGCAAACCACACACTCAGCTCATGGGGAACCTTCTTACAGCTCGATGCAATCCAACATACCCAATCTTGCATGCAGGCGTCGATTATGCTGGGCCGTTTTACATATGCATCACCAAAGGAAGAGATTATAGAAGTTAGAAAGGTTACATCGACCTATTTGTTTGCTTAGCAAGTCGCGCTATTCATCTTGAACTAGTCAGCGACCTCACCACACAAGCGTTCATAGCAGCGCGTGGATTATGCTCCGATCTGTATAGTGATTGCGGTACGATGTTAGTCGGAGCGAACGCTTTCTTAAAGGAAGAACCATTTGCCTATCAACCGTACGTGATGGATTCACCCAGGTAGCAACTCACAAAATAAAAAATGGGATCGCGGATCACCAAGCTTTTTACATTAACAAACACACAACCACAAGAAAAATCAACGGAACACGGTGAACAGCCAGTCTGAATGGATCTGTGACCTCCGTATGGAGATGAAGTGGTGAGAATGTTCAAAATATTTTGGATATGACCACACACCCTGTAACTTTTTATTTGTACTCGCGAGAGTGGTAGTGTCGGGGTATACATACTGGTATATGCATGAATAACTGTTTTGTGTTGAACTTATGAGAATGCTTGAACATGTTCTTTAATAAAGTAAGGTATAGTTAATATGGACATAAATGTGTACATCACATATTTATTTCATTAATATGTACTGTACTCGTTTCCCCGCGCAATCATTTAAAATTTCTGAAACAGAAATAATTAGCAGATGCTCAATTATTGAAAAACATTTTGGCAGATCTTCTAGATAATTCGGACACGCCACTATCCCTTCCAGCGACCTTTGAATGAAAAGCAATTTTTTCTCAAGTAGATATTATGCCTTTAGAAAGCAACAGCGCAACAATAACAAACCTTCCGAGGAATCGAATCTGGGCCTTCAGTTAATACTTTGGATCATCCAAACAACTACTCTAACTGCAGGGGGTGAGTTGATCCGGAAAAGTCTGTCCATGTGCTGCCTCATTCCACCGAACTCTAAACTACTGTCTCTCATTTTTGCACCTCTTTTTTTTGTTAACTTTGGCTCAAGTATTCGCTATTAACACGTTAAGTGTCAAACCTGTTCATACCAAAAGTTTAAGGTATCCTCTATATAAGTTTAAATTATTTTTAATATGAAAGTCTTTCAGGATTCTATGTTAATAAATGCACATTGTATGTGCAATATGCCGCCGAAATTTACTAAAACAATGTATCATAATGTTTTTTATTAACTTTTTTTAAAATGTTCTATTTTCAAATATCCATGTATAGTATACTATATACCATACAATATATACTATACTTTTTCTAGTAATTGCTAGATAAAAATTCCAGAAATGCTTTATTTTTAATATGGTCTCGTGCCTGTTTGTGTTATCAGGTACAACTAAATTTATGCTAAATGCAACTCTCTTGAAGATACAGAAGATGCTGGGGAAATTAAATACTTTTGTCTAGTTTCAGACAAAACTGGACTATACGGCTGACCGCCCAACATTTTAAATGATTTGCCGTCCTTGATTGATCCAAATATTGCATTAATTCATTTGGCATAAAATTGGAAATATTCTGCGATTATAAAGGTGCTTGTAACGAAAGACGACAGAACCATGCTGTTGAACTCATTTAGACACTTCTTTCTCACATTTGTTAACCTTAGTATAATCCTAGAATATTTGACTTTCGGATAATATAAGTGAGACGAAGTATATTTTTTGTCCTTAGTCTACTATGGATTCATAATTGGGTTGCGTTCAAAAACTAGGTAAGCAATAACAAAAGTTTCACAATGATTCTGTAAAATTCAAAAATATCGTCATATATCCCAACATTTAATATGGACATACAACACCAAATCGATATGTCGTAATATAGAAATGAAAATATCGAAATTTCCATATAACGATATTTTCCCGCATCCCTAGGTCAATGACGACGTCGTACGCTGCAGCCCCGTTGTCCTGTGAGTCGAGCCTTCCCGTGTGTAGGGTGCGATGTGTTCGACTGCTGTTCGTTCAAAAGTTGACAGCTTGTCGACAATGCGTGCTCAGACGATGTAACTTTCGTTCCAAAGAATCACGTAGAAAATATTTTTATCTTGCGACAATTTTAGCTATGCGGTGCTGCTGTTCGATAACGGGTCACGTGCGCAATCCGCTCGCCACCTGCGGAGCTCCTCTTCTGTCAATGTGGAATCAAGATTGAATTCAGTGGTGTAGATCACCAGTTGTTCCTTCCGCAGAGAATACTCCCACCCTGCCTTCACCATCATGTGTCAAAGCGTTGTTTATGGTGAAAGAAGTATGGGTTTTTTTTAAGTCCTTGCTCGGGCGCCACTGTGATGACTCACATTTGCTGGGGTAGTGTTGAGGACCGTATTTGTTTATCCTCGAGGAGGTCCTCTCGCTGCTTGTCTGGGCGTGCGTGTTCCTGCAAATCTAGAATCACTCTTCACAAAATGAATCACTACATACACTTTTAGTTTTAGAACAACAAGAACAATTATTCTTAAAATACTAATTCTTATATACTATTTACAAACAGCACTTTCAGTCTGTGTTCCAGTTCCGCACCTGTTAATTGGTGTCAGTTGGTCAAGCCAACTGACCTACGGTAAAAGTGTCCACGGTGCATTCTAAATTTCAATGCTCTTCGTTGATTCGACTGCGGAACTGTAACACCATAAAAGTTTACATAATCATTATTACATAAATTTTAGTTACTTATAATACTTGCACCTTAAAGATATGTGCTTTCTTACTTGACTTAATTGCTTAAAGCTAACCACACCAAATGTGTAGTTTCTATTAGGAGTCGGTGCTGTGAGTCAACTACTCTCAGGCAGCTGGATTCTAACTCACAACATCCTTCCCCTCTTTCGAAAAGAAGTTAGTGCAACTAATTTCAATTAAATCTTTACAATATTTTTCCTGCACAGCAAACAATTATGTGCATCGATTTAACTCTATAGTACATACATATAATTTGTTTTTTTTTTTTCTAAAAACTGCCTTATTTGGGTTCTATCGCGGTTTTCTTTTCTTTTTTTGTTACTCTTTTCTTTTCCATCTTTTTTTTCTCTCGCTTTTGTTTTCTTTTGTAGTTTTTTTTAATTTTTGTTCTTTTATTTTTATCAATCATATTTTTGTTGTTCCCCTTTTTATATTTTGTTCCTTCATTGACTCTTTTCTCATTGGCGTATATGCAAACATCTATACAAAAATACACTTCTATTCTATACCTAAAATCTTACAATATACTGCGACCTCTGCTACCTGCTGGTCCAGTTGACTGCCGTCGTTGTTGGAGTGAAATCCCCCGATGAACTCTGCAGACCCCTCCCTTCTTTCTGGGCCGGTACGTACAAAGATGATGCAAGCTTGTGCGACTAGATGCGCTTCTGACAAAGTCAAAATAAATATTCGATATTCGCTTAGTCAGTGACAGTGGATATTTTCTCATTGGAAGTTAGTTACGAAGTTAGCCGATAAAGCTTGGCTATGTTATGCTCGATCTTTTAGTGGTTAAAACAATTTTTTGCTCCAGGAGATTATTCTGCGAAATTAATTGAACGATGGTAGTTGTGGCTGTTATTGTTGTTGTAGCCGTTTCTCGCTAAAATTACGTAGTAACCTCGGGTTTTGGCTAAAATTATCTCTTCTTCTTTCTAGACAATAATACAATATACTCGTACATACTGACATATGCATATGCAATTTTACTTGTCAGATAGAGATTCTTGTATTCAACATTCACTATCTCAATTTTTTCATAAGCTTAAATCGTAGTCATCTCGCTCATGGGAAGTTGGAAGCTCTTCCACTCTTTCATATAAAAATGAATTCTCACTAATTTCGTTTTCATTTTCTTCCAACCAAAAATTATCTCGGGACATCATCGTTGTGAATTTCGTATTTATTACGTTGCGGCTTACTGATTAACCTTCCTCCACGTCTTCTCACTGCTTCTTATTCAGTCAGATTTTTATTCGCTGCTCTTGCATATCATCTATGGGTCTCCTGGATGTTGGTTAAACTCCTACTCTGCCTTTGACAATGCAGGAAGTCCCTTCCCGGTTCATGCTGCACAAAATTGAACCATCCAGATGTCCTTGTCTGCTCACCAACGTCTGAATATCTAAAAACCATACACTTATACATGTATCGGACTTGCCGAGTTTTATTTAGTCTTAGGTAGGTAGGTAGGTAGGAGTGGCCGCCCAGTTTGCCAAAAGCACACTTGAGCACACATAATGGCCCATTGTGATACCACGGTGTGGCGCCGTTCAAGCACTGACTAAAAATTTCCCATACTTGGGATGGTGATAGTCAGCGCAAGGACAGCGCCTGGAAAGGCACGACTCCCCCGCCATGTTTCAGGAAACCATCCTGATACTTTGATGAACCTGGCTATGTCCCTGATATTAATGGATGACAGCTCGGTCAGGCTTGTAAGAAATAGGGCACCAAAGGTGCGAATTCTTCTTCTGCTGAAGGAGGGGCAGTGACATAAGATATGGAAAACCGTCTCGTCCTCCTCCTCGAAGCCACAGCCTCGGCAAAAGTCATTTGAGGGTAGGCCCAGTCTTTCTGCGTGCTGTCCCATTATGCAGTGGTCGGTCAAAACCGACACAGTTGTCGACAGTGATACGCGATCAAGTCGAAGAAGTTGATTGGTTCTGTTTTTGTCCATGCTTGCCCAAGTTAGTCTAGCCGTGTGGCAGGATTCCTCGTTAGCCCTGGATTTGTAGGCGTCAGCCAGATATTTCCGTTTGACTTCGAGCTTGGCTGTTGCCAGTGGAATGCCGATGTTTACAGAGGGGTGAATGTCGTGCATTAGCGTGCCTGCCTTGGCAAGCTCGTCCGCCTCGCAGTTTCCCGGGATTTCGCTATGTCCGGGAACCCAGACTAGGTGCACGCGAGAGTAACTTGCGAGCTCATTTAAAGATGTTCGACATTCATGAACTAGTCTTGATGTGGCCGTGGAGCCAAAAAGAGATTTAATGGCGGCCTGGCTGTCTGAGAAGATAGATACGTCCACTGCGCCGATATCACTACTCAGCATCCATTTGGCTGCGTGGTAAATGGCCGTGACCTCAGCTTGAAAAACGCTGCAATGGTCTGGGAGACGTAGGGAGATGTTTAAGTCCAGCTTGTCGGAATAAATACCGCTGCCGACTCTACCTCCAAGCTTGGAACCGTCGGTGTAGATTTCGACTGTTTCACCGACGATTCGGTTTTCTGAGGTCCAGTCGCTTCGACTTGGAATAGTGAGGTCGAATTCCCTGTTCAAATCGGGATAGACCGACATATAATCGATAAAGTTGGGGACAGGTGGGTCCTGATTCAGAATTGAAGCATGGCCTGTCAGGGTTATGCGCCAGTGCGAAAGAGCATTAAGTCTAATCGCTGTCAGCTTGGCTTGTTGCTTAACCAGGATCCCCGAGGGGAGCCAGTGCAGCATGGCAAAAAGGGCTTTCGTAGGTGTGCTACGAAGAGCGCCAGTGATCAGTAGAGCAATGGATCTTCTGATTTTATCAAGGGGTTTGATATTACAGGCTTTTTCGAGAGCTTGCCACCAGAAGACCGACCCGTATAACAGATTTGGTTCAACGATGGCCGTGTAGAGCCAGAGCACGACTCGAGGACGAAGTCCCCATCGTGCACCAACTGCTCTTTTACAGCAGTATATAGCGCATGTTGCCTTACGTGCCCTCTCAGCTAGATTGGCTTTCCAATTAAGCTTTGGGTCGAGAATCAGGCCTAAGTACTTAACGTGTGTGCTCAAAGAGAGCGGAGTGCCGTTTAGACTAGGCATTGTAAACTTTGGAATTTTGTACTTCCTAGTGAAAAGCATAGTCTCGGTTTTGGATGGGTTAACCTTAAGTTCGAATTCGCGACACTAGTTCGACACAATAGAGAGGGAATAGTTCAGTTTTTCGGAAAGAGTTTGAGGGAATTTGCCGGATGCCGCGATTGCTATGTCGTCCGCATAGGCTATCACTTTGCATCCAGTAGATTCCAATCTCACCAGTAGTGTGTTAACTGCCAGGTTCCAGAGGAGTTGTGATAAAACACCCCCTTGTGGCGTGCCCCTGTTAACCACCCTCCTGGTTTGGGCACTGCCGATCGTGGAATTGATGATCCTAGATTTTAGTAGAAGCTCTATAAATTTAAGAAGACCTGAATTCAGGTTAAGGTTATAGAGTGCGGAAATGACAGCGTTGGGGCATACATTGTTGAATGCTCCCTCGATGTCCAGAAATATGGCAAGTGTGAATTCCTTGAACGCCACGGATTTGTCAACTTGAGAAATCAGAGAATGAAGTGCTGTTTCAACCGATCTGCCTTTAGAGTAAGCGTGTTGAGATACAGAGAGAAGGGTTGATCGATGTCCTGATATGTAGGTCAAGAGCTCTTTCTAGAACCTTAAGAAGAAAGGATGTTAGACTTGTGGGTCTGTAATCCTTAGGTTTGGTGTGTGAGGCCTTCCCAACTTTTGGTATGAAGACGACCCGAGCCGTGCGCCAGCGTAAGGGAATATATTGCAATCTGAGGCTTGCATTATATATTTGTAGCAGCCATGGAAGGATAATCTCTTCCCCATTTTGGATATCGGCAGGAATGATGCCGTCCGGTCCGGGGGACTTGTATGGCTAAAGGTTTGAATGGACCACTCAAGGTGACTTTTTGTCACTTGGAATGTGGGGAGGCTATCATGGGAAACCTGCTCCACCTGGTAGAGTGCTTGATCCGCTGAGGCTAAACTCCCTGGGAAGTGGGTGTCTAGCAGGATATCAAGGGTTTCGGCTCTTGAGTGAGTCCAGCTGCCATCTGGTTTTTGGATACAGTCAAGGGCTTTGTTAGAGGAGTGGAGAATTTTACGAAGACGGCTAGCCTCGGACGTCGATTCAATGCTTTCGCAAAATTCCCTCCATGACGCTCGTTTCCCTCGCCTAATGGCGTATTTCAACTCTTTTTGTTTATTTTTGAAAGGGGCCCACTCAGCTGTAACTTTAGCTTTGTTGAAAAGCATTCTACAAGTTTTGCGAAGACTTGCAATTTCCGAGTTCCACCACGGAGGTTTAGGTTTGCCCCGTGGTTCGGGAGTGATGCAAGAAATATGAGTGGCTTTTTTAAAAGCTGTGGTCAGATCTTCGACCGCCCGATCAATGTCGGGACAGTTGTGGATAATAGGGGGAGTCGTTGCTAAGCATGACCCCAGTTTGAGCCGGAAAAGAGGCCAGTTCGTGTTTTTTCTATTGACTGAGAGATTCTGTATTGCCTGTAGTCTCCCTCAAGTCAATGTCAAAGGTGATATAGCAGTGGTCCGAAAAGGAGCATTCCTGTGAGACGAACCAATTGCTTATCATGTTGGAGTAGTTATCGCTGACGAGGGTGATGTCAAGCACTTCCTTCCTGACGGATGTAAGGAAAGTCGGCTCATTTCCCCGGTTAGCAATGCGTAAGTTATTTGAAATGATAAAGTCGAAAAGACACTCACCTCGATCATTTGTGCCGGAGCTGCCCCATATTTCGTGATGGGCATTGGCATCGGCGCCGATAATTACCGGAATCTGTTTCTGGTGGGCTACAGCAACCATTTGCTTCAGTAAGTCTGGTGGCGGGGAGTCGCCATAGTCATGAGCCATGTAGTTCGAGGAGATCCAGAGGGTCCGTGGACCCATTTCAATGACCATGGCCACATTGTCTTTGTCACTGAATCTAGGGAGTAAAAGAGCGTTAACGCTGTTTTTTACCAGAATGCAGGATCTTGGTTTACCTTGATCCTCGATATATACCATACGATATCTGTATGCATTGAGTCCAGAAACCCGGTCATTTATGACCCAAGGTTCTTGGACGAGAATGAGCTCCTCCCCTATATCCGAGAGGCGGAGAAGCAGGGCTGCCGAGGCAGTTTTCAAATGTATCCACCAGCCGCATCCGTGTCCATGTGGTCGAAGAATTCTCCGACCATTTCGGAAGTTGAGAAGCGGCTGCTTCTGGTTGTAACGGAGCACATACTCTCATTGTCACTACCCGACAAAGGGGTGAGAGCCGGGCCCGAGCAGCTAGGCTCTTTGGCAGTGGCTTGTGGGACAGCACCAGCTGGGTGAGGCTGTTGAGGGGCTTGGGCATCGCACTTGTAGATGCGGAGAGTGATGGCTCCAAAGCCACAATTAATCACCCCCTCGCGGGAGTTGATGGGAACAACGGATTGCTCGTTCAAAATGATGGTGACCTCACGCAAAGTGCCTTTGGGGTCACCAACTTTCGCGACCTTCCAGCCATCGGTGGGAAGATCGGTGTTGCTGAACTTGAGGATCTTTAAGATTGCCTCGGGCTCAGAGGGCTAGGCAGGAAGCCATGTTTTGGAGCGAGGGCGATGGGGAACCTGGTCCAAAGGTACAGCGTTGAGCTGTGCACCCGGCCATATCTCACCTACTCTATTGATCGATACCTTGTATAGATCCGCAGAGCGTTGGTCCGAGCAAGATACGATCACCGCAGCTGGGTGAAGGACCAGGGTTGAGGGACATAACCTCAACGAATATTGGTAACAGTGCCATTTCGACCTGTCTCCAATTGGCAGGGGTAATGGTCCCATCGGCATTGGCAGAGTCGACCACAGCCCATGTGAGGCTCTCTTTCACAATCTCACTAAGCGGTTTGGAGAGCTTAGGCTTGGGAGTAGCCAGCCTTACGCGCTTAGGGATGCTTTGGGTGGATTGGCCCGGGCGATCGGCTGATCTCTGCCTCTTGGGGTTACCGGCTGCTTGTGCAGTGGAGGAGTGGACACGCACATCAGCGTGTGCTTTTGCCCACTCAAGCTTGCCCTTGTGGTATTCTGACAGTTGAGAAGGTTCTGAAGCGTTGAGCCTCGTCAAAATACGGTAAGCCGCTCTACGCGTCCTGTACGCCCTTGTACTCGGGTTCACGTTGGTAGGTGCACCTGAAGGAGGAGCGGTACGGGGGGCAGTTTCCATCGACTTCGAGGCGTTTGCTGAAGAGGGCTTAGGCGGAGCGACTGCTGCTGGTTTGTGAGTCAATACCCTAGCAGCCGCTGAAGAGCCTGGGGACAGCGAAGAGCTCTTGGGTGGCTTATTAGCCGAAGCTGTGGTGCTTGTTGAAGGGGCAGTGCTTATGCTGCTTGTCTTCAAACCAAGGGCGGGGGTGTTGCTATTGGGCATTTGCCTAGCCAGGGTTTTGCGCGTCCCTGAGGGGATATGCGCGGAAATTTTGTTTGTGTTTGTGTTTTTATTCTTTGTTGTGTCCATGCAATAAGAGTCCCACTCAAAGCCGCTATCTCAGTCCGAACGTGTGGTCACTAAATATGGTCCCATGGTTATCTGTGCAAGCAGGGAGGCCATGCGAGGGTTGGCACAAGCCCTTATGGGGTCAAGTGCTCAGAGCCAGACCAGTGCTAATCGGGAGTTCCACTCAACCGAACCCACACTACCGACCTAACGGTAACAGACGTCGAACGTACTTTGAGGCCTGCCAAGGTTTTAACGGGACGGGGGCAGCTGCAACCTTAGACTGGAGCCGTTCACACTCAAGTTTCACCTTGGTGCTACCGTGACAAAAGACAGCTAGATCCAGATAATTACAGCTACCAGCCCAGGGCAATCAGAACAGTTACATTGGTCCAAAGAGAAGTCCGGGGACGAAGGATGGGGGTCGTGCCAATTGGTGCTACTGAACTCCCATGCAAGAAAACAGCACCACCTGGGGGAGTGTAGACCATTTAGCGTAACCCAGGGTGCACCGCGTGGAGGCGATCTACATTACACCCCTAATTAGTCTTGCTAGCTATTCCATTCATTCAATTTTTAATATTTTTCCTAACGTAAAAAGTAAATTGTATTTAAATTTATATATTGCATAACTACTACGTTTTAACAAACAAACTATAAATAAGTAACAAAAACCATTTTCTTTACAAATATTATTAATTAACTATGATACAATTTTCTTTAAATTGTAAGCGGCATTCAAAATATAAATTCTTCTCAATGAATATACATTTTATAATAATTTGATTCATATATAACAATTATTTACTATATTAAATTACATGCCGCCCAAAAAAAAAAATGTTTATATCAATTCTGGGCAAAACTAGTTGCCCATCTTACATAAGCGAGTATATAAAAGATAAACCCGCTCATGTGCAAAAATTGTCCATTGCATGACTGAACTTTTCATTGCATATACTACTCTATATATTTAAATTTACTACTAGCCTGGTATGTATATATCCGTTAAGAAGTGTATTTCCCTACACCATGTAACCTGTTCTTACATACATCCAAGGTTAAAATGTTGGCATCCTTGCTGTCAATCCTACCGTTATTACCTAATTTGTTCTGGTAAGCTAAATACATTGTTCTAATTCAATATATACTCGTATATACATTTGAATTCCCCACACGCTAATTTCCTAAGCGATAAACCGAAAAACCTATATATACTTACATATCGCCTGCTGCAGTGTGTAAATATCTGTAGATTCCCACTTTCCCATCGTATGTCTATATACTCACTTTTTTTAAATATTCGTTCGTACATTCACTCTGTATCTTATACACATATATACACTTACTTCACCAGCGGTTCCGTTGCCTGGCGTTAATGCTTACGCGTCGAATTTCCGTGCATGAACTGCAGTATGTATGTATATTTTAAGCTTAAAAAACATTCTCCTCTATGGTGCCTCATTCGGCTACAGTTCCCAATAAGCATATTTTCATAGCGCCAATTTTATTCACCCGAGTTTAAGTGGCACACTTCTACTGGCATTGACTTTCAAAATCGGAGCTGTGTGTGTTATTTGATATACACACCAGTGCCGGATTAGCCACGTAGCAAAAGTAGCAAATGATACGGGCCCCGCGCTCCAACGCCTGTCTGACCGTAATAAAAAAATATTAATTTAGATAGGAGCGTAAAATATCTTGCATGACTTAAACGCGAAGCGCTTAGGCTATGTTTCATTTCCTCTTGAAAATCTAAAACTCTATTTCGTCACATTAAATCGTAAAAATAAGTAGGCATTTTACGAACTTTTTAACGTTAATGTTCTAATGTTTAATTATAATCGATATATTTAGACTAGCATCTATACCACATTTCTACCCTTCCAGCGGCCAGATTTTTATTTTTTTATATAGGTATACATTTATTTTAGGTGTAGCCATAGAATATACCAAGAAGGTAAACGAACCAAAAATTGCTGCTTGTATGGATTAGTCTGACAGCAGCTAAGCCATTGTCAGTTTGTGTTTTAATATGCAAATATCAATTCTCCCCCATTTTCTGCCATATTGCGGCGAATTCATGTTTGTATGAGCGTTTACCTTCTTGGTGTTATTCTATGGGTGTAGGTATAATACCTACCACGAGAAACGTTGGTATCAAAATCTACAACAATAATTTTAAATTGTACCACATTTCTAAAATTGAGCGCTGGCCACACCACAAGTTATGTGTTGTACTACTTTCACTTATGTGTTGTACTACTTTCGAGCTAGTCTTAAATCGAATAAATAAAATAGGATTCTATTGACTATCAAACAATAAGAAATTGCTATACATTTACCTTTGGCACAACGTAAAAAACTTTTAAAGGCACTTTAGATGTGAGCCATTCTTGAGAAAAGTTGTTTTGACATTGCTTTGAGTACTGTTTTCGTGCGTGACGTAGCGCTGTGTGCAACTCATTCAATTATCTTTTTTAAAACACAATAGAAGAGTTTTTGTATGTACAAAGGCAAAAATATCAACGAGAATAACTTCACTTAAGATAAGATATTTGTCTGACTATAGGTAACATGAGCAGCAGATCTAGAAATACGGGTCGGCACTACGCTTCTGGAAGTGCTAAGCGTAAAGCAAAATATGAAAAGGAAAAAATGAACGAAGCTGTTCTATCAAAAACACGTAAGCTGATCGTGCCCCTCCCCTACAGGCCCCGTGCTGGCTTAATCCGGCACTGATACAAACGCACATGTTTACGCTGTTATACTTGCGTTTACACTTGAAAAACACTGTTAACACATGTCTTTAGTTGTGTGGTCTAATGTGGAACAATTTCAATAAATCATTATGTAGCTTTTTATTCTTGCCCTTAATCGTTACGACTGTTGTAACTGGGCTTCGGATCTCTGCTACCATATACGGACCTATCCACACAGGTGAGAATTTGTTTCTCCTAGCTTGATTCCTCATGAGTACCTGATCACCCACGTTCAAAACGACTGGGTTTAGTACCTTGTTATAGGCCTCCCTGGCTACTCGTTTAGCACAAGCCTGGTTTTCTCTGACCAACTCGTGCGCTCGCTGTAGCTGATACTTTTGCACTTTATTCGGGTCATCAGCATTGTACACTGGCGCACATTTGCGCTTCAGATTTGCTGGCATGTTAAAATCAAACCCGTAGAGCGTCCTGAACGGGGTTTGCTGCGTTGATACATGTACCGTATTATTGTGTACATGCATTGCAGTAGTCAACCATTTATCCCAATTCGAGCCGTCTTCCTTGGCAAAACTGCGCAAGTACTCGGCCAGAGGTCGATCACTGCGTTCCAATGAGCCATTCGCCTGTGGATGATATGGTGTTACATGCAATTTCTTGATTCCCAGCATTTTACACGTTTCTGAGAATAGTTTCGATACAAAATTTGAACTATTATCGGTTATCAAAACCTTAGGTATGTTGTACCGTGCTACAATTTCGTGAAAGAATGCCTTGGCCACCGTACTTCCTTCAGCATCGGGCATAGCCACGCATGCCATATACTTTGAGAAATCGTCTTGGAACGTAAATATATATTTATTTCCCGAAACTGCCTCAGGTAAAATACCTACAATATCCATATGAACTTTAAAAATGGCTGTTTTGGTGTTAACACCATTGGCATCTTTGTTATCCTTGAACTCTTGTTGGCCTGGCATTTTGGGCAACTCTTTACATATTTTTTAATGTCTTTGAGCATACCTTTCCATCCGTATACTCGCCTAATTCTGTCATGCGTTTTCCAGAATCCCAGGTGTCCACCTAGGGGTGAATCATGAAAACCCTTTAACACAGCCTGGATATCTTTTTTATCCTCCAGCCATTTCACATTGCTGGCTGTTGGTTCATTGGCATCGAAACCAGCATTGCTAACATCTCTTGTCGAATCACTTTTATTTTCTTGCATTCTCTCGGCCTTCTCCTTATCTGACCGTGCTTTGGCCCTCGTTTCCACGACTGATACCTTCTGTGCCTGCGGTACTCTGCTGAGTACGTCCGCATTCAGATTCTTCTTCCCAGGTTTGAATATGATTTCAAAATCATACTCAGACAACTTGTGTGACAACCTGGCTAGCCTAGACGTTTGGTCTTTCAAATTGGCTATGCCTCTCAACGGCTGGTGATCAGTATATATTTTAAATGGGCGTCCTAGCAGATATGCTCTAAAATTCTTCGTAGCCCACATTATGGCTAGGAATTCCTTCTCTATTGTGGAGTATCTTTCCTCCGTATCGCTAAGCGCTCTGCTTGCGAATGCTATTGGCCGGTCATTACCGACTTCCCCTTGTGACAATACTGCCCCTAATGCTTCATTGCTAGCATCAGTGGTCAACAAGAAAGTTTGCTCAAAGTTGGGGTACGCCAAAATCGGTGGCGAGCTAATTATTTCTTTTAGCCTCTCGAATGCTTGTTGACAACTCTCTGTCCATTCGAACTTTGCTTCTTTTCGTCGTAGTTTATTCACTGGCAACGCAATTCCGGCTAGTCCTTCTACGAACTTTGTGTAATAGTTCACTAGTCCTAGGAATGCTTCCACTTCCTCTCTATTTCTCGGAACCGCTAAATTTTTAACGCATTCCACCTTCTGCGTGTCAGGCAGTGCTCTGCCTCTGAGCAACGAGGGCCTAAACAAACCACATCTCTTCGCAAAAATTGACACTTTTCCGTGTTCAATTTCCAATTGTGTTTTCGTAATTTCTGGAGCACCTTGCACAAGCGTTGCGAATGCTGCTGCAAGTTCTTCCCATAAATTACAATATCATCGAGATACACAAAACAATCAAACCCTTGCAAGCCTGTAAGCACATGGTTCATTAGCCGTTGGAAGGTATCCGGTGCTCCTGTTAAACCAAGCGGCATTCTGTTAAACTCATAATGCCCTAAACCGGTGCTGAACGCGGTTTTCTGCTTATCTTGGGTATCCACCAGAACTTGGTGGCAGCCACTCGCTAAATCAAGTGTAGAAAAATATCTACTATGCCCCAATTGATCCAGAATTTCTTCTATCCTTGGAATTGGGAACACCTGCTTGATAGTGGCGTCGTTCAATTTCCTAAAATCAACGACCATTCTCCACTTCTTCTGACCCTGAGCACCTCCCTTCTTTGGTACCAAAATTATTGGTGAGTTCCAAGGCGAAATAGTCGGCGAAATTATGTTATCCTTTAACATTCCTTCTACTTGCCTGTTTACCTCATCTTTGTGAGCTTGTGGCAATCTGTATTGTTTCTGGTTTATTGGTGGTTGGTCAACTCTAGTAGGTATTTCATGCTCTACCTCTGGTGTATACGTTAGCTGGTCTCCTTCCAGCAAAAATATGTAGTGGAATGACGTACAAATGGCTTCTATTGATGCCTTCTCTTCTAAATTTACGCTTGGGTCTAACTTCATTGATTCAAGCACCCTCTCCATTCTTTTCCTTATATCTACCTGCTTAATCTGATTAACCGATCTATAATTCGGTTCTTTAAAATTATCGTAGCTAGTGAACTTAGGCCTAAAATCCTTATCCATATAGTAGTCCTCTTTTGTTGCATTTAGTACGCAAGCGTACACCTTACCCTTTTCAACGTGCGTTATGGTAACTCCCATATATACGCCATCCGCTAGCTGCTGCTTTTGCAAAACAAGAGTCCTAAGTTTCGTGTTTACACACATAGTAACTATATTGGTTGACCTTGCATTCACTACCTCCATACAATTCTTAACCCTATACACGGTTCCTTCCTGCCATGACTTTAATGGAAGAGTAAGGATTCTATTCTTATTATCATTGTTCACTCCGAATCCTAACGTTCAGTTGGCTTCCGCCTGGTACCTGGGGCGCCATGTTGTCGGCCTATCTCTGCGTTCCATCGTTCGGTACGGTGCGAAAGCACGTGTTGTGCGGTGGAGAGCGAGAGAACAGTCGAGGCAGGTGCATATCGTATTTGTGCGGAAGCCATCTTTAACTGTTGGTATATTTTGGCGCGGGGCTACGAAGCAGCGGCAGCTGCTCTCTTTGCGCCGTATTCAGTCTGGTCTGGAGTTGCTGCAAGTGCAGATCGGCGCCCAATAGTTAATATTTAAAATACATTTTATATGTTATAAATCCTAAAATTAAATATATTTTTCTGAGCACAACATTTTGGTCCTTCGAGCCGGATAAGAATCCGGTTTTGGTAAGTGTCGATTATTTTAATTGAATTAAAAATATTATTATTGTAAATTAATTATAATTTAAATTTGATTTATACACAAATTGATTCTTTTTTGTGTTTCGGTTGGGTTTGCCGTGCGTTCGGGTGTTTGTGCTCTGTCGGCGCTGCTGACTATTAAAACCAATGCGCTGTTGTTGTCTTCGCTGCATTATCGCCGTTTTTAGGTACTGGTGGCTAATGCAGAAAGCAGAATAAGAAAAGTAGGTCAGTGGCTCGTGCGATCAGCTGCTGTCTCTATTTCTTTTGTGAAGCAGGGCCGGTTACGGGTAGCAATTGGTTTCCTGAACATTGTGGGCCCTTCGGTCGCAGTGCGTTTAAACGATAAGTGTTGGGCGTGGTTTCAGTGCGGTTGCGTTCGGAGGTGCATATAAGCCAATATTGAGCTGCGTTTGCAGGCGCATAAGTTCCGCAAAATGGTGGACTCGTATATTTCGGCGGCAGATGAACTTCTGATGTTCATAAGTCGTTTTGAACGGTGCTCGCCGGAGAGTCAATCCATTATATCACTTCAACTTGATGAAGCAGAATTGGATGCTCGGTGGGCTCCGCTTAAAACTGCAAAACTGCCATGTCCGAGGCGCGGGTCATGATAGACGGTGAATCACTGTTAGAGTCAATCGGACAGCGGTTCGAGTCAAGCTTTGATACTTTTAAGCTGGGTCGTATTTTGATCGCGGAAGTGAGACAACGTTTAGAGCAGGCAACTCCCGTTCCTACTACAGGGGAGCCATTTTTATCATTGGCGCACAGCATCCACGCACCCCCTTGTGATATCCCTCCCTTTGAAGGGAGTTATGCTGCATGGCCAACGTTTCGTGACATGTTTACAGCACTATTCATTAACAACACGCGGCTGTCTAATGCGGAGAAATTCTACCATTTGTCCCTTAAGACCCGGGGAGAACCACATGAAATTGTCTCCAAAATTCCAATTACTGAGGCGGGTTTTCAGCAAGTGTGGGAAAACTTACTGGAGCGCTACGACAACAAGCGCATCCAGATCAACAACCAATTGAAGACACTGTTGGGCCTTGACCCGGTTAGAAGAGAGATGGTGGGGAAATTAAACGCCTACAGCGTGACATCGGTAACTGTATCGCTGCACTGACGTCTTACGGCATCGACGTTGCGAGTTGGGATGCCATTTTAGTATACTTGTGCTCCATGCGGCTGCCTGAGCTCACACTGTCCCTGTGGGAACAGACCATGGGGGGCCGCGCAAATATTCCAGAATGGAAGGCGATGGATGACTTCTCGTCATTGCGGTTTCATACACTCGAGGCGATTTCGGATCTCCGGTCCCAAGGCTCCAGTTCATCACAAATAAGGGTTCAGCCGAATCAACCGCCAACAGCACGGGTGCAAACCCATCCAGTAAGTGTTACCCCGGAAGGGTGCAAAGTGTGCAGGCGGTCTACACACTCGGTGCGAAATTGTCCTGCGTTCCAGGCCGCCACCGTATCAGCTCGGTGGGGCTTGGTGCGCAAACACGGGTTGTGTGTGAATTGCTTGTCAGCTTCACATAGAGTGGCAAATTGCCCCAGCTCCTTTTCGTGCTCCACCTGTCGGGAGCGGCACCACACTCTGCTGCATACGGACTCGCCACGGGGTCGTCCAACCGCTGCGACGCCAAACACACCATCCACATCGGGGAGGGGACGCTCCAATTCAAATGGACGCTCCTCCCTGGTCCATCCACCAGTACCCAAGTCTTCTTACCACACTGCGCAGGTATCGCGTCCGGCAGATAGGGCGGGGCCGAGTCCAAGTCATCCAAGTGGCCGCCTCTCCAATCGTGTTATCTTGGGTACGGCCTTAGTCATGATAAAACATCAAGGAGTATGGTACACAGCCCGGGCTCTGATAGATTCTGGTTCTGAGGGGTCCTTTGTTTCGGACCGCCTCCAAAAGCGCCTTAAGCTGCCGGCGCACTCAGTACATGCCCAGGTATCGGGGGTCAGCAATACCCTTGCTGGCACCGTTACCAAAGCATGTCATATCACCATCGGGTCGCGGTACGATGCCACTGTGCGTCTCCAAGCATCGGCTTTGGTGTTGCCTACCCTGACAGGTGAACTGCCGCCGCTCCTATTGAGTAAAGGAGAGCAACACAAACTGAGACATTTCAGGTTAGCCGATTCAAGCACTTCATACTCCACCCAAGTCGATTTGTTAATCGGAGGGAATCTTTACCCTCAGGTCTTGCTTGATGGGTTGCGGCGCAACCTGGTGTGGTCACTAATTGCCCAAGAAACGGTATTCGGCTGGATCCTTACAGGGCCTCTGCCGGATAACCGGATATCCACTTTCACAACTCGCGTGCAAGTGTCTGAAACTGTTTCGCTCGACCACCTTCTACGACAGTTCTGGGAAATGGAACAGCCTCCGCAAGATCGAAAGCTTTCCCAGATTGATCAAGACTGCCTTAATTTGTACTCCCAGACTACTCGTCGGGATGCTACGGGGCGATACATAGTCTCTCTGCCGTTCAAACAAGGGTTTGTTCCGGAGAAGTCTCTAGGAGCGTCGCGCTATATTGCCCTTCGACAATTTGAGCGCAATGAGTCCCGGCTGGTAAAGAGCCCGGCCGATAAGCGACAATACGACGCGGTGGTACTTGAATACGTGACGTTAAATCACATGCGCAAGGTTCCACCGCCGTCAGTAACTCCTGTGCCTCATTATTACTTGCCACATCATGCAGTAATTAAGCCAGAGAGTACAACCACCAAACTTCGCGTGGTGTTGTTGGGGGCTTCGTGTCCTTGCTTGGCTGGGGACGTCCTGTCGCAGCTTCTCGGGCGCGTGGCTGAAAAATCAAGAACCCTAGCGTGGAAATTAAACACTGTAACTTTTAGTTTCAAAATACAAGAGAGATTTATTATTACGAAACCTAATTCTTATATACTATTTTTTAAACATTTATCTCAGTCTGTGAACTGACCTTTCTGGTGTTCCAGTTCTGCACCTGCTAATTGGTGTCAGTTGGTCAAGCCAACCGACCTACTTCAAAAGTGGCGACGGTGCATTACGCTGCCCTCGTCGACTCGACTGCGGAACTGTAACACCCTAAAAGCTTAGATAATAATGTTGCACAGATCACATTAACTTGAAATACTTAGACCCTAGAAGTATGCCTTATTATAACACCGTTTTAGCACATGCTAATTCAACATAGTGTGGCATCTATTAGGAGTCGGTGCTGTGAGTAAACTACACGTAGGTAGTTTGGTTCTAACTCACAACATCCCTCCCCTCTTTCTAAAAGAAGTTAGTGCAACTAACTTCTAAGGAAAGTTTACATTTATTTCTGCACTTCAAACAGTCAGTGCATTTTCTTAAATCAATACATGTGTATAATGTTTCTTTTTCCTTTCAATCCGCCTTATTTTATACTTTGGGTTCTTTTTATTTCCTTTCCTTTTTTTCTATTCTTTTCTTTATTATTTTTTTTTTTGTTTTTATTTTTGAATCATGTTCTCTTTTTTTTCGTTTTATCTTTTCTTTTTTTTTTTTTTTTTTTTGCTATGACTTTTTTATATAGTTTTTTTTTCTCTTTTGTTCTATTATACTTTCCCCTTTTTATTTTTGGTCTTTCATCGACTCTTTTCTCACTGGCGTACAATACATTTTATTCTCATACTAAAATCCTATATTCCGTTATGATATTTAAATCTAAAATCTTATGTTATAACCTCTGCTAACTGATGATCCGGTTGTCGTTGTCGGTATGGTTGTTGTGTTGCGCCGTTGGTGTGGTTGATTCGAGTCTTTGAAGGGCCGCTACTATCTTGCACCATTTTTTCGAAATGAGCGTCGTCACCATCATTATCACCAGGATGAGGCCAGCTTTACTGGCCACCCTTCCCTTCATCCAGGTGTGCACTATCTCACAGGAATTGGTGAGGTGTGATACCCTTTCAACATCTTCTGCCTCCTTAACAAACTCGTTGATCGCTCTGCTGTTCGTTGTAAGGGTTCTCCGTAGATCCTTGAAATGCATGAGTGAGACTGCGTTCGGTGTTGTGAGAGTATGGCCAGAATCACTTCGTTTGTGATTTTCCAGCAGCTAATGCAGCTTTGTCTTTAAACGGTTTGTTCCCATGACGGACGTCGAGAATTTGTACCGTGACTCTTCTTGACTTTTATGGACCAACATTATTCCTTTGCCAATCACCCTGCAGCCAGCTTCGATTGGCATAAACCCTGTGTTCACCAATTCCAACCGTGTGGTTTCGTCTGAGCACACCGCCGTGAAAATCACCTGGTCGTCAAAATGGTAGAGCCATCTGTTTACAGTCCTGGTAGCTACCAGAATTCCTCCCGTAGCTGGAATGGCAACGTGATCGCATTGGTCTTGCTCATGTTTCAAGACTTCTATCTCGCAGTAATCGCTTGCTCGCGTAATTACTTTTCCGGGATGGTAGCATAAACGTCTTGTTGTGCCCACCTCTCGACATTTCCCTTCGTCCTCTATTGATAGGCCAATGTAGTGTTCTTGAGCCTGGCTTGCCGCTATGTAATCATATCTTGTCTTCGGCAGCACGCACCAATCTGGGTTTAGTCTCTTGGGTATTGGGTACACTTTGTGCATTGTAAATACCTACAGTAACGGCACTGGAATCTTTATGACTACTTTCAACCCGTTCTCCGCCTCTTCTGTTCGGACCTCGGCTAGTTCATAGATCCGCTCCGGTGCCTCGCTGTACCATGAAATTCCTTTCAGTGACATTGGTGCTGCCTTGAGCAATTCATCAGACGTCAGGAACAATGGGTGTAGCTTGCCATGTAATAAATCATCGAGCACCACTATCTCCGTTTGCTGTTGGTCCTGGAACCTCATCATTTCTTCAGAAAGAACTTTTCCCAACATGAAAGATTCTGCCAAGTTCACCTCTGCTTCCTCTTGTCTCTTTCCAATGCCTTCCAATGCCAAGTGCATCTCTTCCAGCTCTTGGAAAGTCTTATTTACTGCTTCGTGAAGGCCCTGGTAACCTGCTCTCATCACAGTCACCTCTTTTCCCAGCAATGACAACGTCTTTGACTGCTTCCTCTCAAGGACCCGCAAGTGACCATAAATCCGATCTGAATCTTGGTGGTCCATCGTACCGATTGCCCATTTGAGCACTTCACCGCCAACATCTATTAGCGACCGGCGTTTCCTTCCTTTCAGAGACAATGTCTTCTCCTTTTCCAAGAATCTTCTCGTTATAGCTTCAATCTCCAAAATCGAAGAATCGCATCTTCGTTTCAGCTCGGTCCCGCTGGCCGCTGCATGCCTCTCACACAACCTTCTGGTTGTCTCCTGTATTCCTTTGAATTGTTCAACAGTAATTTTCAACTCTGTTCGCGGAAACTCTGTTACAACCACCCAAAAATCCTTGGCGAACCATACATCTCCAGTCTTCTCCATTAATACATCTGTCTCCGGTAGTTTATCCAACCGCACCTCCGCATGTACCCTGTCGGTGACCGCCATCAACAGCACTAACATAATCTACAAAATGATAAAATTTTACACTAAATATGACATATCTCAGACTAAAGAATACAATATTCTCCTTATAAATTGCTTAGCTTACAATTGAATGCTACATCATTCAATTCTCCGTCCACTCGTCTTCCCCTCTTACATTCTCGGATTTACTATCGTATCCCAGAGGAAAAGAGGACTGGACTATGTTTATTGCCATATATTGCATTAGTTCCGCTTTGACTAATTTTTCAAGCTCTTTTCAATACGTGAGTTATCACTCATTCTAGCTTCGAACCAAATTATTAATCCTCCGACAAAATTAGATTATAAAAAATAATCCATTTGTGTCCAAACTTTGTCCATTGCATGACTATATCTTTCATTGCACATAACTATTTTTTATTGAAATTTACACTTACCCTGATATGTATATATCCATTAACGTCTGTTCCAGATCGAACATGGGTACATACATACGATCAATGCACTACGCTATTATCCTAAACTACCTATATACACTAAATTCTTAACTAATAAACAATCCCTAGTACCTCATACCTTAAATCTGGTCGTAGGGTGCTCATCCTCCTATTAACCGAACCTGCTCACTACATTATGACCCAATTTTCACCGGCCGACTTGAGAATATGTCTCAGCACTTTAGCTCAGCTATTTTCGGTTAACTCTCTGAAATCATGTCCGCTGAAATATGCCATACTAGCATTTTTTTTTATATTCCGAGAACTGACCGCTTAACAGTCTACTATAAAACCATGTTTTGCACCAAACTGCAGCACAGTTAAGTTTTAACAATCAAAATGGATACCACTCTTGGACAACTAATGCTGAATTTCAAACAGGTGACCAGGACTCTGCTGGAGGAATCGGCAGCCTTGGTGCAACCCTGCTTGCGCTGCCCTCAGCATCGAGGAGCACAGACGGCTAACCGATCTCCCCCGGGGATCATACACGCCAACCTATGTGACACTAAACAATTACCTCAGGGAAATCGACACCCAATGGGACTACCCGGAGGCAGTGGACGCCTGTTGGAGGCTCCTCCTAACATCCCGAATCAACCCTGACGAACCAGGAGTTGAGAGCGTGCTCGGACAGCTTTTAGTCGTGCTGCACCGGGCTCATGCGATGACCGTGCCCGGATTCCCCCCAGGGAATCCAATGCTAATTAAGAAATTTGTCCCTTAAATTAATAAAAACTAAATAAAAATAATAAAATAAAAACTTAAATATTAATTGACTACTTATTTTGCAATTCCCATTCACCGTAAGTATGCCTTCTCTCCCCTGATGCCCTTATGCTCCATCGCCTGGTCACAATGTCTATACCTTAAACTGCCGTACGAGTGTATATATCCAACATACATACATACCCATTGCTCATAAACAGTATACTCACTCTTTTTAAATACACATTTGCCCTTACAAACATACTTACGTTTACCTTCATGCCCCTACCCCTACGACTTGATTTATATCGTACTGATAAAACAATTAAAATATTAATACTAAACATATGCATGCAAACCGCCATGGCTCATATTAAACTTACACGCTATACTCGCTCATACTTACTTATCGACATACATACATATGTACATGGCACATGCGCTTGTCATTTTAGCTCATGCCAAAAATGTCAACGCATCTTATTTCCCGTGTACGTTATGAGTAGCTACAAACTATTGCATAAACGCCCCAGTCACTGACTCTGCTGCTCATGCGACGACCTAAACCGCACAAACAAACAAAAAAAAACATATATATATATATTTATTGCTTCCCATTCTTTCCCCATTCTTCTTTGAAGTCAATATTTTATACATTTTTTTTTTTAAATTATTTTCTCTACTGCCTTCATTCGGCAATAGTGTTTAATAAGCAGATTTTCATTACGTCAGTTTACTGCCCGAGTTTAAGTGGCACACTTTTACTGGCATTGACTCTGAATATCGGCGCTGTGTGTGTTATTTGATACACACACGTACTTGTTCATATTATTATTATCGTGTTTACATTTGTAAAACACTATTGACACATGAATTAAGTGTGTGGTCTAACGTGGAATAATTTTAACAAATTATTATGTAGCTTTTTATTTATTAATCGTTACGACTGTTGTAACTGGGCTTCGGATCTCTGCTACCATATACGGACCTATCCACACAGGTGAGAATTTATTTCTCCTGGGTTGATTCCTTATGAGTACCTGATCACCCACGTTCAAAACGACTGGGTTTAGTACCTTGTTATAGGCCTCCCTGGCTACTCTTTTAGCACAATCCTGGTTTTCTCTGACCAACTCGTGCGCTCGCTGTAGCTGGTACTTTTGTACTTTATTAGGATCATCAGCATTGTACACCGGCGCACACTTGCGCTTCAGATTAGCTGGCATATTAAAATCAAACCCGTAGAGCGTCCTGAACGGAGTTTGCTTCGTTGATACATGTACCGTATTATTGTGTACATGCATTGCAGTGGTTAACCATTGATCCCAATTCGAGCCGTCTTCCTTGGCAAAACTGCGCAAGTACTTGGCCAGAGGTCGATGACTACGTTCCAGTGAGCCATTCGCCTGTGGATGAAATGGTGTTATATGCAACTTCTTGATTCCCAGCATTTTACATGTTTCCGAGAACAGTTTCGATACAAAATTGGAACCATTGTCGGTTATCAAAACCTTAGGTATGTTGTATCGTGCTATTATTTCATCAAAGAATGCCTTGGCCACCGTACCTGCTTCAGCATCGGGTATAACCACGCACGCCATATACTTTGAGAAATCATCCTGGAACGTCAAAATGTATTTATTCCCCGAAACAGTCTCAGGTAAAATACCTACAATATCCATATGAACTTTATCAAATGGCTGTTTAGGTGTGTCAGTTAACACCATTGGCACCTTTGTCAGCCTTGAACTTTTGTTGGCCTGACATTTTGGACAACTCTTTATGTATTTTTTAATATCCTTGAGCATACCTTTCCAAAAAATATTTTTTATATATTAAATAATAAGAAACGGGTTTATTGGACACAATTTTAAAAATAAAATTATAAGACAGTCGTGGGTAAGTAATATAAAACTTAACTTAAAATATGTACATACATACATACGGCAGTTAATGAAATGAAATAGGATGCTTAAGCCGTAGCGCCGGCACGGTTGGTGTAGTAAGAATATATGTATGTAGCTGTATAATGTACAGAATGAATGTACGAAGGTATATTTAATAAGTAAGTAATTTTTTTAATAGGAATGGGTATGGCCATATAAGTAAGTATGTAGGGACATATGATTAGGAATTGGGAATTTGCAGATTCTGCAGCAGGCTATATGTAAATATACATATGTCTTTACTGTTCATTGATTAGGAAATTAGCGAATGGAAAATTGAAGAATTGTATATGTGGAGATATAAAAAAAAATGTATAGGTTAATTGGGAAAATAACGTTAGCAATTAATTCTAAGTAATTTAAAGCGCCTCGAATGTATGTATGTAGCCATATACGAGCTAATTACAGGGTGGAAAATACAATCGTTAATGGATATATACATACCAGGTTATAATTAAATTTGAAGCCAATAAAATTAGTGAATGCGATGAAAAATATAGTCATGCAATGGACAAAGTTTTGACATAAAGGGGTTTATCGTATATAATCTTGTTTTTGTCGGAGGGGCGAATGAATTTGCTCAAAATTGAAATGAGTGATAACTCACATGTTATGGCAATGATAACAGATAGTCCGGTCCCCTTTTCCTCCTGGATGCAGTAACAGATCCGATGATGTAAGGGGAAAGGACGAGTGGATGTAAGTTGAATGATATAGCATTCAACTGTAGAATAAGCGTATTAATTAGAAGTGTTGTAATTAATTATTTAAAAATCCGAATTTATGCTAAATAGGAAAATTGTACACAAGAGTATATATAGTATATTTATTTAATTATTATCTGATTTTGAAATTGGTTTGTTAAATTAACTTGTGAAATGTTAGATTAAACGAAAATGTTAACTAGAAAACTAAAAAAAATAAGATAAGGATTCAGCTCTGATGATGTGAACAGAAGCAGGAAATACCAAGAACAGCGCATATCGGAAGACGGTGCAGACTAAGGGACCAACGTAGTATTCGGAAAGATGTGTTTTTGAAAAACAGGGATTTCTGGCAGCTATTTTCTTGCATTCTCTCGGCCTTCTCCTTATCTGACCGTACTTTGGCCCTCGTTTGCACTACTGATACTTTCTGTGCCTGCGGTACTCTGCTGAGTGCATCGGCATTCAGATTCTTTTTCCCAGGTTTGTATATGATTTCAAAATCATACTCAGACAATTTGTGTCTGAACCTGGCTAGCCTAGACGTTTGGTCTTTCAAATTGGCTATGCCTCTCAACGGCTGGTGATCAGTGTATATCTTGAATGGGCGTCCTAACAGATATGCCCTAAATTTCTGTGTAGCCCATACTATGGCTAGAAATTCCTTTTCTATTGTGGAGAATCTCTTCTCCGTGTCGCTAAGCGCTCTGCTTGCGAATGCTATTGGTTGGTCATTACCGACTTCCCCTTGTGACAATACTGTCCCTAATGCTTCATTGCTAGCATCAGTGGTCAACAAAAAGGTTTGCTCAAAGTCGGGGTATGCCAAAATTGGTGGCGAGCTAATTATTTCCTTTAGCCTCTCGAATGCTTGCTGACATCTCTCTGTCCATTCGAACTTTGCCTCTTTCCGTAGCAACTTGTTAATTGGCAAAGCAATTCCGGCTACTCCTTCCACGAACTTTCTATAATAGTTCACTAGTCCTAGGAATGCTTGCACTTCCTTTCTGTTTCTCGGAATCACTTGATTTTTAACGCATTCCTCCTTTTGCGGGTCAGGCAGTGCTCCTGCCTCTGAGCAGCGATGGCCTAAATAAACCACCTCTCTTCGCAAAAATTGACACTTCTCCGTGTTCAATTTCAAATTGTGTTCTCGTAATTTCTGGAGCACCTTGCGCAAGCGTTGCGAATGCTGCTGCAAGTTCTTCCCATAAATTACAATATCATCGAGATACACAAAACAATCTAACCCTTGTAAGCCTGTTAGCACATGGTTCATTAGCCGTTGGAAGGTAGCCGGTGCTCCTGTTAATCCAAACGGCATTCTATTGAACTCATAATGGCCTAAACCGGTGCTGAACGCGGTTTTCTGCTTATCCATTCTCTTTCTTATATCTACCTACTTAATT
The DNA here is from genome assembly GCA_920105625.2 of Clusia tigrina. Classification (NCBI taxonomy): domain Eukaryota; kingdom Metazoa; phylum Arthropoda; class Insecta; order Diptera; family Clusiidae; genus Clusia; species Clusia tigrina. Next base: position 126,753,565 of record OV050032.1, on the reverse strand, counting down.
TGATTAACCGATCCATAACTCGGTTCCTTAAAACTATCATAACTAGTGAACTTAGGCCTAAAATCCTTACCCATATAGTAGTCCTCTTCTGACGCATTTAGTACACAAGCGTACACTTTACCCTTCTTAACGTGCGTTATGGTCTCTCCCATATATACGCCGTCCGCTAGCTGCTGCTTGTGCAAAACAACAGTACTAAGTTTCTTGTTTACACGCATAGAAACTACTCTGGTTGACCTTGCGTTCACCACCTCTATACAACTCTTAACCCTATTCACGGTTCCTTCCTGCCATGACTTTAATGGGAGAGTAAGGATTCTATTCTTATTATCATCATAAAATGATAACTGTTTTTCTAGAGCATCCAGTATGGTGCGGCCCCAGAGATTGTCGCGGCCAATTATCCCATCGACCGGGATACCTTCCCTATCCAATTCAACTGCGTGCACTCTAAAACTCATTCCCTGAACCTTACTGTGCCCTATTTTAGGTGACCCCAGTGTTCTGATGCAACCTCCGAACGCTCCATTAAGCGTTCTTACATCTTTTGGGTTAACAACTAGTCCTTTCCGTAAAGCACTAGATTTTACGAGGCTAGTATCCGCCCCCGAATCGACCAAAAGCATTAGCTTTCCACTAGCTGCCTCCTTGCAGGGTATCTCGATGAAAGCATCTCCTACCCTGCTCACAACGAAACAACGCCCTTTTGCCTCCAAAATGGACGCGTATCTACTTCCTAACTCTTCCAATTTTCTCCTCCATGCACCGCAGTTATGCCTTACAATCCTATACTCTCTCAAAATTACCGCTAATACCTTAACTACACATCCTCGTACCACGTACGCGGCGATTGGCCTATACTCTCTAATCTTATTGAAACTTAATCTAAGTACTAGAACCACTACGGTTACCCAAATCAGTGCGCAATCAAAAATTTTCTCCCGGAGAGACTCTTGCTCATCCGTAACTTGAACCATTGTTCTTACAATTCTTGGTACGTGGTATTGGAGAGCCTCTTGCTCCTCCTTTTCCTGGACTGTACTTCCTACATTACCAGTCACACGTACCTTCGGCCTAACTGTTACTTCCTTCCTTTTGGCTTTCCAGTCTGCTGGCCTCGACTGGGCCGCTGGAAGTTTCCCTGGTTCCTCTGTTGGAACTGCCTATCCCTGCACTCCGCAGCTCGATGTCCCATCCGTCCACATGAGAAGCATTTCAACCCCTGTTGGGTGTTGCCTATCCTTTGTCCACCTCTAGAATTCCAATTTGGTCGCTGCTGACCATTCCCCGTGTTGAAAGGATTTCTTCCTTGGTTAATCCCTTCCGTTGAGTTGACTCGAGGACCACTGCCCCTGCTGTCCCTTAAGGGTGGATCCGGGCGCGTCGTACCCGGCTGCCTTTCATTTTGATCCCATTTAATATCTATTCGGCACTGTCTACTTGCCTCATGACCATATGATTGGCACTCCATACAATAGGGCGTATTCTTGCGTGTAATACATTCATCCCTAGTATGACCTGGCTTATGGCAGAACGAACATGTGGGAGCCCTCTGCTGGAATTTCTCGACTAGGAATCCTTGGTTTCTTTGTTGCGGGACTTGATCCACCATCCTGCCGACTCCCCTTGGGTTCTGCTGCTGTATTGGTCCTACCTCTGCAGGAGCATTATTCCAACAGATTCCACCTGTTGTCGCTCGCTGTTGGATTGCTTCTTCGGCGGAAGAAACCGCTTCGACTAATTCTGCCATACTCCTCTGCGTGAGATTAAGAGTATAATTCGCCAAGTCCCTGTTTATCAGACCTGCCTTAAACACAAAAATCATGGCTCGTTCTACTTGAGCCTTGTATGCTGCGACATTTCCTGGAAACTGCCTGTTAGCTTCTGTCTCAGCAGCGTTCCCCAGAGACTGGATCCTTCGTCCCCAGGCTCTCAATTCCTCCCCTGGTTTCTGAGTTGATTCCTGTATTTCTGGTACAAGACAGTCGTACGACTTTTGTTTCAAATATGTTCGATCTAAAAGTGCGTATAACTCCGGCAGGGTGCTTACTGAGCCATGCGCTAGTAAATCAAACGCATCACCTGTGGTCCTTTGTCTTATACATCTTATCAAGTGTTCCCCTTCTGCTTCCGGAAGACTCTGTTGCGCCAACTCACAACCTTCTTTGAAGCGCCGTATCTCCGTTCTCAGATCATACAACTCGACTCCTGAGAACATGGGCACCAGCTTCTCCACCGCATGAGCTACTTCCAGAATGCCCATTTTACTTCTATTTGCTTGCTTAAGTTTTGATGATAAATTAGCGTTAACCTCTGTGGGGGTTTCCAGATTTTCTTCTCCCGAATCTGAGAGGTACTTAACCAGTGACGGACTCAAACTTATTAGTCTTCGACCGTTTGTTCTTACAGGCGAAATATCGTCCACTGTATTGGGACTTTGCTGCACCGTTACTGGCTCGTTGGACGGATAAACCTGATTCTTATTATTTATTGAACTTCCTGGAGAAAATGGCTCGACACCGATTTCCGATGCGTCAAATAAAGACTCCGCTTCACTTTCTCCAGTCAATATCAATCTAGGCTTTACCACACGACCTATCCCCTCCGGAGTTAAATACTCCGGCCAGCGAACTTCTGGTGGCAGAGCTAGTACCGTCTGCGTTTGAATTTGAGAGGTTGAAGCCGATCTCTCTCTTGCGGGCTTAGTGGTTGCCCCGATTCTTTTGAGCTCCAAGTTTTCCTTCTCCAGATGCGATGCGGCTTCCTCAGTTTCCCGGAGTTGCCTAGCAAGTACTCTAGTTTTATTTTCAAGGAACTCCGTATTTATCTTCAATTCCTCAGTATCTTTGAAGACTTGGAAAAATTTTTCTTCCGTCCGACTCTGAATAGTAGCTAACGCTTGGTCTGCTGCTTCCAGAGTTGACAGGTTTCCACCGTCTCTCGCTAATCTCCAGAGTACCTGGGCTTCACTCTTGCTGGTTGCCGCTTCCAATTGTTCAAACAATTTTTCTGCGAACAATTTCACCTCAGTTTGCAGAGACCTAAGCTTGTCTCGAGCCCTGTCCTCCTGCGAACTAGGACTATCCTCCTGTGCCTCCAGCTCTTCTAAATCCAACTTGAATTTAGTCAACCAGTCTCGTGTCAAACCGTTGACGTGTAACGCGTAATCCTTGGTGAAGTATTCCTTGTCACCACAACAGTCTTTAAATTTTAACAACTCCTCGTTGTTGCTATTGAATACGTTCAACAATGCTTCCAACTCCGTTATGCGCTTGCGGTAGTACGCGCTGTTTTTCCTTGCTTTGCTATCCTTCCTACAATTTCTGATCCTCTTCTGAATTGCCTCGCTCTGTAGCTTTGAGCTTCCAGCAATTTTATCGCTTCTCTTGGCGTTTCCATAGACCGAATTAATCTCTACTTTTAACCCAAACTCCAAAAACCAAGTTTTACCGTACCTAATTTTTAAACCTCACTTGAAAATTCCATTAGAAAATCCAACATGACTACCCCAAATATAAACATATTAGTATACCAAATTTTAATTTATTCGCAATCGCATTTACTTTATTTCACAAAAGTACTACCAGAAAATCTTCGTATTCAAAGAAACATTTTACCGCAGAACTATACTCATATTCATTTCTGAACATCGCTCTGTTAAGCTGTTTCGCTTTTCCGTGCGTAACATTGGTGCATTTTCGCTGCGCAAATTGTAGTTTCGAGACTACACAAACTTTGATGTGACAACATATGTAGATGGCACTTCTCCAAATATTCTTACTTACCCTACTCCAAATGCCAAAAATCTAAAACAACCATTTAAATTGTTCCACAATTTATTTATTGACTTAATTCATACTTAAATTTGCAAGTTCTCGCTAACAAAAATATAAATAACACTTCGATTTAATTTACAAAAATTCTTACAGCTAATTATAAAATCCAGTGTTCGCTTCTTCCAGTCTGAATCTTTCCTGCCATAATCTGTTAGCTTCGCTCCAAGGCAGAGGCACTTCCAGATTTGCCTGTTCTGCCAGAAACTTTCTTAGAAAAGCCAGCCGCTTTCTCTCCCGTGCTGCTTTTCCACCACGTCTATGCCAATAGGGAGGCGTGCGCGGCACCTCTGCAATGGGCCTCAACTCAATCCTTTGACCTTCCGCACCCGTTACGCCTTTGGTACTGTGGTCATTTATTTCCTGCTGTTCAAAGAAAATAAATACCCAGTTTTACTAAATGAATTGAGATTTGGATCATCCTAACCGCAGCCACGAAACACGCTGCCAAACAAAATACAAGCGATGCCCCCAAAGAGTAAACCTAACTTTATTCCGGTACTCGACACGGACAGAAAAATCAAACGTTAATCCCGCGAACGAACATAAGAAGCACCAACCACTATTATGAATGCGTAAGCTCTATACCGTGGCACGTTATTTCCGAACCAAACCAACCGGTATGCACGAGTTCGCAACACAACAGGGATTAGAGAGGAACTTTGTTTCCTTTAAACAAAACTTCATATGTTTCACGCCCCCCGAGAATGCTGAAATAAATGGTTATTATAAAAAGAATGAACCTGATTTCAGCGAAACAACCCTATGCAACCTGACCGTAAGTAGAAAGTTTTCTTTTTAGATCGACCTATTGTCACCTAACCGCAGCGGCTAATCAGCCCCAATGCTGCTTCTTCTGCATGACCGGCGCAAAAGCACCCACACGGTCACCGAAGAATCGTCGGCAAAGTTTTCTTAAATACTAAGATGTCCTACTATAGACATACTCACCATTATTTTTCCCGATGACATCCTTTTTTCCACAGTGTCCTTAGATGAGGTCCTTCGAATATTGCAGTAAGATGTCCAATCCTACCGGCTGCGCCAAAATGTTGGGGGCTTCGTGTCCTTGCTTGGCTGGGGACGTCCTGTCGCAGCTTCTCGGGCGCGTGGCTGAAAAATCAAGAACCCTAGCGTGGAAATTAAACACTGTAACTTTTAGTTTCAAAACACAAGAGAGATTTATTATTACGAAACCTAATACTTATATACTATTTTTTAAACATCTATCTCAGTCTGTGAACTGACCTTTCTGGTGTTCCAGTTCTGCACCTGTTAATTGGTGTCAGTTGGTCAAGCCAAGCAGGTTCCCATTGGCTTCTCAGGTGCTACGTAATTCGATGTACGTGGATGACGCTCTAGTGGGTATACATGATATTGCTACTGCCATTCGCACTAGGGATGAGCTGATTGAGAGCTTGGATTCAGCCGGGTTCTCAATGCGAAAATGGGCAGCAAATTCTACAGAAATTTTATCCGGTTTGCCTCCAGGGCATCTGCTTAGGGAAGATTTTCTCCAATTCGAGGAGACCAGCACCACTCGAACTTTGGGCATTCGATGGAATTCGCGGGGGGATTGGTTTTAGTTCCACGTGGCAGCTTTGCCAATCGTTGCCGTATACACCAAACGTAAGGTCCTGTCGGTCATCGCACAGCTGTTTGACCCAGCGGGATGGTTGGCTCCTACTGTCATCTCCGCTAAGATCTTGATGCAACAGATATGGTTGGATCAAATAGGTTGGGACGAGCAACTTACTCCTACCACTTTAACAAGGTGGACACACTCCTTATCGCAGTATCAGGCAATCTCCCAAGTACGCGTGCCTCGCTGGGTACGATCTGCACCTGATCGCGATATTCAGTTCCACGCATTCTGTGATGCTTCTCAACTAGCATATGCTGCAGCCCTTTACGTTCGGTGTGAAGGTGAAAATTCCATCTCTACCCATTGGCTAGTGGCGAAATCGCGGGTGGCCCCATTGAGAACTATCTCTCTTCCACGTTTAGAACTATGTGGGGTAAGACTTTTAGCAGAGCTGATTTTCCCTCTTAAACCTCTATTAAATATTTCAGATGACAACTTGTTTTGTTGGTCCGACTCTACGATTGTGTTGGCATGGCTGCGAAAACCACCCCACGTGTGGAAAGTCATCGTGGCGAATCGGGTCACTGCCATTACCAGCAAAGTAGGTGTGAACAACTGGCGTCATGTCCGCTCAGAAGATAACCCAGCAGATTTAGCTAGCCGTGGTGTGGCACCTGACGCACTACTCCACAACAAGCTCTGGTGGGAAGGCCCGGCCTGGCTGCAGCAAGAGCGGAAACGGTGGCCGCCTCCGTTGGACGAAAACGTGTTAGCAACTAATGAAGAGCAACGACCTGCAAAGTGTCATGTAGTATATGTGCCCTCTGCGGACGACCGAATGTTGCGCTTCTCCTCATTTTCTAGGGCCCTCCGAGTGTTGAGTTTCGTGCGCCGCTTTATGCGCCACTGTTCGGTGAAACATCGGGACACGACTCCTGAAAGGGGGTCCCCGCTAACTCGGGGAGAAATCGCTGAAACGACCACTTGCCTTATTGTGCTCGCGCAGAAAATGTATTTCCCAAAAGAATACAGCGCACTTGTGGCACGGGAGCCGATATCCAGCTCCAGTTCGCTTTTGGCTCTGAATCCGTTCGTGCACTCCGATGGTACTCTGCGGGTAAATGGTCGGTTGGCGCTCACTACACATTTGCCATTTTCGGAGAGACACCCGATCATTCTGCCATACTATGGTCATTTGACTCGTCTAATGGTGAAGTTCATCCATCAGGTGTCCCTACACGGGGGGAATCAACTAATGCTGCGGCTAATCCGGACCCAATATTGGATTGCAAAAGCGAAGACGCTCATTAAAAGCACAATTCTCCAATTTAAGACATGTATTCTATGGAAGAAGCGTCGACAACAGCAGCTCATGGCAGCTCTTCCGGATGAACGTTCCACGTGTTCACGTCCTTTTACCCATACTGGAGTTGATTTCGCGGGGCCGTTTGATATCAAGCACTATAAGGGGCGGGCATGCCACGTTGCGAAGGGGTATGTCTGCATCTTTGTATGCTTCGCTACGAGAGCAGTTCACCTTGAGGCGACTACCGATTTGAGTACTCCTGCCTTCCTTGCGGCATTGTCTCGGTTTATCGCCCGCCGGGGATGTCCTTTGAAAATGCACTCGGATAATGGTCGGAACTTTGTGGGCGCGGAAAAGGCGTTGAGGCTTGATTTCCAGCGGGTGCTCCGCGAAATCCGTGACCGAACCGTGGTGGGTCACTTTCATACTCAGATCGAGTGGGATTTTAATCCCCCCCACGCTCGACATATGGGGGGACTTTGGGAAGCAGCGGTCAAGAGTTTCAAGCACCATTTCAAGCGCATGGCAGGGCAACTGAAGTACACGTTTGAAGAATTTGTGACTCTCTTAGCGCGCATCGAGGCGTGTCTTAATTCTAGGCCTATCAGCGCTCTGTCTGAGGACCCCACGGATCTCCAGGCGCTGACGCCTGGTCATTTCTTGGTGGGTGCGCCACTGTTGGCACCAGCTAAGCCTCCGGATACAACACCCTTTCTCTCAATTTTGAACCGATGACAAAAACTGAAGGCGCTGGATTCAGCGTCAGGTGGAAAAACGAATATCTTCTCGAGTGTCAACGGCGGAGTAAGTGGCGGACGGCTCTAGTGAATGTCAAGGTGGGTGAGTTAGTGGTTGTGCGGGAAGACAATTTAGCGCCTCAAGAATGGCGGCTGGGCAGGGTCACCGATACGCACCCTGGTCCTGATGGAAAAGTGCGTGTTGTTGGGGTATTGTCCTTGTTTGACGGGGGACGTCCTTCTGCTGCGCGCGTGTATCTGAAAAGCCTAAATCACTCTTTGTAAAAATCACTACATTACACTTTTTAGTTTTAAAATCACACGCCTTTATTACTTAGAATACTAACTCTTATATACTATTTACAATTCATAATTACAATACAAGAACTGACCTTTCTGGTGTTCCAGTTTCGCACCTGTTAATTGGTGTCAGTTGGTCAAGCCAACTGACCTACGCCAATCTGAAATGTTGATGGTGCATTCTAACTTTGAATACCCTTCGGTGGCTCGACTGCAAAACTGTAGCACCCTAAAAGTTTACATAATAAATATTACATAGGTAATATTAATTCTAAGTACTCGCACCCTAAAAATATGTGCTTTCTTAAGTAACTTTAACACATGCTAATCACACAGAATGTGTGGCATCTGTTAGGAATCGATGATGTGAGACACTACGCGCAGGCAGCTTGATTCTAGCTCACAACATCCCTCCCCTCTTTCTAAAAGAAGTTAGTGCAACTAACTTCTAATGAATCTTTACAATATTTTTCTCTTTTCTGCACTTTAAACAATCTGTGCATTTTCTTAATCCTATAGTACATATGTATAGTTTTTATTTTTTCAAATTCGCCTTATTTGGGTTCAATTGTTGTATTCTGTTCTTTTTACTTTTGTGTTGTTTTCTTTTTTCCTCTTTTGTTTAATTTTGTTCTTTTATTTCTATCTGTTTTATTTTCTTCTTTTTTTCTATTGTTTTATTTTGTTCTTTTATTTCTATCTTTTTTTTTTTTAGTTATATTCCCCTTTTTATATTTGGTCTTTCATCGACTCTTTTCTCACTGGCGTATATACAATTTTCAACAACTATCGATAATACAATTAATCCTATACTTAATATCTTATATTCTACTAGGATATTTATATCTAAAATATTACGTTATACTTCTGCCAACTGCTGATCCGGTTGACGGCTGCCGTTGACGGAGTGAAATCCCTCGATGAACTCTGCATGCCCCTCCCTTCTTTCTGGATCGGTACGTACAAAGATGTTATAGATTGGCGATTTGGTTTGCCATTAAAACCTTGCTTTTAGTGGCCTTCTTCTTTCCATTTATATAGTGTGCCCCACGGCTGTAGGTGGTACTGCCTCTGCTTATAGTATTCAACTTGTAAAAAACATTTGGAATACATGAGAGATTACAATACACTTTCTTCCTTTGCAGCAATGCGTTTTATGGTGGAAATGTTTCTCTTGAGCTTCCTCATAATGGTATTTGACATCGTTTGGCTTTGATGCGGAGACAATCGGTATTTTTCTGAGATACACGTTTAATGATATAATTTGTGTACTCTGATCGGTTACCAGTCTCTGTGTCCTCTTCTATTAAATCATATACTTCAATGAAGCAATTAACTTCCGTGAGCCAAATTTCTTCTGCTTATTATATTTGGTGGTGGTTTCAGTCACCCTCCTTAAGCTTTTACCCATCTTCAACTTATCCAAAATCGATTCTGTTGAGATTGTGATACACTCGGTGGACATTGTACTATAATTGTCCAATTCAAAACATGACTCCGCAAGGAAACTTGTTTTTTTTTCGTTGCTTGTCAATAACTCATCCACAACGCATTCAAATGCTGCGGCCATATGCCGTTTCGCAAAATTAAAATTACATCCGTCGCCATTCATCCCCAAGCTAATATGTTGGCATCTTTGGGGTCACAAACCTTAGATAACTGCCAAAAATCTCTGTTTTTCAAAAACGCATCTCTCCGAATACTATGTTGGTCCCTTAGTCCGACCGTATTCCAATATCCGTTCTTCCCGGAACTTCCTGCTTCGCTTCAGATCATCAGAGCTATATAGAGAACACCTATAATAATTTTCTTAATTTCCTAGTATACATTTTAGTTTGATATACGTTTAATTTTTGTCGAACATTTCATAAGTCAATTTAATAAATGAATTTCAAAATTATATAATATTTAAATAAATACACTATAAGTACTATATATACTCTTGGGTATAACTTCCTAATTTAGTATGATTTTTGTTTTTAACACTTATTTCATTATAAAGTTAGATTTTAAACAATTAATTTTTAACTCTAATTTTTTCTAAACTACCTTTAATTTTAATCTGAATTTTTACTCCGATTATAATTTTTTTAACTTTTCTTAAACATACGCTATTCCTGAATATATAAACAAAAAACAATATTTCTACAACATGCTTTTTTATATAATTGAATGCTATATCATTCAATTTGCGTCCACTCGTCTTCTCCCCTTACATTATCGGATTCGCTACCGTATCCTGGAGGAAAAGAGGACTGGACTATGCGTTTTCATAGCCATATAGGGCATCAGTTTTGCTCTGATTAATTTTTCGTGCTCTTTTTCAACACGTGAGTTATCACTCATTTCAACTATAAACCAATTCATTGGCCCTCCGACAAAAACTAGATTTTATAAAATAATCCCGTTTGTGTCAAAACTTTGTCCATTGCATGATTATATCTTTCATCGCATACAATTATGTTTTATTTAAATTTACTTCTAGCCTGATATGTATATATCCAATAACGATTCTATTTTCCATCCTGTAATTAGCTCGTATATGAATACATACATACATTCAAGGCGCTTTAAATTACCTAGAATTAATTGCTTATTTTCCCAATCAACCTATACATTTTTTATTCATTAACCTATGTATACTATTTTCGTAAATTTTGCCTTTCTTCATTTATCTATACATTAAATTCCTAACTAATAAACAGTATTTATCTAACCCGCTGCAAAGTCTGCAACCTCATAAATTCTAATTACCCGTTTCTCCTAACTAACATACTTACTTTTTTTTCCTCTAAATGCACATTATCCCATACACATATGTATATACATATATATACTTACTTCACCAGCAGTTCCGTTGCTTGGCGTCAACGCTCAGTGCATACACCGCTGTATGTTCAGTGTATGTATGTACATACATATTCGAAGTTTTATATTACTTACCCACTAATGTCTTATTATTTTATTTTATTTTTTAAATACGGGCAATGAACCCGTTTATTCTTATTTCATATTTTATATATATTATAAAAAAACAATTTTCTCTACTGCCTTCATTCGGCAATAGTGTTGAATAAGCATTTTTATTACGTCAACTTTACTTGCTCGAGTTTAATTGGCACACTTCTGCTGGCCTTGGCTTTGAAAATCGGAACTGTGTGTGTTATTTGATACACACACGTACTTGTTCATATTATTATTATTGTGTTTACACTTGTAAAACACTATTGACACATGAATTAGGTGTGTGGTCTAACGTGGAATAATTTTAACAAATTATTATGTAGCTTTTTACTCTTGCCCTTAATCGTTACGACTGTTGTAACTGGGCTTCGGATCTCTGCTACCATATACGGACCTATCCACACAGGTGAGAATTTATTTCTCCTGGCTTGATTCCTCATGAGTACCTGATCACCCACATGAAAAACTACTGGGTTTAGTACCTTGTTATAGGCTTCCCTGGCCACTCGTTTAGCACATTCCTGGTTTTCTCTAACCAATTCGTGCGCTCGCTGCAACTGATATTTTTGTACTTTATTGGGGTCATCAGCATTGTATACAGGCGCACATTTGCGCTTCAAATTCGCTGGCATGTTGAAGTCAAACCCGTAGAGTGTTCTAAACGGAGTTTGCTTTGTTGATACATGCACAGTATTGTTGTGTACATGCATTGCAGTGGTTAACCATTGATCCCAATTCGAGCCGTCTTCTTTGGCAAAACTGCGCAAGTACTCGGCCAGAGGTCGATGACTACGTTCCAATGAGCCATTCGCCTGTGGATGATATGGTGTTATGTGCAACTTCTTGATTCCCAGCATTTTACACGTTTCTGAGAATAGTTTTGATACGAAATTTGAACCATTGTCGGTTATCAAAACCTTAGGTATGTTGTATCTTGCTATAATTTCATCAAAGAATGCTTTGGCCACCGTACTTGCTTCAGCATCGGGTATAGCCACGCACGCCATATACTTTGAGAAATCGTCTTGGAACGTCAGTATGTATTTATTGCCCGAAACAGTCTCAGGTAAAATACCTACAATATCCATATGGACCTTATCAAATGGTTGCTTTGGTGTGTCCGTTAACACCATGGGCATCTTTGTTAGCCTTGAACTTTTGTTGGCCTGGCACTTTGGGCAACTTCTTACATATTTTTTTATGTCCTTGAGCATACCTTTCCATCCGTATACTCGCCTAATTCTGTCATGGGTTTTCCAGAATCCCTGGTGTCCACCTAGAGGTGAATCATGGAAACCCTTTAACACAGCCTGGATATCCTTTATATCCTTCAGCCATTCCACACTACTGGCTCTTTGTTCATTAGCAACGTCACCCGCATTGCTAACATTTCCTGTTGCATCAATTTTATCCCCTTGAATTCTCTCGGTCTTCTCCTTATCTGACCGTGCTTTGGCCCTCGTTTGCACTACTGATACCTTCTGTGCCTGCGGTACTCTGCTGAGTGCGTCCGCATTTAGATTCTTTTTCCCAGGTTTGTATATGATTTCAAAATCATACTCAGACAATTTGTGTCTGAACCTGGCTAGCCTAGACGTTTGATCTTTCAAGTTGGCTATGCCTCTCAACGGCTGGTGATCAGTGTATATCTTGAATGGGCGTCCTAGCAGATATGCCCTAAAATTCTTTGTAGCCCACACTATGGCTAGAAATTCCTTTTCTATTGTGGAGTATCTCTTTTCCGTGTCGCTAAGCGCTCTGCTTGCGAATGCTATTGGTCGGTCACTACCGACTTCCCTTTGTGACAATACTGCCCCTAATGCTTCATTGCTAGCATCAGTGGTCAACAAAAAGGTTTGCTCAAAGTCGGGGTACGCCAAAATTGGTGGCGAGCTAATTATCTCCTTTAGCCTCTCGAATGCTTGCTGACATCTCTCTGTCCATTCGAACTTTGCCTCTTTTCGTAGCAACTTGTTGATTGGCAAGGCAATTCCGGCTAGTCCTTCCACGAACTTTCTATAATAGTTCACTAGTCCTAGGAATACTTGCACTTCCTTTCTGTTTCTCGGAATCGCTAGATTTTTAACGCATTCCACCTTCTGCGGGTCAGGCAGTGCTCCTGCTTCTGAGCAACGATGGCCTAAATAAACCACCTCTCTTCGCAAAAATTGACACTTCTCTGTGTTCAATTTCAAATTGTGTTCTCGTAATTTCTGGAGCACCTTGCACAAGCGTTGCGAATGCTGCTGCAAGTTCTTCCCATAAATTACAATATCATCGAGATACACAAAACAATCTAACCCTTGCAAGCCTGTCAGCACATGGTTCATTAGCCTTTGGAAGGTAGCCGGTGCTCCTGTTAATCCAAACGGCATTCTATTAAACTCATAATGCCCTAAACCGGTGCTGAACGCGGTTTTCTGCTTATCTTGGGTATCCACCAGAACTTGGTGGTAGCCACTCGCTAAATCAAGCGTAGAAAAATATCGACTGTGTCCCAATTGATCCAGAATTTCTTCTATCCTTGGTATCGGGAACACCTGCTTGATAGTGGCGTCGTTCAATTTCCTAAAATCGACGACCATTCTCCACTTCTTCTGACCCTGAGTACCTCCCTTCTTTGGTACCAAAATTATTGGTGAGTTCCAAGGCGAGATACTCGGTGAAATTATGTTATCCTTTAACATCCCTTCCACTTGCCTATTTACCTCATCTTTGTGAGCTTGCGGCAATCTGTACTGTTTCTGGTTAATCGGTGCTTGATCCACCCTAGTAGGTATTTCATGCTCTACCTCTGGTGTATACGTTAGCTGGTCTCCTTCCAGCAAAAATATGTCATGGAATGACGCACAAATGGCTTCTATTGATGCCTTCTCTTCTGAATTCACGCTTGGGTCTAACTTCAGGGATTCTAGCACTCTCTCCATTCTTTTTCTTATATCTACCTGCTTAATCTGATTCACCGATCTATAATTCGGTTCCTTAAAATTATCATAACTAGTGAACTTAGGCCTAAAATCCTCTTCCATCAGGTAGTCCTTTTCTGAGGCGTTGAGTACGCAAGCGTACACCTTACCCTTGTCAACGTGCGTTATGTTTTCTCCCATATATACGCCCTCCGCTAGCTGCTGCTTGTGCAAAACAACAGTCCTAAGTTTCGTAGTTACATGCATAGTAACTACTCTGGTTGACCTTGCATTTACTTCCTCCCTACTATTCTTAACCTTACTCACGGTTCCTTCCTGCCATGACTTTAATGGAAAAGTGAGGATTCTATTCTTATTATTATCGTAAAACGATAACTGCCTGTCGAGCGCATCCAGTATGGTGCGGCCCCAAAGATTATCGCGGCCAATTATCCCATCAGCCGGGATACCTTTCCAATCCACTACCACTGCGTGCACTCTAAAACTCATACCCTTAACTCCACTGTGCCCTATTCTGAGCAACCCCAATGTCCTAATGCACCCTCCAAACGCTCCGTTAAGCGTTCTTAAGTCCATTTGATTAATGTCTAGCCCCTTCCGTAAAACACTCGATTTTACGAGGCTAGTGTCCGCCCCTGAATCTACTAATAGCACTAGCTTTCCACTAGCTGATTCCTTGCAGGGTATCTCGATAAAGGCATCACCTATCCTGCTCATAGCGAAGCAATGTCCTTCTGTTCCCAACATGGACGCGTATCCACTTCCTAACTCTTCGTGATACTGGAGAGCCTCTTGCTCCTCCTTCTCCTGGACTGTAGTTCCTACATTACTAGTCCCACGTACTTCCGGCCTTATTATTACTTGCTTTCCTTTGGCTTTCCAGTCTATTGGCCTCGACTGGGCCGCTGGAAGTTTCCCTGGTTCCTTTGTTGGGACTGTCTATCCCTGCATTCCGCTGCCCGATGACCGATTCGTCCACATGAGAAGCATCTTAAACCCTGTTTGGTGTTGCGTATCCTTGGTTCACTTCTGGAATTCCAATTTGGTTGCTGCTGACCACTCCCAGTTTTGAAAGGATTTCTTCCTTGGTTAATTCCTTCTGTTGAATTAACTCTGGGACTACTGAAGTTACCCCTGCTGTCCCTCAAGGGTGGAACCGGGCGCCTCGTACCTGGCTGCCTTTTACTCGGATTCCATTCTGTGTCTCCATGGCATTGTCTACTTGCCTCATGACCATATGTTTGGCACTCCATACAATAGGGCGTGTTTTTGCGTGTAATGCACTCATCCCTTGTATGACCTTGCTTACGGCAGAACGAACATGTGGGTGCCTTCTGTACAAACTCCCTGTACGAATTTCTCGGATTCACGGCTCTGCTGTCGGAGACACCGGGATTATATGCTCCTCTGTATATGTTTGGGACGTAATTATTTCCATCTCTGTTCACGACAGCGGCGGTGAACATGTCCTGTCTATTTTCCAACATGTGTACCTCACCTAACCCAGCCGTACTCCGTTCCACGAGAACTTGTGCTCTAATCGCTTCTTCTACTAATTCCTCCAGAGATCCTGTTCTGCTATTCAGCATATGAATCTTTAGAACGGAGTTGCGGAGCCCCACCACGAAAGTTGTCAATACCGACTCGTGAACTTCGTGTAATAACGCTGTATCTCCAATGCCATTGTACTTATGCCTGATTATTTCCTGGGCCATCATCTGAAGTGACTCTAAACGCCTGGCAAAGGCACGTATGTCTTCACTTGCCAGCTGCTTCCCGATTCTTATTTCTTGGGTTATATCTTCCAAAGATCTCTCCTTCAGATAAGTTCTCCTTATAAGACTGTAAAGCTCGTCCACACTGGCGAATTGCTTTGGCAACACAAGGTTGTACGCGTCTCCAAATAACCTTTGCTTAACACAGTCGAAGAAATCCTGCAACTCATCAGGGCTTATGCTTCGCTTTGCAAGCTCACAACCTTGAATGAATCTGTTAACTTCTGACCGTAAATCTTCTGAAGCTGCACCAGTAAACACAGGTACTAGCCTGGCCACTGTCTTTGAAATCTCCTCTACACCCATTTTGCGTATTTTTGTTTTACTTATGACCGGTAAAACTTGAGCGCTATCTTTATGAGTGGTTCCTAGCTTCACTTCTCCCGGATCTGAGAGGTAATTGACCAATGACGGACTCAAACTAATTAGTCTTCGATCGTTTGTTCGTACAGGCGAAATACTGTCCACAGTATTGGGCCTTTCCTGTACCGTTACTGCTTCTGGCTCCTTTGGCGGATATCCCTTATTTTTATTAGTTATCGGACTTCCTGGAGAAAAAGGCTTGACACCGATTTCAGATGCGCCAAACAAAAATCCCGCTTCCCTCTCTTCACTCAATACTAATCTGGGCTTTACGACTCGGTTTATCCCTTCTGGTGTTAGATACTCCGGCCAGCGCACTTCCGGTGGCAATGTCAATACCGTCTGTGTAAAGCCAGCCGATGCTGATTTTGATCTCTCCCTATTCAGTGAGGTCCTATTGGTCGCCCGTCCTTTTTTCAATTCCGCACACTCCTTTTCCAACAGCGTTGCTGCTTCCTCTGTTTCCGTCAATCTCTGAGAAAGTTCCTTTACCTTTTTCTCAAGATACTCTTTTTGTGCTCTCAAATCTTCTGTTTTCTTATGAAAACTGAATAACTTTACTTCTGTTCTTCTTTGGATTGCCGTAAAGGCTTGATCCGCTACTTCTAATGGTGACACAGCTCCTCCGGCATTCGCCTGCTTCCACAATTCCTGAGCTTCTTCCCTGCTCGTACTCGCTTCGAACTGGTCAACTATTTTCCCAGTAAACAGTTCCATCTCTGACTGCATTGATTTCAATCTGTTCCTTACTTCCTCGTCTGGCGAAACCAAACTCACTGTTTGTTGCCCTAGTCCCTCTAATTCAGAACTAAATGTATCTGCCCATTCGTTGACCAGACTATTTATGTAGTCTGCGTAATTTTCCGCAAAATATTTTCCCTTGCCGTACTCAACTGCGTGAGGCAACAACAGTCCGTGATTATTGTTGAACTCTCTCCCCAGATTTTGCAACTGTGTTATTCGCTTGCGGTAATACACGTTGTCCTTACGTAACCTGCCGTCTTTCTTAAAATTACGGACCAATTTTTCAATCGCTTCTCCAATTTGCTCCTGCATCAGCAGTAATCCTTGCGCTTCCTTCGTCATATCCCAAATGCAGGAACAGCTGGCGTATCCCAGAAGTAGGTGTGAACAACTGGCGTCATGTCCGCTCAGAAGATAACCCAGCAGATTTAGCTAGCCGTGGTGTGGCACCTGACGCACTACTCCACAACAAGCTCTGGTGGGAAGGCCCGGCCTGGCTGCAGCAAGAGCGGAAACGGTGGCCGCCTCCGTTGGACGAAAACGTGTTAGCAACTAATGAAGAGCAACGACCTGCAAAGTGTCATGTAGTATATGTGCCCTCTGCGGACGACCCAATGTTGCGCTTCTCCTCATTTTCTAGGGCCCTCCGAGTGTTGAGTTTCGTGCGCCGCTTTATGCGCCACTGTTCGGTGAAACATCGGGACACGACTCCTGAAAGGGGGTCCCCGCTATCTCGGGGAGAAATCGCTGAAACGACCACTTGCCTTATTGTGCTCGCGCAGAAAATGTATTTCCCAAAAGAATACAGCGCACTTGTGGCACGGGAGCCGATATCCAGCTCCAGTTCGCTTTTGGCTCTGAATCCGTTCGTGCACTCCGATGGTACTCTGCGGGTAAATGGTCGGTTGGCGCTCACTACACATTTGCCATTTTCGGAGAGACACCCGATCATTCTGCCATACTATGGTCATTTGACTCGTCTAATGGTGAAGTTCATCCATCAGGTGTCCCTACACGGGGGGAATCAACTAATGCTGCGGCTAATCCGGACCCAATATTGGATTGCAAAAGCGAAGACGCTCATTAAAAGCACAATTCTCCAATTTAAGACATGTATTCTATGGAAGAAGCGTCGACAACAGCAGCTCATGGCAGCTCTTCCGGTTGAACGTTCCACGTGTTCACGTCCTTTTACCCATACTGGAGTTGATTTCGCGGGGCCGTTTGATATCAAGCACTATAAGGGGCGGGCATGCCACGTTGCGAAGGGGTATGTCTGCATCTTTGTATGCTTCGCTACGAGAGCAGTTCACCTTGAGGCGACTACCGATTTGAGTACTCCTGCCTTCCTTGCGGCATTGTCTCGGTTTATCGCCCGCCGGGGATGTCCTTTGAAAATGCACTCGGATAATGGTCGGAACTTTGTGGGCGCGGAAAAGGCGTTGAGGCTTGATTTCCAGCGGGTGCTCCGCGAAATCCGTGACCGAACCGTGGTGGGTCACTTTCATACTCAGATCGAGTGGGATTTTAATCCCCCCCACGCTCGACATATGGGGGGACTTTGGGAAGCAGCGGTCAAGAGTTTCAAGCACCATTTCAAGCGCATGGCAGGGCAACTGAAGTACACGTTTGAAGAATTTGTGACTCTCTTAGCGCGCATCGAGGCGTGTCTTAATTCTAGGCCTATCAGCGCTCTGTCTGAGGACCCCACGGATCTCCAGGCGCTGACGCCTGGTCATTTCTTGGTGGGTGCGCCACTGTTGGCACCAGCTAAGCCTCCGGATACAACACCCTTTCTCTCAATTTTGAACCGATGGCAAAAACTGAAGGCGCTGGATTCAGCGTCAGGTGGAAAAACGAATATCTTCTCGAGTGTCAACGGCGGAGTAAGTGGCGGACGGCTCTAGTGAATGTCAAGGTGGGTGAGTTAGTGGTTGTGCGGGAAGACAACTTAGCGCCTCAAGAATGGCGGCTGGGCAGGGTCACCGATACGCACCCTGGTCCTGATGGAAAAGTGCGTGTTGTTGGGGTATTGTCCTTGTTTGACGGGGGACGTCCTTCTGCTGCGCGCGTGTATCTGAAAAGCCTAAATCACTCTTTGTAAAAATCACTACATTACACTTTTTAGTTTTAAAATCACACGCCTTTATTACTTAGAATACTAACTCTTATATACTATTTACAATTCATAATTACAATACAAGAACTGACCTTTCTGGTGTTCCAGTTTCGCACCTGTTAATTGGTGTCAGTTGGTCAAGCCAACTGACCTACGCCAATCTGAAATGTTGATGGTGCATTCTAACTTTGAATACCCTTCGGTGGCTCGACTGCAAAACTGTAGCACCCTAAAAGTTTACATAATAAATATTACATAGGTAATATTAATTCTAAGTACTCGCACCCTAAAAATATGTGCTTTCTTAAGTAACTTTAACACATGCTAATCACACAGAATGTGTGGCATCTGTTAGGAATCGATGATGTGAGACACTACGAGCAGGCAGCTTGATTCTAGCTCACAACAGTGTTGTGGATGTGCGGACCGCACGTTGAATGCTAACCCGACCTATCACGAAGGTGGATCTATTCCCTTCTTGTACTAATTAAATTTTTGATATTTTCTCAGATCTCGGCCCACTCGGTGCACAAGACCCGCTACTCGCTTTCTGACGGGTGCTGCTTTTTGTCTGCCAGTTGTTCGAGTGTGGCCGTGCTACCACCTCCACTCTCCATGGCGGTGCCACCGGACCCAACACCACCTCGTCGGGCCAGGTCAACTAAATTCGACCTCCCATCTAGCTTCACCTCTCTGTCACCGGCGCGCCACCTAGCTGCGTGGTTCGGGAAGCGCGAAGCCAAGGTCAGGAGGACACCAGGCGGGAACCATCCCGCGCTGTTCCGCCCTTTCTAGGTATTACGAAGAGACCGGTGCAGCTACGCCCTACTCCGCAGATCATCTGCACTATGTGCTAGCAGATGGGCCACCGCATTGAGGGGTGCGCATGCTTCCTGAAGCTGCGCCCTCGGGCACCAAACCACCCTCCATTGATGAAGGGTATGAACGGGATCCGGTGTGGATATGTTCTTCTCTTGCAATAATGCAAGGGGGGCGGCATGTTCACTCCGAATCCTAACGTTCAGGTGGCTTCCGCCTGGTACCTGGGGCGCCATGTTGTCATCCTATCTCTGCGTTCCATCGTTCGGTACGGTGCGAAAGCACGTGTTGTGCGGTGGAGAGCGAGAGAACAGTCGAGGCAGGTGCATATCGTATTTGTGCGGAAGCCATCTTTAACTGTTGGTATATTTTGGCGCGGGGCTACGAGAGCAGCGGCAGCTGCTCTCTTTGCGCCGTATTCAGTCTGGTCTGGAGTTGCTGCAAGTGCGGATCGGCGCCCAATAGTTAATATTTAAAATACATTTTATATGTTATAAATCCTAAAAATAAATATATTTTTCTGAGCACAACAATCATCATAAAATGATAGCTGCTTTTCTACCGCATCCAGTATGGTGCGGCCCCAGAAATTATCGCGGCCAATTATCCCATCGGCCGGCATACCTTCTCTATCCATTTCCACTGCTGGCACTCTAAAACTCATGCCCTTAACTTCACTGTGCCCTATTCTGAGCGACCCCAGTGTCATGATGCAACCTCCAAACGCTCCATTAAGTGTTCTTACATCTTTTGGGTTAACAACTAGTCCTTTCCGTAAAACATTAGATTTTTCGACGCTGGTGTCCGCCCCTGAGTATCTCGATGAAAGCATCATCTATCCTGCTCACAACGAAACAACACCCTTTTGATTCCAAAATGGACGCGTATCTACTTCCTAACTTCAAATTTTTTCCTCCATGCGCCACAGTTATCCCGATGTATATATACTCTATACAATATATAATATACTCTATACTCCCTCCAAATTACCGTGTATATCTTAACTATACATCCTTGCACCCCGTACGCGGCGATTGCCCTATATTCTCTAACATTACTAAGACATATTCTAAGTACTAGAATCTTCACAGATACCCATATCAACACGCAATCAAAAATGTTTTCCCGGAGAGACTCTTGCTCCTCTGTATCTTGAACCACCATTGTTCTTACATTACTCGGTACGTAGTATTGGAGAGCCTCTTGCTCCTCCTTCTCCGTGTCTGTAATTCCTACATTACCAGTCACACGTACCTCCGGCCTAACTATTATTAACTTTCTTTTGGGTTTCTAGTCTACTGGCCTCGACTGGGCCGCTGGAAGTTTCCCTGGTTCCTTTGTTGGAATTGTCTATCCCTGCATTCCGCTGGGCGATGTCCCATTCGTCCACATGAGAAGCATCTCAACCCCTGTTGGGTGTTGCTTATCCTTGGTTCACTTCTGGAATTCCAATTTGGTCGCTGCTGACCACTCCCAGTGTTGAAAGGATTTCTTCCTTGGTTAATTCCTTCCGTTGAATTAAATCGGGGACTACTACCCCTGCCGTCCCTCAAGGGTGGATCCGGGCGCCTCGTACCTGGCTGCCTTCCAATTTGATCCCATTTAGTGTCTACTTGGCACTGTCTACTTGCCTCATGACCATATGTTTGGCACTCCATACAGTAGGGCGTGTTTTTGCGTGTAACGCATTCATCCCTTGTATGACCTGGCTTACGGCAGAATGAGCAATTGGGTTTCCTGGAATCTCTCGACTAGGAGTCCTTGGTCTCTTTGTTGCGGAACTTGGCCCATCAATCTGCTGACTCCACTTGGTTTCCGCTGCTGTACCGGTCCTACCTCTGCAGGCGCATTAGTCCAACAGATTCCACCTGTTGTCATTCGTTCTTCTATTGCTGCTTCAGCGGAAGAGACCGCTTCAACTAGCTCTGCCATACTCCTCTGCGTGAGATTAAAATTATAATTAGCTAAGTCCCTATTCCTATGACCTGCCTTAAATTCAGAAATCATAGCTCGTTCTACTTGAGCCTTCTATGCTGCAACGTTTCCTGGAAACTGCCTGTTGGCTTCTGTCTCAGAAGTGTTCCCCAGATACTGGAGCCTTCGTCCCCATTCTCTCAATTGCTCCCCTGGTTTCTTAGTTGATTCCTGTATTTCCCGTACAAGACAGTCGTACGAATTTTGTTTTAAATATATCCGATCTAAAAGTGCGTATAACTCTGCCAGGGTGCTCACTGAGCTATGCACCAGTAAATCAAACGCATCACCTGTTGTTGGGGTATTGTCCTTGTTTGACGGGGGACGTCCTTCTGCTGCGCGCGTGTATCTGAAAAGCCTAAATCACTCTTTGTAAGAATCACTACATTACACTTTTAGTTTTAAAATCACAAAAAGAGCTTTATTATTACGAAACCCAATACTTATATACTATTTTTTAAACATCTATCTCAGTCTGTGAACTGACCTTTCTGGTGTTCCAGTTCTGCACCTGTTAATTGGTGTCAGTTGGTCAAGCCAACTGACCCACTTCAAAAGTGGCTACGGTGCACTATGCTGCCCTCGTCGACCCGACTGCGGAACTGTAACACCCTAAAAGCTTACATAATAACGTTGCACAGATCACATTAACTTGAAATACTTAAACCCTAGAAGTATGCCTTATTATAGCACCGTTTTAGCACATGCTAATTCAACATAGTGTGGCATCTATTAGGAGTCGGTGCTGTGAGTAAACTACACGTAGGTAGTATGGTTCTAACTCACAACATCCCTCCCCTCTTTCTAAAAGAAGTTAGTGCAACTAACTTCTAATGAAAGTTTACATTTATTTCTGCACTTCAAACAGTCAGTGCATTTTCTTAAATCAATATACAATTTTTCTTCTTTCTCTTTTTTTTTAAAAATCGCCTTATTTTATACTTCGGGTTCTTTTTATTTCTTTTTTTTCATATTCTTTTCTTTTGTTTTTTCTTTTCTTTATGTTTTTTTTTTCTTTTTGTTTTTGAATCTTGTTTTTTTTTTCTTTGTTTCTTTTTCTTTTTTCTTTTCTTTACTTCGATTTTTTTTCAGTTTTTTGTTTTTCTCTTTTGTTCTATTATACTTTCCCCTTTTTATTTTTGGTCTTTCATCGACTCTTTTCTCACTGGCGTACAATACATTTTATTCTCATACTTAAATCTTATCTTCCGCTATGATATTTAAATCTAAAATCTTACGTTATAACCTCCGCTAACTGATGATCCGGTTGTCGGCTGCCGTTGTCGGTATGGTTGTTGTGTTGCGCCGTTGGTGTGGTTGATTCGAGTCTTTGTAGGGCCGCCACTATCTTGCACCATTTTTTCGAAATGAGCGTCGTCACCATCACTACCACCAGGATGAGGCCAGCTATACTGACTACCCTTCCCTTCATCCAGGTGTGCACTATCTCACAGGAATTGGTGAGGTGTGACACCCTTTCCACATCTTCTGCCTCCTTAACCAACTCGTTGATTGCTCTGCTGTTTGTTGTGAGAGTTTTTCGTAGATCTTTGAAATGCATGAGTGAGACCGTGTTCGGTGTTGTGCGCGTGTGGCCAGAATCACCTCGTTTATAATTTTCCAGCAGCTCCTGCAGCTTCGTCTTTAAACGGTTTGTTCCCATGACAGACGTTGAAAACTTAAATCGTGACTCTTCTTGACTTTTATGGACCAACATTATTCCTTTGCCAATCACCCTGCAGCCAGCTTCGATTGGCATAAACCCTGTGTTCACCAATTCCAACCGTGTGGTTTCGTCTGAGCACACCGCCGTGAAAATCACCTGGTCGTCAAAATGGTAGAGCCATCTGTTTACAGTCCTGGTAGCTACCAGAATTCCTCCCGTAGCTGGAATGGCAACGTGATCGCATTGGTCTTGCTCATGTTTCAAGACTTCTATCTCGCAGTAATCGCTTGCTCGCGTAATTACTTTTCCGGGATGGTAGCATAAACGTCTTGTTGTGCCCACCTCTCGACATTTCCCTTCGTCCTCTATTGATAGGCCAATGTAGTGTTCTTGAGCCTGGCTTGCCGCTATGTAATCATATCTTGTCTTCGGCAGCACGCACCAATCTGGGTTTAGTCTCTTGGGTATTGGGTACACTTTGTGCATTGTAAATACCTACAGTAACGGCACTGGAATCTTTATGACTACTTTCAACCCGTTCTCCGCCTCTTCTGTTCGGACCTCGGCTAGTTCATAGATCCGCTCCGGTGCCTCGCTGTACCATGAAATTCCTTTCAGTGACATTGGTGCTGCCTTGAGCAATTCATCAGACGTCAGGAACAATGGGTGTAGCTTGCCATGTAATAAATCATCGAGCACCACTATCTCCGTTTGCTGTTGGTCCTGGAACCTCATCATTTCTTCAGAAAGAACTTTTCCCAACATGAAAGATTCTGCCAAGTTCACCTCTGCTTCCTCTTGTCTCTTTCCAATGCCTTCCAATGCCAAGTGCATCTCTTCCAGCTCTTGGAAAGTCTTATTTACTGCTTCGTGAAGGCCCTGGTAACCTGCTCTCATCACAGTCACCTCTTTTCCCAGCAATGACAACGTCTTTGACTGCTTCCTCTCAAGGACCCGCAAGTGACCATAAATCCGATCTGAATCTTGGTGGTCCATCGTACCGATTGCCCATTTGAGCACTTCACCGCCAACATCTATTAGCGACCGGCGTTTCCTTCCTTTCAGAGACAATGTCTTCTCCTTTTCCAAGAATCTTCTCGTTATAGCTTCAATCTCCAAAATCGAAGAATCGCATCTTCGTTTCAGCTCGGTCCCGCTGGCCGCTGCATGCCTCTCACACAACCTTCTGGTTGTCTCCTGTATTCCTTTGAATTGTTCAACAGTAATTTTCAACTCTGTTCGCGGAAACTCTGTTACAACCACCCAAAAATCCTTGGCGAACCATACATCTCCAGTCTTCTCCATTAATACATCTGTCTCCGGTAGTTTATCCAACCGCACCTCCGCATGTACCCTGTCGGTGACCGCCATCAACAGCACTAACATAATCTACAAAATGATAAAATTTTACACTAAATATGACATATCTCAGACTAAAGAATACAATATTCTCCTTATAAATTGCTTAGCTTACAATTGAATGCTACATCATTCAATTCTCCGTCCACTCGTCTTCCCCTCTTACATTCTCGGATTTACTATCGTATCCCAGAGGAAAAGAGGACTGGACTATGTTTATTGCCATATATTGCATTAGTTCCGCTTTGACTAATTTTTCAAGCTCTTTTCAATACGTGAGTTATCACTCATTCTAGCTTCGAACCAAATTATTAATCCTCCGACAAAATTAGATTATAAAAAATAATCCATTTGTGTCCAAACTTTGTCCATTGCATGACTATATCTTTCATCGCATACAATTACTTTTTATTTAAATTTACTTCTAGCCTGATATGTATATATCCATTAACGATCGTCTCTTCCTAGATCGCATATGGCTACATACACATATTCAAAGCAATATCTTATTCACTATCTTATACTATTTTCCTAAATTATGCCTTTCTTCATTTATCTATACTCTAAATTCCTAACTAATAACTTTCTATATTTATCTAACCCGCTGCAAAGTCTGCAACCTCCTAAATTCTAATTACCCGTCTTCATATACTTGACCACATCATAAAAATATCTGCTTGTTCAAATATATATCCGAACACCTACTCAATACCTAGTACCCCATACCTGAAATTTGGTCGTAGGGTGCTCATCTTTCTCTTAGCCAAACCTGCCTACTACATTATGACCCGATTATCGCTGGCCGATTTGGGAACATGTCTCGGCAATTTAGTTCAGCTATTTTTGGTTAACTTTTTACGTTACTCTGTTGAAATATCGGTATTTATTCTGTCCGCTAACTCGGTATTTTGTTTTATTTTGTTGAAATGTGCCTTCTTAGCACATTTCCAAAAACCGACCGCTTATTGGTTTACTATAAAACCGTGCTGCTGCACTGAATTTCAGCACAGTCAAACTTCACCAACTATCATGAATTTCAAACTTGGACAAAGTATGTTGGACTTCAAGCAGGTGGTCAAAACCCTGCTAGAAGAGTCGGCGCCCCTGGTACACCCCGCTTGCGCTGCACTAAGCATTGCAGAACACCGCCGCCTAATGGATCTAACCCCTGGTTCCTACACGCCCACCTACGCCATCCTGTACAACTATCTAAAGGAGATTGACAGCCAATGGGACTATCCTGAGGCAGTGGACGCCTGCTGGCAACTCCTGCTTACGTCAAGACTGAAACCAGGCGAACCAGGAGTCGAGAGAGTGCTCGGGCAACTCCTAGTTGTGCTGCACCGGGCGCACGAAATGACCGTGCCCGGATTCCCACCCGGGAATCCAATCGTAATCAATAAATTTTTCTGAATAAAAAACTGAATAAAAAATAAAAATCATATAAAAAAAAAACTGTCTTACTATATTATTTTATTTTTTTAATTACGTGCAATATTTATCATTTAATATTTAAAAAAAATATTTTTCCCTACTGTGCTTCGTTCGACCAAAGTGCATAATAAGCATTTTTATTACGTCAACTTTAATCGCTCGATTTTAAGTGGCACACTTCTACTGGCCTTGACTTTGAAAATCGGAGCTGTGTGTGTTATTGGATACACACACGTACTTGTTCATATTATTATTATTGTGTTTACACTTGTAAAACACTATTGACACATGAATTAGGTGTGTGGTCTAACGTGGAATAATTTTAACAAATTATTATGTAGCTTTTTATTCTTGCCCTTAATCGTTACGACTGTTGTAACTGGGCTTCGGATCTCTGCTACCATATACGGACCTATCCACACAGGTGAGAATTTATTTCTCCTGGCTTGATTCCTCATGAGTACCTGATCACCCACATGAAAAACTACTGGGTTTAGTACCTTGTTATAGGCTTCCCTGGCCACTCGTTTAGCACATTCCTGGTTTTCTCTAACCAATTCGTGCGCTCGCTGCAACTGATATTTTTGTACTTTATTGGGGTCATCAGCATTGTATACAGGCGCACATTTGCGCTTCAAATTCGCTGGCATGTTGAAATCAAACCCGTAGAGTGTTCTAAACGGAGTTTGCTTCGTTGATACATGCACAGTATTGTTGTGTACATGCATTGCAGTGGTTAACCATTGATCCCAATTCGAGCCGTCTTCTTTGGCAAAACTGCGCAAGTACTCGGCCAGAGGTCGATGACTACGTTCCAATGAGCCATTCGCCTGTGGATGATATGGTGTTATGTGCAACTTCTTGATTCCCAGCATTTTACACGTTTCTGAGAATAGTTTTGATACGAAATTTGAACCATTGTCGGTTATCAAAACCTTAGGTATGTTGTAACGTGCTATAATTTCATCAAAGAATGCTTTGGCTACCGTACCTGCTTCCGCATCAGGTATAGCCACGCACGCCATATACTTTGAGAAATCATCTTGGAACGTCAAGATGTATTTATTGCCCGAAACAGTCTCGGGAAAAATACCTACAATATCCATATGAACTTTGTCAAATGGCTGTTTTGGTGTGTCAGTTAACACCATTGGCATCTTTGTCAGCCTTGAACTTTTGTTGGCTTCACATTTTGGACAACTCTTTATATATTTCTTGATGTCCTTGAGCATACCCTTCCATCCGTATACTCGCCTAATTCTGTCATGGGTTTTCCAGAATCCCTGGTGTCCACCTAGAGGTGAATCATAGAAACCCTTTAACACAGCTTGGATATCCTTTGTATCCTCCAGCCATTCTACATTACTGGCTGCTTGCTCATTAGCAACGTCACCCGCGTTGCTAACATTTCCTGTTGCATCAATTTTATCCCCTTGAATTCTCTCGGTCTTCTCCTTATCTGACCGTGCTTTGGCCCTCGTTTGCACTACTGATACCTTCTGTGCCTGCGGTACTCTGCTGAGTGCATCCGCATTCAGATTCTTTTTCCCAGGTTTGTAAATGATTTCAAAATCATACTCAGACAATTTATGTCTGAACCTGGCTAGCCTAGACGTTTGGTCTTTCAAATTGGCTATGCCTCTCAACGGCTGGTGATCAGTGTATATCTTAAATGGGCGTCCTAGCAGATATGCCCTAAAATTCTTGGTAGCCCATACTATGGCTAGAAATTCCTTTTCTATTGTGGAGTATCTCTTCTCCGTGTCGCTAAGCGCTCTGCTTGCGAATGCTATTGGTCGGTCATTACCGACTTCCCCTTGTGACAATACTGCCCCTAATGCTTCATTGCTAGCATCAGTGGTCAACAAAAAAGTTTGCTCAAAGTCGGGGTATGCCAAAATTGGTGGCGAGCTAATTATCTCCTTTAGCCTCTCGAATGCTTGCTGACATCTCTCTGTCCATTCGAACTTTGCTTCTTTTCGTAGCAACTTGTTAATTGGCAACGCAATTCCGGCTAGTCCTTCCACGAACTTTCTATAATAGTTCACTAGTCCTAGGAATGCTTGCACTTCTTTTCTGTTTCTTGGAACCGCTAAATTTCTAACGCATTCCACCTTCTGCGGGTCAGGCAGTGCTCCTGCCTCTGAGCAACGATGGCCTAAATAAACCACCTCTCTTCGTAAAAATTGACACTTCTCCGTGTTCAATTTCAAGTTGTGTTCTCGCAATTTCTGGAGCACCTTGCGCAAGCGCTGCGAATGCTGCTGCAAGTTCTTCCCATATATTACAATATCATCGAGATACACAAAACAATCTAACCCTTGTAAGCCTGTTAGCACATGGTTCATTAGCCGTTGGAAGGTAGCCGGTGCCCCTGTTAATCCAAACGGCATTCTATTGAACTCATAATGGCCTAAACCGGTGCTGAACGCGGTTTTCTGCTTATCTTGGGTATCCACCAGAACCTGGTGGTAGCCACTCGCTAAATAAAGTGTAGAAAAATATCTACTGTGTCCCAATTGATCCAGAATTTCCTCTATCCTTGGAATTGGGAACACTTGCTTGTTAGTGGCGTCGTTCAATTTTCTAAAATCGACGACCATTCTCCACTTCTTCTGACCCTGCGCAACTCCCTTCTTTGGTACCAAAATTATTGGTGAGTTCCAAGGCGAGATACTCGGCGAAATTATGTTATCTTTTAACATTCCCTGCACTTGCCTATTTACCTCATCTTTGTGAGCCTGTGGCAACCTGTATTGCTTCTGGTTAATCGGTGCTTGATCCACCCTAGTAGGTATTTCATGTTCTACCTCTGGTGTATACGTTAACTGGTCTCCTTCCAGCAAAAATATGTCATGGAATGACATACAAATGGCTTCTATTGATGCCTTCTCTTCCGAATTTATGCTTGGGTCTAACTTTAGTGATTCTAGCACTCTCTCCATTCTTTTCCTTACTTTCGGTTCCTTAAAATTATGATAGCTAGTGAACTTGGGCCTAAAATCCTCCTCCATCAGGTAGTCCTTTTCCGATGCGTTGAGTACGCAAGCGTACACCTTACCCTTGTCAACGTGCGTTATGGTTTCTCCCATATATACGCCATCCGCTAGCTGCTGCTTGTGCAAAACAAGAGTCCTAAGTTTTGTGTTTACATGCATAGTAACTACTCTGGTTGTCCTTGCATTCACTACCTCCATACAATTCTTAACCCTATTCACGGTTCCTTCCTGCCATGACTTCAATGGGAGAGTAAGGATTCTATTCTTATTATCATCATAAAATGATAACTGTTTCTCCAGCGCATCCAGTATGTTGCGGCCCCAGAGATTATCGCGGCCAATTATCCCATCGGCCGGGATACCTTCCCTATCCAATTCAACTGCGTGCACTCTAAAACTCATTCCCTTAACTTTACTGTGCCCTATTTTAAGTGACCCCAGTGTTCTGATGCATCCCCCGAACGCTCCATTAAGCGTTCTTACATACTTTGGGTCGACAACTAGTCCTTTCTGTAAAACACTAGATTTTACGAGGCTAGTGTCCGCCCCTGAATCTACCAAAAGCACTAGCTTTCCACTAGCTGCCTCCTTGCAGGGTATCTCGATGAAAGCATCTCCTACCCTGCTCACAACGAAACAACGCCCTTTTGACTCCAAAATGGACGCGTATCTACTTCCTAACTCTTCCAATTTCCTCCTCCATGCACCACAGTTATGCCTTACAACCCTATACTCCCTCAAAATTACCGCTAATACCTTAACCATACATCCTCGTACCACGTACGCGGCGACTGGCCTATACTCTCTAATCTTATTAAAACTTAATCTAGGTGCTAGAATCATCACAGTTACCCAAATCAATACGCAATCAAAAATTTTCCTCCGGAGAGACTCTTGCTCCTCCGTAATTTGAACCATTGTGCTTACGTTACTTGGTACGTGGCATTGGAGAGCCTCTTGCTCCTCCTTTTCCTGGACTGTACTTCCTACATTACCAGTCACACGTACCTTCGGCCTAACTGTTGCTTCCTTTCTTTTGGCTTTCCAGTCTATTGGCCTCGACTGGGCCGCTGGAAGTTTCCCTGGTTCCTCTGTTGGAACTGTCTAGCCCTGCATTCCGCAGCACGATGTCCCATCCGACCACATGAAAAGCATTTCAACCCCTGTTGGGTGTTGCCTAACCTTTGTCCTCCTCTAGTATCCCAGTTTGGCCGCTGTTGACCATTCCCAGTGCTGCAAGGATTTCTTCCTTGGTTAATCCCTTCCGTTGAGTTGACTCGAGGACCACTACCCCTGCTGTCCCTTAAGGTTGGATCTGGGCGCCTCGTAGCTGGCTGCCTTCTACTTTGATCCCATTTATTGTCTAACTGACACTGTCTACTTGCCTCATGACCATATGTTTGGCACTCCATACAATAGGGCGTATTCTTGCGTCTAATGCATTCATCCCTTGTATGTCCCGACTTATGGCAGAATGAACAAATGGGTTTCCTCGGCTGGAAACTCTCGACTCGGCAACCTTGTTCTCTTTGTTGCGGGAGGGAAAATCTGCCGATTCCCCTTGGGTTCCGCTGCTGTACCGGTCCTACCTCTGCAGGAGCATTATTCCAACAGATTCCACCTGTTGTCGCTCGCTGTTGGATTGCTTCTTCGGCGGAAGAAACCGCTTCGACTAATTCTGCCATACTCCTCTGCGTGAGATTAAGAGTATAATTCGCCAAGTCCCTATTTATCAGACCTGCCTTAAACACAGAAATCATGGCTCGTTCTACTTGAGCCTTGTATGCTGCGACATTTCCTGGAAACTGCCTGTTAGCTTCTGTCTCAGCAGCGTTCCCCAGAGACTGGATCCTTCGTCCCCAGGCTCTCAATTCCTCCCCTGGTTTCTGAGTTGATTCCTGTATTTCTGGTACAAGACAGTCGTACGACTTTTGTTTCAAATATGTTCGATCTAAAAGTGCGTATAACTCCGGCAGGGTGCTTACTGAGCTATGCGCTAGTAAATCAAACGCATCACCTGTGGTCCTTTGTCTTATACATCTTATCAAGTGTTCCCCGTCCGCTTCCGGAACACTCTGTTGCGCTAGCTCACAACCTTCTTTGAAGCGCCGGATCTCAGTTCTCAGATCATACAACTCGACTCCTGAGAACATGGGCACCAACTTCTCCACCGCATGAGCAACTTGCAGAATGCCCATTTTATAGCTTTGTGTTTTCTCAATTGCTGGTAAAACCTTAGCTTTATTAATCTCTTTGGTAGTTTCCAAATTCTCTTCTCCCAGATCTGAGAGGTAATTGGTCAGTGACGGATTCAAACTAATTAGTCTTCGATCGTTTGTTCGTGCAGGCGAAATACTGCCTACAGTATCGGAACTTTGCTGCACGGGTACTGCTTCCGGCTCCTTTGGCGGATATCCCTGATTTTTATTATTTATCGGGCTTCCCGGAGAAAAAGGCTCGACACCGACTTCAGATGCGCCAAACAAAAATTCCGCTTGCTTTTCTTCATTAAGTACTAATTTTGGCTTCACCATGCGGCTTCTCCCTTCTGGTGTTAAATATTCCGGCCAACGTACTTCCGGAGGCAATGTCAATACTGTCTGCATAAATCCAGCTGATGCTGATTTTGATCTCTCCCTATTCAGTGAGGTCCTATTGGTCGCCCGTCCTCTTTTCAATTCCGCACACTCCTTTTCCAACAGCGTTGCTGCTTCCTCTGTTTCCGTCAACCTCTGAGAAAGTTCCTTTACCTTCTTCTCCAGACACTCTTTTTGTGCTCTCCAATCTTCTGCTTTCTTATGAAAACTGAACAACT
This sequence comes from Clusia tigrina, assembly GCA_920105625.2. NCBI lineage: Eukaryota > Metazoa > Arthropoda > Insecta > Diptera > Clusiidae > Clusia > Clusia tigrina. The sequence goes on along the minus strand of OV050032.1, from coordinate 126,721,846 downwards.
TTTCTTCTGTTCTTTTTTGGATTGCCGTCAAGGCTTGATCCGCTACCTCTAACGGTGACACAGCGCCTCCGGCGTTCGCCTGCCTCCACAATTCCTGAGCTTCTTCCCTGCTCGTACTCGCTTCGAACTGGTCAACTATTTTCCCAGTAAACAGTTTCACCTCTGACTGTATTGATTTCAATCTGTTCCTTATTTCCTCGTCTGGCGAAACCAAACTCACAATCTCTTGCCCTAGTCCCTCTAATTCAGAACTAAATGTATCTGCCCATTCGTTGACCAGACTATTTATGTAGTCTGCGTAATTTTCCGCAATATATTTTCCCTTGCCGTACTCAACTGCGTGAGGCAACAACAGTCCGTGATTATTGTTGAACTCTCTCCCCAGATCTTGCAACTGTGTTATTCGCTTGCGGTAATACACGTCGTCCTTACGTAAACTGCCGTCTTCCTTAAAGTTACGGACCAGCTTTTCAATCGTTTCGCCAATATGCTCCTGCCTCAGCAGTAATCCTTGCGCTTCCTTCGTCATATCCCAAATGCCAGAACAGATGTCGTATCCCAATTACAAATAAAAATCCAATAATTGATAAAACTTGTTATTAAGTCATCCCAATATTTTATTCCATCTTACTTATTGATAAATACCAATTTAAAAAAAACATTCCACCGTAAATTCTATATTTATATACATATTCTGCTATACTTGTTTTCCATCACAAAGTTCCGCTACCTACCGGCGTCCATTAAGTCCTTCCATCAATGCAAAGTGGTCCTTGACTTCCTCACAAATACTCCTTGTTTTCCTCTCACCATCCTTAATACTCCCAAAAATCCATAAAAAAGACCATATGTTTGTAAAAACCGAAATTTGCTTTACCGGCAAAAGTGTCTTGATTCATTCCCGGAAATTTGAATCCATGTTTAAAAATGAACCCGTAACGTATGTGCCACATAATAGCATTTAAATATTTTCTTCAACATTGCTACGCAAATCGTAGTTTCCGAACTACAAAAAACTTTGATGCAACAACACGTGTTGTAGACACTTCTTGAAATATTTTTTCCTAATACCCTAAGCTCAAAAGCCAATCATTTAAATCAAACAAGAAAAACTCAGAACTTCAGAATTTAAACAATACAAAAACAATTTAACTTTCTCAACATAGACCACATGGCCTTATAAACAATATAAATGTCCCTCACGACAAACAAATTCAAATCCCCTACAAAAAAAATCCTCACAGCTAGGATGAACATACATAGACCGTCCGATCATACTGACGGTTTATGGTTGCCATTCAAAGCTGCGTGCAACAGCGCAAACGCGCCTGTAGGTTGCAACTTCTTTGACCAGCGCTACGGCGCCTTCAGGGTCGCAGAAGTATCTACTTAGATTACGCTATTATACACTCTACTCACCCAAATTTTTTTCGATGTCATCTTTATTCCACAGTGTCCTTCGATGAGGTCCTTCGAATTCGTTGCAGGATGCCTCTCTGCTTCAGGGTTCCTTGCCCTGGGATTACTCCAATAGGTCCTTTAGACCGGCTGCGCCAAAATGTTGGGGTATTGTCCTTGTTTGACGGGGGACGTCCTTCTGCTGCGCGCGTGTATCTGAAAAGCCTAAATCACTCTTTGTAAGAATCACTACATTACACTTTTAGTTTTAAAATCACAAAAAGAGCTTTATTATTACGAAACCTAATACTTATATACTATTTTTTAAACATCTATCTCAGTCTGTGAACTGACCTTTCTGGTGTTCCAGTTCTGCACCTGTTAATTGGTGTCAGTTGGTCAAGCCAACTGACCCACTTCAAAAGTGGCGACGGTGCACTATGCTGCCCTCGTCGACTCGACTGCGGAACTGTAACACCCTAAAAGCTTACATAATAACGTTGCACAGATCACATTAACTTGAAATACTTAAACCCTAGAAGTATGCCTTATTATAGCACCGTTTTAGCACATGCTAATTCAACATAGTGTGGCATCTATTAGGAGTCGGTGCTGTGAGTAAACTACACGTAGGTAGTATGGTTCTAACTCACAACACTGTGGTTCTTTGTCTAATACACTTTATTTAGTGTTCCCCGTCCGCTTCCGGAAGCCTCTGTTGTGCTAGCTCACAACCTTCTTTGAAGCGCCGGATCTCAGTGCTCAGATCATACAACTCGACTCCTGAGAACATGGGCACTAACTTCTCCACCGCATGAGCAACTTCCAGAATGCCCATTTTACTCCTACGTGCTTGCTTAACTTCTGAAAAAAAGTTAGCGTTAATCTCTCTGGGGGTTTCCAGATTCTCTTCTCCCGAATCTGAGAGGTACATGACCAATGACGGACTCAAACTAATTAGCCTTCGCACGCTCGCTCGCGTCGGCGAAATACTGTCCATAGTATTGGAGCTTTGCTGCCCAGTTACTGATTCTGATTCCTTCGGCATATATTTCATGTTTTTACTTTGTACCGGACTTCTCTGCGCCAAACAACTATTCCGCTTCCCTCTTTTCACTCACTACTAATCTGGGCTTTACCACACGACCTTTCCCTTCCGGAGTCAAATATTCCGGCCAGCGGACTTCTGGTGGCAAAGGTAGTACTGTCTGCGTATGTATTTGAGAGGTTGAAGCTGATCTTACTCTTGCTGGCTTTGCAGTTGCCCCGATTCTCTTAAGCTCTAGATTTTCCCCCTCCAGATACGATGCGGCTTCCTCGGTTTATCGGAGTTGCCTAGAAAGGTCTCTAGTTTTATTCTCGAGAAATTCCGTAATTTTCTTCAACTCTTCTGTATCCTTGAAGACTTGAAAAAATTTCTCCTCCGTTCGACTCTGAATGGTGGCTAATGCTTGGTCTGCTACTTCCAAAGTTGACAAGTTTTCACCGTCCCTCGGTAATCTCCAGAGTACCGGGGCTTCTCTCTTGCTCGTTGCCGCTTCCAACTGTTCAAACAGCTGTTCCGTAAACAATTTTACCTACGTCTGTAAATACCTTAGCTTGTCTTGAGCCTTGTCCTCCTGCGAACTGGGACTCTCTTCTTGTGCTTCCAGCTCCTCCAGATCCAATCTGAACTTGGTCAACCAGTCCCGTGTTAAACTGTTGACATATAACGGATAATCCTTGGCAAAGTACTCCCTGTCACCACAAAACTCCTTAAAATTTAACAACTCCTCGTTGTTATCATTGAATGTCTTCAACAAGGCTTCTAGTTTCGCTATGCGCTTAGGGTAATACTCTCTATTCTTTCGTGCCGTATCCTTCCTACAATTCCTGATTCTCTTCTGAATTGCCTCTCTCTGCAGCTTTTGAGCTTCTAGCAATTTTATAGCTGCTCTTGGCGCTCCATAGACTGAACAAATTCTTATCTACGAAACTGTGAACCCCAAAATCAAATTCCACAAATAATAAATGCTACAACTTGCTTTGTTTTTTTTTATTTTAAAACTTTATTAATCCTTAAATACTTGTTTTCAATTAGTGGTGACACTAAAACTAACATATTTACTGCATAACAATGATACTATTCTTATAGCATTCCAAGTCTCTTGTATTGCTGCTCCTCCAATTGGCATACCTCTTGCCACATTTTATTTGCCTGCTCCCACGGAATAGGGACCTTCACCGTTTCTTGCTTCTTTAGTACCTCTCTTAAATACGCCAATCGCTTCCATTCCCGCTTTTGTTCTCCTCCTCTTATCCTTATTCCAAGACGCTTTCCGTCCTTAAGTAACGACGTTATGTCAGCTGTCGTTCATTGTTTCGGGGTTCACTTCCCAAACTTGTTTTCTTTAAAATCCCAGAAAAATTTAGGTTTAACATGGAACTCTTCCAAGTACAATCGATGGATCAATATTATATCCAATATAGACTACAATGTGCTACAACTAAAATTTGCCACATAATACTAAGTACCTAACTTTCACTTTGTTTTGATTATGTTCTCACTAAACACGATTTCGTTTCTACTTTTCTTTTTCATGAATCTTATTATCAAAACGAGAAATAGTATACCAATAAGTTTTAAGTTTTATTATTTAATAAAACAAACATTATTCCACATAGGAAGACAACTGTAGTGTAATGCCGCGGAAAAAATAAAATTACTTGAATCACATAGTATAAAAATTATACTCAATTAATTCCGCAACTACTGAAGGTAATACTGATTATTTACAACAATTCGTATTTACGATTGTGTCAATATTTCTCTATGAACCCATTTTGACAATTTTTTTGGTTTCACCAAATTATTTTAAATATTTTCCTCCCTATCAAATTAAATTTCCAAATACAAAAAACAATTATAGCACTACTGACACATCCCCATTTCAGTAAAATGCTTTGTTGAGTTGCTTTCCTTCTCCGTGCAAAATATTAAATAAATATTCTCTTCCTCTTTTTTTTTTTTAAATCGTAGTTTCGGAACTACTCAAAATTTGACGAAACAACCCGTATTGTAAGTACTTCTTGAAGTATTATTTCCAAATACCCTACGCTTACAATGTCAAATAGTTAAATTAAAATTAACAAACAATATAAATGTCCCTATCGACAAACAAACTCGAATCCCCTACAAAAAAAATCCTCACAGCTAGGACGACATACATAGACCGTCCGATCATACTGATGGTTTGTGTTTGCCCATACAAAGCTGCGTGCAACAGCGCAAACGCGCCTATATGTTGCGACTTCTTTGACCAGCGCTATGGCGCCTTCAGGGTCGCAGAATTAAATTACGCTACTATACACTCTACTCACCATTATCTTATCTGATGACATCTTCTTTTTAGGGTCCTTTGAATTTGTTGCAGGATGCTTCACTGCTTCAGGGTTCCTTGCCTTGGGTTTCCTCCTGTAGGTCCTCAAGACCGGCTGCGCCAAAATGTTGAGGTCCTTATCTGCTTGTCTTGGGGGAGGTCCTCGTGCGGCTTGTCCTGGGCGCCTTGTGTATCTGAAAACCTAAACTCACTCTTTAGAAATAAACACTACATCACTTTAGTTTAAAACAACAAGAAGATGTTTTCTTAAAATACTAATTCTTATATACTATTTCCAAACAGTACTATCAGTCTGTGAACTGACCTTTTTGGTGTTCCAGTTCCGCACCTGTTAATTGGTGTCAGTTGGTCAAGCAAACTGACCTACGGTAAAAGTGTCTACGGTGCATTCTAAATTCCAATGCCCTTCGTCGACTCGACTGCGGAACTGTAACACCCTAAAAGTTTACATAATCATTATTACATAAATTCTACTTACTTATAATACTTGAACCCTAAAAATATGTGCTTTCTTACTTAACTTAAGTGCTCAAGGCTAACCACACCAAATTTGTAGCATAGTCGTTAGCAGTCGGTGCTGTGAGTCAACACTCGTAGGCAGCTTGATTCTAACTCAAAACAAGCCATATACAAGATTCGGGGTCGATCAGAGGAAGGATACGCCTCCCTCCCATATAATGAACTTTGGGGACCCCACTTAAAGACAATTACCCTATCTATTCTTCTAATTATGATATATGAAAACAAATTGGTAGATGTATACACTGGGTCTGTGCTAGCATGCATTCCAAATATGGGCAGATTTTTACTACTGCCATGCCCACAATTAACCAAAAATGATTACTAGGTTCCTATTAAAGATTTTTCAACGAAAGTTCACAGGAAGGTTGTGGGTAGTAACATTAAACGCTACACAAAAAATGTGCGTGTTATTTTAACAGCCACGCCCAATATTGACATATTATTATAACTTTCGACCTACACAATATTTTTTGACGAAATTTTATATTAGTGGTTATATTGACACTACAAAGCCATACACAAGAAATGGGGTCGATATAATCATTTCAAGGTACCCTACCAAAAATTACCGTTAGTATGCTCCTAATGATGATTTACGAAGAAAACATCCCCATTGCTGTACTCGCACGCACAAGAAAAGGAAAAGGGTATATCGAAGTCAGTCTATCCCGACTTCAGACTCCTGTACTCGTTTAAGTTAAGTTTAATATTACTTACCCACGATTGTCTTATGATTTTATTTTGAATTATTATTCAATATTTAAAAAAATATATTTTTCTCTACAGTCTATCATTCTGCTACAGTGCCTAATAAGCATATTTACATTACGTCAATTTTATTCGCCCGAGCACACTTCTGCTGTCATTGAATTTGAAAATCAGCGATGTGTGTGTTATTTGATTTACACACGTACGTGTTTACGATGTTATTCTTGTGTTTACACTTGTAAAACACTGTTAACACATGTCTTTAGTTGTGTGGTCTCATGTGAAACAATTTCTATAAGTTACTATGTAGCTTTTTATGCTTGCCTTTAATTGTTACGACTGTTGTAATTGGGCTGCGGATCTCTGGTACTACATACGGACCTATCCAAACAGGTGAGAATTTGTTTCTCCTAGCCTGATTTTTCATGAGTACTTAGTCACCCACATGAAAGACTACTGGGTTTAGTACCTTGTTATAGGCTTCCCTGGCTAACCGTTTAGCACACTCCTGGTTTTCTCCAACCAACTCGTGCGCTGTAGCTGATATTTTTGTATTTTATTGGGATCATACACATTTGCGCTTCATATTTGCTGGTATGTTGAAATAAAACCCGTAGAGTATTCTAAACGGAGTTTGCTTCATTGATACATGCACAGTATTGTTGTGTATATGCATTGCAGTGGTCAACCATTGATCCCAATTCGAGACGTCTTCCTTGGCAAAACGGCGCAAGTACTCGGCCAGAGGTCGATGGCTACGCTCTAATGAGCCATTCGCCTGTGGATGATATGGTGTTATATGCAATTTCTTGATTCGCAGCAATTTACTCGTTTCTGAGAATAGTTTCGAAACAAAATTTGAACAATTGTCGGTTATTAAAACCTTAGGTATATTGTACCGTGCTATAATTTCGTGAAAGAATGCCTTGGCCACCGTACTTGCTTCAGCATCGGGTATAGCCACGCACGCCATATACTTTGAGAAATCATCTTGGAACGTCAAGATGTATTTATTTCCTGAAACTGTCTCAGGTAAAATACCTACAATATCCATATGAACTTTATCAAATACCTGTTTTCGTGTTTCAGTTAACACCATTGTCATCTTTTTTAGCCTTGAACTCTTGTTGGCCTGACATTTTGGACAACTCTTTATAAACTTTTTTATGTCTCGGAGCATACCTTTCCATCCGTATAATCGCCTAATTCTGTCATGGGCTTTCCAGAATCCCTGGTGTCCACCTAGGGGTGAATCATAGAAACCCTTTAACACAGCCTGGATATCCTTTATATCCTCCAGCCATTCCACACTGCTGGCTCTTTGTTCGTGGGCATCTTCACCCGTCTTGCTAACATCTGTTGTAGCATCAACTTTATCCTTTTGCATTCTCTCGGCCTTCTCCGTATCTGACCGTGCTTTGGACCTCGTTTGCACTACTGATACTTTCTGTGCCTGCGGTACTCTGCTGAGTGCATCGGCATTCAGATTCTTTTTCCCAGGTTTGTAAATGATTTCAAAATCATACTCAGACAATTTATGTCTGAACCTGGCTAGCCTAGACGTTTGGTCTTTCAAATTGGCTATGCCTCTCAACGGCTGGTGATCAGTATATATCTTAAATGGGCGTCCTAGCAGATATGCCTCAAAATTCTTCGTAGCCCACACTATGCCTAGAAATTCCTTCTCTATTGTGGAGTATCTTTTCTCCGTATCGCTAAGCGCTCTGCTTGCGAATGCTATTGGTCGGTCATTACCGACTTCCCTTTGTGACACTACTGCCCCTAATGCTTCATTGCTAGCATCAGTGGTCAACAAAAAAGTTTGCTCAAAATCGGGGTACGCCAAAATCGGTGGCGAGCTAATTATTTCTTTTAGAATCTCGAATGCTTGCTGACAGCTCTCTGTCCATTCGAAATTTGCTGCTTTTCGTAGCAACTTATTAATCGGCAACGCAATTCCGGCTAGTCCTTCTACGAACTTTCTGTAATAGTTCACTAGTCCTAGGAATGCTTGCACTTACTTTCTATTTCTCGGAACCGCTAAATTTTTAACGCATTTCACCTTCTGCGGGTCAGGCAGTGCTCCTGCCTCTGAACAACGATGGCCTAAATAAATCACCTCTCTTCGCAAAAATTGACATTTCGCCGTGTTCAATTTCAAATTGTGTTCTCGTAAATTCTGGAGCAACTTGCACAAGCGTTGCGAATGCTGCTGCAAGTTCTTCCCATAAATTACAATATCATCCAGATACACAAAAAAACTAACCCTTGTAAGCCTGTTAGCACATGGTTCATCAGCCGTTGGAAGGTAGCCAGTGCTCCTGTTAAACCAAACGGCATTCTGTTAAACTCAGAATGCCCTAAACCGGTGCTGAACGCGGTTTTCTGCTTATCTTGGGTGTTGCCAACGTTCCTAGCGGGTGTGTAACGAAATAAAGTAGGGAGCATATGTACATACACATACATATGTATAAATATTAAGTAACAGCTTTATCAGGCCACTTCTAGTTATATATATGTATGAACGGTAATATCGGACCACTCTTACTTTGTTCACCACGGACCTGGTGACACTTGTATGTACATCTACATACCAGTTTACATTCAACAATGGTGCGGATAGCAAAAAACTTCTTTTAAAGTCTTTTTTAAACAAAAATTTAAATATTTAAAATAGTGAAATAAATATAAATTAAATAAATATATAAACTAAAGTTTTTTTTCTATTAAAAAGTTTGTTTCTCTCGCCGGGAAACTCCTGCATATAAAGACAAATTACAAATCTTTAAAATAAGTTTTTATATCTCTTAAACGCGGTGCGCGAAATTTTCAATAAATTAAAATAACAATTGTATATCGGAAACGCGGTACGCGAAAAACCAAATTACAATTATAATGGTTGGATCTAGTTGCCACACGTGTGATGCTAAAGATGACGACTGCATGGTACAGTGCGATCGGTGCGATAAGTGGTACTACTTCAATTGCATCGTAGTTAATAGCGGAGTAGCCGATATTAGCTGGAAATGTGCAAATTGCAATAGTTATAAGATATAAGGGCCCGGACAAATTGAGCGCTGCAGCTCCTCCGGCAAATATGCAATTCGGAATCCACCGTAAAGATCGCCCACAAGCATCATCATCGCCAGCAGCCGAAGTGGTTATTCCATTACCAACAACAACAAGAACAACAAGGTGGAGTGCAGAAGATGGCGCTGCACATCTGCCAAGAGATTTTGGCGTACCTAATAACCATACTCTACCTCCAAGCTTGGAACCGTCGGTGTAGATTTCGACTGTTTCACCGATGATTAGGTTTTCTGAGGTCCAGTCGCTTCGACTTGGAATAGTGAGGTCGAATTCCCTGTTCAAATCGGGATAGACCGACATATAATCGATAAAGTTGGGGACAGGTGGGTCCTGATTCAGAATTGAAGCATTGCCTGTCAGGGTTATGCACCAGTGCGAAAGAGCGTTAAGTCTAATCGGTGTCTACTTGGCTTGTTGCTTAACCAGGATCCCCGAGGGGAGCCAGTGCAGCATAGCAAAAGGACTTTCGTAGGTGTGTTACGAAGAGCGCCAGTGATCAGTAGAGCAATGGATCTTCTGATTTTATCGAGGGGTTTGATATTACTGGCTTTTTCGAGAGCTTGCCACCAGAAAACCGACCCGTATAACAGGTTTGGTTCAACGATGGCCGTGTAGAGCCAGAGCACGACTCGAGGACGAAGTCCCCATCGTGCACCAACTGCTCTTTTACAGCAGTATATAGCGCATGTTGCCTTAGGTGCCCTCTCAGGTAGATTGGCTTTCCAATTAAGCTTTGGGTCGAGAATCAGGCCTAAGTACTTAACGTGTGTGCTCAGAGAGAGCGGAGTGCCGTTTAGACTAAGCATTGTAAACTTTGGAATTTTGTACTTCCTAGTGAAAAGCATTGTCTCGGTTTTGGATGGGTTAACCCCAAGTTCGAATTCGCGACACCACTTCAACACAATAGAGAGTGAATAGTTAAGTTTTTCGGAAAGTGTTTGGGGGAATTTGCCGGATGCCGCGATTGCTATGTCATCCGCATAGGCTATCACTTTGCATCCAGTAGATTCCAATCTCACCAGTAGTGTGTTAACTGCCAGGTTCCAGAGGAGGGGTGATAAAACACCCCCTTGTGGCGTGCCCCTGTTAACCAGCCTCCTGGATAGGGCACTGCTGTTCGTGGAAGTGATGATCCTAGATTTTAGTAGAAGCTCTATAAATTTAAGAAGACCTGAATTCAGGTTAAGGTTATAGAGTGCGGAAATGACAGCGTTGGGGCATACATTGTTGAATGCTCCCTCGATGTCCAAAAATATGGGAAGTGTGAATTCCTTGTACGCCAAGGATTTGTCCACTTGAGAAATGAGAGAATGAAGTGCTCTTTCAACCGATTTGCCTTTAGAGTAAGCCTGTTGAGATACAGAGAGAAGAGAAAGGTTGATCGATGTCCTGATATGTAGGTCAAGAGCTCTTTCTAGAACCTTAAGAAGAAAGGATGTTAGACTTATGGGTCTGTAATCCTTAGGTTTGGTGTATGAGGCCTTCCCAACTTTTGGTATGAAGACGACCCGAGCCGTGCGCCAGCGTAAGGGAATATATTGCAATCTGAGGCTTGCATTATATATTTGTAGCAGCCATGGAAGGATAATCTCTTCCCCATTTTGGATATCGGCAGGAATGATGCCGTCCGGTCCGGGGGACTTGTATGGCTTAAAGGTTTGAATGATTTTTTGTTGACTTTTTGTCACTTGGAATGTGGGGAGGCTATCATGGAAAACCTGCTCCACCTGGTAGAGTGCTTGATCCGCTGAGGCTAAACTCCCTGGGAAGTGGGTGTCTAGCAGGATATGAAGGGTTTCGGCGCTTGAGTGAGTCCAGCTGCCATCTGGTTTTTGGATACAGTCAAGGGCTTTGTTAGAGGAGTGGAGAATTTTACGAAGACGGCTAGCCTCGGATGTGGATTCAATGCTTTCGCAAAATTCCCTCCATGACGCTCGTTTCCCTCGCGTAATGGCGTATTTCAACTCTTTTTGTTTATTTTTTAAAGGGGCCCAATCAGCTGTAACTTTAGCTTTGTTGAAAAGCATTCTACAAGTTTTGCGAAGACTTGCAATTTCCGAGTTCCACCACGGAGGTTTAGGTTTGCCCCGTGGTTCGGGAGTGATTCAAGAAATATGAGTGGCTTTTTTAAAAGCTGTGATCAGATCGTCGACCGCCCGATCAATGTCGGGACAGTTGTGGATAATGGGGGGATGCAAGGAGTTTAAAAAACTCAGTCTGGAGCGTAAGTGGGACATCGTACGAACTCTGAAATTATTCCGTCAGTGCTTGAACATCCACCGACGCCGATGCTTCATCAATCAAACCTGTGGCATCGAAGGATGTAACGCTAAACACCATCAGTTGTTGCACAGAAGTGCAGTCACGACTATGGAAAGTGAAGCAGAGGCATCAAATACGGGTGAAAACAGCATTGAGACTGTGAACTCACACTACAGTTCTAGCGACAATGACCGACCATACTTCCGCATTTTACCGGTTCGTATTTACACTGAAAACAATTACTTAGACACTTTTGCGTTTTTAGATGAGGACTCGTCAGTGACACTTATGGAGGCAGAAATTTTCAACCACCTAAATTTGAAAGGTGTCCACGAACCCCTGTGTCTACTTTGGACCGGGGACAAAATAAGAAATGAAGATGCATCTATCAAAACGTCACTAAAGATTGCTAACGTGCATAGTGGTGCGTCGTCCACTCTAAATGGAGTCCACACCGTGGAAAGCCTCAGCTTACCCGTGCAAACCATCGACATGGGCAAAATTGAGAAAGAGCATCCATATTTAGCGGACTTGCCCATACAGTCGTATATTAACGCCAAACAAACAATTCTGATATGTCTCCACAAAAAATTCCTCAAAAACCCATCGCAGAAATTAGCCATGCAATAGCAAATTGACAACTTACTTGGAAAAGGCTACGCAAAAAAGCTAAGTGCGGATGAATTGCAAACATATCAAGGTCGCGTATGGTATCTACCAATATTCGCGACACAAAATCCGAACAAACCTGGAAGAGTGCGACTGGTATGGGATGCTGCGCCGAAAAGCAAGGGTATGGTTTTAAATGATTTCATCTTGTGCGGTCCAGACCTTCTAACTCCTCTAGTAGATGTACTACAAGGATTTAGGATTGGCAAGGTTGCCATCTGCGGTGACATAGCCGAAATGTTCCACCAAATCACCGTGCGAAGCAACGATATGCACGCGCAACGCTTCCTATGGTGGGATAAAAACGATGAGATCGACAAATCCAGCGTATATGTCATGCGCGAGTTAACATTCGGCATAAACTGTGCACCATGCATCGCACACTCTATTCGGAATAAGAACGCTGACACATTTAATCAACAGTTTCCACGAGCCGTCGACGCTATAAAAAGACATCACTACGTTGACGACTTCATCGACAGTGAATACGGGGAACTGGAAGCCTTGTAGCTACATCCGTAATTGGTCGTCAAATTCAACTACTGTGCTGGCTAAATTAAGAGGAGTTGCAATTACAAATCAATCACCGGTGGAGCTGAGCGCGAGCGAAAAGGTACTAGGGGTCTATTGGGATCCGAACAAAGATGTGTTCAACGAAAATTGTTTTGGACTGATTCCGCAACAGTGTTAAAGTGGCTACATATGGTAAACTCTGGCATATAAAGCCAATTACATTGGGTATCCACCAGAACTTGGTGGTAGCCACTCGCTAAATCAAGTGTAGAAAAATATCTACTATGCCCCAATTGATCCAGAATTTCTTCTATCCTTGGAATTGGGAACACTTGCTTAATAGTGGCGTCGTTCAATTTCCTAAAATCGCCGACCATTCTCCACTTCTTCTGACCCTGAGCACCTCTCTTATTTGGTACCAAAATTATTGGTGAGTTCCAAGGCGATATACTCGGTGAAATTATGTTATCCTTTAACATTCCTTCCACTTGCCTATTTACCTCATCTTTGTGAGCTTGTGGCAATCTGTATTGCTTCTGGTTTATTGGTGGTTGATACACCCTAGTAGGTATTTCATGCTCTACGTCTGGTGTATATGTCAGCTGGTCAACTTCCAGCAAAAATATGTCATGGAATGACGTATAAATGGCTTCTATTGATACCTTTTCTTCTGAATTTACGCTTCGGTCTGACTTCATTGATTCTAATACTTTCTCCATCCTTTTACTTATATCAACTTGTTTAATCTGATTAACCGATCTATAATTCGGTTCTTTAAAATTAACATAACTAGTGATCTTAGGCCTAAAATCTCCATCCATCAGGTAGTCCTTTTCTGATGCGTTGAGTACGGAAGCGTACGCCTTACCCTTGTTAACGTGCGTTATGGTCTCTCCCATATACACACCCTCCGCTTGCTGCTGCTTGTGCCAAACAACAGTCCTAAGTCTCGTATTTACACGCATAGTAAGATATACACTGATCACCAGTCGTTGAGAGGCATAGCCAATTTGAAAGACGAAACGTATAGATTAGCCAGGTTCAGACACAAGTTGTCTGAGTATGATTTTGAAAGCATATACAAACCTGGGAAGAAGAATCTGAATGCGGACGCACTCAGCAGAGTACCGCAGCCACAGAAAGTTTCAGTAGTGCAAACGAGAGCCAAAGCACGGTGAGATAAGGAGAAGGCCGAGTGAATTCAAGGGGATAAAATTGATGCTACAAGAGATGTTAGCAATGCGGGTTTCGATGCCAATGAACGAAGAGCCAGTAATGTGGAATGGCTAGAGGATAAAAAAGATATCCAGGCTGTGTTAAAGGGTTTTTATGATTCACCCCTAGGTGGACACCAGGGATTCTGGAAAACCCATGACAGAATTAGGCGAGTATACGGATGGATAGGTATGCTCAAAGACGTTAAAAATATGTAAAAAGTTGCCCAAAATACCAGGCCAATAAGAGTTCAAGGCTAAAAAAGATGACAATGGTGTTAACTGACACACCAAAACAGCCATTTGATAAAGTTCATATGGATATTGTAGGTATTTTACCTGAGACAGTTTCAGGAAATAAATACATCTTGACGTTCCAAGATGATTTCTCAAAGTATATGGCGTGCGTGGCTATACCCGATGCTGAAGGAAGTACGGTGGCCAAGGCATTCTTTGACGAAATTATAGCACGGTACAATATACCTAAGGTCTTGATACCCGACAATGGTTCAAATTTTGTATCGAAACTATTCTCAGAAACATGTAAAATGCTGGGAATCAAGAAATTGCATATAACACCATATCATCCCCAGGCCAATGGCTCATTGGAACGTAGTCATCGACCTCTGGCCGAGTACTTGCGCAGTTTTGCCAAGGAAGACGGCTCGAATTGGGATCAATGGTTGGCCACTGCAATGCACGTACACAACCATACTGTGCATGTATCAACGAAGCAAACTCCGTTTAGGACGCTCTACGGGTTTGATTCCAACATGCCAGCAAATTTGAAGCGCAAATGTGCACCAGTGTACAATGCTGATGACCCTAATAAAGTGCAAAAATATCAGTCGCAGCGAGCGCACGAATTGGTTAGAGAAAACCAGGATTGTGCTAAACGAGTAGCCAGGGAAGCCTACAACAAGGTACTAAACCCAGTAGTTTTTCATGTGGGTGACCAAGTATTAATGAAGAATCAGGCTTGGAGAAACAAGTTCTCACCTGTTTGGATAGGTCCGTATTCAGTAGCCGAAATCCGCAGCCCAGTTACAACAGTCGTAACGATTAAGGGCAAGAATAAAAAGCTACATAATAATTTGTTGAAATTATTCCATACAAGGCAACACAATTAGAGACATGTGTTGGCAGTGTTTTACAAGTGTAGATAGATAGATATATATATATATTTAAGGGTGTTATACACTGCGACCTGAAAGATCTATTGTGATGCCCCTATTTATTAGAAAGATGAGGATAGTCTCATCTATTAATCTTCTGTCAGGTTAATTTCCGACAGGAATTCACATATTTTGGAGGTCTCAAGATGAGGGATCTTGCTCATATCTAAGATATATTCTCCAAAACACCTGTATATTTTATGTTCTAATGGTCCGCAGTCTGTGATCAGGTGCAGTGAAGTTTCGTCACTTTCTCCACAGAATCGACAGATGGCATCAGAAGATATACCCAACTTGTTCAAATGGTAGTTGAGTCTACAATGTCCGCTTAAAATGCCTGTGATGGTTCTTAATTTACTCCGAAGCATATTTATTAACTCCTTAGCTCTTTTAGGATTAGAATCTCCCAGAAGAGCTTTGGACTGTCTTAATCCCGGAAGAGTTTTCCATGTTTGACTTCGTTTTGAATCTGTACATTTCTTCAGCAGACCTCCAATGGTATTGGATGATAGTCTACCGAAGCGTTCAGGGCCGTTGAAGTGAGAGGCCACAGCCGTCCTAGCTAAGCTATCAGCCTTCTCATTTCCCTCTACTCCTATGTGGCCTAGTACCCACATTAGAGATAACTTGTTCATACTGCCTAGGGAGTTTTGCTTCTCAATACAGTCCCACACAAGTTTAGACCTCACTAAGGGTGAGCTCAGACTCTTGAGTGCTGCTTGACTATCAGATAGTATCACGATGTTTTTCCCCCGATACTTTCTGTCAATGTTGATCTGGGCACATCTTTCAATAGCGTGAATTTTCGCTTGAAAAATGCTTAGAAAAGAACCCATTGGTTCCCAGTAGTTGGCCAAAATACTCCTGCCCCAGTTCCGCCCATTGTCTTAGAACCGTCAGTATACCATAAGAGGGAATTTTCTCTAATTTTATACGTCTCAGTTAGACCTTTCAATTCTTTTTTGCAACTCAGCATCGTACAGTATTTGTGTGCAAAATTGAATTTTCTTGGCATAAAATCCTTGTGAGATTTTAGTATACCGTATTCTTGAGTATAATTTTTACTCCATATATTTTGGGTGTAATTTGATTCTCTCGAAATAATTTCTTGTATTCTGGTAAGAGATTTCCTAGCAGAGTCTTGAATTAATAGATGTAAGGGTGTTAGATCTAGTATAACTTCCATTGCTGCTGTTGGACAGGTGCGCATAGCTCCAGTGATAACAAGGCAGTCAAGGCGTTGTACTTTACTTAATGCAGATTTCGCTGTCTTAAGTCTGACTCTATTTGACCAGGCTACAGAACCATAGGTGATGATTGGTCTCACCATCATGGTATACATCCAGCGAACGATTTTTGAGGTACATCCCCAAGATTTACCAGCAAGCCGTCTGCATATCATTGGTGGTTGCTGTCAGATGAGCCTTCCACAATAACTTTTTGTCGAAATGACTCCGAGGTATTTGGTCTCCGAGCTAATATCAACCTGTGTACCATTTAGAAGAATAGGTTTCATATATGGTAGAGATCTTTTTCTAGTGAACGGCACAATGGTGGTCTTTGAGGCATTGATTTTCAATCCTGTTCCCCTGCACCATTCACTAGCTGCTAATAATCTGGATAATATTACAAAGAGTGGATTCAGATTTTCCTCTAGCTATTATCACAATATCGTCTGCATATCCTTGACATAATATGCCTAGATTTGTGAGTTTTACCAGAAGATCATCAACTACTATGCTCCACAAAATGGGTGATAATACCCCACCCTGCGGACATCCTTTATTGACTTTGACTTTAACAGTTTTATCACCTGCTTCAGCTTCAGTCAGTCTACTGTTGAGTGAAGCTCGTATCCAATTGGAAGTGGTATTATCTATTCCTCTATTGTTAAGAGCCCTAATCATATATTCATGAGGAGTGTTGTCAAAAGCCCCCTCAATATCGAGAAAGACACAAAGTGCTATTTCTTTTTTATCCAGTGCTGCCTGAATAAAATCAGTCAGATGGTATAGTGCGGTTTCAGTCGATTTTCCCGCAATATATGGAAACTGACAAGGATGTAAAGGTTCCCTTTTCAATACGGTCTTAAGGAGATGTATATTAACTATTTTCTCCATTGCTTTAAGTACAAAGGAGTCAAAGAAAAGGAGATTTGGGATGGGCCATATCCTTCTTGCCTACCTTGGGGATAAATACCACTTTAGCTGTGCGCCATGCTTCCAGTATGTACCCAAAAGCAAGACTTGCCCTAGTGATATTTACCAAGCGCGGAATCAGTGCCTCACCACTCCTTTGGAGAAGGATCTGGAAAATACCATCCGCACTCGGCGATTTATATGGCTGAAAAAGCTGATGGCCCATCTCAACCTCTCAGTAGTTATAATTTCTTTGGCCACCTTCCAGCCAATCTTGCTTGCTCTTCTAGGAAGAGCATCCATCTGCAAAGATGGGGGTAACTGGATCGAGCTCCCAGGAAAGTGCACACGCAGCAAAAGGAGAGCGCGATCCTCTACATTTGCCGTGAACGTCCCATCTTCAGATTTCAATGCCAGCTTTAAATCGACTTTGTTTTTCGCAAGAGCTCTATGGAGTCGTGCTACTTCAGGAGTCGATTCTACACTTTCACAAAAGGATCTAAAGCTAGTCCTTTTGGCTTGTCTGATCTCTTTGTTATAGATCGTCAACTCTTTTTTATATTCTTACCAGTCCCCCGTATGCTTAGCCAGATTGAATAGCCTACGCACCTTAGTACGTCTAGTAGACAGACTAGAGTTCCACCAAAGAACATTCCTGCTGTTTTTCTTTGTTCTTAGAGGCCAAGATAAAACATAGGATTCGGAAATGATTTCATTCAGCTCATTGACACCCTCCTCTAGCTCCACCGGATTTTTATATATTCCTTGGATGTTTGAGGATGAGAGTAGTGAATGCACTGAACTATCGAAGAACTCCCAGTTAGTATACCTACGATTTCTAAAAACTACCGTTTTTGTGACGATACCTCCTATATCGAACTCAACTATGCTGAGGTCCTACAGAGAGGGTTCGTCCGAAACTTTCCAATTGTTAACAATATCAGTTAGCTCTGGACTACAGAAAGTCAGATCAAGAACTTCCTCCCTAATTACATTTCTAAAAGTGGGTGTGTTCCCCTTATTCAAGATATATAAATTAAGTGATAATAAAAATGCTAGAACTGACTCACCCCGTTTATTGGTGTCACTGCTACCCCAGATGGTATTGTGTGCGTTGGAGTCACAGCCCACCAAAAGTGGAGTCCTTTTGGATAGGCAATACCTCGCCAGCTAATAGACTTCTTCCGGGAAGTCATTCCTATCTCCCGGAAAGTAGGCCGATGCAACGACTATGTCGCGAGAGACCCCATCATCTATGTACTTTACCATGATGGGTGTGAGATCTCGCGACATGAATTCTGAAACACAAAAGTAGTTAATATCATTTCTAATCAGGATACAGGTGCGGGGAATGTCAGCATTGGCATCCCATATTACCGTTGTAAACTTACTAGAAAGGCCCCTAATTTGACCTTTGTAACACCATGGCTCTTGAATGAGGGCCAGCCCCATGTTCTTCTTGGCAAACACCCTCCGGATGACAGCCGAGGCTGCTCTGGCATGATGGATGTTTGCTTGAGCCACTTTCAGTCTCGTCATCTTATGGAACAGGTTGTGACGGGATGGTGTTATTCCCATCTTCGTTCTCCTCGTCCATAGAGACATCCTCTAGACTGTGTACCAGTGAAGGACAGTATGCGGCCTTAGCCCCTATCTCAACACTGGGGGCCCTGGAAGAGATTTCCGGAGCCACAGTCTTCGGTTCAGCCTCACCTGGGCGAAGGCTACTACTCGTAATTACCTTTTACAGAGGTGGGATGTTTGTCTCCTCTACTTCTTCTGCCTTGGGTTTTTCTTGAGTACGTTTTGAACAACCGACCTTGATCTTGCTAAATCGGTAGTTCAACGCATACCCCGAGCTTTTTATTAATTGCATGTACCCATCATCTATTTCTACGGACAACAACTGTCCGTTGCCCTCGTTCTTGCAACTCCATACTCTCCAGAAATTGGTGTTCAGCCCAATATTTTGGCTGGAGAGAAACTTTAGTGACACAGCTACCTCTTGTCCACTACTGCGAGGGAGGAAGAGGAAGTCTGTGTGCGATTGTGGGATGTTGCCTCCCACTTTGGCGACCAAACTGACGCCCTCTCTCACTGAAAGCTGCGTCACGACCCCTTTCAGCCATTCCACTGAGTCCGTGGAACAGCAGTCGATGCTCAGGAAGCCAGGCTTGAAGTGAATACCATCGAAGGAGAATTCTTTGGTCCACTCATCAACCAGCCTCTCAAGCAACATCTGCTCAACACTTTTCAGCTCCTCTCTAGTCAGGATGGTGTTCGGATAGTCCGCAGCAACAACAGCCACCTTGGTAACGGACGCCACCTTAGCGTAGCTACCTGCTGCCTTGGACCATCCACGACTAGGTGGGCCTGACGGTGTTGCCGTCTTCTTCTTCTTGGCTGGGTCAAGATTAGGAGAAAAGGAGTTTCGTACCCTTTTCTTCAGGTTCTTGTTTACATTAGGTTGTGATATTGTGCCAGCCGAATCCTTTACAACCCTGTGCTCCTTTGCCTTGGCAAGAGCATCATCTGGTTGCCCCTGAGACAGGTAGGTGAGGTACCATCTGACTCCAGCTCCACTTAGCTCCTTTCTTCTCGGGTCATCCAAACCCCCAGGTTGACCACGATCAGGAAGAGGGATTCCTCTCTTGGCCATCCTGGAGGTTTTCTCCGAGGTGGTAGGACGAGATGGATTACTCCCTTTGTCCCCCAGTTTTACTCCCAGTGTCAACAATCTCTCCTTAGTGGAGATGGGAGTTTGTTGAGTTGGTCCCATTTTTTCCCTGGCAGCAGCAGAAGTGGATGGCACATCATCGGAAGAAAGTTTCCGAATTCCTGCACCACCCATCCCGCCTACTGTCATTGAGGGTCCGATAGTTCCACCAACTGTTTTGGTCACGGATGAAGGTCTCCGTTCATTGACCGCAGCAGCATTTGATTTGGGCTTAGCGGGTGATCTCACCCCACTAAGCATTGGCTCATCAAGGATTCTTTGCTCCATCTGATTTGCCAATTGAATTGCGGTGATGTCCCGCAGAATTTTTTGTTTATTTTTTTGGTTCTTCATGAAGATCCTTTTTGCGGAGAATATAATGACCACTCGGACGGAGATCCGCAATATCCGAGCTAGGCTATTACCACCGAAGACCGCCTTTTATTCGGGGGCTCCGTTTACGACTAGACTATTTAACAGGGCCTCTAGTCTGGCAGATCATCAGCACGGTTGGCGTGACACCTTGATCCAGCCCTTACCTTCGAACCATAGTAAAGGTGTATTTCTCAATGCTGTACTATTAAGGAGTATCAAATACTGAGCGCTACATCCTGACCTTAGCTAGATCCAGCACCATCAGACAATTGATGCCATTGTAGACCTATTACCAGTCGGTACTCTCGGGGAGGGTTCAGTCGAAGGATTTTCTACCGGCCTTTACAAGTGTAAACACGAAATAATAACGTAAACAAACTGTATCGCGTAAGTATATCAAATAGCCCGGTTCTGACGTTCAAAGTCAAGGCAAACAGAAATGTGCCAATTAAACTCAGGCGAGTATAATTGACATAAGAAAAATGTGCTTATTAGGCACTATGGCCGAACGAAGCACAGTAGAGGAAAATATATTAAATAATAAGAAACGGGTTCATTGGACACAATTTAAAAAATAAAATTATAAGACAGTCGTGGGTAAGTAATTTAAACTAAACGTAGAATATATACACACATACATACGGCAGTTAATGAAATGAAATACGATGCGTAAGCAGTAGCGCCTGCACCGTTGGTGAAGTCAGTATATATGTATGCAGCTGTATAATGTACAAAATGAATGTACGAGGGTATATTTAAGTAAGTAGTGATTTTGTTAATAGGAATGGGTATGAACATATAAGTAAGTATGTAGGGACATATGATTAGGAATTGGGAATTTGCAGATACTGCAATAGGGTAAATGTAAATAGACTTTAATTTTTTTTCGTTTATCGATTAGGGAATTAGCGTGTGGGATTTTGAAAAAATGTATATGTTGACATAGTAAAATATGTATAGGTTAATTGGGGGCTAGCGTTAGTAATTGATTCTAAGTAAGTAAGATTGCCTCGAATGTATGTATGTAGTCATATCCTATAAAGTTCAGGGAATAGGAGAATACACTCGTTCATGGATATATACATGCAAGGCTAGAAGTAAATTTAAATAAAGAATAATTAGATGCAATGAAAAATATAGTCATGCAATGGACAATCTTTTGGACATAAACAGGTTTTTCTGAGATATTCTTGTTTTTGGCAGATAGGCAAAAAAATTGCTCATAGTTGAATAGAGTCGAAATCACTCAGTTGTTAAAGCAGAATAATTAACAGTTAAATGAAGTAAATATGATGCCCTATAAGCCTATGAAAACACATACTCCAGTCCTTTTTTCCTTCTGGATGCAGTAGCAGATCCGATGATGTAAGGGGAAAGGACGAGTGGACGCAAATTGAATGATATAAGGTAACGTAACATATGCAAAAACTTCAATATAAATTAATATGCAAGCCACTCAGTGCAATTGCACTTCATATTGCACCAGCGGTCACACGGTCTACCTGTGGTGGCATAATTGCACGCGCGGATCGGATGACACAATTATGCTAACGTAGCGTCTGGAGCAGTTCCGCTGGTGGGAACCGAAGCAACTGGAAGGAAGACACGCAGCGGCAGCATGATCACCCCAAGGCAGCGAGGCTTATATTATTTTCAACTTAAGTTAGTTCTAATTTGAAGTTATCTAAATAAAGACGTGCCAAGAGCACAATAAAAAATAAAAAATATTTTTTTTATTTTAAATCGACATAAAATAATTTAACTGGCACCCGAGCAGGGACCAGTCGCGAAAAAAAAAAAAACAAAGAAAAATCCAATTACTAGTGCCCTCAAGTAGTGCCCGTGTATTGGTAAACAAAAATCCTTTAGCTAAAGGTCGCGAAAAAAAATCCTGCTAGGATACTCGCGCCTAGTACAGAGAAAGAGGCCCCCTAGTAGCTTTTAAGCAAACGGGACGCGTTGCACGCACACCGCTCTGTCAAAACTTTAATTGAATTAAAAACAATAATTTAAAAAAAAGGAGAAAAACAAAACAACAAAAATAAATAAATTTTCTGAAAATATATGAAATACTAAAAAGAATGAAAACAAAAGAATAAATCAGCTAAAAATCCAGTTAAATCGCTGAATGAAAATCCCAAAAATTGGTGTAAAATAAATTTTGAAATATTGCATATGAAAAAAAAAAAAAAATTAAACAAGATTTCTATACTGGTAAATGAAGAAAATATTTGCGTGAAATTTAACAATAAAAAAGGAAAAAGAGATAAGAAAAGATACGAATTTAGAAAAAATATATACTCACGCACAAATTTGAAATTCGAAAAAATCGAAAATACAAATAAATAAAAACAAAAAACAAAAAGTGAACAATTTTTTTTTTATATACAAAAAGAATGCCAATAAGTGTCGGAATGCTTTTAACACTATTGTAAGTAATAATTAATCTTCATGTCAAAAATTTTGTATTAACGCAGTTTAAGAAAACTTCAAAAACCTATTGAAAGTTTAACCTAAAATTGATTCATATTTAAAAAATAAAATTTTGTAACATTTAAACAAAAGAGGAAAACACATTCCCTAAAAACTATTTGATAATTTTAAGAAAAAATTCAAAAGAAAATACCTATTGTAATTTTGGGAAGAAAAAAAATCAGAATGCAAAACGAATCCATCCTTAAACCTTCCCTCCTTGACCCTTCCTCAAGCTCTTCCTCCACGCAACAGCGAACAAGCCAAGGCACCGCATTAGAAAGCATTGTGTCTACCATGGTTAACCGAATCTTGCAGGCCGAAGGACGGGACAAACTAAGATCCCTAGTAAACCCACAGTCGGAATCAAATGAGACAACCAACCAGACTATCAATGAGGAATATAGAAATGACATGTCGGATTTAGACAGGATTCCCGATGTGGTCAGGTATCTAAGAGAATTCTCAGGAAAAGCAGGGGAATTGAGCTCCTGGAAAAAGAGCGTAGACAGGATTTTGAATATTTATTAGGGTTCAAAAGGAACTCCTAGGTACTTTGGAATATTAAATGTGGTTAGGAATAAAATCGTGGGAGAGGCAGACATGGCCCTCGAATCCTATAACACTCCGCTCGACTGGAAAGCTATTTCAAAATGCCTAACAATGCACTACGCTGACAAACGTGATTTGGGTACTTTGGAGTACCAAATGACATCATTGATTCAAGGGAACTTGTCAGTAGAAGAATTTTACCAACAGGTGTATAAGCATTTGTCATTGATCCTTAATAAAATAGGCTGTATGAAGATAGGAACGGAGTCCATGAATCTCTTGACGCAAACTTACAGAGACAAAGCGCTGGACACATTCGTTAGAGGACTTAAAGGCGACATGCCCAAGTTGCTGGGCATACGCGAGCCGGCAGACCTGCCACAGGCTCTACATCTTTGCCTAAAACTTCAGAGCCAAAATTATAGAACAAATTACGCGATCAATACACATACAAACACTAAAAGGCAGATATCTCAACCAATGCCACCACATAAGGGATACTTTGGCAATAATAACTTTTATCCTCAGCTGGCGCACTTCCCCAAATTCAACAACAATTACAACAATCCTAGGCACAACCCCCAAAATCAACGCCCCTATTTCAATAATTCTAACTTCCAAAACCAACGCTTCCAAAATGATCGGTTCCACTATGCACCTCCAAGACCAATGGCACCTAAGCCACCAGTACCTATGGAAGTAGACCAGAGCCTCCGGACAAGAGCAGTAAACTATGCCAACAGGCCACAATCAGGATTTGCACCCAAACGTGAGGCAAGCAGCCAGCATGCTGGAATTCCATATCAGACGCAAAGAAACTTCCATATCAATACAGCCAACGCCTATCTCAATGACTTTAACCGGACTATAGCGGAGGAGGAAAATCGTGGTAATCAACCTTCTAATGAACATGGAACAGGTGCATCTCACGAACAGGATATTGTAGACTATTCGGACATCTATTTTTTAGGAAATCCTACTAGTCGCTCCCATACGTCGAAACAAGGACAGAGAGCGGCGAGATACTAAAGATATTAATAGACACAGGGTCAAATAAAAACTATATTCAGAATTCACTAGTACCAACACCCACACTTAACAAGAGCCCATTCTTCGCCAATTCAATAGGTGGAAACATCCAAATAACTCACCATACCGTAGCACATCTTTTCGGCCAAAATGATATTGACATCAAATTTTATTTGTTACCTACCTTGAAATCCTTCCATGAGATCCTTGGAAATGATAGCCTTAAGGAGTTAGCCGCTGTAATCAACACTGAACATGGTTTCATGTTAGTTCGAAATGGAATAAAAATTAAAACTAATCAAATGTCATCGCAGGGCGTGAATGCCATTGATATCGAGGTAGACCACATTCCCTTACCCGTAAGAAACGACTTCCTCAAATTAGTCCCTAGACATGCTAGCCTATTTGCTGAGCCCGACGAAAAATTAACTTATACAACTCGAGTAGTAGGAGGAATTCGGACAACGAATGACACCCCCGTTTATACAAGGTGCTATCCCTACCCTATGTCTCTAAAGGACGAGGTCGAGAAACAAATCGATCAACTTCTGAACGACGGTATAATAAGGCCATCGAGATCTCCCTATAATTCACCTGTGTGGATAGTCCCAAAAAAAGCCGATTTATGATGACAAAAGAAATACCGAATGGTAATTGATTACCGCAAACTGAATGCAGTAACAATTGCAGACCGCTATCCCATTCCTGAGATTAAAGAGGTAATTGCTCAACTTGGGAAAAATAAATTATTTTCTGTTATAGACTTAAAGAGTGGGTTTCATCAAATACCACTTAAGGAATCCGATATTGAAAAAACAGCATTTTCTGTAAATAATGGAAAATTTGAATTTTCAAGGCTTCCTTTTGGGCTGAAAAATGCCCCAGCAATCTTTCAAAGAACTCTTGACGACATACTTCGCGAGCATATTGGCAAAATATGTTTTGTTTACATCGACGATATTGTCATATTTAGCAAAACTACAGCGGATCATTTAGAAAATATAGAGAAGATCTTTAGGACTTTGGAAGATGCCAACATGAAAGTTCAATTGGACAAGTGCCACTTTCTAAAGGAAGAAGTTGATTTTTTAGGATTCGTAATATCGGAATCAGGAGTAAAAACTAATCCATCAAAGTTCGAAAGCATCGTCAATTTTCCACAACCTAGGACACTGAAGGAGTTGCGTTCCTTTTTGGGTATGTCAGGGTATTATAGGCGTTTTATAAAAGGATATGCGCAAATAGCCAAACCTCTTACTTCCTTGCTACGGGGAGAAGCAGGACGGGTACCAAAATCTGTTTCTAGTAGAAAATTAATATCAATGAATAAAAGTGCAGTTGAGGCATTCAATAAATTAAAAAATTCACTCGTCTCCGAGGATATCATCGTACCCAAACTTTAACTATGCGTTCCACTTGACAACAGATGCTTCAAATTATGCCATTGGAGCAGTCCTGGAGCAAAATAGCAGACCAATAACCTTTATTTCGCGAACGCTAAGTAAGACAGAGTAACAATATGCTGCTAACGAGAAGGAGATGTTAGCAATTGTTTGGGCACTAAATTCTCTCAGAAGCTACCTCTATAGTGCAGCCAAAATAGTTATTTTCACAGACCACCAACCGCTTACATTTGCCTTGAGCAACAAAAATAATAACAGCAAAATGAAACGCTGGAAGGCAATACTGGAAGAACATAACTATGAACTCAGATACAAGCCAGGAACGACGAACGTGGTCGTAGATGCCTTATCAAGACTACCACTAACTACACAAATAAATTCACTTACTGCCTCACAGCATAGCGACGAAAGTTCCTCTCATGACCGCATACCACCGGTCGAAGTTCCTATAAATGCCTTTAAGAACCAAATTTTCATCCTTTCTGGAAACCCTGATAATTATCAATTCGAAATACTATTCCCTACGTACCACAGGCATATCGTCACTAAATCAGAGTACACAAATCAGGATCTAATTTCAATCCTTAGAAGACATTTAAACCCCAGCGTAATTAATGGTCTGTTTACAACAGAAAAAATAATGGGAAAAATTCAAGAAATTTGTCCCGAACACTTTAGTAGATACAAAATCCGTTTCACCCAAACAAAAGTCAATGATGTAACTAGCGAAACAGAACAGGAAGAAGAAATTCTAAAGGAACATAGAAGGGCCCACCGAAATGGGCGTGAGAATAAAATCCAATTATTAGAAAGGCTTTACTTTCCGAAAATGAATTCAAAAATTAACAGATTGTTGAAGGAGTATAGAATATGCCAAGAGCATAAGTATGACCGTCACCCCAATAAGCCCCAATTAAAAGAGACCCCAATTCCTGAATATCCTGGTCACATTCTACACATAGATATTTATAGCACAGAAAGGAAACTAGTCCTTACAGCAGTGGATAAATTCTCAAAATACGCGCAGACAAAACTGATTCAATCCAAGGGAGTAGAAGATATCCGGGAACCACTACGCCAATTATTATTTAATTATGGAGTTCCAAAAATTGTTGTGATTGACAATGAGAAGTCCTTAAATTCTGCCTCTATAAGATTCTTATTATATGACCAGTTAAGCATACAAATTTTCAAAACACCCCCTTATGTCAGCACAGTCAATGGGCAGGTTGAAAGATTTCATTCAACTTTGACGGAAATTATGAAGTGCTTAAAAACTGATGGAACTCATAGATCTTTTGAAGAATTGCTAGATAGAGCTGTTTATGAATATAACTGCTCCGTGCACTCGACAACAAGGAAGAAGCCAATCGAGGTATTTTTTGGTATGAGGGTTAGCACGAACCCAAGCCAATTCGAAGCAGGATAATATCGCACGGCTAAGAGAAAAACAAAGCATCGATTTAGGGCAACAAAATAAGAAAAGGCATCCTATTAAAAACTATGAGCTGGGAGATGTCATTTATGTAAAGCTAAATAAAAGAGTAGGATCCAAGTTATCCCCACGTTACAAAAGGGAGACTGTTAGAGAAAACAAGTCAAAGACAATAATAACTGAAACTGGGAAAGTCGTCCACAAAAGCAATATTAAAAGTTAGACTCTTTTCTTTTAGGTTTCTTGTGGCCTCTTGCTTGGCCGATGTAAAAATTTTGGACTACTCAAACTCAGAATTGATCACAGTAGAAACAGGATCATCAAAAGTGCATGACCTTTCCTCTTGAAATATGAAAAAATTATTGAAGACTTACGAGACGAAGTCAACAATATCAACGACACAAATCCTCTTCATCCATTCCTTCGACACGAACTAATCCTCATCCAAAACCACCTAAACCGCCTAAAACCTAGAAATAAGCGTTCATTAAATTTGTTGGGAAGCGCATGGAAATGGATAGCTGGCAGTCCAGACCATGTCGACTTCGAAATTGTAAAAGGAAAGATCAATGATGTGTCATCAAATAATAACAAGCAAATTGTCATAAATAAAATGCTAATGGAAAGGGCAAGTAATATAACGAAGATCACAAATAATATTTGAAAAGTTTTCAAAGATGAAAAACATGCTCAAGATGCCCATGTAGCCAATGTTAAACTCAGACTAGATATGATAAAGGAAGAAGTAATAAATGTAGAATATGCCGTGCACTGGGCAAAGGCTGGGATCATAAATTCATTTATATTGTCTAATACAGAAATAAACGTTGTAAAAGAAATTTTCGAAAAAGATGATATATAAATATTGAAGAAGCCTTTGAGTTTGCATCTGTAAAAATAGCATCAAATTATACCACTCCTGTTTATATAATGAGCATTCCGACAACTAAAAGTGAAGCATGCAAAACATTGATTGTCAAACCCGTTTAAAAGGGGTCATTCAATAATAGAATCGATTGTGAGAAAATTCTGCAATGTAATAAAAAAACTTTTGGAATAAAAGACAAATGTAAAAATTTCAACTTTCTATCCATTTGTAAAGAAGATGAAATAATTGACATAAGTAATTCACAGAGATCCTTCCCGACGTAATCCTGCTAAACCAATTCAATGGGACAATTACGGCTAATAATGATCAAATTAATCTAAATAAACCATATACCAAAATAAACCATCAACATAAAAAACAAAACCTTCTGTAACGAGCAAATAATATCTTCGAAGCCTATGCCATCTATCCTACAAAGAGGGAGCAGCTTTAAAGCGGTTGAAGAGCTACTCAAGTTAGAAATGATGAAAGAACTCCATCTTAACAATACTAAAAGCATCGAGTTGATTGGCGATAAACAAATCTATCCTGTCATCATGGGGTCAAGCCTGTGGATATTGCTACTATCCGCAATCGCAGTTGTCATCGCAAAGAAATGTGTTTCCAAGGCAAAAACAAACCACAAATTGGTCATCGAAACTAGGCCAATACCGAATCCAAGAGGGAATTCAAAGCAACAGCCCCAAACGTCTGCAGCAGTAGAAACGGTAAACGAGAACCAGGAACCACCAGGATCTCTCAAATCCCATTTTTTTGACGACAGCCGAGGACGTCTGTTTTTGAGGGTGGAGGAGTTAACGTAACATATGCAAAAACTTCAATATAAATTAATATGCAAGCCACTCAGTGCAATTGCACTTCATATTGCACCAGCGGTCACACGGTCTGCCTGTGGTGGCATAATTGCACGCGCGGATCGGATGACACAATTATGCTAACGTAGCGTCTGGAGCAGTTTCGCCGGTGGGAACCGAAGCAACTGGAAGGAAGACACGCAGCGGCAGCATGATCACCCCAAGGCAGCGAGGCTTATATTATTTTCAACTTAAGTTAGTTCTAATTTGAAGTTATCTAAATAAAGACCTGCCAAGAGCACAATAAAAAATAAAAAATATTTTTTTTATTTTAAATCGACATAAAATAATTTAACTTATAGCATTCAAATATAGAATAAGCTGTTATATAAATATTGTTTTTTTTAATATATTCAGGAATAGTGTATGTTTAAGAAAAGTTATAAATTAAAAAAATTATAATCTGTGTAAAGTTCACATTAGAAACAAAAGTAGTTTAGAAAATAATTAGAGTTACAAAAATTAATTATTTTAATCTTAATTTGTAATGAAATAAGTGTAATAATCAAAAGAAAATACAAATTATACTAAATAGGAAAATTATACCCAAGAGTATATATAGTATATTTATTTAAATATTATATAATTTTGAAATTCATTTATTAAATTGACTTATGAAATGTTCGACAAAAATTAAATATAGAAAAGATATCAAACTAAAATGTTAACTAGAAAATTAAGAAAATTATTAAAGGTATTCAGCTCTGATTATGTGAAGCGAAGCAGGAAGTTCCGGGAACAGCGGATATCGGAAGACTGTGCGGACTAAAGGACCAATGTATTATTCGATGGATTGGGGACGAATGGCGACTAAAGTGATATTCTCGAAACAGCATATGGCCGCAGTGTTTGATCACGTTTTGGATGGGTTTATTGACAAACAATGGAAGAAGAAACAAGTTTCCTTGCGGAGTCATGTTTTGCATTGGACACTTTTACATTACAATGTCCACCCAGTGTACCACAATCTCAACAGAATCAATTTTGGATAAGTTGAAGATGGGTAAAAGCTTAAGGAGGGTGACTGAAACCACCACCAAATATATTAAGCAGAAGAAATTTGGCTCGCGGAAGTTCTTTTTTGCATCATTGACGTATATGTCCAATCTAGAGTATGGACATATGAAATGTGATTTACATATGAAATATGATTTAATACAGGAGGACACAGAGACTGGTATCCGATCAGAGTACACAGATTACATCATTAAGCGTGTATCTTAGAGAAATACGGATAGTCTACACATCGAGGTCAACGAAGTCAAATTCCAATATGAGAAAGGTCAACAGAAACACTGCAAAGAGCACGAGACTCTTAATCTCGGGGTCGTGGGTTCGAGCCCCACGTTGGGCGCCAAGAGAAACATTTGCACCATTAAACGCATTGCTGCAAAGTAAATAACGGAGGAGTATTGTAATCTCTCATGTATTTCAAATGCATTTTACAAGCTAAATACTATAAGCAGAGGCAGTACCACCTACATCCGTTGGGGCACGATATATAAATCAAAAGAAGAAGGCTACTACAACCGAAGTTTTACTGGTAAACAAAACAGAAAGAAGGTATGCAGAGTGTTGGGGATCTCGAGTCCTTGCCTGACTGGGGACGTCCTGTCGTAGTTCTTCCGGGCGCGTGGCTGCAAAACCAAACCCTAACGTAAAGTACAAACACTTTTCACCTTTCAGTTTTAAACACAAGAGAGCTTTATTCTTAAAAATACTAGTTCTTATATACTATTTACCAATAAACATTTCAGTCTACGTCTTGACTTTTCTGGTGTTCCAGTTACGCAATTGTTATTTGGTGTCAGTTGCTCAAGCCCGCTGACCTACTGCAAGTAAAAGTGTCGTCGGTGCATTCTAAATGCCCCTCGTCAGCTTGACTGCGGAACTGTGACACCCTAAAAGTTTACATCATAATTAATGAATAATTACTGTTCATTTACAATATTTGCACCCTAAAAATATGTGCGTTCTTAATGAATTTAATAGGAGCCGTTGCTGTGAGTCAACTACGCGTAGGTAGCTTGATTTTAACTCACAACAAGAGTTCATCGAGGGATTTCATTCCGACAACGACGACACGCATCCAATTCAGCAGAAAGCAAAGGTCGCAGTATAATATAAGATCTTAAGTATAGAATTAAATTGTATTATAGCTAGTTGTTTGAAATTGTATACTCGTATACGCCAGTGAGAAAAGAGTCGATAAAAGTCCAATTTTAAAAAGGGGATTATAACTAAAAAAAAAAGAAAAAAGATAGAAATAAAAGAACAAAATAAAACAACAGAAGTAAAATAAAAAAAAACTATAAAAGAAGTAGTAAAAAAAAAAGAAAAAAAAACACAAAAGTAAAAAGAAAATAATACAATAATAGAATAGAATAAGGCGATTTTAAAAAAGAGAAACACTATACGTATGTACTATTGGTTTAAGAAAATGCACAGATTGTTTAAAGTGCAGAAAAGAGAAAAAATATAGTAAAGATTCATTAGAAGTTAGTTGCACTAACTTCTTTTGGAAATAGGGGAGGGATGTTGTTAGTTAGAATCAAGCTACCTACGAGTAGTTGACTCACAGCACAGACTTCTAACAGATGCCACACATTCTGTGGGATTAGCAAGTGCTAAAGTTTTTTAAGAATAAAAGATACTTTTAGGGTCTAAGTATTTTAAATTAATCTGTGTAATGTTTATTATGTAAACTTTTAGGGTGTTACAGTTCCGCAGTCGAGTCGACGAAGGGCACTGCAGTTTAGAATGCACCGTCGACACTTTTACAGTAGGTCAGTTGGCTTGACCAACCAATTAGCAGGTGCGGAACTGGAACACCAGAAAGGTCAGTTCACAGACTGATATGACTGTTGAGAAATAGTATATAAGAAATAGTATTTTAGTATATTTTTGTCTTTGAATCTAAAAAGTAATCTAGCGTTTTATTTAAAAGAGTGTTTTGAAGTTTTCAGCTACGCGCCCAGCGAACCGAGAAAGGACGTCTCCCGACGAGCAGCAAGGACTCCAACACATGGAATGACGTACAAATGGCTTCATTGATGCCTTCTCTTCGGAATTCATGCTTGGGTCTAACTTCAGTGATTCTAATACTCTCTCCATCCTTTATCTTATATCAACTTGTTTAATCTAATTAACCGATCTATAATTCGGTTCTTTAAAATTATCGTAACTAGTGAACTTATACCTAAAATCCTTATCCACATAGTAGTCCTCTTCTGATGCATTCAGTACGCAAGCGTACACCTTACCCTTGTCAACGAGCGTTATGGTCTCTCCCATATATAGGCCCTCCGCTAGCTGCTGCTTGTGCAAAACAACAGTCGTAAGTCTCGTATTTACATGCATAGTAACTACTCTGGTCGACCTTGCGTTTACTACCTCCATACAATTCTTAACCCTATTCATGGTTCCTTTCTGCCATGACTTTAATGGAAAAGTAAGGATTCTATTCTTATTATCATCATAAAATGATGACTGATTTTCTAGCGCATCTAGTATGGTGGGGCCCCAGAGATTGTCGCGGCCAATTATCCCATCGGCCGGGATACCTTCCCCATCCAATTCCACTACATGCACTCTAAAACTCATGCCTTTAACTTCACTGTGCTCTATTCTGAGCGACCCCAGTGTCCTGATGCAACCTCCAAACGCTCCATTAAGTGTTCTTCCATCCTTTGGGTTAACAACTAGTCCTTTCCGGAAAACACTAGATTTTACGAGGCTGGTGTCCGCACCTGAGTCTACCAAAAGCACTAGCTTTCCACTAGCTGCCTCCTTGCAGGGTATCTCGATGAAAGCATCACCTATCCTGCTCACAACGAAACAACGCCCTTTTGATTCCAAAATGGACGCGTATCTACTTCCTAACTTCAAATTTTTTCCTCCATGCACCACAGTTATCCTTTACGATCCTATACTCCCTCAAAATTTCTGTGAATATCTTAACTATACATCCTCGTACCACGTACGCGGCGATTGGCCTACCGCTAAATTTTTAACGCATTCCACCTTTTGCTGATCAGCCAGTGCTCCTGCCTCTGAACAACGATGGCCTAAGTAAACCTTATTAAAACTTATTCTAAGTACTAGAATCACCACAGATACCCAAATCAACACGCAATCAAAAATTTTTCCCGGAGAGACTCTTGCTCCTCTGTATCTTGAACCATTGTTCTTACATTACTCGGTACGTGGTATTAGAGAGCCTCTTGCTTCTCCTTCTCCTGGACTGTAATTCCTACATTACCAGTCACACGTACTTTCGGCCTAACTATTACTACCCTTCTTTTGGCTTTCCAGTCTACTGGCCTCTACTGGGCAGCCGGAAGTTTCCCTGGTTCCTTTGTTAGAACTGTCGATCCCTGCATTCCGCTGCCCGATGTCCCATTTGTCCACATGAGAAGCATCTCAACCCCTGTTGGGTGTTGCTTATCCTTGGTACCCTTCTGGAATTCCAATATGGTCGCTGCTGACCATTCCCAGTTTTGGTTAATTCCTTCCGTTGAATTAACTCGGGGACTACTACCCCTGCCAACCCTCAAGGGTGGATCCGGGCGCCTTGTACCTGGCTGCCTTCTACTTTGATCCCATTTAGTTTCTATTTGGCACTGTCTACTTGCCTCAAGACCATATGT
Organism: Clusia tigrina; assembly: GCA_920105625.2. Classification (NCBI taxonomy): domain Eukaryota; kingdom Metazoa; phylum Arthropoda; class Insecta; order Diptera; family Clusiidae; genus Clusia; species Clusia tigrina. The sequence continues at coordinate 126,688,403 of OV050032.1, read as the reverse complement.
TTGGCACTCCATACAGTAGGGCGTGTTTTTGCGTGTAACGCCGCGGAAAAAATAAAATTACACGAATCAAGTAGTATAAAAATTATACTCAATTAATTGCGCAACTACTGAAGGTAAATACTGATTATTTACAACAATACGTATTTACGACTGTGTCAATATTTCTCTATGAACCCACTTTGACAATGTTATTGCTTTCACGAAATTATTTTCCATATTTTTCTACCCATTAAATTAAATTTCCAAACACAAAAAATAATTATAGCACTACTGACACATCCCCATTTCAGTAAAATGCTTTGTTGAGTTGTTTTGCTTCTCCGTGCAAAATATTAAATAAACATTTTCTTCCTTTTTTTCCGCAAATCGTAGTTTCGGAACTACTTAAAATTTGACGAAACAACCCGTGTTGTAAGTACTTACAGTGTCAAATGATTAAAATAATTTAACAAACAATATAAATGTCGCTATCGACAAACAAACTCGATTTTCCTACAAAAAAAATCCTCAGAGCTAGGACGACATACATAGACCGTCCGATCATACTGACAGTTTATGTCTGCCCATACAAAGCTGCATGCAACAGCGCAAACGCGCCTATGTATTGCGACCAGCGCTACGGCGCCATCAGGGCGACCAGTATCTACTTAAATTACGCTACTGTACACTCTATTCACCATTATCTTATTTGATGACATATTCTCTTTAGGGTCCTTTGAATTTGTTGCAGGATGCTTCCCTGCTTCAGGATTCCTTGCCCTGGGATTCCTCCTGTAAGTCCTCAAGACCGGCTACGCCAAAATGTTGGGGACCGTATTTGTTTGTCCTCGGGGATGTCCTCTTGCTGGTTGTCCTGGGCGCGGTAAACCTAGAATCACTCTTCACAAAATGAATCACTACATACAATTTTAGTTTTAGAACAACAAGAACATTTATTCTTAAAATACTAATTCTTATATACTATTTACAAACAGCACTTTCAGTCTGTGAACTAACGTTTCTGGTGTTCCAGTTCCGCACCTGTTAATTGGTGTCAGTTAGTCAAGCCAACTGACCTACGGTAAAAGTGTCAACGGTGCATTCTAAATTTCAATGCCCTTCGTCGACTCGACTGCGGAACTGTAACACCCTAAAAGTTTACATATTCATTATTACATAAATTCTATTTATTTATAATACTTGCACCTTAAAAATATGTGCTTTCTTACTTGACTTAATTGCTTAAAGCTAACCACACCAAATGTGTAGCATAGTAGTTAGGAGTCAGTGCTATGAGTCGACTACGCGTGGGTAGCTTGATTCTAGCTCTCAACAGTAGGCTCGCCGGAATGCCAGGAGTCCTTAACTGAGATAACAGGTCGTATTTACATACTATATATTTATTTTTTATGTTTCTATACCAAATTTTTGTGTCTTTTCTGCTGACTCTGCTGGGTTGTTGATTATTTGCCCTGGACTTGATTGATTCGTTCACACATACGTTCACATTTGAGTGTATGTGGGAAGACAAACTTTTAGTAATTTATCTTCCTCACAAGTGTCAACCCTGTTTACACCAAAAGTTTAAGGTATCCTCTGTATAAGTAGACAATTTAATGTGAACGTTCGTTAAAACATACCTTTTTAGCCGTACTCCGCCTATATATCAGTGTAGATCAGTACTCGTAAAATTTCTTTTAATATGAAAGTGATTCAGTATTCGAATTTGTGGACAATTGCACATTGTAAGTGGAATGTGGTTATGCCACCGAAATAATTAGCAGATGAAGAAATATTGCAAAATATTTTGGCAGATCTTATAGCTATTTCAGACACGCTACTGTCCTCATCAGAGATCTTTCAATGAATGGAATTATTACGTCTTTAGATATTATGTTTTTAGGAAGCTCATAGACTACTTTTGCCTATTTGTGTTCTATAAAAGTTCTACTTGCGCATATACTTTTGTAGCAGGTCATAATGCTATTAATATAGTGAATGAATTTATATTGGAAATGGAATAGCATAATATTAAATATATACAATATACTCGTATATAATACTATAATTAAACCTATTATATTTTTATATATTTTAAAATGTTTTTGTATTGAATTAAAAATATTGTATGGTTGCGAAACAAATATTTTATAACTTCTATGTACATTAAATAATGCTTTGAATATTCGATGTTGATAATTGCTTTCACAGTTTTGGGATTGCTCAGCTTCATTAAATGCATTTCTGGAAGATTATAAGTGTTTAAAGTGTTCATTCTTTATTTCTAAATTAAATCAAAAATAAGTTTACGGTGCACACGAGAGACCCTTATTTCATTCTTATATTTTATAGGGTTGAATCAAACATAATAGAATATGTTTTCGGGACTTTATGTACAATATTTCAAACGCAAGATGTGAGATGTAACTGAAGTGAGAGTGTTGGAAGTAGCTAATTTAGTTTCAGGGAAACTATAATAATTTTGACCTATAATTTCTCGCCCAACTCAATTATAGATTGAAATAAATATAATGTATTTCTGTTACAACTGTGAGTAGTCCCTATACGTATATCTACGTCCCATCTTAAAGCGCTTAACGAGACGGTATAGGTTATGGAGGTGATTTTAGTGAGCAAAAATCACATACTCTCTGACTCTCCACTCGTTTCTTTTCACAGATTACCTCATACAGAAATAGTACAACCTTCTGTTTCGTGTACAAACTTTTTTTTCAGATAATTTTCTTTTTCAATTTTATGTGTGCAAAAAGTCAGAAAATCAAAATCTACATGTTAAAAAACTTTTCATTCAGTGTAGAAAATGTATTCATATTTTTTCGAGGTATTATGTCTCCCCAAATGCAACTATGGGACTACGAGTACTTTAATGCAAAATCAGCATACTTACTTTTAAGCTCTGGTGGCTTAGCATATATGTATAAGAATACTTAAATATACATTAGATTGCTTTTTATTAACTTTTAATTAATATTTAATATCAAAACATGAAAATCTGTAAGAAAAATTGAATATTTCTCTTCCCAAAAAATACAAACGCTTTTACAATATAACAAGCTTCAATTTATTCATTAGATATCTCCTTAAAATTAAATTGTACTGTAATTTTTACTAATTAAAGCTGCTTAACTTGAATTTAAAGTACATGTGCGTATTTTTGATTAATATAAGCCTTGGTGTGGTAATTATGAGTTCGAATCGACGCTGCTAAGGTTTGAACTAGATGTTTATCTCTTTTAGATTGCGGTGCATAAGAATCCAAATCGCTGCCACTATAATAGACAAAATAAAATTTAAATTTTCAGTTTTGAATTGGTTTAAGTGATTATTATAAACATATTTGAAAAGCTTTAAAAAATTAGTGCAATTGAAAAGTTCAAAAAAAGTTATAGAGTTTATATTTCATCAAAGGTGGCTCGCATATTGCTGAGAGGGCGCTATAACTAAAATAAATTGTTAAAATATTTATTGCCAGTTGATGATTTTAATGAGTCTATATCTGGATTTGTCAAATTATTTTTAATATAAAAGTCTTTCAGTATTCGAATTTGTTGACAATTGCATCTTGTAGGTGTGCCACCGTAATAATTAGCAGATGGAAAATTATATGAAAAATATTTTTGCATATCTTCTAGATAATTCGGACACGCCACTGTCCTTATCAAAGATCTTTTAATAAAAGGTAATTTTTTCTCAAGTAGACATTATGTCTTTACAATGTTTATAGATTACTTTTGCTTATTTGTTTCTACAAAAGAGTGCTACTGACGCACATAGTTTTGTAACAGGTCATAATTCCATAAATATAGTAAATGAATTAAAGTTGGAAATGGAATACTATAACAGTAAATAAACTAAACTATAGACTATAATTAAACCAATTATATTTTCATATAAAGGGTTTTCCAATAAGAGGTGCTATTTTGGTATTCAAAGAAAAATGCCATTTTTTGAGATAAATGATTGGATGTTTATTTCATAATAAAGCGAAAGGCATGCCGTTAATAATGAAAAACAACATCAGCCAAATGGCCACCACGACCACGCTTACAGGACCATATCCTTTTCATGAAATTTTCCATAACCAAATCGCAAAGTGGCTGCCCTATGTCCTCGATAGCCTCACGAATTCTATCTTTGAGGTCTTGAATCGACGCTGGGCTGTTGGCGTAGACCTTATCTTTCACGTGGCCCCAAAGGAAGAAGTCGCAAGGTGTTAAATCACAAGATCTCGGTGGCCAATTGTGATCACCTCTTCGAGAGATAACACGGTCCGGAAACTTTTCCCGTAAAAGAGCAATGGTTTCGTTGCTTCTGTGGCACGTAGCGCCGTCTTGTTGAAAGTAAACGTTGTCCAGATCAATACCATCCAACTCCGACCATAAAAAATCATTAATCATCTCTCGATAGCGCAATCCATTCACCGTAACTGTTGATCCAACCTCATTTTCGAAAAAGTAAGGGCCAAAGGACGCGCCGGACCCTAAACTGCACCAAACTGTCACACGTTGAGGATGGAGAGGCTTCTCAACAATAACTCTTGGGTTTTCCGAGCCCCAGATGCGACAATTTTCCTTGTTGACGTAGCCTCCGAGGTGGAAATTGGCCTCCTCAGTCAAGATGATTTTTCGATGGAATTCCGGATAATTTTCATGCATTTCAAGGACCCAATCAGCAAAGACACGACGTTGTTGATGATTGGCCGGCTTAAGTTCTTGTGTTAACTGAAATTTATAAGCCTTAAGACCCAAGTCTTTATGCAAATTACGGTGTAATGACGTTTGTGGAATGCCCAACTCCAAAGAACGACGAGGAAAGGACAAACCTGGGTTTTCTTCAACACTTTGGGCTACAGCAGCAATATTCTCAGTTGTTCTTGAGCGACGTGCACGGGTTTTATTCTTCACATCACTAACTTGTCCCAACAGGTTAAATTTTTCCACAAATTTCTGTATTGCGGTCCGACAAGGTGCTTCACGACGACCCAAAAATGCTTTAGTTTTGCGAACTGTGACTGCAAGATTTTCACCATTTTTGTAGTGAATTTTAATAATTTCAATGCATTGTTGAAGCGTGTATCGTTCCATTTTTAGTAGTGGCGTAGTTTCTACTTGTCAAATGTCAAAGAATAAAAGCTTCAAAAGTGACAGCTACCGAAATACCGGGTGATTCAAAATAACACCTGTTGTTGGAAAACCCTTTACTTTTACCCCTACGTTAAGTAGTCAGCTTGTTGCGGTGTAGTGGCTCACTTTGGGCTTGAACATGGCACATGAAAGACTGTGACATGGTCCAGCACATAAACTAAGAACTACATCCAAAGCAACAGGTTGAAAGTAGATTTCTACGATTCCTGGTCAGTCATTAAAGCCAGGTCCTAATGGCCTATATCGAGTGCCTCGTCGAGACCGCCGGATCGCTTAGACACTAAGTAATGGGTCTGGCCTTCGTTTATGGGATTAGAAAAATATACAAAAATTTCGACTACTAAGAGCCAACAGCCAACATTGGTCGAGGAGGCAACTGGTCCCATCGCTGATGAAATCAGGGACCACGACCTTGTCCGAAAGGCCGGAAGAGATGGACATCCCACTTAACCAGGATTAGGCTGGGATGTCTATCGCCGCGGAACAAGAAGGAAATCTTTTTGAGTCTGGTTTAAAAAAAAGTCTTCACAAAATTAGGTGAAGCTGTAAGCAAAAAGCACACTGACATCGAGACCTAGGCCGACGAAGCCGTTCGCATCAGAGGCAACAAACATATAGAAAAAATGTCAAAAGTGCCCGATCTGCTCTGCCGGCTTATGGTGAGATGGAGGAGGTGGATCCCTTACCTGTGGACGGGCCTGGTCCAAGAAAGGAGGAGATGGCCTCCAAAAGATAGGTCTCACAGGGCGCCTCCATGGAGGTTCCCTGCTGAAGGCCTAGTCGTGCAGAGAGCGTCTGCTCCAAAAAGGTCATACCAAGCAATTTCCCGGAGGGCATATGGTCAACTGAAGACATGGTCCTCGACGATATGTTCGAGATCCGTGGGGGCCCAGTGAAGCCTCACTTTGCTGGCTGTAGTTTTAAGCCTGTCAAGAGGAGCAGGAAACGGCAGAACACATTCTATGCACTTGTCCAGCGGTGGCAAGACGCAGACATAAGTACCTAGGCAGTGGGTTCATATCTCCAAATCACCTAGTTAAAATTAAGCCCACAGCAGTTACGAGATTTATAAACAGTCTAGGACTGTTTTAGTTGGGTACGAGGCTGCACAATAGATCTTTTAGGTTGCGGTGTTCTTTTAACCTGTTAATAATAAAGCCTGGATAGTCAGTTAGATAGGATCCAAGAAGGCGATCTGGATATTGTTCTGGAACCAATTTTGTCTGAAATGGTCGAGTAGCTGGGCAAAAAATTCTACTATGGTTTTGGCAGTGCCCACGTTGGAACCATGATGAAAGAGAACAGGGTGAAGATTGCTGATATTGGTGAAGAAAACCCTGGAATTAGGTATACTGCCTGAACCTTGGACGATGGGAAGCTTTCATACCGAAAGCAGGCAAAAAAGTGGATCACACGCCAAAAGCCTTTCGGCCCATTAGCCTAATTTCATTCCTGCTTGAAGTTTTAGACAAAATTCATCACCAATATATTAGGGAAGTTTATCTTAAAGATTAACCTCTCTATATTAAACAATCTGCTTACCAATCAGACATATCGACTGAGACCGCTATACATAGCATAGAAAAAACGAATAGGTGCTGGAAGGTAAAGAAATTAATATCTGTACGTCGGTTGACATTGCAGAGACTTTTGGCAACACTACTTACAGATCAATTGACGAAGGGATGAGCAGGAGAGGAATATACTCCTCATAACATGGGTTCCCAATATGCTGAAAGACAGAACAATAATCTTTGAAACAGGGGCAGAAAGGTTAATTTTCATGTCAATAAAAGGGTGCCCACAAGGAGGCCGCCTATCGCCGCTCCTATGGTTATTAGTTATTGACGAGCTCTTACAAACTCTCGATGACCTCGGATATGAAGTTCAGGGCTTTGCTGATGATTTGGTAATCATGGTTAGAGACAATTTTTTCTCTACCACAACCGATATCATGCAGCTAGCTCTTGACATTACGCAAAACTGGTGTCAAGAGAAAGGACTATCGATATATCTGAGCAAAGCAAAAACCTAGTCAAAACTCTGACTTGGAAAAACCATTTATCATACGAGTACATAACTAGTAAAGCCTTAAGGGCAACTTACTTCTGCCAGAGGCGGTATGTTAAAACATGGAAACATGGGGACTACTAGCAAAAATGATGGCGTAGTCGTACAACACAGTAATAGTAGAATGATCATGCCTCTTTGGTATGGTGTCCAAAGGTAAATCAATCAAAGGCTCAGATGATCCTTAACAAGATTCACCGAATAGCCTGTTTCAGTGTAACGGGAGCAATGATAACGTGACGAACATTAGCTTTAGGAATGATCACTGGACTACTCTATATCTTGCTGTTCGGAAATTGATGTTATGTGTCTAAAATATAATAATAGTGGCATATATTTACGAAAGTGATTGAATGTGTGAAGTACTTCTGAAATCCTATGGTTCATTGCTGGGCACGGCACTCAGTGCTCCCTTGCCATACAAAAGCTGGATAAAAATAGAAGGAGTTGTTCGAATTTGATGAAAGTTCATTTCCTAAAGGATTATGGCATCCTGATTTCAAAACTGAAATCGGTTTTTTGATACCGGTTTCCGTTTTCTCATAAAACTGGTTATCAGAATTTTTTTTTTGTAGAAGCTTCAGTTGCTAGTACTCATCTCCCCAAACCCTTGCGGCCATAATTAATTATGATGTAAAGTTTAATAATAATAATAAAATATCAGTGAAATTATTTTTAAATATTGCCAATTAAAAACCAAAGTTCAATAGTTTCCTTCGGTTTTGGATGGAAAAGCAGGTTTTCTAATTAAGCATAGTTTTTATTCTGTAGCATCTGTTTCGACGCTATACGAATTTTCTGATGATGAAGAAGACGAACGACTTAATAAGGACGAAAACTGTTCTGCATTATCGTTCGAATTTTCATCTTGAACTATATATTGCTCCATACATTTATCGGAGCCCAATAAAAATTTATTTCTGCAATGGATCCGAAGATAGCAACAAATGTATAATTGAGTCTTTGTTAGTATCTTCTCGTGCCGTTTTTCGACAATGAGACAGCCGATATTTTCGAACATTCTTATGGGATGCTTCCAACGGTTCTTATGACAAAGAGCCTAAAAGGAAACATAAACATTATTCTTATTCAATAGATCAATTGAATAAATGTTACCAACTGGTAAATCAAAGAATTTGATTACTTCGCATCCGTGGACCAAAACATTTTGGATAGAATTCGGCATATTGTACCAACCATAATTTCTGAGGTACAACGCCCTGGTATCTTTAAGCAGTTGGCCAAACTGCTCTTGTTTAATCTTCTTTCCACAAGATAAAATCCGTAGCACGAGTGAAAATTGGTAAATCAAATTTTTATCAAGCTTAGTTATTTCTGCGGCTATGTTAATAATGGAAAAAAGCGGCGAGCAGTGTTTCCATCGTTAGTTGTGCCAAAACCTTGCTTGACTTGGTCAAAAAATCTGTGTTTTTATCGAAATTATATTGCAGAAGAGTTCTTTAACTTATTTAAAAAGAAAATATCAGCACCAATTAACCGCATAAAACTAATAACTGAATAGTTTACAGTAGAGAAGCACGCTCTTATAATACCTTACTGAATAGTATCAAATAGGTGATTTTTGAACTTTTGATCAAATTCCTCTAAAACCTTACATGATGAAGCAAATCTGAGTGGAATTCGAATTTAGCATTCAAAAATCTATAAGCGCCAATACTTTGTTCCCCATCGCGAAATCTTGCAGGCTAGTGTAATTGTACAATAATATCAAAGCAGGCAATATACTGAAATATGCATTTTGGAGCTTATTTAAAAATAGAAAATTTCCAAAAGGCGGAAAAAAGCGGAGAAGGTTTTACTTTCTCCTGTTAGTAGAAGGCCTAATTTGACATAAAAGAGAAAAAAACTGTAGGAACTTTATGGAGCTTTTTTTGGTCTCCTAAAATTTGTCTATTTTCTAGATTTTGCATCAACAACAACTTGCGGCATTAATACACTGTCAAATTTTTATTTCACATTTATTTTCAAAAAAACTTATTGGTTCTAAATTTTACATATTTAATCTTTGTAAAAATCATAAATTTAAATAATTACAGTTAGAAAAGGGTTTTTAATCAAAAAAAGTTCCCAGCTAGTCAATCACGGTATATTCTCCACTAAAAAGTTTTATGCAAAATCTCTTTCTTTGAAGTGCTGTATAAAGCGGAAAAATTATTTTTCTTTTTTTAAGTTGTAGTTTTCTCTTAATTGGAGTTTTATCTTTCCAATGATACCAAAAACTTAATATTCTGACACACTAACTTTTTTTATTTTTGTCCATAAAAGGAGCACTGTGCGGCGTATTAAGGTACATAAATACTATTGTTTTTAATTGCTTAAAAGTACCAACACAAGAGTGGGTACACGAATGTAGTGGGTCGATTGCGTGGTTGGCGATGAGTGAAACTCGCTCTCCACAACTGGCGACAAATAAGATCAATTGAGCAGTAGTAATATGCCCAACAATGAACTGCAACACCACACAGCAAAATTGCGGCTGATACCAGCAACGCAAGTAAGCATCGAAGATCAAAGACAGTGCCCAACCGAGATACTGGCACATTTCACTCATGCGCATACTTGTAGCGCTCAGTGATCACCAAAACTGCGTAAATAACAAAAGAGTGGAACCAATGTCAATCCATTCTCTCTCAATTGTCTGAGCATGCTAAATCGGAGCCACCAGCAGTAGCTGAGTGCACTTTTAATACTGTAAGTGCTGTCACACCAGCAAATGGTTCAAATCAAGCAGCAGAAAATTTAACAAAGAACCCAGCAGGTAAAAGTGGAAAAACACAAACCGGTCTTGACAGATATATTCTTATAATTAAGCGAGGGCTAAGTCCAAAATCGATTGCCATCAAAGCAAATACTCCAATATTTTTAAAACTGGTGAGACCCAACTATCTATTAAGAACCGCTTCGCCGTACTTCAAAGTGTTGAAAATATGCACGCACCAAAATCAGAATTTATACCACCTCCCATATATTTGCGTAAACGTAAACCTAATAAGTTAGTCAACAAGCTAACAGAGCTCATAAGTTCAAAAAGGGGTTCTCCGTAGCCCCGCTCGTTAAAGGTAATATTGAAGAAACAAATAACCAAATATAGGGTCGTCATAAAAACGATGTGAGTCAGCATAAGCTAGAAGTCAATAACTTTTGACTCTCGAATGAAATCGATATCCTTCTCATATCGGAAACACATCTAACAGTAAAGCATAGTTTTGGTATTAAAGGTTATAAATTGTATGACATCAATTTGTTTGGTGGGATGGGCTGATATCATAAATATTTCCGCTGTGTACTGTCTTCCAAAATTCAGAATATAAACAAATCCGTTTTCAATTTTTTGTCCCTATACTTGGAACAAGCTTCCTAGCTGCTGACGACTACAATGCTAAACACACCCACTTGACGAGAATGGCGTCAAGAAACAGAGCGCGGGTTGGATCGGTATATTAAAAATCTTTCTCCAGCTGGAAAATGAAATCACCCAAACCCACCTCGCAGTAACAGCCACTTAATAGTCTCATCGTCCGATTACACATGCCCGCCTATTAAATTATACCAAAACAAATAAGTAACGCAATAAGAATTACTCCCAACAAAGCCCCAGGACACGACTTCCTTACTGGGAAAATGTTCAAGTAATTGCCGCAAATAGCGATCATCGTGCTTACCTCATTATTTACTGTATTGCTTCACCTAAGATATTTTTCCAATGCCTGGAAAATGTCAATAGTATCAATGATTCTGAAACCAGGAATAGGGTCTATCCCAATCGGCATCCTATAGACCGATTAGCCTACTGCCTATCATGTCAGACAACTTAGAAAAACTGTTTCTAGCTTTCGCTAATATTATAGCACAGTAGGGCAGGTTCATCGAATAGTTAACGAAATAAAAAATTCATACCTCCATGGTGGAGTAGGAAGATTGCCGACTTACGAGTAGTTTGCAGCAAATTCTAGACAAGCTCGTGTGCCGAGACGCTTTAAATCCTGTTGGACATCTATTTTCCAGGTAGCGTAGATTTTGCTGGTCATGCATATCACCAATTCAATCAGACGGTCTCTGGTAGTTTCTGCGTGATCGACACACTTTTATGTGGGCCATTAATAGTTTTGACCCCTTTAAGTCCCCGGGTCCGGATGGTATCATCCCGGTGGACATACAAAAGGGAGCGTATTTAATTCTGCTATGGCTATTGTGCATCTACATCGCCTGCCTCAGATTGATGTACATTTGGCTGGAGTGAGTCACGAGTAGTATTCATGCCGAAAGCTGGAAAGGCATCCCATACTAAACCAAATGGCTACAGACCAATCAGTATTCCTGGTTTCTTCTGAACACATTGGAAAGGGTCCTGTATCTCCATATCAGGACTTCAATCAATCCAACTCTTCACTCCAAATCCCAACATTCCTACACCAAGCGCCAGTCGGTGGAAACTGCGCTACACGTGCTTATTTCTCAGGCAAATAAATCCTTTGCCTTCAAGGAACACACTCTTAGCGTCTTTCTCGACATTGAAGGCGCATTTTATAATGTATGCCCCAATGCCATAGTTACAGCTCTATTAGATCTGAATCTAGACACCAGTCGTGTCAAATTCATGGGCATCTGCTCAGAGCAAGGACTATTGCCTCGAGTATTGGCAATGCTCACTGTCAAAGGGCAGTGAGCAAAGGTGCACCTCAAGGTGGGGTCTTGTCTCCCCTCCTCTGACATTTAGCAGTTAGCACTCCACTCGCAAGACTGGAAGATGTCGGTTGCAGTATAATAGTTTATACAGACGACATCGCTATCACTGCCTCCGGCAAATTTACTTGACCGCTTTCTGAAAAGCTAAGTTATGCACTATGCACTGGTGCACCTAATTTGGGCTCAGTATAAATGCAGCAACGACTGAAGTCCTGATGGTCACTAGAATATACAAAATACCTTTCTTCATGCTGCACAAGATTAATGGCAGTTCGCTTAGATTTAGCAAAAAAGTCAAATATCTGGGTCGGATACTTGACCCGAAGCTCAGCTAGAAGGCCAATCAATCTGAGAGGGTCCGTAAAGCATCATACGCGCTGTATTGCTATAGGTGGGCAGTAGACACTAGATGGGGTCTGCAACCTCGAATCATGCTTTGGATCTACACAACCGTGGTCGAAATAGACTTCCGATACGGAGCTGCTTTCTGGTGGCCGGCTACTGTTAAGGGTTGTAACCTGAATCCAATTGACAAAGTCAGAAGGAGTGCAGCTCTGTTGATCTCTACACTCCACACCTACGAGGGCTCTCTTTGCAATTTTATGCTGGCTAAGCTTCTGGTAAAACAACAGGCCATAATAGTTGCTACCTAACTCCACGCACTTAATCGGTGGGTGAGGACGGACCTGGGACACTCTTTTATCCTTAATCAGGACTTGCATACCCCCAGCTCTGTGGACTATGTCTCTCCGAATTCCAACCTTAATCGGTGGTTCGACCTTATTATCCCAACCAGAGATGATTGGATCGAAAACAGAGTGATCACCCATAACACTCTGCATATCTGCACAGGCGGTTCTAGGTTTGGGGACAGGGTCGGTTGAGGGATGTTCTCCAACAAGTTGGATCTTGGCATCTCGCTTAGACTTCCTAACCATTACAAAGACTTTCAGGCACAAGTGATAGCAATTTACCACGCAGTGAATTAGGTTCTAATTAATTGAGTTTTTGTGTCATCATCAAATTCTTCTCGAACAGACAATCTCCCACTAGATCTCTTGTGGACGTCACGGAGTTTTCAAGACTCGTACAGAAATGCCAGTCAGCTCTAAACGAGTTCTCCACGCATTCTACAGTTCACCTAGTCTGGGTACCTGGTCAGAGGGACATCGATGGAAACTGCGAGGCAGATGAACTTGCTAAAGCAGGCACACTGCTATCCGTAGTATACTCTTCTCTGGATATAGGCATCCCTTTCGCTACAGACAGGCTGGCGATCAAACGCAGGTATTTCCATGAGGCTTACAAACTATGGGCTAACATGGCCTAACCTCAGCAAAAAGCGTAAGCGTCAGCTACTCAACTCGGACGCGAATCCATCAGCACTACGATTACGCTGCACGGGGCATTTCATGATGGGGAAGCATGCGGCTAGACTTGGTTTGCCCCTTAACGACTTCTGCCTAACCTACCTAATGGGCTCGCAAATATTATGGATGCTGTCTTTGACTTTCTGAGTCTCATGGTCATCAAAGCTGGTCTGGGAATGTTTTAAACTTTTCAATACCCTAACAGCGAAGAATGCTGTTACGCTAATGTGAGTACCGGGACATGAAGCCAATGAAATGGCGGATTCCTTGGCAAAAAAAGGATAAGTATGTGAAGTGTTCATTGTATATTTTCAAATTACATCAAACATAAGTTTACGTGCATTATTATGTGATTAAATTTGTGCTCCCATGTTGTCAGTTGAAGATTATAATCATGTTTGCCATTTAATTATTACTCTTTCACAAGAATGCTAAAATCCAATTAGCTGTGCTGGAAAGAAGAATAGTTGCGTATCTAATATCAGTCATCAATCGAAAAGGCAATATACAAACCTATATAATGCGTGGTATAGCTTTAAAACTTTACAATTTATTTATGACTAACGTAAAAATTAACGTTTGGTGAATAAATTGACGAATAGCTTAGATTGATAATAAAGATCGAGAGGAAGAACAGAATATTCAAACGAAAACTAACTAATTACTCCTCTGCAAAATATGATTCATAGATATTATTGTTATTAAATTGATTTTTAGTAAATGTGGTTATTGTTACAATTTCCCCCTCAGCCATATTAAGTGGTTTTGGCAGAGCTTAGTGTAAGTAATTTCATTAAATTATTAATTAATTGAGTAGTTTTTGGTAGGATAACCTGAGTTGATTATAATATAGAGAGGCGTGGTCTTTATCTGACCATCCCCATGTCTTGTGAAAGGCTTTGCAGCGTAAGTATCCATATGAAATTTGGTCCAAGAATGGTATAAGTCCTAAGTTTTAAACATTCTCTCAAATACCCACCCAATTCGTGTGAAATTTCGGTGATGAGTCTTGTATAAGGCCCCCGAAATAAATGTTGGTTAATTGTGGCCGTAGCAGTAGTAGTTATCTAGTAGCAATCTACGCGTATTCATATATTATCATTGGGAGCAAAGCTAAAGTAATTTTTAGTGAGATCCCTAAAGTTTATTATATGGAAGGAGGAGTGTACTTTATCTGATCGACCCCATTTCTTTTGTGTTGCTTTCTAGCGTTAATATAAAATTTTGTCCAAAAATTTTTTATAGTTCGTAAATTGTAAAAATTTTTGGCTGAGAAAATATCACGCACTAGTATGGACCCGATGCACATTACATCCAATTATTCATATATAATCAAAACGAGAATAGCTGGACTAATTTTAATATTAGTCACGAAAAGTCCTTATATAGAAAATACCAGTATCCTTTATCTGAGCAACCCAATATTTTGCAAATGGATTTCTAATCTCCACAGGCTGCATCGCATAAAATTTCGTCCATAAATCTATGTGCAAATGGGCTCATATAGCAATCTGGTTCTGTGTTTTTGTCAAGAGTATACCTCCGAAAGGTGTAATTTAGATATCTCAACCTCTCTGTCAAAATCAAAATTGCTCAGTAAGCATTTGCATTATGTCCATACCTGCACACCTCCCTCTGGTAGTTGAAAACCGCTCAACCGCACAAATTTAGTATACCCTTTTAAAAAAAACAAAATTTAAATAAAACAGGTTCATATTGGCATTCATGCAGATATGATATCAGTGCTTTAATGTGATCATTCATGTGGATCTGTCATGTAAATCACTTTAGTTGCTTTATCATGATAATCGAAGAAAATTTTTACTTACATTTTTTAGGTATAGAGTCTTCTTCATAGTATCGAAGTCTTCTTCAACGGAAATTACTAAAGTACTCCTTCATTAAAAACATAACATTATTTATGTGATTCCTTTTATTGTGCATTTCTTGCTTCTTCAGAAAAAAAGGTTCATTTGAAATAAAGAACAATCAAAAACGATTTCATTGATTGGTTAGTGAAGGCTAGGCGCGAAAAAAAAGATATTCGTAATTATATTTTACTCTAGCTAAACCCAGCCACGTTTATTTGTGGCTCGGTTTGATATGGAATGAATGTAAAAGTATTCACCGAAAAAATTCATCATTCAACTAATGCCTTGCCTAGCGTTTCGGTGGCTATGTGGGATGAAAGGAAAGAAAGAAAAAGTATGCTTTTCATAGAAAATATTTTTTTTTTGTAAAGCTATGGAATTACTATATTTTTTCTTTGTTCGTTTTCTGGATAAATATAAAAATCAGATTTACTCACTGTGGAGCAAGGGACGTATAATAAACCCATGAGAAAAGCAATCGTTTTCTAAATTCCAACCTCTCTCTTGCAAAGATTTCACTTCCGCTTTATTGATAGTCATAGCGAACGCAAGACGTATTGGAAATTGAAGTCGTTTGAATTCGAACGCCATGTCGGTCGGAATGAGTGATATTTGTGGAAGTAGTATGTCTTCACCTTTATGAGGCTCAATCAGAATTGTTGCTTCAATTAGATTGTTTATCTATTTTTAACTACTAATCGTGTGACATTACGTGACTTTCTGAGTAATATAGTTATCACTCCAATTTTTGAATCCAGAATGTGTGATTGTAATCCGGGAACATCGAGAGAATTAAGAAATACCGTTGGAAAATTCATCACTTATTTTTAATTCATCATGGAATAGAATAATGTTGCTCTTATCATATACTCGTACATCGATATTTTTAGCAGCTAGAATGATTCTTCCGCTTAGAAATGCGCAATTTCTATAATATGTTTCGATGATTCGGAAAACCTTGTCTACTAATTAAACTAGATTACAAAATAATTACAATTTTTGCTCAACGGATGCCACTATATTAATAAAATATTATAATAAAATAAGATGATCCGCGGATTCCGAAAATGATAAACATTTCGTTTAGAAATTAACCATTAGGGTTAGAAATGGAGATATCAGTGGATATATGTTTTTTGGATTTTTCAAAAAAGTTGTCCTACTGAATTGCGAATATCTGCTGTTACAAATGTCCGATCTGACCGAGTATCCAATGAGAGATCATCGTGTATCAAATATATGTCTCTCACAAAATTTTCAAATGCTGTTTACCAGAGTTATTCTTTTAAATTTTTCAAAGATGGGATGGAGACTTTTCCCGGTTTGGATTTCTAGGTATAATGCCGTTGCCGTCCTCGAGTAAATATATCAGCTGTTGGATCGGCTTGAAGTTGAACTCTCATATTTATTATTAACTGCATTTTACTGTGCTCCAAAAAGTTAAATATTTCAAGGAAGTATAGGAGGTGCGAGGTATAACTGGAATCATTTTCCTGAAGTCACCGGATAGCAACACCACTGCTGCACCAAATTGAACCTGATTATTTCGCAAGTCTTTCAATATATGGTCTAATGATTCTAATGATTCCTTGTGAGCAATTGTACAGTCATCCCATACAATCATTGCGCACGCCTGAAAACATTTCGCATTCTTGATGTTACATGTTGGGTTTTCTGTGAATTACATGTTTAGTGACAGTTGATGGCTGAATGCGCTGTTTTCCCGCCTTCCATCAACATGCAACAATGCCTGAAGAAGTATGAGCTAACCCAATATGCATGTTTGAACGGATTTAAGCCAGTATCAAGGAAATTAAGAACATTTTAGTTTCACTAGGAGTGTACAACCCGATTAGTTGTCCACAGCTTGTATGATGAGTCATTTCTTTTGTATGATTGCTCTCTGAGCAGTTTTCTGTGGAATGTTGTATTAATGGGCCAATTTAGTGCTGAAATAGATTCGGAGTGGTAAATATATCTTCAATTGACTTTTCCGAATGATGACTAATTTCCCGCAAATGAAGTGCCTTCCACAAATCGTTTTTGATAAAAGTAGTGAATAATGGAACAACTCACCGATAATCGAGTTCAATGTCATTTGCTCTCTCTTTCACAGTAATTGCTTTCCCATTGTCTTCTGTACTTTTTTGTCGATATACTGGGTAACCATTATTCCCACTAATTGTGTCTTTTTACAACTCTCGAGGATACCGTTTAGAGCAATTTTCATTGATCATACGTGGTGAATTTGTATCGATTGCTCACTTGGTTCGTGCATCATGTTCTTGGTCAAACATTGATACAACTCATTATCAATTGTGGGATCTGGTATTTCGGTAGATATTACTTTATCGATATCATTCAGTTTTATCCAGTAAGCCATATTACAACGTGCGCATTTGGCAATCCTCTGTTTTTCCACTCCACAGAGCAAATTCAGTAATATGTTTCTCCGAAAACGAGTAGTAAAGTGATTAATTCAAAAAATGTCTTTAGTTTCTGTTTGAAAACGCATACGTGGGAAGTGTTTCGCCGGCTGCCATACCCTACTGGAGAAGGTCACGCTATTCCTCATAATATCACCCTATCTATTGAACCGTATGCCCCTCATTTAAACAGTAATTTTTCGGTCTTATTGATAGTATATTTACAAAATAAGATCGTTACGCTAATGTGCACCCTACTGCAATCAATGACATATTCAAACACAGAATATTGACACTTTTAATAGAATTTGGGAACCTTAATTATTCAGATCTCAATATTGCTTTAATAAAAGCTTTCTACCACCATACCTGGCAGAAGATATTGGGATAAAGGTATGATCAATAATCTACAACACATCTGGCAAGCTAGCTGTAGTCGGAGTAGTATTTTCATGCTCACTTGGAATTAATCATAATTTTAATCTGCCGCATTACTGTGATTTATTTCTTGCAGAAGTCTCACTTATAAAAGCCACTCTTAAATGGATCAAAGACAGCAACATCCCATTGGGAGATCTAAATATGCTATCTGACAGCCAAGTGGCTTTTAGGGTGCTGTTAACTCATGGAATTTTATCGAAATCAGTGGCCATTTGGCGCAAATATGGTTACGTAGCATAACCATTCCTTTACATGGGAACCTGGTCACAAAGAAGAAGCTGATAGGAGGGAAAGTACTCATAAATAGCTGAGAACACCGTTTGAATGGCTTCATAGACTGAAAGACCATGAAAGTAAAGTACATCTCAAAAGACAGTATATTCTGCGCTGTTGTAGGGAGGTGGTTTGGCTTAGACCACGTAAGCTCCAAAGACGAAGATCATGAATAAACTATTAACCACCTACTAGATACATCCACTATATTTCGTAGAAAACGACAATAATATATAGTGTTTTATCATACCTCATCCTAGTTGACAATGCAGAAGTGTTGATAATAAGGGCTTAGGTTCGAGTATTAGAAGAAGTAATATTATATTATAAGAGGCGATATTGGCTAAAGTGAGCAGTCAAAGCGAGGGCAGTCACTTCGTCGAAACTACCATATATTCTAAAAATGTTTACCAGAAAAAATAATACAATCCATTTTGAAAAGCCAAATAAATAAAATATACTGGAAAATTGGTTACCTAGAAATGTGTTAAAATACCATCATCATGTCCATTCGAATATCTCTGCGCAGGTTTAATTCTTTTTCGTTTTGTGCGATTACTAGTTAAAAACAACCGATACATTTTTTGTCTACATTGCTACCATTTGCGGTATTAAATTGACAATGGGAACAACATTATTATTATAACTGTCTAAAATTCATTATATTAAAAGATGCAAATAAAGAGAAGCCTCTAAAATTTCTTATTATATATAATATAATATAAATTTTCTGTGTACAATTAGAAAACATAACACTAGAGAAAGACACGTGCTTATATTAACGAAGAAAGAAGCTCAAACAGCGCGTTTTCTCCAAGACAAGCAATTGTCACACTGTAATGTAATATTTTACAGTTTATTTGCACACTACGTTAGAGACCTGCAAAGGAATGGTATACTCAGTATGCTTAGCGTAATTTTAAGAAACGGAAGCAATCGAAGGATTAAGATCCCAATACGTTGCAGATTATAAAAAAAATAACGAAATTTAGAGATTGAAGCGTCACAATTGGATATTCTTTCGGATGATCTTTATGACCTAGCAACAGAGATAGAAAGAGCATTGTTTAAAGTGAGAGTACAATAATTTAACCCCACACATAAGAGAGCATACATTTTTCCATCAATCCAATTATGGTAATTAAATTGCTTCAGCGGAATCTAAATGGATACTATAATAACTACCATGAACTACAACTAATTACCAAATATACAATCCAAATGCATCTTCGCTCTTATCCACATCACATATGCATTCCAAAGATATTCACGTTTCACCACAAAAGCTAAACCAATTGCAACCCAATATATAAAAAAGGGCACTGCTCTCTAAGTTTTAAACACAGCCAGCACTTTTAACTTGAAATCAAGCATTCTTTGTATAGCAGCAAATAAACCGAAATAAATTGTTTTGTGGTTAGCATTTATTCGGGACCTAATAAAACCTAATCCTGCATTCTACAAAACTCCAACAAAGCAGTCTTACTTCTTGGGTGCTTCAATGCATGGAACCCTTTATAGAGTTCAAACAAATGCAATTCAAAAGGCCGAGAAATTTCCAATTTTATTAATACCACAAACATGATTGTTAGGAATGGCAACTCATCCACTCACTTCCCAACACAATCCACAATTACCCATTACAATTAACCATCTACTCACTCTTTCTTAATCCACATTTCTCATGGTCCGTTGATGATCACCTAACCAGTAGGGATCATTGTCCAATAAATAAAACTTTTTTTTTTCCAAAGCAGAAATAATAATGGTCCCAAACAAATTAAGGACATATTGGCATAATGGGAAACACCACTTCTGACGAAGCAGCCAAACTCGCATCAAGGTTACTACTAATCGCCCTCGCCTCAACCAACAAAAATAACTTTTATCACGCCGTAAAGTCAGTCATATTCGATATAAATGAATTCAACTTGGCAGGATACTCCCACTACTATAAAAGCTTCACTCTCAATAAAATGTCTCTATTATACCAAATCACTATAAGCAGGAGAAAGACTACAGGCAACATCCGCTTCAGATTTGGACACACTGAGTATACCATTCCTATATCTATCTACAATTGTCCTGAAAAAGAATTCTAAGATTCGCACGTAAGATCACTCCAATAAACCAACTCCTTACAGCAGAGCATACGCAGCGACATTTTTCTTCCTCCATACATAATCTGCAGAAGTTGTTGGAAGTTCACTAAGTGTGAATTCAATTTCCTTTTGGTTTTAATAGGCCTGTAATTTTTCTTAGGTTATCCTTTAGAATCGTTGATGACTTCTGTGCAAGTTGTTATTCTTGCATTGGTCTAGGTACTCCAATCAAATATCTACGGTTAGCTTCATCGAGTTGATTACACATGGTAAACTACCTTACTTCACACAAAGGTTCCAGTGATAAATAAAAATATAAAAATAAGATAGGTAACAACTATTTAAAACTTTGAAAAATTTTGGTAAGGTACTGCTTCTATTTGAAGTTTGTTTGGTAATTATGTTATTTTTTTATAAGCTTTCACTTATGAATTTGTGTTGCTATATTGGGGGTTTCTGGTAGGTAGTATTAATTGCAGTTCTTTCATTGATGATTTCGTTCGAAAAAATACTACAATTACATTCTTATAGGTTTTGACACAATTTGTATGACGATGTTACTCTCTACACAAGACAATCTCCATGAATCGCTAGAACACGCTTAGAAAAATAGGGAGCTCAGATTCGGGGGCCTAGACGGAGTTCATCCCTGGAAATGACCCCTCTTCTAAGACTAGCTAAAAACGATTCACTACTCAATGACCTGGACTTCCACGAGTTCTAAATAATGACATGCCTCCTTGCATGTGTATTTGTAGTGAAAAAGACGAATATTGTCTACCACAAAAGTATGCAACTATTTATGTTTCACTGCCCACTGTTTATTCAATTTTTATTTATTGAGTTTCCAGAAATATAATCGTTTTTCGTTTTCCAGGACCACTGCTTGATGATCTCTGCAGTGGTCTGGGAGACGGAACGAAATTACCAGTCCCAGATTTTTGAGAAACTCCAAAGCCAGAAATTCAGTTCCAACTTTCTCCATAGCATGGGTATTCACTAGACGGAAACGTCTTGAAGTGCCTATCAAATATATTAGATATAGGGTGGTCAATGTGTTGGATACAACTACTCCAGGTATGCACGATAGTCAAGTGACCAATCTGTCGATCATTCTATAACGCCGTGGATTTTAGCCTTAGCGCTGATGCGGCGGGCACTTGTTTCCCTATCAGATCTAGTGTAAGTAGGTTGAGTATCACTTCTAATGCTTTCTTTTGGGTGGTCCTTGAAGCACCAGAATTGTACAGAAGAGCTGTTCTTTAGACCTTCCTCAGAAACTTCAAATGGCCTTACCAGTATTCCGTATTACATTATAGAAATGTATAGCCAGTGCATAATGCGTGGGGATAGCCCCCACCTAATTCCGACCGGTTTTTTACAAGTGTGCAAAGCAATATTTGCCTTCCTAACTCTTTCCTCAATATTGGGTTTCCAGGTGAGGTTCCTGTCTAGTATTGGTCCCAAATATTGGACTGTCTCCTTCATCGGAATTTCTACACCTTTGTATATTAGGTGGAGAGCTCAAGAGATCTCTTTTTCTCAGAAAAGAGGATTAATTCCATTTTATCGAGTCCACAAGGTAAGAAAAGATCTTTCGAATTATTTCAACATTTTAGACGAACAGCAGTTTGCCGTAAAACCTGTAGTTTGGTGGTTAACGAAGGCAAAATGGGATCTGGGGATGAAGCGAAAGATTAATCTTACCAAAAAGTGGTTGCTTGTATTTGAGTCATCGACGTGTACAGACGCGTATTCAGCGCGAAAGTTGCATCTAAATATTAGTTTAAAAGAAGGAAAAACTGAGTTTAAGTGACGTTTTATATGCGATTTTATGCCCTTACTTAACCAAGATGAACGCGTACAACAGCCAACAACAGCTATTTTTATAAGTTTTAGCCTAGAATGCGAAAGTACCCACAATAAATTCCATTTGTGTAAATATATATATATATATATAAAATAAATATAATACCACAAACTGCCTTGACTAACTCCATAACTACTCCAATCGGTGTGATTTCCACTTTTGCATCGTCGAAAGCTCACAGGTTGATGACAGAGTACCCGCGTGCATCAAGGAGATAATATAAGCAATGCGAGTTTCTGCTATAGCAATGCGAGCGATAAGCTGAGTTGATATGCGATATATAATATGTACAAAACAAGCAGGAACTCTGACAAGAACTCAAACATGAATACAGCTACGTTGCGATAGTGTCCGAGAAAACACTTCGATGAGTGTTTTCTCGCTTCGCTCACACTCTGACAGCTTTTTAGGTGCGCCATAAGCACATATATATACATATATTTCTAGCGTGCACCGTATTACCGCATCGCTTCTCGCGGGCACTCTGCCATCCAAATGACAACAACATCAATATCATCTAACTCAATGATAATATCAGCAAGCGAACGTTATGATTACTAAGCTTTGAGCACAACTGTATCCTCATATAAAAATAGTAATAACTCAACTGAAAAAAATCAGCCTCCGAAGAATTTTCCGAAAAGCAAGACCCAGCCGAAACCCAAACAATCAAATTAGCTGGTGCTACTTTCAAAATCGATTTCAAACAGATTTTCTGATTTAGCCGAAAATAAAAATGACTGTAATAGTCTGCACAATACAGAGCCTAAAGTTCCAAAACCAACTCTAATCTATATTTCTGGATTATCCAATGTACAACCGCTAATAGAACTTTTTTTTCGATTGCAGCATCACTATTGTAATAGTTCAAAAGTAAAAGAGTTATACAATCAAATACAAGGTAATAATCTTATGAATGTTCCAACAGGAGAACTAATACACTGCTTATCCAAAGGAAAAAGGTCCCTGTTAAGCTCCAATATTTTACACATATTATAATCACCTATATTGCACAATAAGCTTATAAACCAGCTTACATTTAATGAGATTAGTTGTGGCACGCTATTCCTTGATATATGGATGAAAGCCCCACGAGAAATTCAGAAAGCGATTCCACATCTAAACAAACTACAATACAATGCATGGGAGCGCTACTCCGAAAAAGCATATAAATTACGCTATAAACATAGTTATAAAATAAATGATAGGTGCAAAACGAAAGTTAAGACAGTTGTGGCAAATAATGAGACATAGAGAAGACAAAAAAGTTCTTATAAAAACAGCAAAAGAACTTAG
This sequence comes from Clusia tigrina, assembly GCA_920105625.2. NCBI lineage: Eukaryota > Metazoa > Arthropoda > Insecta > Diptera > Clusiidae > Clusia > Clusia tigrina. The sequence goes on along the minus strand of OV050032.1, from coordinate 126,664,833 downwards.
ACACAAGCTCATTTCAGTAGAAAATGGTGAAATTCCGCACCATAAATCAAATTTGTCAGCAACAGATTGCTGAGAGTATTCATTATGGAAGGCAACAAAAAAGTTGAAGCAAGCCACTACTCGACTTCCTTCCTTAAAAAATGTATATGGGTCTGGGGCAAAAAACGACATTTGCCAAACGCCTTTGTGATGTTTTTACACCATTTCCCAAAAATACACAACAAAATTATGATGACATTCATGAGTTTTTGCTCAAATGTAATTATCGATCTTACCTATCATAATAAAAGAAGTTAAGATATTTATGCCAAACACCTGAACATAAAAAGACACCAGCAAGTGACCCGATAACAGGAAAAATTCGAATGAAATAATATGAAATAAATCACCTATTTCTATACTGCAGTATTGAGGTGTGCCTTTCCGACAACTTCTGGCCCTGCTCTTGATGCGCTGTGGAATCTTCCCGCCCTAGATGTTTTTATATAAGGAGTGGCCTTAAAGCCCACAATAGGCAGTGGGTGGGTGAGCATTGAAATCTTGAAGATATTGTTGGCAAACCGATGCCCGCGTATCCTAATACTGAAAGGCGGTACTGAAAAAATTCCACAGACTCAATTTTGGTTTCATCCTATTACTGACTCCGGTATGCAGTGCTGTCTTATTTTCACTGACGGCTCCAAAACAGATATTGGATTGGCTTTTGGGGGTTTCGTGGAACTCAACGGTGTCCGGTTCCATTACGCCCTTGGTAGTCTTTCAGGTGGAATTGTATGCCATTCTAAGGACGTGTTGTTAGTCAGAATCAAGCTACCTGCGTGTAGTTGACTCACATCACCAACTCCTAACAGATACTACGCATCTGGTGTAGTTAACATTTAAGTTATATACACGCACGTGGTTTTAGGGTGCGTTGATTACCCCAGAACCCCAAAAGCTTAAAAATGGGGTACATGGTGTATATTATCTCCCTCCCTTATGCATCGTAGAATTATGGTGGACAAGCCCATCAAACGGAATGGTACAATACAATGTACTATTTGCCAAGAGTTCGGGTACACAATCCTACTGCACACTTGTACGAAGACTAGAACCGACAGTGCTACCAGAAAGTGCAGTAATTGTATTATGTAATTGCCAACTACAGAGGTTGCCCTGTTTACCAGGAAATTAGGAATAAGGACCCTCAGCTAAAGAACAAGGGCACTCAACTTAGCTCAAATATTCCTGTCATTGCACAACCACAGAAACCAATTTTATGGGACACAGGGTTAAAGTACGCAGGGGTGCTTAAGTCAGGGGGCGACCTGGAAATGGGTAGCAGTACAAATTATCAGGACTTTGAAGGAATGATAGCAACGCTCAGCCAATGTATGAGTCAGTTCATGACTTCAATACAAACTATGATCCAAGAAATGATGAGAAACCAAAATCAGCGCATACAGCTTCTGCTATCTCAGAATTGAACGTGCTGAAAATGGTGTAAGTCAGCATAAGTTATAAATGAATAACTTTTCACTCTCGAGTGAAATCGATATACGAGTACTTCTCATATCGGAAACACATCTAACAGAAAACACAATTTTTATATACCAGGTCTTAATTTTATGACATAAAGCACATGGTGCCACTGAAATTTTAATCAAAAGAAGAATAAAACGTTTTGCTTTCTTCAATTTGTTTGATCGGATGGGATGATAACATAACAATTTCCGCTGTGTACTGTCCTCCAAATTCAGAATATCAACAAATCAGTTTTCAGATTTCTTCTCTACGCTAGGAACAAGTTTCCTAGCTGCTGGCGACTACAATGCTAAACACACCCACTGGGGCTCACGGCTATCAACGCCAAAAGGAAAACAACTGTATCTGACACCAAGATAGATATCATCTCTTCAGAAAACCATCATACTGGCCAACAGATCCACGCAAGATCCCTGACCTTATGGATTTTGTTGTTACTATAAACCTAAAACAAGAGCAATTGAAAGTGGAAACCCTTTTCGACCTCTCTTCAGATCACTCCCCTATAATAATATAACTCAACAAAAAGTTACACCCTACACTCGATTTCACACCCCTTAGAACCAATTGGCTAAAGTACAGAAAATACGTTAGCTCTCATCTCGTTCTTAATCCACGTCTCAAAACTAATGAAGAATTAGAAACATTTCTGGAGCTATTTACATCTATCCTAAGACTAGCTTTGCTTCAGGCCTCGTACAAACCCTAATTGTCGGGTTACAACTCTAGACACCCAAAAACTTCAACTCAAATTCATCTTCTTCTCACTGAAAAAACGAGGACACGTCGTGAATGGCAAAAATTCAAATCTCCCTTCCTAAAACGGAAGTTATCTGTTGCCTATGCTCAATCAGTGAAAAATAAGAATAAAATTGAAAGCGAAATTCTTTCTCAAATACTGACGAAACTGAATAGCCAGGAATAGTGTTATGCTTCACTAGAGAAGCGACTTACAAAATTAGAACAATCAATAAATTCAGCAAGACATGCCAAACAATAAAGGATTATGCTTTGGAACGCAAATGGGCTACTCCAGCACCATAGGGAACCAGAACTCATATTGAAGCACAGAAATATTGATGTGTGTCTGTTATCTGAAACTCACAACTTATTCATATTTAAAATTTAATAATTACCATACATACCACACTATACAACCAAGTAATTGTGCACAAGGGGATAGTGCTATTTTAATAAAAACAACTCTCAAACATTTTGAAGAACAGAAAACTTGCAGAAAGAATTCCAGGCAACTACTGTTACCATTGACACCGGACAAAAACTTTCACTAATGGCTGTATATAGTCCTCCAAGACACATTATCAAATGTAGCCAGTATGTAGATCTTATGAAAAATGCAAAAATCGATTTGTTATAGAAGGAGACTTCAATAGAAAGCATACACACAGGGGTTCGTGGCTAATAACTACTAAAGGTAGAGAACTTTTAAAAGCTATTCAAATAGAGTCTCTACTGGTAAACCAACGTATTGGCCAACAGATCCCGAAAAAATTCCTGATTTACTCGATTTTTTCATAATAGAGCAAATTTCTCCATATAACTTGTTAATTGAAGATGGATTAGAACTTAGTTCTGATCATTCAGCCGTGTATCTTACCTTTAGCGAGAATATTATTAAGATAGAAAGACCACCTTTTTTGTCAAACAAAACAACGGACTGGGAATATTTCCAAAATCACCTGGAGGATCAAATCGCCTAAACTCTGAAAAACGAAGCTCTTAAGTTAAATAAAATAATTCAACAGGCAGCATGGAATAGCACACCAACATATAGTAGAATTGTAAAAGGACATAAATATATAAAAGAGATCTAATCCAAGAAAAACGCAAAATTCGTCAAAGATGGCACCAGATGAGGTGCCCCTCTGATAAAGAAACTTTAAATTAAAAACCAAAAAACTGAGTTTGGTAATAAAACAAACAAAGAATTATGAATTCAACAGATATATAAGTCAATTTTCTGACGAAAGAAGCTCAAACTATTCCCTGTGGAAATCTAGGCGTAATTTAAAAAGACCATGTGTACAAAATCCATCAATCAAAGATAACAACAACAAATGGGCCAGAAGTGATGCGTAAAAAGCTGAAGTATTCACTGATCATCCTGCAAGTATATTTACAATAAACGAAGAAATAAGCGACACCTACATCAAGCAAAAGGAACGGACTGATCTAGACACAGAAATCCCATGTACATGAGGCGAGGAGGAAGTTTCCGAAATCATTAACAAGGGCCTAAAATCAAAAAAAATTCCCAGGTTTTGATTTAATAAATACAGAATTCCTAAAACAGATCCCAAAAAAATGTACTCTCAGGATTACGAAAATAATAAACGCCGTATTTAAATTTAAATACATCCCTTATATATGGAAAGTATCAGAAATTATAATGATCCTCAAACCCGGCAAACCGACATGTAATGTAGCCTCATATTGACCAATATCTCTGCCGATGATCTCAAAAGTTTTGAAAAAACTGCTAATTAAACGTTTGATGCCTATAATTGAAAAAAATGTATTATTCTTAAACACCAGTTCGGGTTCAGGACAAACCACTCAACTGTCCATCTGATTACAAACGAAATTGAAAAAGCGTTGGAAGAAAAGAAAGTATGCTCTGCGATTTTTTTAGATGTATTGCAAGCATTTGATAAAGTATGGCACGCTGGCGAATATACAAAATCAGATTGCTCCTACCATACGGATACTTTGAAATCCTTAAATCTTTGCTGCACCTAATTTTCAGTGCACTAGTCACCTATCAACTTCAAATAATGTAATCACTGCAAACGTTTGAAAATAATACTGCCATACTGGGAACAGCCAAAACAGAGAAGGAGTCCGCAGGAGGAGAAGGAGTCCGTGATATTGCTAGCAGAAATAAATAAAGTCGTAATATGGACTAAAAAGTGGAAAATTAAACTAAACAACACTAGATCGGTCTATATAAACTTTACAAACAAGAATATCCAATATATTCCTATCTACATCGATGATATACAGATCCCATACACAAATACTGCCAAGTACTTGGGTATGCCAGTCGACGCTAAGCTTCGCTGGAAAGCAGACATTAAAAAGAAAAGGGAAGAGTTGGATCTGAATTTTAACTCGATAAAATGGCTCATTAAATTTGCATATACAAGCAATGTTGAAACCAGTGTGACCATATGGCGTCCTACTATGGGATTGCGCTAGTCAGAAAAACATAACTACCAATCAGCGATTTCAAAACATTCTTGAGATCAATCACCAATGCCCTTGGTACACCAGAAATTATGACCTCCACGATCACGTTAAACTTTCAGTGGGTTAAATAGTGATTGAGAATCTTTCATAAAGCGGAGTTCAAAGCAGAGTAACAAAGGTCCAAAACAGAGTAACAAACGTCCAAAGCAGAGTGAAAAACATCCTAGGCAAAGTAACAGACGTCCAAATCAGAGTAACAAACGTCCAAAGTGGAGTAACAAACGTCCAAAGTGGAGTAACAAATCAAAAAACTACTCTAAACCATGAAGTTTTTATTCTGTTGACGAACCCTGGAATAGCTGAGCATTACCTCCGAAAAAGTTCGTCACAGTGGCGCCCGAGCCACCTTAAGTAAAAAAGGAAACTGAAACCAGAAAAGATCGTCGAAGAAATTTGATCGACGAACATCGAGGAATACCGAGCAATCCTTCAACCAAGGAACACACAACGTGGGTGTACAGCTTACGGAAGGAGGACTTGGTAACTATCACTGATGCAATCAGCCTCGATGTCACAGGTTCGTAGAAGAAAATCAGTTTTATGTACGCCGGAAGGATTTCTCGACTTTAGAAGAATTGATGGGAATGGCAGAAGACCTTGGAGGCATACGGAGTGGTCAGGACACAGCGCTGGCTTCACCAGCCCAAACCAGATCTGAATACACACCACCACAACTAAGGCATGAACGTACATCTCCACCTGAGGCTCGACACAGACAGGTACCACCAGCAACGACGATAAGGTCTGAAGTAAAAATTGGCATACGCACTGCGTGCGAGCGGTGAGGTTAGTCAGGACATAAAGCGCGACATTGCCGTAATGCACAAATACTACTTTGCTGGGAGTGCGGTTAGAGAAGCGTACGCACAGTAGAGTGTTGCAAATTCAAATGGGAAACGAACGAGACTGTCCTCAGGAACGAGGCGTGGCACAGTACACCACTAACAGCCCTCGACAACATTAAGTGCGTTACGTTGTGATGGACAACAGCTTTGTGCCACTGTTACCATAAGCACATAGAGTACCATAGCCACCATTGACACAGGAACGTCCCGAAAATTCATCAGTGAACGACTCGCCCGTCAGATACATACATCCACTGGTAGGATAGTTCCTACACACATTCGAGCATGTATGGCGGATGGGCACTCAAGAGACGTTATGGAGGCAATCGGGGTGGATATAAAACTTGGGAACAACGCACGCAATTTAGAACTTCTCAAGATGCCTGATTCCACAGACTATCTACTCGTTGGACTGGACTTTTTGATGAAACAAGGAACCACTATTCTATGCGGAGATCAAGAATTCGCATTAGGATCAAAGACTGACGGCGTGGAAACCTTTGATTTCACATTGTGCACGACAATCCTGGAAGAAGCCCTCACGAAGAAGGCAAGGATTGACACGTTTCTGGCTGCCGAGCTGAGTAAATTCAACGAAGCCCCAGGTGTTTCCAGTATATATATAGTCACAAAATCGTGATGCGAGACGATAGGCCTATTAAACAAAGGTACTATCCAAGAAACCCGGCACAGCAGGAAACTATCAACAAGGAAGTTAATGACCTACTAGCGAGTTGCATAGAGCTAGTTGCATAGGGCCTTCTCACAGCCCTCATAGTGCCCCAATTGTACTAGTTCGCAAGAAACACGGAAGGTGGAGGTTGTGTATCGACTATCGGCAGCTGAATGCAAAATCCATTGCCGATTAATACCCGCTGCCCAGGATACAACACATACTGCACCGCTTGCGGGAGGCAAAGTATATCAGCAGCCTCGACCTAAAAAATGGTTACTGTCAAATACCTATGGACGAAGAGAGTAAACAGTTCACTGCCTTCACTATACCAGGAAGGGAACTCTTCCAATGGAAGGTCATGGCCTTCGGTCTACACTCCGCACCGACAACTTTTCAACGAGCACTGGACTGAGTGATAGGCCTCGACACGGAGCCTTCGCCTAATTGGATGACATAACAGTCACGGGGAGGACACTGGAGGAGCACCAGAAAAATCGAACCGAGGTTTTCAGACGGCTGCCTTCTTTCGCAAAGAACTCAGATATCTAGAGCACATGGTCAGCGAAATGGGAATTCATGCGGACCCTGATATGCTGGCGGCCATTCGGGAACTAGAGCTCTCACGATAAATATGAGAGCTGAGACGATGTTTAGGTATTGCATCCTGGTACCGACGTTTCGTTTCGGACTTCACGAAGACCGTACACCCGATGTCTATGTTACTGAAGAAGGGTAAACATTTCAAGTGGATCGAGATCCAGCAAGACGCATTTGAGTTACTGAAACATCATGTCATGTCTGGACTTCACCCAGAAATTTGGACTCCAAACGGATGGCAGTGACTATGGACTGGGCGCAGTACTTACCCAAGAGATCGACGGGGTGGAACGTGCGATAGCTTATGCGAGTCGTCATCTCAACAGTGCGTAGCGTAATTACTCACCAAAAGGAGTGTTTTGCCATCGTCTGGGGAATACGGAAAATGAGGCCGTACTTAGAAGGGTACCATTTCACGGTTATCACAGACCACTTATCGCTGAAATGGCGCAATTCCATTGAGAACCCGTTAAGATGCATCGCAAGGTGGGCCCGTGAGTTACAACAACACTCCTTTGAAGTACAATATACAAAGGAAAAATTGAATGTTTTGGCCGACGCTCTATCCAGACAACCAATTGACAGCCAACCAACCAGTAAACCCTAACAATCCAGGACCATTCAGAACCGAATTGCCAATGGTGGATAAAGAGAAAGACACATGATTGTTGATCCAATAAAATACGCAGAGTACCATCTGGAACATGGACAGCTGTATAGACACATTCCGATTCATAATGGGGACGAGTATTATACTCCGTGGAAACTCTGCGTGCCAAAGTCACTCCGACAACGTTTATTACGAGAATATCATGACGAACCAACAGCAAGACATCTGGGTATCCGCAAAACTATAGCTAGAATTGCGAATCGGTATATTGCCCGGACTATTCCGGGACACAACGGTATGCCCGACAGTGCACCTCATGTCAAAAGTATAAGTGCAGTCAGCAGCAGCCAGCTGTGAAAATGCTAAGCCAGATACCTCACGAACCATGGGCCATTTTGTGCGCCCGTTTGTGGGGCCTTTACCCCGCTCTGCGCATGGAAATACAATGTTATTAGTATTCCATGACAAACTTACGAAGTGGAACACCAGGGTCTCTGAGACAACGGGGTACAGTCCTGCGTGCTTAGTACAACGACGAAGCCACAATGGTAACCGTTGAACCACGACAAAACCCCAAGGAGCGGTCAGAACAGCTGAAAGAAGTATACCAAATAGTCAACGAAATTTGGACCGCGCAGGGATCGTATTATAACCTCAGGCGGAGAGTATGGAAACTAGCCATTCGACAAATGGTGCCCTTAAAACAACATCACCTCTCCAAAGCTGCAGACCATTTCGATGCAAAGCTGGCCCCGCGATACTTAAAGTGTACTGCGCGCCTCATTGCAAGCAAGGCCGGGCCATACTGGAAGAAACAGCACCGATCAAGACTTCAAGCACCACAACAAGGTTGTACATACACACCACAAGCATCGCTGTTAAATTCAAAAGCTAACGCTATGCACCCGCGAAGTAAGGAAGGAGTGTGAAAATGAAATTCGTCCACTGACAAATTTCACCCACACAAAATGTTGCTTATTCAAAAAATAAGAAATCAAAGTTAAATAGTGATTGAGAATCTTTCATAAAGCGGAGTCCAAAGCAGAGTAACAAATGTCCAAAGCAGAGTAACAAACATCCAAACCAGAGTAGCCAACGTCCAAGGCAGAGTAACAAACGTCCAAATCAGAGTAACAAACGTCCAAAATGGAGTAACAAATCAGACAACTACTGTGAACCAGGAAGTTTTTATTCTCTTGACGAACCCTGGAATAACTGAGCTTTACCTCGGCTCCCAAAAAGTTCGTGACATCTTTACACCAAACCCATCTCGCAATATCAACAACTTAATAGGCTCATCGTCAGATTACACATGCTCGCCTATTAAATTAAAGCAAAAAGAATTAAGTGACGCAATTAGAAACTTTGCTCCCAGCAAAGCCCCAGGGCACGACCGCATTACTGGGAAAATGATCAAAGAGTTGCCACAAATAGCAATTATCGTGTAAATGAAAAACGCATTTTTCCTCATCACCAAATTGGCCTTCACGAATATCATAGCACAGTAGAACAGGTTCATCGAATAATTGACAAAGTATGGCACGATGGGCTTATATTCAAAATTAAAAAACTGCTCCTCCAAAAGCACACCAAATACTGTAATTGTATCTTATTTGCAGGAAAGTCAAAGTGAGAAATAATACTGCTTACTCTAAAAACTATGACATCAAAGCCGGTGTACCACAAGGAAGCGTGCCAGGTCCCGTGCTGTACTTAATATATACTTCGGTTCTACCTACAGACAAACATTTAACTACAGCAACTTTCGCCGATGACATTGCTATCTTTAGCACTCACCCAAATCCCAAAATTGCTTCTAGTGATCTAGAAGACCATCTGGTTTTAGTAGATAATTGGTTGGCAGTCTAGCGAATTAATGTCAATGAATCGAAATGTACGCGGATAAAATTTACTCTAAAAAAAGGTGAATTTCCAGTTATAGAACTAAATAATGTTCCTTTTCCGCGAGCAAAAGAAGTGAAATATCTAGGAATGCATCTTGACAGACGATTGACCTGGAAGCGCCACATTGAAGCCAAGAAGAACCATATGATACTAAAAGCTAATAACCTACATTGGATTATGTACAATAAATTGATTGAGATTAGAATACAAAATACTCTTGTACAAAGCTATTATTAAGCTAGTTGTGGGGTGGCGCAAGCAACACTAATATAGAATTAATTCAAAGAACCCAATCCAAAATTCTCATAAGCATTACTGGCGCACCTCGGTTCATTAAAGACATCAATATTCACAACGACCTGAATATACCACTCGTGAAAAAGAAATCAATGATTTCAACTTGAAATATATTCAAAAAATTAAAAGTCATCCAAACCAGCTAGCTAGAGCCCTGGTATATAATAGGGTCCCTGGTCGCCTAAAACGGACTGAAACACCAGCACCACAATCATTTTCAGTCTAAATAAAGGGTGTCCCAACAAGAACGCAATTTTTAAATCTGGCAACATTCGAAGTGTCATTGTTTGACATTTGAACAATTGTTATTGTTTGCTAGTAGAAGGTACGAGGTTAGTAAAAATGGAGCACTACACGAGTGAACAGCGCATTCTCATTGTGAAATTGTTTTACCAAAATGGTGAAAGTTTTGCGGTCAATTTGGGGTCAGAATAATGCTCCAAAAGAGTCAACTGTAAAGAGATTAATGGATAAATTTGCCGAAACTGGGTCTGTTAGTGATGTAAAGACAACAACGCGCCATCGACCAGGTCGATCGACCGAAAATGTCGCAGCTGTACGTGATGATGTCGCTCAAACTCCATCCACCTCAATTCGACACCGAGCTCAGCAAATTGGTGTCTCCAAATCCACTATGCAGCGAATTTTGACGAAAGATTTGCATCTTCATGCATACAAAGTTCAATTGACTCAGGAACTGAAGCCAGCTGACCATGGACAGCGAAGGGAGTTCGTTAATTGGGTATTGGAGAGACAACATGAAAATGCTGATTTTGCCGCTAAAATCATCTTCAGTGACGAGGCCCATTTCCATCTTGATGGCTTCGTCAATAGGCAGAATTGTCGCATTTGGGGTGAGGAAAATCCTCGAGTGATTCACGAGAAGCAAATGCATCCTCAACGTGTCACTGTGTGGTGTGGTTTTTGGGCTGGAGGAACCATTGGACCTTTTTTTATGAAAATGAGGCAGGTCAAGCGCAAACAATCAATGGTGTTCGGTATCGTGAAATGATAACCAGTTTTTTCTTTCCTCGAATTGAAGAATGAATGTGGAGGGCATGTGGTTCCAACAAGACGGCGCCACATGTCATACAACCAGAGAAACAATTCAATTCAATTTATTTAAAATTTAAAAATGGCGCTCTTGTTGGGACACCCTTTATATACTTATGTACTAGTACAAATTCAATAGATTTAATTTATTTAGTAACCAATATATCTTTAAAATACACTAAGCACTGGCAAGGTGTATCATTGTTAATTAGTTAGTTTTTAAGATTAGCCTACCTATTGTTCATCTATTGTTAGAAGATACAATAAATAAATATATGGAAAAAATGTATATGCGCTTTTAGATAGAAGATACTTCAAACAAAATTAGTACGACTGTCTTATAAGGGAAATTCAGGAATCCATTCAGAAACCCGGCGAAGCCTTGAGAGCTTGTGTGCGAAGGCTTAGATCTCTGGGGAACACCATTGAGATGGAAGCCAACAGGCAGTTTCCAGGAAACATCCAGGATACAAGGCTCAAGTAGAACGGGCTATTATCTCTGCTGAAGCAGCAATCCAACAGCGAGCGTCAACAGGTAGAATATGTTGGACTAATACGCCTGCATAGATAGGTCCGGTACAACAATGGAACACAAGTGAAGCCGCGTAGGTTTGTGGGCCATTTTCCGCAACAGAGGAACCGAGGATTTCCAGAAGAGAGATTTCAACAAAGAAGACCTATTTGCTCATTCTGGCAAAAGCCAGAGCATACAAGGGATGGGTGTATCACTCGCAGAAACACGCCCTACTGTTCGGAATGCCAAACATATGGTCGGGAGGCAAGTAGACAGTGCCAAGGGGACAGGGTTTGAAATGCTTTTAATGTGGTAGAATGTGACATCGAGAAGCGGAATGCAGGCAGAAACAGTTCCAACAAGGAATTCTGGGAAACTACCAGCGGCCCAGTCGAAGCCAGTAGACTGGAAAGCCGAAAGAAAGGAAGAAAGAATAAGGCCAAAGGTACGCGTGACCAGTAATGTAAGAACTACATTCCAGGAGAGGGAGGATAAGAGGCTCTCCAATACCACGTACGGAGAAATGTAAGCACGATGGGTACGGATACGGAGGAGCAAGAGTCTCTCCGGGAGAAAATTTTGGTTTGTGTTTTGGTTTGGGTAACTGTTATGATTCTAGTACTTTGGTTAAGTTTTAATAAGGTAAGAAAGTATAGACCGATCGCTGCGAACGTGGTACGGGAGTTTATACTTAAGAAAAATTAGGTAATTTTTGGGGACATTAGGATCGTAAAGAATAACTGCGGTGCATGGAGGAAAAAACTTGATAATTGAAAACTTGTAGGAAGTAGATACGTGTCCATGTTATTAACAAAAGGACGTTGCTTCGTTGTAAGCATTCATTGAGATACGCTATAAGGAGGCAGCTGGTGGAAAGCTAGTGCTTTTGGTATATTCAAGGGCGGACACCAGCCTCGTAAAATCTAGTGTTTTACGGAAAAAGCTGGGGATTAATCAGATGAACATAAGAAGTTTAACTGAACGTTTGGTGGATGCATCAGGACACTAGGTTCAGTTAGGATAAATCACAGCGTGGTTATGGGTATGAGTTTTAAAATACACGTAGTGAACTTGGATAAGGAAGGTGTCCCGGCAGATGGGATAATTGGGCGCGAAAATCTTTGGGGTCGCACGATACTGGATGCGCTGGAGAGACAGTTATCGTTTTATGATGAGAATAAGAAAAGCATACTTATTCTTCCATTGAAGTCATGGCAGGTGTACGCGCATTTCTTAGGAACCACCAGATTTTCGTCCACATCCGCGCCTATTACCGGCAGCAAAGAGGCGCTCGCTACTAGCGACGACATACGGACCACAACAGACGTGGTGGAAAACAGATGGCGTGGCAGAAATATTTGTGTCTGCAGTGATAGTCAGGCTGCACTGAAGGAATTAGCCTCCTTTTCACTGGCAGTAAGTCCACATAACGGTAGTTGATCGTGGGACTGATCGACAGAAATTTTTCTAAGCTCATGGAAATATTTCCAAGTTTAGGAAAAACAGCTAACGTGGCAGGGCTTAGGAAGCTATTGCCAAAGCATCCTCATACGCCTTGTCTTCTCCGGAAAAAAGTGACGACTGGATAATCAGCAATCAGAATGTGGCACGGGAGCCAGATTCAGCTACATATCGGTCTCAAGTTAAGAAGGTGTGGCAGAAAACGTCTTTTGTTCTGAACTAAATATCAAATAGCCCTTCAAACTACCCGGTTACTCAAATATTTTTCATGCAGAGGTGTTCCCTGCTAGGAAAGGAAAAGAGCTAGCCTTCAATTGTTATGTAGACAGTGAGGGTACAATTGAGGCCACAGTCTAATATTTCTCATATCCGAAAAATGTTTTTCAGTGCATGGGTCCCATAGATAATCTGTCTGTTAGCCGGCTTCTACATATCTGCTGGGTGCCAAGACATAAAGACATAGAGGGAAATGAGACGGCAAACAAGACTTCCTAAATCGGAAGTCATTTACCAGAGGGTCACAGCATCTGCATACTAATATTTTTACAATCAGTTTACAGAGGTTTAGGGGTAAGCATGTCAAGAAAGACGGTGGCGAGGTAGCACAATCTTATTATCTGCAGAACTGGAAAGCTTATGTGGAAGCATTATTACTAGCATTAATTATAATTTCATTATAATTTAATTTATTTAATCATACAATAAGTTTTAAATACTTATGATGTACATTTAACTTAGCCACAATTGTAGCTTAAATTAAAAACTTAAAGTTAAAACTAAAATTAAAATTAATACTATTGACAATTAACAATCATTAGAAAACAACAAACAAATATAACAAAAAACAAGAAAAATATATAAAAAATAAAAAAGAAAGAGGGTAGTAGAATATAGCACGTGTATAGACATACCACTGGCTAACGGCAGTACACACAAAAGAAATGAAGCTCACTAGCAATGATGGGTGTAGAAAATGTAGGGAAATAGACTCCAAGGAAACCTTGGAACCTCCTATGTTTCTGTCCACAAATCGCTAGAACACGTTTAGAGAAACAGGGAGTTCAGATTCTGGGGACTAGACGAGGTTTCAACCCTGGAAATGACTCTCTTCTAAGGCTAGCTTAAAACGATTCACTACTCAATGATCTCTACTTCCACGAGCTCTACAGAACGACATGCCTCCACGCATGTATTTGTAGTGAAAAATGTTATAAAATTATGTTTCACTGCCCTCCACTTATTCTTGTTCGACCGAACAAGGATAGTACTGCAACCTTTATAAAGAAATAGCCTCTCCAGACTCTCATTTTGCTCCTGACATTTCTCGCCATGTTAGATCATTGATCCGCTTTATTACCTTGTAAGGACCTTCCCAGATTGTTGTTTTGGCGATAATCCAATTTTCCTTTGCGGATTATGAAGCATAACGATCACGACAACCTTCTAGAAAACCCTTGGTGTTCTCTTAGACATCATATCTGGCTTTCATTTTATCACCCATCAGTTGTGTGCGGTTTCTGATGTTTCCATGAATTTCATTCAACTATTTTCATTTTTCAGCTAAATAGCTGATACCCAATGCAATGACGTCCAGATAATGCATCAGCATTCGAAGTTGATAGGGCAAATGTGGTAAATAAAGTTGAAAGACGGAAGAGCTGATTAATAAAAGAGTCTAGTCGCCCTACTGGGACCGATCGAGCAACACTCATCTTTGTGATCCAAAAAGCAGTTTTTGAATATATTGAAAATAACGAAAATGGTTTAAATATTTAAATAATAAAAATTTTTGATAATAGTCGTAACCTCAACCTAAAACTCTTGCTAACCATCAAAAATAAATCACTCGAGGAAATCTTAGAAAGGATGTTCGCAGGAGCTTCAAAGGCTGGAGTCCGTTCCCCGCAGAGGGAGACAACCACATATCGTAGGATCAGATGCGAAACGACATCACTCGGTGTGAAGTAGTGCTGATGTCAACGACAGGGTAGAATCACTTTTCAATTATGTTCTTCAAAGTAATTTCACAATAGCGAATCGGGGTGAAGAGACCACATATATCAACTCCACCTCGAGGAACCTGTTAGACATTTTCATTATTTTAGAAACACCCTGGTCCAATAATGAAGAGTACTCAATTTACCCTATTTCTCAGATCATAATTACATAAGCTTCAAGTTTACCTTCTATCCAAAACAAACTAGCACTAAGGAATTCTAGCAGCAGAAACGGGGAATTGTACAGAAAAATTCTTGAAGGGAAGCTGGAAAGGCTCAATGTAGTCACATCGCACAAGCATTTCGAAAAACTTGCCAATATACTGATTTATAAGATGTCGTGTCCTCCGGTACTTACAAAGCGCAGGCCCAGGCCACCTTGGTGGAACAACGACATTGAAGTACAAGCCCGCTAAATAATGTGCGGTCCAAAGTGAAGTGGGTTTGCAGACTGTATTATTATACAGCGGATTCCGCTCCACTTATTGTCAGGGGTATGGCCCAATCTTTTCCAAGCGAGTTTCGCTTATTGAGAATTGATTAGCCCAAGTTTGGTCAATTTAATTCTTATTTTTTATTGACAAATATGAAGCATTTATACAATTTGATTGAGTACTCAAAGTCATTTGAAACTCCATGGGTGCGCTGTCTTGCTTAGAGCGCTGCACTTTCACATCCATTGCACTTTCGATGATAAGTGGCCGCGCGTATGTTTGCTTAAAATTTTTTGTCTTCGACCTGAGCAGATTGCTGGGTTGGGAGGAATGCTAGAGTGAATACAAAGGTAAGCTGAAGGTATACAATAAAGAAATTATCAAAGCCAAGAGAAACTCATGGAAAAACTTTTGTGGCAATATAGACAAGACGACGGACGTGCCAAGCCTCAAAAAGCTGTTGTCAGGGCACCATTCCTTACCATGCTTTCTTCGGAAGATAAATGACGACTGGACAACCAGCAGTCAAGAATCGCTAGAAGCGCTTATAAACATGAACTTTTCTGGTTGCATAGGTGTAAAAACTCGTGATACTCTGAACATGTGGGAGAGACGAGTCGCATAATATAACCACAAAATCAGAAGTGGAATGGGAAATTAACGAATTTGTGCCGTTCAAATCGCCAAGAACTGGTGAGATATTCCCGGCATGCACCTG
Organism: Clusia tigrina; assembly: GCA_920105625.2. NCBI lineage: Eukaryota > Metazoa > Arthropoda > Insecta > Diptera > Clusiidae > Clusia > Clusia tigrina. Next base: position 126,648,932 of record OV050032.1, on the reverse strand, counting down.
TTAGTTCCATGGCTACAAGAGATCTTCAAAGGATGTCTGAGGTACAACTATGTGCCGTTGTCCTGAAGGGCGGCGAAGTTTGTGTTTATTCCAAAAGCAGGTGAAAGCTGCCACGCAAATCCCCCAAAGGATTATCAACCAATTAGTTTGACTCCACAGGAAGGTGTTTTATAAACACAGCTGTGGCTACTCGTAGTAAAGAAAATAATTAAGCGTTTCTACGACAAAGTTTCGAAGCTATTAGAATATGCAGATGAAATTGCCATTGTAATAACATGAAAATATTCTACAAACCTCAGCTATCGTATGAGCGCTGCTTTAAAAAATATAGTTCAGGAGAAATGGGAGGAGGTTGAATACAAATTGTTAGGGAGCGCGATGGAACACCTCCTGTTCAATGTGAATGCTTCCCCAGGCTTCAACTCCTCCCAGGTGCTACGCGGATTTAGGGTGTTTGTGTGCGATGATCTGCAGTCGAAGGAACTCCTTGGCAACTGCATTGCTAGAATTAGCGAGACATAGGAAGGATTAAGGTTTAAGCTGATACTTGCCTGGGATATCCAAAGACGACCGATATACCGAGCGTCTGGCTACCCATCGTAAAGTTTGAGGACGGGACAATGATTCTACTGCTAAAGCGTGAAAGTCCAAACATTTCAATACATGACTGGGTCATCATCAAGAATGAAGGTGCTCAAAAAATATGTACGAGGACGGATTGATATTGAAGCTACCTAAGTAGGCAAAAAACATTTTTTTTTTCAAAAACCATTTATTTCTCAACATAGTCTCCTTTTACTTCGACACAGTTAGTAAGACGATATTCCAACCTTTTTATACCATCTAAATAATACGATTTCGGGAAGCCCGCAAAATACGCGTTAGTTTCGGTAATCACTTCTTCGTTTGAGATGAATCTTTTTCCTGCGAGCCATTTTTTCAAGTTTGGAAACAGGAAAAAGTCACTAGGAGCTAAATCTGGACTATAAGGTGGATGATTAACCAATTCGAAGTGTATTTCAAGTAATTTTAGCATCGTATCTAATGCTGTGTGAACCGGTGCGTTGTCTTGAAGAAAGAGTATTTTTTTCTTCTTTAAATGTGGTCGTTTTTCCTTGATTGCATCAATCAATTGATCCAATAATGCACGATAATACTTTCCTGTGATTGTGGATCCTTTTTCAAGATAATCGATGAGCAATATTCCGTGTGCATCACAAAATACAGTGGCCATAACCTTGCCAGCCGATTTCGCTGCCTTCGCCTTCTTCGGAGCACTTCCACCAGCTTCCACCCATTGTTTCGATTGATTTTTGGTTTCAGGTGTGTAGTGGTGGACCCACGTTTCATCAACAGTTATTAATCGACGCCAAAAATCAACAGGATTACGCTTTATCATGTCCAAACACCGCTGTGAAGTGGTCTGTCAAACTCGTTTTTGTTCGACACTGAGCAAACGCGGCACCCATCTTGCCGATAGCTTTTTCATATGCAAATGGTCATACAAAATGTTGAACACACGTTCATATGATATGTTTACCATTTCAACAATCTCACGCAACTTGACTCGGCGATCATTCATAACGATATCGAGGATTTCCTTGATATTTTCTTCAATAACCACTTCTTTTGGCCTTCCTGTTGATGGTATTGTTGCAGTGCTTGTTCGCCCGCGTTTAAATTCAGCAATCCAATATTTTACCATGTAATCTGACGGAGCAGACTCACCGTAATGTTTATCGAGCTTTTCTTTTGTCTCTTTCGCCATTTTCCCTTTAAAATAATAGTGCTTAATCACTGCCCGAAATTAGCTTTTTTCCATTTTTCAAGAAACACAAAAGTTGCTTACTTCAAACGACTACAACAAATAAACTAATCGATGAATTTGGGTGAAATTTTGACATCTAACGTTTGACAGATCGCCAAACTATAATCATCCGTCAGACCGAGGGCGATGTGGATGAGTTGGACGTGGTCAACAAGCTGCTAGAGCACACGGACCTTCAAGAAGAAGAAACCAAAACGCCAGCACAACAGGTTACTGATGCTGAAGGTCATGCAGATGAATCTGGAACATTTGAAGAATGTATCGGACAACTTCGCCGACTTTCTGGGTGAGGAAGACAGGAAATCGGCATTTTTCAGGAGCCATGGGTCAGAGGAAATGACTCTGGGGTTAAAGTCAAGTGAAGACAAAAAACCATCTAATTTATTTATCTGCCCACAATATTGCACAGGGGATCTATTATTAGTGAAAATCGAAGTGCCCTGTGACCCAGACGAACCACCGGAAGAGGTTGCGATTTGGGCCGCCAATGCTGGTGCCAAAAACACCCTACTCTTTCTTGGACTTGATGCCCACACAAGGCATACGCTAAAACTTTACGACTCGATATTTACGGACGAAAATATAAAATACTTGATTTAATGTTTTTTGCCTCATAAATCACCAGGTCTGGATGGAATCTACTCGATCATGTAACAGAAGCTACAGGTTGTGGTGGTACCATGGTTTAAAGGGAAAGATCAGGCATGCATCCCCCTTAGTTGGAGGAAAGTGAAGTGGGTCTTCATCCCAAAGGCAGGAAAAATTGGCCACGAGTCAGCAAAGGGCTTCAGAACAATTAACATTACAACGTTTCTCCTCAAAACGATGGATAGGGTTTTAGAAATCCATTTTAGGCATATAGTGAATCAGTTTCCCCTTTCGAAATCGGAACATGCGTACCTCAAGCGTAAATCTACTGAAACAGCTTTACATGAGGTGATTTGATCAGTGAAAAAAATTATTCGCCCTAAACAGTATACTTTAGCAGCCTTCCTAGATATAGAAGGCGCTTTTAACAATGTTAGCAATAACGCAATCCTGAACTCTCTTAACAGGGTAGGTGTAGAGGAAGCTCTTAGGGACTGGATAGTTTCAATGCTTAAGACTAGGATCATTCAGCCAGAGCTTGGCAATACAGTTCTTACAAAACATGTCAGTAGAGGAACACCAAAAGGCAAGGGTGATTTCACTATTCACTATTGTGGCTACTGGTCATTGACAATATACTTAATATCCTAGACTCCATGGGGGTTAAGACCGTAGCATATGCGGACGATGAGGTGATAGTTGTATCAGCCATATTTCTCAGCGTAGTATGTGATATTATGCAAATGGGGCTGGACAAACTGAATTCCTAGGCCACAGGATGTTGACTAGGTTTGAATCCGGAAAAAACAGGATTGATACTCTTCACTAACAACACCAAAAATCCGATGTTTAAGCTTCCGACTCTTAATGGACGACAGCTAAAACTTGTAGAGAAGGCCAAATACTTAGGTGTTATATTGGATCCCAAGCTAAATTGGATAACCAATATAGTTACGGGTTCTGACTACGTCCCCATACCACTCATTGGATGTATGAAGCAATTGTGCATCCAATACTCATTTACGGCTCAATAGTTTAGTGGCCGGCGCTAGATAAAGGCAATATTGTTCAGAAACTCAGTAGAGTTCAAAAAGCAGCTGGCGCTGGTGTTGCGGGAAGCCAGCGAGCATGCCCTTTGGAGGCACACAACATAAAGGTACATTTTCACCCTATTTACCTGTACATTCAAAATTGGGCCTGCAATAGTGCACTAAGTTTCGAAGTGACAGGCTACTGGGTTGAGCGATCGTATGGTCATGGTAAGGTACTATATGCAGTGCCAAGGGAATTAACACAAATGATAAACAGACTACATAGTACCAGAACTAGAATTTAAAAAGGACTTAACGGTTAGATTTCCCTCAAGAAAAGAGTGGTCAAGAATAAAATTTGAAACAGAATACGATATACAAACGGGTCCAAAATGGATCTGGGCGAACGTGGTGAAGTATTTTCACCATACGCTAACATCAATCACTGCACTCGCTTACCAGATGTGGCTACACTCGTTATCAGGCAGGCGTGTCGAGAAATTACCCAATACAATAGAGAAGGACATAAAACCCAATTTTCCATTTTTGTGGACAGTCAAACTGATATAAAGGCTCCACAATGAAACAACATAATAGCCAGGCTGGTCAGACATTGCAGGGAGGAACTTAGGGCGCTAGGTCTCTATCAGAATCATCTGGTTCCAGGCCACAGGAATATCGATGGAAATGACAAATGTAGTGAATTGGCATGCAGGGGAACTCCATGGACCTAACCCATGCGGAGCCAGAACCTGTTTTACTGGGTGCAATTAAAAGGGGCATCTACCTGCACTGTGTTTGCTTGGCGCAATAGAGCTAGGTCAAGGGATCTTACAAACAGGGGCCGTAGAAATACCAGCGGGCTCACAGCGCTCTTTGGAGGTGACTCGCTAGGCGTTACTCACGTGGAGAAAAAATCGTATAAGCCACCACCTATTTATCTACGTGAACGCAGCTCCAAAGCATTAGTGCAAAGTTTGTGCCAGCTAATAGGCAGCAAAATATTCCATATTATTCCTTTAATGAAAGGTAACATAGCGGAAACAAAAGCTAAAATTTATGAAAAATGGAACTACCGTATTATAGTATCGCACTTCGATAAAAATAAAAAAATATATTATACATATCAACTAAAAAGTAGTAAGGGACTTGTGGTAGTTATCAAAGGCCTTGAACCTGATATAGATCCGGTCAAAATCAAAAATGATCTTGAATATGCTGGGTTTAAAGGGAAGTCCATTTACAATGTAAAAAATAAGAATAAAATACACCACCACTATTTCCGATCGAGCTTGAACCTGACACGCGAAAATTGAAGAGAAATGAAATTCACCCTATTTACAATATGCGCTATTTGCTGCATCGACGTATCACTGTACAAGAACCACACATGAGAAAAGTCCGGTGCAATGCTCAAAATATCAAGCGTATGGTCATACAAAAAGTTATTGCACGCTACGTTCAGTATGTGTCGCCTGTGGGGATCTTCACCATTTGTCACAATGCTCGGCAGACAAATCTAATACTAAAGCAAAAAATGCAGCAACTGTGGTGGCAATCATACTGCCAATTACCGCGAATTTCCAGTGTATATATACCTTAAAAGAAGCTCTTCCAACGGCAACAAATCCAACCCACTCCTACTGCTGAGTCGAGACCAGACAGCACTAACCTGAGGAATTCTGAGTCTTCAAATAGTTCGTCTGCTATGTCGTACGCAAACATAGTAATAATAGTATGAACTCCCAAAGTCTAGAAGCTATGCTAATGAGTCTCACTCAATGTTTAATAAAATTCATGAGCACAATGCAAAATATGGTTCAAGAGGTCATAAAAACACAAAACAAAATTATGCAATTGTTCATTTCCCAAAAGGAACTTAATTTCTATTTGCCACTGGAATCCGCCAGCGTAAATTCGAATTAGAAAACTTTTTGTCTTCCAATACAATTGGTGTAATGCTTGTCTCGGAAACTCATCTTACATACAAATTCCACTTTTCTCCTGGTTATATATAAGCTGTATTTGATGAATCATCTTGATGAGAAGGCCCATGGTGGAACTGGTATGTTAATAAGAAATAAAATAAAACACTATGACATTCATGGTTACGAAAAAGATTACCTACAAGCCACTAATATAAAAAATTCAATTTCTTGAGGAAAACATCATCTAAGTGCGGTTTACTGTTCCCCTAGACTTCCAGTCACTGACCTGCAGTTTAATGAATTTTTCAATTTTAATGCAAAGCACACTTTTTCGTGGTTCCTGGCTGATTGATCCCAAAGATACGCAATTATTCTCTGCTCTTATGAATCGTCGCAACAAACATGATTTCGTGTCCTCTGGCCATCCAACATATTGGCCTACAGATCCTCGAAAAATACCAGATCTTATTGACTTTGGGATAATAAAAGGTATTAAACAAAATTTGTATTTAGCGGGACCATGCCTTGACTTATCTTCTGATCATCCATCGGAAATATTTAAACTATTTAAAAAAGCTATATTTTACGCATTTAGTTACTCTGCAATAACTAACTGGCTCAAATATCGAAATTATTTTAGCAGTCATAAAAATATTACACCACGTCTAAAATGCGAAAACGAAATCGAAGCAACCATTCAAAATATAAATTCAGTTCTTGTGTCAGCAGCTATTAATGCAACCTCCTAAATTACCATTCCCATCGCATGGTATCCGGAAAACTACCTTCGAGATTGAAATCCTAGTGAATGAAAAAAGACGGTTCAGACGCCATTGGTACAAACATAGATCGCCTACGACCAAACACAGCTATGCTTTATCTAAAAGACGTCTCAGTGAAGCTTTACGTACAAAGCTGGAAAAACACTTAAAAACCTACGCGAGAAAATTATGCCCTACAGAAAAGTATAATTATTCCTTGTGGAAAGCTAATAAAGGAGTCAGACCCACCACTTAGATTGAGTAATGGGAGCTGGGCGAGTAGCAACAAAGATGAAGCCTTAGTGTTTGCTTATCATCTGGAAAAAGTGATTCAACCTAATCCTGGGACCAATGATTTCGTAATTCCACCTCTGGTCACCCAAAAAGCGATTAAACCAATTAAAGTTAAGGCAAAGGAAGTAAAGTATACTATGCAAAATAATTTCAATTTGAAAAAATCTCCAGGCTACAAGTCAAGTACTGCCAAAATAGTAGCTGAGTTACCACATATAGCTTTCAAAATTCTAACACAGCTGTTTAATGCTATAGTTCGAATGGGCTATTTCCCTTCAGCTTGGAAGATATCACAGGTAATCATGATTCCGAAGCCAGGAAAATATAAAATACAACCGGCGTCATACAAACCCAGTAGTCTGCTGCCGATGCTGTCAAAACATTTTGAAAGACTGCTGATGCTAAAAATATTACCAGATGTGGAAGAAAGTGGTATAATTCCACATCACCAATATGGAATTCGCCCAAAACACAGTGAAATAGAACAGGTAAATCGCATCACCAGCAAAATAAGAAACGCTTTCTATGATAAAAAGTACTACTCGCCAATTTTCCTTGATATTGCTCAGGCTTTTGATTGCGTCTGGCACTCTGGTCTCATATACAAAATCTGCAAATTCTTGCCTGCAAGCGTGTACCAGATACAAAAATCGTCATTGTACAATCGCAAGAGTGAAATTTAAGGAGTTTGTTACTCCTGAATTTAACATTAAAGCTGGTGTCCCATAGGGAAGTGTACTCACATTTACCCACAGACAGTCGCCTTATGACGTCGACGTTTGGTGAGGATACTGCCATTCTGAGGTACCATAAAAATCCGAGAATTGCATCGAGAGATCTTAGTGAGCACTTAAAACTAATTGCGTCATGGCTGGCTAACTGCCGCATGCGCGTAAGCGATAAAAATTCCCCCATGTCACATTTACTTTTGGTAAGGGCAATTGCCCTAAGGTCACATTAACTGGCGTATCTATTCCACAAGCTAATGAAGTAGCCTACCTTGGGATCCATCTCGATCGTAGATTGACTTGGCGTAAGCACATCAAAGCAAAAAGTACGCAAATGACATTTAAAGTACAAGGAATAAATTGGTTTCTAAAAAGAAATTAGGACTGCGCTTAGAACACAAAGTTCTATTGTATAAGGCAATCATAAAGCCAATATGGCCGTATGGAGCCCAGCTGTGCGGAAATGCTAGCTCATCTAACATTGAATTAATCCAGCGTGCACAATCGAAAATTTTAGGGCACTTTTGTAATTTCCCCCTGGTACATTAAAAACGATTACATCCACAGCGATCTAAATATACCACTGGTAAAAACTGAGCTACAAAAAATTAAGTGTAAATACCAATTCAAACTCCGACATCATCCCAATTACTTGGCAATACAATTACTTCAAACTAAAATACGCACACGGTTATGTAGGCAAGACTGAAATCATTTAATTGAATTTTTCACATTAGTTTAAACTGTTATAAAGTATTTAAATAATTTACTTTAGTAAGTTAATAACTCTAATACACTGGTTGGGGGTTAATATTGAAATTAGAATTAAGATTTGAGTAGTTATTGTTAGTCTTATTATAAGGCTAACAATAAATAAACCAACTATTAAAAAAAAAATATGGAGAAAGTGCAGAGAACTTTCAATAGCCATTGTAGAATTTGTAAAAACTCCGACGAGATTGAAACAATAACTCACTTTCTCTGCAAATCGCCACCTCTAGCGGCTACAAGAAATAGAGCCCTAGGAAACTATTTCCCAGAGGGACTATTCGACCTCTCGGCAGCGAAACCGAAAAACCCATATTTTTCCAGCGTAGTGTTATTAATACGGTGCTAAGCCTCCAATCGTGATTCATGCGAGGATGTCGTGGATCACGAATGAGTTGATTATAATTTGTCGTCCCCATTTCCGGTGAATGGCATTGCAGCGTCAATATACTAATTCAAGTAAAATTTGGTGCAAGAATTTGGCATAGGTCTTAAGTGTTAAACATGTATCAATAAAGGGCGTGGCTCTCAATATGATCCGCCCATTTTATTTTTTGTGGTTTGTACTAGCACTTTGAATCCTGTGTTGTGTGAAATTTCGTTGATGAATCTGCTCACAAATGAATAGTGGTTTATTGTGGGCGTGGCAGTAGTAATAATCTGCCCATATTTTCCATGCAGGCTACTACGGACCTAATCTATTTTGCTTCTATTTGATTGCTATTTATATTCATATATAATCATTACAAACATAGATAAGTTAATTTTAGGTGAGTTCCTCAAAATATATGGGAGGGAGACGTGTCCTTTATTTGATTGGTCCCATTTCTTTATGACTTTGTAGCGTCAATATACTTATATATATAAAATTTCGTGTAGAAATTGTGCATAATGTTGTTGTTTAATGTAAGTACCCTCAACCTTTTTGTGAAATCTCGTTGATGAATCTTCTATAGGATCGTAATAATGACTTTTGGTTAATTGTGGGCGTGGCAGTACTGGTATGATCCCCATATTTTGCCCCACCCCACTAGTAAGGACATAACGTTTATGGATGTGGTAATTCGATTGCTTGAGGTGATTTATAGGGCAAGTATAAGACTGAAATATATTCCACTCAGTTGGAGAAATATTATTGCTTCCCAAGGCAAGGGAAATCGGTCAGGACTCAGCTAAGTCTTTAGGCCAATTAGACTTACTTCGTTTTTGCTGAAAACGATGGAAAGTGTGATTGAACTACATTTCAGGTCGGTAGTGGGACGTTTTAACATCACAAAAAGCCAGCATGCTTATGTCTAGGGTAGATCCACGGAAACGGTTCTGCATGCGGATATTCGCATCGGTGAAAGATCAATCCAGTTTATCAAATATTCGTTGGGAGCCTTCCTAGATACTGAGGAGGCTTCTAACAATATAATCACTGAAACCATCCGAAACTCTCTCAACAGGGTGTGTTTAAAGAGGACCTCAGGTACTGGATAGTAGCAAATGCTAAAATCTAGGTTAATCCTCGTACATAACATAACTCTGGTACGGCCAGCCAGTAGAGGAACACCACAGAGAGGAGTGATTTCACCATTACTCTTTTAGGATCCAAAGTTGAATTGGAAACTTAACAGGAGCTGTCCCACTGACGCCCTGAACCTTATGCTGCATCTCCTACCTACATATACATCAAAAACATCGCTGTCAATAGCGCGGTAATGCTTTTGAAAACCAGCTGATGGGCGGAGAGAACTTATGGACATAGTGATAGTCCTAGGTACAACAACGAATTCTCTGGGCACGGGAACAACAGACTACATGATACCACAACTGAGTTTCAGAAGTCACTTCAAGGCAAGACCGCCTACACGAGCCCAGTAGAAAGGAAACAGTTTTCTTGAAGAACACGATATTTCTATATTCACGGACGGATCTAAGATGGATTGTGAGGTAGGTGCGGGCCATAAATTAATGTATATGGTTAAATACTAATGCCGGGGTATTTGAAGTTTTTTTGAAGTTCTGGCGATTAGAGAGACGTGTCGACTGATAGTACGGCACATCACAAGTAGATGTAAGGTTGCTATCTTTATCGACAGTCAGGCGGCAATAAATCCATCACTATAAAGTCGAAGCTGGTTAAGGAGTGCAGAGAGGTGTTGACCGAGCTAAGTCATCATGCTGACATCACCCTTATCTGGATTCCCGGCCATAGGAACATTGAGAGAAATTAGAAAGCTGATGATTTGCCTCGATCGGGGTTTCTCTTAGCAAATCTCTGGCGATACCAGAGATGGTTCCCCTGGGGTCGTGAGGAGGGACGCGTACCTGCATTGTCTTCGACTGCCAAATAGAAAATGTGGAAGTTACTAACATAGTGTAAAGTCTCACGACATTGCCCTCATACAATGTGGGCATATCTCGCGAGTTTAAAAACAGGAATCGCACAGAAACGGCAAGTCTCAAGGTAGTATACACTGGGTAGTTGTGCGTGCACAGATACTACGTATCCCCTTTAACAACCACTACACAAACTGGTGGGACTTAATCCAGAAAGAAACACTCTTCCATTATCTTTGCGAAAGCCCAGCTTTGGCTCGGACAAGGTCTTGGTTTCTGGGAGCTTCCTTTCTTGACAACCTATCGGACTGCTCGGAGAAAAATTACTACGTTACCTAAATTCTATGGGGTGAGACTAACATCTACCATAATGCCGATACTCGGTGAAGAATTGGTATCAAAATGGCGCTACAGCGCAAATTTTGTTACATATTTTTGCAGATATCATTATTATATACCACCGAAACCAACCAACTCACTAAGAACCCAATAAGCACTAATGCCAATTTTTTGTCATATATCAGCATATTGGCCATATGGTCATATGTAAGCAGAGCCAGGATAATTTTAATTTAAGTCCCAAAAGTTCCTTGTATGGGAAGTCCATTCTGGGACAACCCCAGTTCTTGTAGTTGGCTTTACATTTTCAACATGCTACTTCTCATAAAATTTCATCAATAAATGTCTAATAGCTCTTAAGTTACGAACATTTGTTGATAATGGGCGTGTCAGTTAATATATACCCACATTTTGCTTAGTGTTTAGTACGGCCCATGTCTACATAAATACCAATACATAACAATTGCACCGAATTAATGGTAATTTTAAAAAGGAGAAAAAGTTACATATATGGGGGTAGGTGTGGTCTTTGGTGTGGCCCATTTGGACCTCATATAGCAATATGTTTATGTGTTGATCAAGACTATTCTTTGTACAATTTCGTGAAGATATCTCTAACGGTTTGAAAAAAAGTATCCACAGACGGACGGACACAAAACAAAATTTCCCAAAAAAGGTATTCTAATCAAATATGTATATTTATTTCGATGCCTGCCCCGCCTCCTTCTTGTAGTTGATAAGCATCTCAACCGCAAAAACATAGTATACCCTTTTTACCTTTTTTCAGGTACAATTTTTATACACTTAACTAGAATACAAAATTAACAATGAACGATAACGAACAATTTTCGCACGGTACAGATGAAATGATGCACACTTATATTAACAGATCAAACTTAATAACGTTTCAATTCATGCATAAAACGTTTTCATCACACAATAGGCGCATTCAATTCGTAACTTGTATCGAGCTCTTATCGAGTTGTGCGAATAAAAGAGCAACGAGTAAGTGGTATAGTTGCAGCACTGTTTCAACTGTTTTTTTAACATTATTTCTTTTATAATTTTTATACAAACAAATTTCTTATTTTTTTTTATTACAAGAATTTATTATTTATTGAATCTGCTTAAATTAAGCCTAACAATAAGTACATCAAATCACAAAACTAGTAACTAAAAAATAATTTTTTGGCTGAATTTGGCTAACAAAATTTCGGCTCTGCTTCGCTCTTCAAAAGGCCGGAAAGTCTCTTCTCTGCAGGCGGGATCGGCTTATCGGTTTTGAGAGGGAATGAGGTGATTTTCCAGTTGTGCTATGTATTTCTGTTTTCTAGACTTTACTTCTGTGATAATTGTTGATATATTCAGGTCTTGTGAATATTATTGTTACGTATGTACCATGTAGCACCTGTTATTAAGTATTTTTGACTGAAACCTTTGAATTATGGCAATGTTAGAAGAGGATGCATTACCCCATAGTTGAATCCCGTACAACCATATCGGCTTAATAACTGCATTGTATAGGAGGATTTTGTATTCTAGACTTAAGGTAGATTTGTGGTTAATTAGCCAATGCAGCTTGGCGACCTTCAAATTCATATGTAAAATTGTAGCTGAAATGTGCTTACGCCAAGTTAATCGCCTCTCTAAATGAATGCCGAGATAAGTGATTCATTAGCTTGTGGTATCTCGATATTATTGAGCCGAATTGCTGGACACGTACCAGGTTCTCGACGCCTTTATCGAACATTTATTGCAACTAGGTATGGCGGTATCATCCGCAAAGTTAATCGCCTCTCTAAATGAATGCCGAGATAAGTGATTCATTAGCTTGTGGTATCTCGATATTATTGAGCCGAATTGCTGGACACGTACCAGGTTCTCGACGCCTTTATCGAACATTTATTGCAACTAGGTATGGCGGTATCATCCGCAAATGTTGAAATTAGCGTGCTTTCACTTATAGGAGTATCAGATATGAATATTACATATAATTTAGGCCCTAGAACGCTACCTTGGGGCACACCGGCTGAAATTGGAAAATCTTCGGAAATAAATTTGTTTACTTTTTCACTGAAACTTCTATTGGATAAGTAAGACTCAAGAATTTTATGATAGCTTTTTGGTAGAAACTTTTTGATTTTGAACATCAGTCCTTGATGCCACACCTTATCAAATGCTTGAGCCACGTCAAGAAATATTGCAGAGCAAAAATCCCCAAGTTCAAAAGCTTTTCTTATTTAATTTGTAATACATTTGCTCAATAGTGCTGTGCTTTTCTCGAAAACCGAATTGGTGTTGCGGTATTACGCTATGTTCATGAAGAACTCATGATACTTATCATTTGAATATAATTTAAATCAACACAATAATAATTTTAAAAATCTGAAAATGAATTGCAAAGATTAATTTTTGTTTTCCTTAAATTTAATCAGCTGAAAAAAAAAATTGCCACGGAAATTTTTATAGATAAATTCGCTCGTTTCATCCGAGTATAATTTAGTCGATAACTTTTTCCATACAAAAGTCTGTCCTATCCTCGACAGAGTGGCGAATCGAATGCGCCTAATATATAATATATACTACCTTCTAGCATTAACTTGAAATATTGACACTAATCCTACTAAATTAAAACAATTGTTTAGCTTTTGAAATGCTTGATTTAAAATATATTTAGAAGAAATAAAATTGTTAACTTATCAAAGAACACAAAAAATCCATATAAAAGAACAACTACTTTTTATAATTTAAGTGTCGTGACCATTATATATTTTCTCTTAAGACTTATTAGCAAGAGAAAAACTAAGAAAGCTAAGAAAAGTATTAAAATAAATACTACTTTTAGATAAATATTTTATTTTGCAAGGCAAAATTTAGAAAATTTTTTCTTAGATTTTGCATTGAGTTATTAAATTGGCCATTTACGAATTTCCACAGTATTGATTTTGGACAATATATTCAAAATTATTACAAAGTACTTCACAATCTAGCAACGCAAGCTGTAGATGTGTAGATTTCGACATCGGAATTATGAGACTATCTAGACCACGGAAGAAGGTGCGCCTAGATTGGCAAGCAAGAAAACAAACTGGCCCGGCTTTAAAAATGATTGCGAAGAAAATATTAATTTAAATATTCCGATTGAAACACTATTTGAAATAGAAGATGAACTCGGCAAATTTATTTAATCTGTTCAAAGCTCGGATTCTAAAATACGTTCTTCAGAAGAAAAAAGCCACAGCAGATGCTAATAATTCACTGGAAATAAAAGAACTTATAGTAAAAAGAGGAGAACATGCAAAGTATAGTAACAAACCCGCGCTCTCCATCATAAGACTTATTCAAACTATCTATGCAATAAGCTTATAAAATGTCTGCAATATATAAAAAAGACCGGTGAAAAAAAGAAATTCATGAAAAGTATAAAAAAATTTTATATGCAATCGCCAGCAGTCAGAAAATACAATTGGAACTGGGCAAACGGTGCCTCAGAAAAGCCCATTTTTTCCGAGTATGTTAAAGAAACATTTAATATATTTGATGGACAAACATTGATAGACGGTCCAGTGGGTACGACAAGGCCACAGCTCTGTAATTAAAAGCGTGTCCTTTACCAAACTTTGCTAGTCAATAAATAATAATAAAGCCACTGGCTATAATCTAATAACCGAAAACTACTCAAAGAATGCCCGAAAAAAGCCCTAATTAATGTTCTCTATTTCATTATTAAACTTCCCAAATCAATAGAAATTCCGAAAGTTTATGATAGTTCAGAAACTTGGAAAATCTCCAATGAAAAAAATTCGTACATACCGATATCACTATTGACAATAATATCAAAGCTGTTTGAAAAACTCGTTCAACCGGTCATTGCAGAAAGACGCCTAATACATTACCACCAATTTGGGGTGAGAATTAGCATTCCAGACCTGAACAGGTTTATAGAATACTAATGAAATTGAAAAAGCCATAGATAGGAAACATATTGGCTGTATAACTTTTCTTGACTTGTTTCAACATATTTGACAGATAATAGTAGTACCACTGTTGACATCATAACAAATATTTAAATGCCAACTTTGCAATCTGTTCGTAGCCTAATAGGAATCTTTCAGGATACTGGAAGTACTCCCGATATTCAAATATGCCTACACTCTCGCTGCATTAGGGCAAAATATGATAGCTGGGAGATTCAAGTTTGCAGAGATCTCAAACTTCAAAATTAACCGGCTTCAAGCATTTCCTATTGCACCCTTTGACTGATTTTACCTCTGTATTTAAAATTGTATACCTTTAAGAGTTGTGTAAAATACTGCAGTCGAGAGTCAGACAAACTGCGGATTTGGTATTGAAGCAAACATGTTTGCGGTTTTCCAATAAAATTTTGTTGAGCAATGATGCTCACAGATCGGATAAGTGAACAGATACATAAATAAGCTAATTTATGAATTTGGAGCTAGGAGAATCCAAATGTGATTCAAGAAAGTAGGATTGTATAATAACAACCAAGCGGGAAGTTTAAGTATAGTCTGAAGTATGCATAAAAATAATCAAAAAGCGAAGAGTTGCTCAGTTTATAAAGAGGGCGCAAAGTGCGGCAAAAAAGGTCACTTTAAAGTAACGTTTAATTCGAAAATAAACAATAAAAAGTATATAAAGAGAAACGATAGCAACAAAAACGTGAACTCAATAGAAAGTCATAACGAAAGTAACCGCAAAATTTCGGATTTCAGATTTATTGGAAATATCAGTAGCATTGTAAATTCGATCGACAAAGAAGAAAAATGGACAGAAAAAGTACGAGTTGGAAGTCATGAACTAAAAATGATGTTAGACACTGGAGCTTTTTGCAACATGTTACCACTAAGAATGTGAAATCTCGGCGCTAGCATAAAAACAAGCGAAATAAAGCGCCTAAAGGCATATGACGGTGGCTTGATACATGTTTTGTGCGAAACAGAGATAAAGTATTGCACACAACACAGACTAAACAACGTGGAAAAGTTGATCCGTTTTCTAGTGATTGAAGAAAATTCGCAGGCAATTCTAGGTGGCGACGATTGCGAAAGCTTTGTTAACCGAGTGAACCAGCTAAGGTGCTGTAGCAACTTTGAATATGAAATCGAATTTGTAGACAATCAGCCTTTTAAAATTATACCAGAATTAGAATTCCATATGCCATTGAAGAACGTGTCAGAAGAGAGTTACAAAATATTATTAAAGTAAGCTCCTCGCTAAACTCGATTGCTAAAAAGTTTTCTGGCAAATTAAAGTGACTGAACGAACCTCGAAATGCTTAACTTTTTGACGCCATGGGCACGTTTTAGCTATCTACGTATGTCATTTAGAATTTCATCGGCGGCAGAAGTGTTCTGCGAGGTTATGAATCGAACTCTAGAATGCATATATAGAAGTGAAGTGGTCATAAACGACATATTCCTATATGCATCAACGCTAAACAAATTAAAGGAAGCGTTATCAGAAGATTCACATTGAACCCAGAAAGATGTGAGTATGAGAACAGTCTGTGAATTTTCTAGGTCATATCATTACCAAAAATGGATACAAAGTGCATAAAGACATGGTAAAAGTACAATGTTTGCTCAAAAAGCCTTCTTATGGTAATATATCTTGGGAAATTTAACCAAACTGACAGGCCCATTACATTCAATCCTGTGTAAAGATAATCCATGGAGAGGGGAACCAGATCATACTAGCTTATTTGAAGTCATAAAAATGGCATTAGCAAACACTTCAGTGTTGGCATATTACGACGTTAAGAAACAAGTAAATCTATCTGTAGTTGCCAGTAGCAAATCAATTGTGGCGTGTCTAATGCAAGAAGGCAGGCCACTCGGGCATTTACGTAATCACAAAAAAAGAGCAATCGCAAATCAGCAAAGAAGCGTGGGCAATCCGATTTGGTTGTCAAAAGTTTCATGAGTATATTTACGGAAAGGAACTGGAAATCGAAACGGACCAAAAGCCGCTGGAAACGTTCTTCAACAATCCGATCTAGAATGCTCCAATACGGCCAGGTGTAATGTACGAAATTTTACAATATTCACCAAAAATAAAATACATAAATGGAACAATGATACCAATCGCAGATGTTTAAGTAGAGATTGTGAAGCAGACGAATTCGATGCTTTATTCACGCAATTGTTACCAACATACACGAAAAGTTAATTAAAGCAACGGAAGCACACGTCGAATTGCAGGCACTCCAAATAGCCATCATGGAAAAATGGCCCGAAATTGGAGCCAAATTACCAAAAATAGTTAGAAAATATGCACCGTTTAAACACGAAATCACACACGAAAATTATTATACCACATAATTTAATACTATCTATTATTACAGAATCATACGTAGGTCACAATGGTATCTCCACCACCATTCATCGTATCAGCTAGTAATTTTTTTGGAATGGTCTGACAGTTAATATTAAAAGCTTCGTCTAGAAGTGTGCAGCGAACCGAAAAGAACAGTTGATATTGCCCGACATACCTAAATATTCCTTTCAATTAGTATCAACGGATATTTACAAATTTAAAGTATTATCACTGCACTACCCTAGATCAAATGGATTTGCAGACAGTGAAAGTATTCTCAAAAGGTGTTAGCATGACGGAACCGATCCATATGTAGCAATATTACTATGAAATACACCGCGAAACTATGCCCTAAAATCTCCATGTCAATGATTATTTAGCTGCGAAACAATTCAGCCAAATGAAAAGGTGAACTTAAAATCAAAAATCATTACAGGTGCCACCAGAAAACTGCAGGAAATACGAGACAACCAAAATCGCTATGCTGATCAAGTAGCAATGCCCAGATTGCCATTCAAAATGGAAGACAATATCAAAATACAGACTAACTATCACAAGCGTAAACCGGTCACGGTCAAAGAATTGACAGTAAACCCACGTTATGCCATAGTGGAAACTCCTGATAGAAGAAAATATCGGAGAAATAGCTTACATCTCCATAGTACGAAAGCAAATAATCCTCAGCAAATTCACTAACGCTGGATTTTGAATCGAATTATAAGAAACCAAAAAAGATCACGAAATCTACAGTTAGTGAAGTACCACGTGCCAGAGCAGCGATACACGGGTTCGGCTTTAATCTGAAGGCACAGAAGAGCAGGAATAGTTGCACGCTATGGAAGAAAAATTAATCCCGTAGTAAAATTCGATTCTTCACCATATTAACTTTATCAACATTATTAAATTTTTAAATTATTACAAATATAATTTAGGATATAGTTAATATCTACCCCCATTTCGTAGGCACCTTGGCGTAGTGTGGGGGCTTAAGTTGCAAAGATTCGTCGGATTGTTTTACCCAAGGCCATATACTGCCCCCTGGCAGGGCCGCCAGTGTTTTTAAACAGACCGACCGATGAGTAACGAACAAACCAGATCTACCACGTCTGCGTCTGTTTCCCAGGTTAGGGGCGGCACACAACGACGTCGGTTTCTTCATGTTAGGAGCGGTCGATTTTCGGTGGTGGTGGTGGGGTGGTAGACTGTAAAGAAACCCCACGGGGAGGGGGTGTTTTTTCTGGTCTGAAATATGATGTCTGAAACAAACGAAGAAGAGTTTACGGTGCAGGGGGTGGGATCCCCAGTACCGGCGGTAGGTGGTTGGCGAGGAGGCCACCTGGCGTCGATATCTAGCAACTCCTCAGGCATCGCCGTGGTACCCCAGGCCGCGATGCCTGCTAGTGCTACTGCGAGGGTCTCCAAGCCAACTTTGGGTAGGCAAGTGGCCTGTGAGGTGGAGGCTGAGGGGGATCGCATAGGATCTAAGCTTCTGGGCTTGCGCATAGACCACGCAACCGATGACGACTCGTTGTCACAGGTCAGCAATGTCTACGACATAGGCTCGGATGTTGAGATGCAATTGCTCAGTCCTTCTCAGCCCTCCGCTCCACATGCTCCTGAGCCAGGGAAGGAGACAAGGAAGGTGGTAAGCCTCACAAAAGAGCAAAAGGCCAGGAATGGCTATAAGCGTTCGGCTTACTATCTTCGAAAAATGAAGGCGAAAGATCCTTTTTCCTTTACAAAAAGGGAGAAGGATCTCATTAAAGAGCATGAAAAGATCGTAGCAAGGTTTGGGAAAAATAACGCTGCGGGCAGTTCATGCAATAAAACGGAGCAGGGAATTGCTGGGGCAAAGTCTGATATTGAAAACGCTTCGACCTCCAGAAAAAATGGTAAGCCGGACAAGGCCACAGGTGACCGCGTAAAGGTGCCGCCAAAGCCAAAGCCGAGTTCTTCGAAGGAGCCACATGGCTTGGCATCGGGCAAAACTCCAAAAAGAGTTCGGTATGATGAGCAGGCTCAGAGGGCTTCAAAAAACCCAAAGCCATCGGCCTCCATCGAATCACCGTGCTCGCAGTGGACTCCGCGTCGCTATCATAATTAAGGAGCGACAACTAGATTAAATTAAAGTTCGGCTCTCTTAAGGTTCGCGTGCCGGGTGACCGGTCAAAAACCAATGGAGAGGAATCTAGAGGTGGTGCAAATTAATTTGCATCACTCCATCTCAGCCTCGCTCGATTTATTGAAGTTCATCGCAGAGGACGATGTGGACGTAGCCCTTGTTCAGGAGCCTTGGCTCGTCAGAGGTAAGGTAAGCGGACTCGGGTTGGATGGTTATCGTCTCTACATTCCACAAACACAAGGTAAGATCAGAACGTGCATAGTGGCAAAAAAGCATATTAATATTTTTCTTCTTACTCCCTTCAGCACTGGAGACCTTACAACGGTGGTATGCGAGCATAGGCACAAACCTAGTTTGTTGCTAACGTCCGCATACTTTCCGTACAACGAGGAACGGCCGCCACCACAGATCTTCCGGCAACTTACCGCCTACGGTGAGTGACGCGGACTGGGCATAGTGGCCGGCTGTGATGCAAACGGGTACCATGAGCTCTGGGGCAGCACTGATACCAATGGTAGGGGTGAATCCATTTTTGATTGCATTCTCTCCACTAGCCTAACTTTATGTAACAAGGGAAATCAGCCAACGTTTCGTAATTGGGTTAAGGAGGAAGTGATTGACATCACTCTGGCCACTGGGTCTAATACCATAAGGGTCGACAACTGGAGAGTATCTGATGCCTGTTCCTTTTCGGATCATAGTCGGATACGCTTCTCAGTCTACTCCGAGGTAGTGACCCCACGGCTTTTTAGGAACCCAAAAAAGACTGACTGGTCCAAATTCTCAAAACTGGCGACCCAAAAACTTACTTTGATGAAAGTCAAGGTCAGCGAAGGGAATGCTAACATTGATAAGGCGGTAGGTCGTCTTACGGGGATACTGAAACAATCCTTTGACCTATCTGGTCCCTTGACTAGGCCGCGTGCTAAACCAAAACCGGTTTGGTGGAACGCTGAGTTAAGACTGCTTAGGAAAAAGTCAAGAGGACTATTCAACTAGGCCAAAAACAGTCGGCTGGAAGAGCATTGGGAAAATTATAGAGTCAGTTTTAATGAGTATAAAAGCAAAATTAAGGCTGCAAAAAGGGAGTCCTGGCAACAGTTCTGCGGAACTCTGGAGTCGGTAAATGAGGCAACGAGACTCAGGAAAATACTGTCCAGTACCACGACGGTTCTCGGCAGTGTGAAGAGACGGAATGGCTCATGGACTGGCTCGTGTCAGGAGTCCATGGAGGTTTTGATGGAAACGCACTTTCCAGGTTGTACGGACTCGCAAACCGTCCATACGCGGTCGGTAAATCTTGCACGTGTTTCAGGGACCGACGTGTCGGATATCGTGAAGGAGGACAAGATTGCGTGGGCGATTGGCTCCTTCGACCTGTACAAGTCAGCGGGTCCTGATGGGGTTATACCGGCTATGCTGCAACATTCCTCTGAGGACGTGATTCCCCATCTAGTTCACATCTTCACAAAGTGTCTCAAGGATGGGTACGTGCCAAAAAGTTGGAGAGAAGTCAGGGTGGTTTTCATTCCAAAAGCGGGAAAAATAAATCACTCTACTGACAGGGAGTACAGACCAATAAGTCTCTCATCGTTTATTCTTAAAACACTTGAGAGACTTATTGACCTGTATATTAGAAGGGTTATCAATATTCACGCAATGGATACTGCGCAGCACGCATACCGTAATCAGTGGATAGCGCACTTCATGAAGTGGTTGGTATCATTGAGAGGTCAATGAACTATAAGGAATACACGTTGGTAGGTTTTCTGGACATTGAGGGAGCCTTCAACAATGTAAATACAGAGGCGATCTGTAAGGCGCTGAGAGATCACGGAGTGAAGGAATTCATAGTGACATGGATTAACACAATGCTAGCAAGCAGGGTTATTAACGCCACTATGGGGACGGCCTCGGTGAGTAGGAGGACCACAAGGGGTACGCCGCAGGGGGAGTGCTATCACCTCTGCTATGGCTTTTAGTAGTAAATGAGATCTTAGAAACCTTCAAAGCAAAGAGAACAAAAATTGTAGCCTACGCTGATGACATTGCTATACTAATCATGGGCAAGTTCTTGTCAACGATTAGCGAAATCATGGAATCAGCACTGGGCGAGATTTCCGGATGGGTTGAGCGCAACGGCTTAGGAGTTAACCCTACTAAGACGAAGCTAGTTTTCTTCACCACGAAAACAAAAATCCCTGAGTTCTCTTTGCTAAAGTTAGGTAGATTAACATTGAATCTCTCTTCAGAAGCAAGATACTTAGGTATCATTCTGGACTCCAACTTAAATTGGAGAAGGAATATTGAGGAGAGAAAAAAGAAGGGTTTGGCTGCATACTATACCTGTAAAAGGATCTTTGGGAAAAAATGGGGACTGTCACCGTACATAGTGTATGGGATGTACACCACAATCATAAGACCAATTTTAAAGAAAGGAAATGTAATCTAAACCGTATTGAAAAAGTACAAATACTTGCTAGCCTGGGAATCTCAGGGGCTGTAAGCAGCGCGCCTCAAGAAGGCTTAAACATATTATTTCACCTCTTACCACTAGGAGTGTTCACTCAGGGTTGTGCCGCCAAGTGTGCTCTCAGACTGAGGGAGTACAACACGTGGAAATCTGCCAACTATGGACACTGTACAATTTTGAGCGAATTAAGACGGAAGGGTCAAAGGATAGCTACGGCCGATTTAGAAACGGCTACAGACTACATGACTTCTACTATTGGTTTTACAGCTAGAATTCCAATTCTCTATCCAAACAGGGAAGACTGGGAGTCAGGCTCTGTGACGCGTAATTCTGTTACTACTATCTACACTGACGGCTCAAAGATGGAGGGTGGAACGGGGGCGGGTGTCTTCACGGAAGGCTTGCAGGCAAGACAGTCATATCGTTTGCCTGACGCATCCAGCGTCTTACAGGCCGAAGTCTATGCTATTGAGAAAGCGGCCGGACTGATACAAAGTTGTACAAGACAGTTAAATCAAAGTTGGTAATGAAATGTCGTACCTCACTACTGAACATTGGACCCACAAGGTCTCACTTTGCTGGATTCCCGGACATAGCGATGTAGAAGGGAATGAATTAGCGGAAGAGATGGCCAGAAGGGGCTCTGAAATGGACATTAACGAAGCAGATACCTCAATACAAATCCAGATATGTAAACTGTTTAGGAACGTAGATGAATTCACTATTGCAGTGACAAATAACTTATGGACTAATCGTGACGACTGTGAAGTTTCAAGGGCCTTATGGCCTAGGTTAGACATAAAGAGAACGTAGGTTCTCTTAGGGCTCATCAAACCTGCAGTAAGGGTGCTTACGGGGGTGATTACGGGGCATTGTGCTATCGCACCAATGCTTCAATTTTTGCGTATGCCGTCGAGCGGCCAATGTAGGAGTTGCCATGATGAAGAAGAGACAGAGTCGATTCATCACTTTTTATGTCAATGTCCAAGACTACAGTTGAAACGACTTCAATGTTTGGGGTCGCGCTTCTTCACAAGTTTGACAGAGATCACGAAGGTATATTTATCGGATCTTCTCACTTTCATCTGAAAAACCCAATGGTTTAATAGGGATGGAACTTCCAATGTTTATGGAAATCGAGGGTAAGGATGTGTATGCTTCCTCCTGGCATTTTTTTAAGGCAGTCACAATGGACATATATGTCTCCGAGTGGAAGTGCGGATACTTCGTATCCGCACACGCCTTCCCAACCTAACCTAACCTAAGATATATACGAGTATATGTATATATAATTCAAAATTTCAATATTGTAAATTTTAACGAAATTTGAAATCCACCCCAAAAAAGAGGGGTTGTCATGAGAACATACATAGTTGTTAATGTCAAGAGAACATACATTATTTTCAAATAAAGACAGTCTTAAACATTATTGAGAGTTCATTAAAGCAATCTCGTTAAAAAAGCAGATTTGGAAACCATTCGAAATTGTAATGAAAAGGTGGCCATCCAAAGGACAGCGATCTTCTACAATAAATTAATTAAAATTAATAAGAAAATCATTAAGCCCATAAACCAATTGGTCGCATTACTGTTTTTAATTTCTAATACAATATTTAAAAAACATGCCATACGATATAAAAAGAAACAAATTAGTTTGTCTATTTTGCATACCTGTAGTACTTTGTTCGGAGAACGCGTTCAGCCCATGTTTGTGGCCTTGGTATTTCCCTTAATACCCCAACTTGCTTTTTATCTAGATAGTCGATGACATCATCATAATAGTTAGTTCTATAGTTGTACATATATTTATACTGCAGAAATTTAGGTCTATATAAAATAGAGTTTTTTACCATTTTTAATGATGTATGTAATAAATATTATTACCTCACCCAGTGCCTATACAACTGAACTGGTTTTCTGTATCCATCGTCTTCGGGTGGAGGAGGTGGAGCAGCTACCTCGAATTCGCCTTCAGTTACAACTTCAACAACATTTTCCAATGTACTTGTGCTTGCAATTTCACCGCCTCTAGTGTCTGTGGCTTCTGTAGCAATAGGAACGGCAGCTGTGGCAATTGACGTTGGTCCTTGTCCAGTTTCTCCAGCTGCAGCATCATCAAACGCCCAAGGATCTTCTTCATCAGCCATTACTACAGATTTTTTAAATATTTATTATCTGTAGCAGTAGTGTATAATTATATCACCAGTAATATAATAAAATAGTGAAGTAACTGTCAAATTTTATATTAAATATATACATCGAAAACAGTGGAATTTTTCCACATGGTGATAAGATAAATTTGATGTCTGTAAAATACTGCAAAACAGGCTTTAAGCATTGAATTAATACTCTTCTTCCAACATAGCAAACATAGAAACTCCAAAACTAGACTATACTGTAGCTTCATTGAATGTTATTATAATTAAATATTAGAAAATATTCAATATAACACGAAAATATAACATACTACTGAGGCTTATGTTCGTTGATTACTGTGGATATACTTGTATAGATCTATATCTTTCATGTAATTAATTTAGTTATTGACATACTTTCAACTAATATCTTTTAGGAGTTGATCCATATTTAGAAAGAGAGGATACAAAATTTAGTTTCCCGCATTCGAGATTTAAAACAGAGTATGGTTGCCCATATGTTTAAGGAGGTTGTTTCCAGTAGAGCGACGGATATTGAGGGAATACAAATAATTTTAAGTCAGTGTGGAATTCTCATCATTTGACGATTGGTTGCCGTTGTAAACGTTTTCTACATCTTGCATTACAGAGCAACTATCTGGAGAATTAAAAAAATTTCCCAATTGCTTTTAATATGGCAAGTTCTTCAGTTGAAAAATAAAAATATAGAGAGGAAGTCACCGTCTATTTCATTATTTAGAACCATTACAAATATAGTGTTGTGGTTGGTTTTTGATCCGCCGGTAGAAATTAAAATCTAGTCCTCTGGGTTTCGGATGATTACTAATTCAATGAAACGTTGTTTAAAAGTGTGAGAATTCACAAATTTTTTTAGGGGATGTTACAGTTTTATGAAGTAGATTGTAAAATTCTAGGCGACATGTGGCTGATTTTCTTTCAAGGTGCATTTTGAGGATCAATACAGCTTAAAATGTAGTATAGTTTAAAGGATTCAATTTTGAAGCAGCTAAGAAACACTTTTGAAACAGAGTTTATTAGTTGAATTTATTAGCCTGGGTATAAGTTTAAAGGTTATATTCTTATGTTTTTCGCGCCAATAATACGATGAGAAAAAGACTTCGAGAGAGTGCAGTGTAATAGGGTATATTGAGGACACGAGGACAAGTGGGAACAAGCGTACCAACTTGCTGACTAGGTTTTTGCAAAATTCAAATAATAGCCTCTGAATAAATATTAAGTTCAAAAGTCATTTGAAATATCTTAAAAGTATTTACATTCCATATATATTAAGGTTATATATACGAATATAGAAGTCAAATAGTGATTTCTACAAATATGCATTTATTTTTTAGTGCCTTTGGTTGTGACTTTGATAGCAAATTGCACTACCCATTTAGTGAGCATTTTGTAGAGTAATTTGCTGAAGCAAGCTAGGTGGAGAATTGGTGTATAACTGTAGCTATTTTCAACTGATGTATTCGGTTTTGTGAGTGGTTGGGCGGTAGCAGATAACCAGATTTTTATTTATATAGCTCTTTAAGAAATATTGTTATATAGGAGTATGATTATTAAGGTGTTTTGACAGCATTTGAGATGGTTGTGTAACACTGGGTTATATCCAGTGCTTTGTATATAGCGTTTGCTGTTGATGGCACCAATTTTCACATCTTCTGTAGTTGTATTTATGTCGAATTCCCCCATTTACTTCTCGATATGTCCAATTTGGTGAACGAAAAATATTCTCTGTTTTATTTGCAATCTGTCCTTAGAGGCACTAGGCAAGTTCAATAATATACAATATAAACATGCGAAAGAAGATCCAATGCTATCCTGTATGTATACAATATTATCATCATTACATTTCCATTGTTATTCATCATTATTACACTATTATCATTATCACAATATTATCATTATTACATTGTTTATAAAAGCAAATAAAATATGAAACATTTTCTAGACGCAGTCCAAGGAAGCTGCTCCTTTAAGTCTGCACGTTTATGCCGTTGATTCCAGCAGATTTAGAGATAGTACGTTAGCGTGCGTACTGAGCCGTGCCCAGTATGTAGTGCTATATGTTTTTATCTCCTCGTGGACCGTCGGAATGATAAGGTCGTTTCGTTGTGTCCTGTTACTGATAAACCATTGTGCGTTGACAATCATCCACAAAAGTTTTGCTTGGAATCTTTCCAAAATATTTATATTAGTACTCGCTGCTGAGCCCCACAGCTGAGTTCCATATGTCCATATAGGTTTTATTTTACTTTTATAAAGCAGAAGTTTATTATTCTATGTTAGCTTAGAGTTGTAACCCATCAACCAATACATTGAGCTATGTTTCATGCCCAGTGGTTTCCGTTTTGTAAAGACGTGTTATTTCCATGTCAAACGTGGATCAAGGTGTAACCCAAGATATTTGACATCGTCTGCTTGAGGCAATGGGTGATAATTTAGAATCCTAGGCGGACAGGAACTCAATTTCAAAGTGAAAGTTACTTGTACTGATTTGGTAGCATGGACCCTCATTCTCCATTTGTCAAACCAAATTTAAATTTTATCTAGGTGTTTTTGTAGGTTTTTTGCGGCAGTTAAGTGATAAGAGTTTGTAGCCATTATAACGGTATCATCAGCATATGTTGCAAGCGTCTCTGTCAGGGGTAGGTCTGCTGTAAAAATACTGTAAAGCTCAGGACCTAACACGCTTCCCTGCGGAACACCCGATGTAATTGGAAACATTTTGGTAGTTTCTGACTTAAGTTTCACTTTGAAATGGAGCTCTTCAAGATATGATTTTAAAATATCAAATTATGTTAAAGGCAGTGACTTCTTTAGTTTGAACTGTATGCCAGGGTGCCAAACTTGATCGAACGCTTGTGTGATATCAAGGAATGTTGCTGCACAAACTAACTGTGTTCAACAACATTTCTAGCATTGTGGTAAGCTCTGTGTACTTGTTCGGTGGTAGCATGGTTTTCTCGAAACCCGAATTGGTGATTAGGTATGAGTTCTTTCTTAAGCAGTATTAGCTTGAGCTTACTCAACAGCAGCTTTTCAAAAACTTTGAAAATAATCGGCAGCAATCTTATCGGTCCTTACAATGAAACTTCCTCTTCCGGCTTTCCAGATTTTGCCATTAGAGTTATTGCAGAAACTTTCCATTGACGAGGAAATATGCACACCTCAACACTGCTTTGTATAAATAGGTGATGTATTTTATGGCATTATCCGGCAGATCTTTGAGAATTTTACCTGTTATCAAGTCATATCCTGGTGCTTTTTTTACGTTCAGATGTTTAGTCAGAAAGTTCATAACTTCTCTTATTTTGATAGGTAAAATCGATAATTTCATTTGACCAGGAGCTTCCAAGAACTCATGAATGTCGTCATCAATATCGCTGAGGCTATCTTTGTAATTTTGAAAACAACCACGGTTTAGTCCTCCCATAACCTAATTTGGATCTTCTTTCATTTGGTCGCACGTCCAAATTGAGTTAGAAAAGCTTTGTCCGGAAATTCAACGATTTCACAATTTTGTCGCATAAGCGACAATTCCACAATATATGCTTGAAGTTATCCATCACGTTTATGGTATCGCTTTATACATTTATACATACATCTGATGAAATTCTTTGTTGTTCAAAATTTCGCTTTAATTTCCCTATTAATTCTATGTAGAATAAAACCGCAATTAATGATGTTTAAATTTTGTAAAGGTCTGTATCGCACAAGCTGACCTATACAAATGTTGTTGCCCTGTACAATTGTTGGATCGGATATCTCGTCTCCTCTTAGTTTCTACTTTTGTTCGACCGTGAGATGGTGTTTTTTTATGGGGAATACCAATAGTCCGTACTATTCGTATTCTGAATTGTGCGAAGCGTACCTGCTTCACGAACGACATTTTTTGCTTTCGTCGCTTCTGCTTGAGTACCATTTTTATCAAACGTCTACCTGTGTTGGTGGAGTGTAGCATAGCAGCTGGCTGAATGCGTTTATCTGCTGCCATCTGAGGTCCGTTCCACTGGGGTCAATCTTCCGTGGGTCGTGATTGGGGTTTGCAGGCACCTTCCCACATTATACAGCATTTAGTGTTCGCAATCGTTGCCGTTGTCTTGTTGTGGCACTTACGTAGTTTGCTCGCGATTATTGTCCGAATTCTGATCCATAGGGTTGCAATTATGCCTGGAGTCATTTCATTAAGATCACTGCACAGGAGCGGATCAATTTTGTAGTACAGGCTAAGTTGAGCTTCTTGTCCATCTCCAGGATCCTCTCCTTGTTTTATTTTATTTATTTATTGTGTTGTTTATTTATCTATTTGTTTATTTGTTTAATTTTATTATATCATTTATTTGTATTTTTAAGTACGTTATAGGGTTTCTGCTGGGATTTCATGGAAAACTTTCAGTTCACTCACTAACGTTGTGCGAGGCGGATGGCGATAGAAATTCAGTTACTTGATGAGTGTATTTGTACCTTGGTTCCAGTTTTTCTGCACAACCTTCTGCTGTCTTAGAGAAGTTGTGCTCTTTTACCAAAATGTTTTCATCAATGGTAGCTCTCCATGTTCTTCGCCACAAGTAATAATGGTTAGCCAGGTCCTGAGCTGCTTTCTCCGGTCTCCTCCGCACAATACCAAATATGTGTACCAGCTTCTTCGTCTTCTCGGGGGTTGGTTGTGTCCTCTGTCAAGTGTCCACCATTGAGGACTAGGGGTAGTCGAAACTCGTACTTACGACGGGGACGACGGCATACACTAATCTCCGTTACGCAAGAACCAGTCGTCAGCGCGATATTTGGTAGATGTGTGCCCCACTCTCTCAGCTGTGCAGTGAGTACCATGATTTAATGGTTCTAATTGGCAGTTTCGTTAGGTTTTCCAGGGGGACGAATTGCGCAGTGAACTGATGTCGGGCACACATCTCACATTCCCGAAATTTTTGAATTTTCGTGGCCATATTGAGTAACATACCTTAGATGCGCCAAAGTGCGATTGTAATTGTTTCCTGCAAGGTTTGTGTACTCCTGTTGTGGTAGCTTGCCTTAATGGTATCTTTGGAGTTCAGCCATTTGAGTTCCCAGTGGTCAGTGATCACTGTGAACTCATACCCCTCTAAATACGCTCACAGCTTGCGCATGCCACACACGACGGCTACGCATTATTTCTCGGTGGGGGAATAGGTCCGTATAGCATTATTGGGGAGTCGGCTAGAGTAGGCGATTCTTCTCGCGTTCTTACCTACCGGGCACGCCACGATCGGTTCTTCCGTGAATCTCTCTTTGAAAGCGTTAAAGATTCTAGTTGGTTTTCCTCCACATCCAGTGCCTGCCCTTAGTCAGCAATATAATTTTTGGCAGCGACACAACCACAAATTCGGGCACGTAACGATGGTACCATGACGCAATTGCTAAGTAACGGTGAAGGTCGTTCACACTTATTGGTGGCTTTAGTCGTTCGAAACTAGCAATCGTATGTGAATCGGAATGAATGCCATGCTATCAGACTACATGGACGAGATATTTTGTAATAGTTTGGAAGAATTCTTATAACTAGTTTTAGTATTAAAATGAATATAAAAAAACTTCTAAAGAATCAATGTTAAAATGGGAAATACCATTATATATATCTTCAACCAACATTGTAAGTACCACATTTTTTTCTGTACGTATCTGCATTGTTATAAACAAGTTGTAGAAACTCTAAATTATATTTATATACGTTATGTACATGAAAATCATACAATGTAATATCAGCGACTATCTAAATAATTGTTACGAACTTAATCTTTTAACAAGAGCTCATTATTATATTCCTCCAAGAAACTCATTAACTCATCAATATTAAAAATGTCACAGCCCCCAAATACATATGTTGACTATTTCAACTACTGTGGGTACAATGTTATGTTATCCATGAAACTGCGCCCGATTGGAAAGAGGATATATATGCTGTCATCGATCCGATTTCCGATTTCGCCGGCTTCCGTGGTTTACACAAGACGCATCGTGATGGTACCTATTATATACCTCATGGCTCGTTCATCAGCTTCCCAGTGAACCTTTTTTAACCACTTTTATAGCATAACATTATAGCATAGCATTGAGAAGCAAGGAATACGCATAATATTGCTGGCATGTAGTGTATTTTTGACATCTGTAGTTTCTGGCCTTCATCTCTCGGACTCATTTCAGTAGTTAGGTTTTCGTTACAGTCAATAGGATTAGCTACAGGATTGCAATTGTCCATATTAAAACGTTTTCAAATGTTATTGTGTTATTTCCGCGTATGAAGTAAAATCCAATATCTAAAATACGGTACCCATATCCTTCATCTTCAAATTGTGTCCCAGTTTTCGTTTTATGTGATTGATTGCATCAATGTTGTTTGAAAACAGTAATACCATATCAACGTAAATAGCGACATATATTACTTTAGTGACTTACAAAATACAAACATAGATAAAATTTGATTCATGTTAGACCAAGCCCAATCAGAGCACGGATCAACGTATTATTCCAGACTGGATTTGGTTGTTTGACGCCATATAAAGATTTCAAAATTTCACATACCCTTTCTGAGCCATCGTCAAAACCTTCTGGTTGTTGCATATAAATGTCTTCCTTCAGGTAACCATTAAAAAAGCAGTCAATGCATCCATTTAATGAACCAATAAATCGTGTTTAGCAGCCAACTCTAAGAAGAACCTTGCAGACTCGTACCTCACAATTGGTTTCATTGTAATCGATTCATTGCTGCTGTGCAAATCCCTTGGCTACTAATCGAGCTTATCGACTGAACACATCCCTAATCGTTTTTGTTTTGGAAACCCAACTTGAATGATAGCCTTCTGTTTTCGTCAACTGCGAATCAATGTTTGGTGTATTATCTTCGAGGACACCATCATCACTATAATTTTCACCAAGGAGTTCTGGTATGTTCAATGTCGATTCCTCCTGAGAGCTATATTCCATTGAATCGGCAGTAGCGAAAGTTTCTTTGCCATTAAGATCGGAAAGACGAGACTGCCTTAAGTTCCGATTGTATTCAGTTGTATTATTCGTTTCGATGAACATCACAACACATCAAATTATTATGGATCTGCTTTTTGGATAGAAAAGGCGGTTTGCCATATTCAATTGGCTTAGCATCGAGTTTCTGTCGTTTTCTTTAGGCACATGTACTACAGCTTTGCAGCCAAATATATGCAAGTGTTTCAAATTTGGCTTTTTATTCGGCACAATTTCCTCTGAACCCAGATAATTTCCTCTGCACAGAATTCGATGTATTAATTGATTCCGGGTGTCTTTTCCATAAGTCCAGGCAGTTTTTCGAAGGGAAAAGCCAGATCGTCGAATGACATTTCTCTTTGGCAATTTTATTGCGAAAAGAATCAAAGAAAATCCGCGTGTTCCGAGACAGTTATTAAATTACAGTTCTTATTAGTGATTATGTTGCATAAGTGCCCATAACCTGTTAAAATAATACGCGGATAATCTGAAGAACACGCCTTGTTGTAACAAAAGCGTTTATATAAAAAATAAAAGAGGACATAGTATTTTTATGAGTGCCATTGTCAGTATGAAGTTGTAGAGAGTAAAAGATATTCAAAATATTTTAGTCGTAAATGCAATCCACAACAGCAATCAGCAAACACACCGGAGAAATAATTTTCGTTCACCAAATAGACCATATCGTCCAGTAAATAGTGGAATTAGAGACAAATATAACTACAGAATAAGTGAAAAATGGTACCGGCAACAGCAAATCATTTATATAACTTGCCAAACGCAAAATACTGGATATATTAGCCATGTTACATAATCATCTCAAATGCTGTCAAAACACTTTATTAACCCTATTCCTATAAAACAATATTCCTCAAGGGGCTATATAAAATGGAATCTGCTTATCTGTTATTAGGGCCATTTTCGTTGTTGTTGTGGCTTAGTTGTCCTTCGGCCAGCTTCAAATTCTATTGACCGAAGGCTTAGGTGCAACTGATTCCTATTGCCATTGGTAGTACACTGTGTATTTTGTTAGTGTGCCACTTACCAGCGATTTATATACAATTTTTTTGTTAATCTGCTTGCGAAACTATATACGAGTATATATATAATTATATATATATATATATATATATATATATATATATATATATATATATATATATATATATATATATATATATATATATATATATATATATATATATATATATATATATATATATATATATATATATATATATATATATATATATATATATATATATATATATATATATATATATATATATATATATATATATATATATATATATATATATATATATATATATATATATATATATATATATATATATATATATATATATATATATATATATATATATATATATATATATATATATATATATATATATATATATAATTATATATATACTCGTGTATAGTTTCGCAAGCAGATTAACAAAAAAATTGTATATAAATCGCTGGTAAGTGGCACACTAACAAAATACACAGTGTACTACCAATATATATATATATATATATATATATATATATATCTATATATATATATATATATATGTATATTAGGGTGGGGCGATTAGTATGAAAGGAAAAAAAATCTTATTGGGCGCTTCGCGTTTCTGATTCTTGGGATTGTACTGAGCAAAAAAGTCCACTAGACCATAAATCTACGATGAAAATCGAGCTTCCAGATTTTGACTTGCAGTTTTTTCTCAGACTTTATATTTTTGGAAAATTTGCAAATTTTCTTGGGTTCATATTTCGTAAAATGTTTGAAATTTTGACTTATTTAGTAAGGCTGTAGCTATCGTCTCGGGCTACAATTTCTCTGAACATATTACTTAGAAAAAACTTCGTTTGCATGGTCGAAAAGTCGAAAATGTAGTACGAGGTGTGATCAAAGGATAACCGTTATTTTCATCTTTTCGTGAGTTACGTATGTTCGATGTTCGCATTTTTTTTTTTTATGTTGGTGCACATGTCTGTTATATATGTTGGCAATACCAAACATTTTGGATTGTCAGTTTGTTTTTGACAGTTAAAAAGGTTAGTCGTGTTTTGGTGTGCTCTTCGATTTTGTACTATTCGAAAAAAATGGATCAAAGAAACTGTATTCAGTTTTGTGTAAAAAATGAAATTAAATGCGCAAGGGCATTTGAAATGTTTACTGTGGCCTTTGGCGAGTCTACTATGAGCAGAACACAAGTTCAATTGTGGTATAACTGGTTTCAGGAAGGCCGAGAAGATGTCAATGACGATGCTCATCCTGGTCGCCCGAGCACGTCAACAACCGATTAACACATTGACGCAGTGAAGAAAATGATTTTGGATAATCGTCGAATCACTATCAGAGAGGTTGCTGATGATGTTAGCATATCGTTCGGCTCATGCCAAGCAATTTTTACGGATGTTTTAGGCATGAAACGAAGATTGTTCCAAAATTGCTAAATTTTGAGCAAAAACAACGTCGCATGGACATCGCTCAGAAGCTGTTTTTGGCCAAAAACAAAACCGTTATCACGCCTCAACCACCGTATTCACCGGACTTGGCCCCCGCTGACTTTTTCCTCTTTCCAAAACTGAAGACACCGATGAAAGGAAAGCGTTTTGCTACGATTGAGGAGATAAAAGAAAAATCGAAACAGGAGCTGTTGGCGATACCAAAAAAAGCGTTTCAGAAGTGTTTCCAGGATTGGAAAAAATGCTGGCATAAGTGTATTATATCTGAGGGGAATTACTTTAAAGGGGACGAGATAGTTGTTGATGAATAAATAAATACTTTATTTTTTTATCACACAATAACGGTTCTTTTTTGATCACACCTCGTATATATGTTTATATATATATATACATACATATATATGTATATATATATATGGTATATATATATATATATATATATATATATATATATATATATATATATATATATATATATATATATATATATATATATATATATATATATATATATATATATATATATATATATATATATATATGTATATATCACGGTGTTTATGGTTGAACTCCTCTGGAAGGGCTCGACCGATGTTTATGAAATTTATTGTGAATATTTCGTATGTATGAGAAAAGAATGCAAATTATTTTTCACTCTCCTACCACATGGATGGGTACCACCCATACAACCCTAATTTTGTTTACTATCTATCTCTGGAACCATTCACTCTATAGTACTGGAATGTAAGACGAAGTCATGTGCTATCAACTCGACATTACTGTAAAAAAATGATCGGTATCAAAGAAGTGGGCGGGATACCTCCCATACAACCTTAATTTTGTTTGCTCTAAAACCTTTCTCCCTACAGCACTGGGATTTAAAACATTAACCGTCGTTCATTTACGTGTAGTTTTTGGGTACGTTCGTTTGGTGTTTCGTGTAACTTTCGTCTAACACTTTTTTCTTATTTTAGATTAATTATCCTTTTTTATGATATATTTTAAACAAAAAAATGTTTTTATCTTCACAAATTTAGAACAGCTCATCTTTTGACAGTTTTTACAAAGTTACACGAAAAAAACGTCCGGGCGAGTTCACGGACCTATTGACGTGAAGTGTCGCGTCACTTTGACATTTCATTTTGTACCTGTTATGTATAGCGGCGAAGTGCGTGCAAAATTTCGTTCGATTTATTTAAATTTACAAGAAAAATATACGTGTTTTGTGACTGTGAAAGGTTGGTAAAATACTAAAAGAACAAATACATTATCGGCATACCGTTTTTCATCAGTATGTACAACAATTTGATCTATTTGTGTGTGTGTTACAGTGAACAATGCCAGCAAGACGCAAGGGGGCCGGTTTTGACCGCGAACAAACATGCGAAATATTAGAACAGACAGAACAAACGAACAAATCCAACAAGATAACGAAAATGTACATGTGAGCATGTCGCAATTACGTGCATTTCAATCACAAGAAGCACGAGATGAACGAAATTAACAAAGACAATTGGAACGGAGACAAGCGCGTCGGCTCGTAATTGATACACAAAGATCAAATGGCCGACACCGCCAACAAGTACATCCAGCATTTACATCCATTTCGTTCCTTCGCCTCGCATTCGAGTACGAGCCAGATATTGAATATTCCGCTCATCCGAAAGTGCTGATTGGTGCTATGGACAAAGAATGTCCAGATTGTCATGCGCCTAAATTCAAACATGAGTCAGCTGACATTTGTTGCGTATCAGGAAAAGTGCAACTACCAGAAATTGAGACACCACCAGAACCATTGAACGGCTTGCTCATCGGCACAGATCCATCCGCTGAGACGTTCTCAAAACAATTGTAAGATATCGGCGATGGGAAGTTGCTATTCATGAAAATACTGGCTGCATAAAATTGCCCACCGATTTCTGTCCAATCGTTGATTCGCAATATGCCCTCATTGACCGCATATTCCTCGATGTACGCACTCAATACAGAAATCATGCGTGGCTGGAAGAAATAGTAATTTTGGCAGCAAAAAATGGATATATATATATATATATATATATATATATATATATATATATATATATATATATATATATATATATATATATATATATATATATATATATATATATATATATATATATATATATATATATATATATATATATATATATATATATATATATATATATATATATATATATATATATATATATATATATATATATATATATATATATATATATATATATATATATATATATATATATATATATATATATATATATATATATATATATATATATATATATATATATATATATATATATATATATATATATATATATATATATATATATATATATATATATATATATATATATATATATATATATATATATATATATATATATATATATATATATATATATATATATATATATATATATATATATATATATATATATATATATATATATATATATATATATATATATATATATATATATATATATATATATATATATATATATATATATATATATATATATATATATATATATATATATATATATATATATATATATATATATATATATATATATATATATATATATATATATATATATATATATATATATATATATATATATGTATACGAGTATATATATTTTATGTACAGTTTGTCAAGAAAGTGTTTTGACAAGGTAAAAAAATCGTGAATTTGATTTCTCTCCTACATAATATAGTACTTCTTTTTTGGTTTGATTAATTTTTTTA
The DNA here is from genome assembly GCA_920105625.2 of Clusia tigrina. Lineage (NCBI taxonomy): Eukaryota > Metazoa > Arthropoda > Insecta > Diptera > Clusiidae > Clusia > Clusia tigrina. The sequence goes on along the minus strand of OV050032.1, from coordinate 126,612,982 downwards.
ATTCATTTCATTTAATCAATGTACGAGTATATGCTAATGAACAGTTAAAAAAAAGATTAATATTTAACTTAAGATACTAAAAACATAACCGTTATGAGATTGATGCTTCACTATGCTTTGTGCGTATCTTATACGCAAATTCATGAAAAATAGTTGTTCTTTGCTCATCGAATGCAGCATTTTTAGCAAAATTATTGTGAATTTAAGATGCCTGGTAAACAAACGTAATATGACTCAGCTTGTTTACTATAACCATCGCATCTGAAAAATCCAAATCCAAGATATATCCTTCGACCAGCTAACTATTTATAATATTTTAAAACGCCTAAAAAAGATGGATAGTCTGGTACCAAAATCTTCGAGCTTCTGTGCGCACAAAATGTCAGATTGAACAGAACGCATTGTGGTAACGAAAGTGGTCGAAAATCCCCAGATTTCTACGAGAACCCTTTCAAGTCAACTCAAAGAAGAATGTGATCTTGTGGTTACCTACGAAACAGTAAGGCAGCTCCTGATAAAGTACCAGTATATGTATGTGAAGAGTTGCTCGAAAAAAACCAAAGCTTTCAACACAATACATTAAAAAGCGATTGTCTTTCGATAGGATGTACGTGGGCAAACCGAATGGCTGCATTCTGGCACCCCATCGGATACCCAACCGATCAGAATTCTCCGAATTTTTTGCAATCAGCTGATTGAGAAGACGTAATTTCTTTGAGCGGAAATTTTCTTCGCTACTGTACTCAACACTTAGCACAGCTGTTTATAGAACAGATGCTTACATATAAAGTGACAAATTTTATAGCGGCCCATTCTAAAACAAAGTGCGCTGTTTCACTCACCCTATAGGGAACCGATAGATTGCCAGGATGCACCCAATGACTATTGGGATGACGCTATATTTTGCGATGAGACCAAAATCATGCCTAGTATAATGGTGTGCCCAATATAGTGTGGAGACAACCGTTAAACACATTGGAAAATCGTAATATTATATTATATTCAAATATTTAAATTCGACAAACTTTCTGTCATGGCATCGGGGTGCATATCCAGTACAGGAGTAGGAAAACTAGATTTCATAGAGAATGAAATGGATGCAAAACAGTATTTGGATATTTTCAAACGTTATTTGGTAAACAGCGCAGATCATTGTGGGTTCAATATTGATAATTCAAATTGTTTCAAGATAATGACCCAAAATATAAGGCGCATATTGTAAGGATGTGGGTTCCTTTTAGTTAAAAAAAAAATTTAGATATGGCAGCCTAGAGTCCACACTTGAACCCCATTGAAAATTTGTGGGAACTTTTAAGAAAAAAGGCGGCCGTTAGACAACCAAAAGGTGGAGTAGAGCTCAAACCTGCAATACTAGAGGAATGAAATAAAATAGCAAGCTAATACCATGTGCAGAAGTTAATTTATTCCATGAGGAGAATACTACTTGTCGTTATAGATGCTAAGGGGGAATACAAAATATTAAAACCTTTTACAGTGCTAATTTTATTTTCTTTCTTTCATTTTTATAAATAAGTTCCGATCTGTAAAAACACTTTCTTGACAACAAATTTTTGTGACTACTATTTGTTATACCCTTTACCTTTAAAAAAGGTAAATAGGGTGTACTAACTGTGTGCTTTTGAGAGGGGTTGCAATTTCAAGAAGGAGGCGTGGTAGGTATGCACATATGTATACAGATATGATCAGAATCAATTTCTAAGCAATTTTTATTTTGTCCGTCCGTCTGTCCGTCTGTGGCCACTTTTTTTCTACACCGTTAGAGCTATCTTAATGAAATTTTGCAAAAGTGTAGCCTGCACAAAGATACAGAACCAGATAGCTATATGGGCCGATTTGGACAAAGACCACGCCTACCTCCCATATAAGGAAGTTTTTTCACCTTTTTTAAAATGACTATAACTTCGGTCCAATTGACGAAATCGTGACGTTATATATAGCAGTTATGGAGATGTGGGTCCCACTAAACACTGTGCAAAAAGTGGGCGGTATATATTAACTGCCACGCCCACTATTAACAAATATTTATAACTTAAGATTTGATAAAGATTTACGGACGAAATTTTACGGGAAAGAACATGTGGATATTACAAAGCTATCTGCAACAAATGGGGCTGATCAGAGAAAAGACACGCCCACTTTCGATATAGGGAACTTTCGGGTCTAAAATTAAAATTAGCCTACCTATGCACGTATTGATGCGAGCTGAATAAAAATTAGCAGAAATATACATAGGGTCCATAATAGTGTGTGTGCAGAATATGGATATCATAATACAACTGACACGCCCACAATTAGCCAAAAATCATTACTGTGTTCCTATTAAAGAATTATTAACAAAATTTCACAGGAAGGTTGCGGGTACGAACATTAAACACCCCACAAAAAATGGGCGTGTTATTTCTAAAGCCACGCCCACTATTGACATATTGTTATAACTTGCTATCTATACAATATTTTTGGACAAAATGTTATATTCGTACGTATATGGACCCTGCAAAGCGATATACAAGATTCGGGGTCGATCAGAGGAAGTATACGCCTCCCTCCCATATAATGAACTTTGGGGACCCCACTTAAAGACAATTACCCTATCTATGCTTCTAGTGATTATATATGAAAACAAATTGGTGGATGTATACACTGGGTCTGTACTAGCATGCATTCCAAATATGGGCAGATTATTGCTAATACCACGCCCACAATTAACCAAAAATCATTAATAGGTTCCTATTAAAGATATTTCAACGAAATTTCGCAGGATGGTTGCGGGTAGTAACATTAAACACCACACAAAAAGTGGGCGTGTTATTTCAACAGGCACGCCCACTATTGACATATTATTATAACTTTCGACCTACACAATATTTTTTACGAAATTTTATATTAGTGGTTATATTGACACTACAAAGCCATACACAGGAAATGGGGTCGATATAGTCAATTCAAGGTACCCTACCGAAAATTACCGTAGATAGAAGAAAACGTCCCAATTGTTGAACTCGCACGTACAAGAAAAGGTAAAGGGTATTTCGTAGTCGGTCTAACCCGACTTCAGACTTCTGTACTCGTTTTTGTTATATTTGGAACCTTATAATAACTTAAATAAATAATATTTAGCTAAATACAAAATGCTTGTTAGTTTATAGTTACTAGTTGCATTAAATTATTAACATACTTATATTATATATATGAAATTTATTAGTTAAATAAAAAAAAAATATATATATATCGTATATATCCTCGTATATATATATATATATATATATATATATATATATATATATATATATATATATATATATATATATATATATATATATATATCTATATATATATATCTATATATATATATATATATATATATATATATATATATATATATATATATATATATATATATATATATATATATATATATATATATATATATATATATATATATTTTATGTACAGTTTGTCAAGAAAGTGTTTTGACAAGGTAAAAAAATCGTGAATTTGATTTCTCTCCTACATAATATAGTACTTCTTTTTTGTTTTGATTAATTTTTTTAATTCATTTCATTTAATCAATGTACGAGTATATGCTAATGAACAGTTAAAAAAAAGATTAATATTTAACTTAAGATACTAAAAACATAACAAAAACAAAAATATTCAAAAAATTTGCTGTCAAGAAAGTGTTTTTACAATTCTCTTTGGAACTAATTTAGTTGCGCAATGCATTTACCGTTATGAGATTGATGCTTCACTATGCTTTGTGCGTATCTTATACGCAAATTCATGAAAAATAGTTGTTCTTTGCTCATCGAATGCAGCATTTTTAGCAAAATTATTGTGAATTTAAGATGCCTGGTAAACAAACGTAATATGACTCAGCTTGTTTACTATAACCATCGCATCTGAAAAATCCAAATCCAAGATATATCCTTTGACCAGCTAGCTATTTATAATATTTTAAAACGCCTAAAAAAGATGGATAGTCTGGTACCAAAATCTTCGAGCTTCTGTGCGCACAAAATGTCAGATTGAACAGAACGCATTGTGGTAACGAAAGTGGTCGAAAATCCCCAGATTTCTACGAGAACCCTTTCAAGTCAACTCAAAGAAGAATGTGATCTTGTGGTTACCTACGAAACAGTAAGGCAGCTCCTGATAAAGTACCAGTATATGTATGTGAAGAGTTGCTCGAAAAAAACCAAAGCTTTCAACACAATACATTAAAAAGCGATTGTCTTTCGATAGGATGTACGTGGGCAAACCGAATGGCTGCATTCTGGCACCCCATCGGATACCCAACCGATCAGAATTCTCCGAATTTTTTGCAATCAGCTGATTGAGAAGACGTAATTTCTTTGAGCGGAAATTTTCTTCGCTACTGTACTCAACACTTAGCACAGCTGTTTATAGAACAGATGCTTACATATAAAGTGACAAATTTTATAGCGGCCCATTCTAAAACAAAGTGCGCTGTTTCACTCACCCTATAGGGAACCGATAGATTGCCAGGATGCACCCAATGACTATTGGGATGACGCTATATTTTGCGATGAGACCAAAATCATGCCTAGTATAATGGTGTGCCCAATATAGTGTGGAGACAACCGTTAAACACATTGGAAAATCGTAATATTATATTATATTCAAATATTTAAATTCGACAAACTTTCTGTCATGGCATCGGGGTGCATATCCAGTACAGGAGTAGGAAAACTAGATTTCATAGAGAATGAAATGGATGCAAAACAGTATTTGGATATTTTCAAACGTTATTTGGTAAACAGCGCAGATCATTGTGGGTTCAATATTGATAATTCAAATTGTTTCAAGATAATGACCCAAAATATAAGGCGCATATTGTAAGGATGTGGGTTCCTTTTAGTTAAAAAAAAAGATTTAGATATGGCAGCCTAGAGTCCACACTTGAACCCCATTGAAAATTTGTGGGAACTTTTAAGAAAAAAGGCGGCCGTTAGACAACCAAAAGGTGGAGTAGAGCTCAAACCTGCAATACTAGAGGAATGAAATAAAATAGCAAGCTAATACCATGTGCAGAAGTTAATTTATTCCATGAGGAGAATACTACTTGTCGTTATAGATGCTAAGGGGGAATACAAAATATTAAAACCTTTTACAGTGCTAATTTTATTTTCTTTCTTTCATTTTTATAAATAAGTTCCGATCTGTAAAAACACTTTCTTGACAACAAATTTTTGTGACTACTATTTGTTATACCCTTTACCTTTAAAAAAGGTAAATAGGGTGTACTAACTTTGTGCTTTTGAGAGGGGTTGCAATTTCAAGAAGGAGGCGTGGTAGGTATGCACATATGTATACAGATATGATCAGAATCAATTTCTAAGCAATTTTTATTTTGTCCGTCCGTCTGTCCGTCTGTGGCCACTTTTTTTCTACACCGTTAGAGCTATCTTAATGAAATTTTGCAAAAGTGTAGCCTGCACAAAGATACAGAACCAGATAGCTATATGGGCCGATTTGGACAAAGACCACGCCTACCTCCCATATAAGGAAGTTTTTTCACCTTTTTTAAAATGACTATAACTTCGGTCCAATTGACGAAATCGTGACGTTATATATAGCAGTTATGGAGATGTGGGTCCCACTAAACACTGTGCAAAAAGTGGGCGGTATATATTAACTGCCACGCCCACTATTAACAAATATTTATAACTTAAGATTTGATAAAGATTTACGGACGAAATTTTACGGGAAAGAACATGTGGATATTACAAAGCTATCTGCAACAAATGGGGCTGATCAGAGAAAAGACACGCCCACTTTCGATATAGGGAACTTTCGGGTCTAAAATTAAAATTAGCCTACCTATGCACGTATTGATGCGAGCGGAATAAAAATTAGCAGAAATATACATAGGGTCCATAATAGTGTGTGTGCAGAATATGGATATCATAATACAACTGACACGCCCACAATTAGCCAAAAATCATTACTGTGTTCCTATTAAAGAATTATTAACAAAATTTCACAGGAAGGTTGCGGGTACGAACATTAAACACCCCACAAAAAATGGGCGTGTTATTTCTAAAGCCACGCCCACTATTGACATATTGTTATAACTTGCTATCTATACAATATTTTTGGACAAAATGTTATATTCGTACGTATATGGACCCTGCAAAGCGATATACAAGATTCGGGGTCGATCAGAGGAAGTATACGCCTCCCTCCCATATAATGAACTTTGGGGACCCCACTTAAAGACAATTACCCTATCTATGCTTCTAGTGATTATATATGAAAACAAATTGGTGGATGTATACACTGGGTCTGTACTAGCATGCATTCCAAATATGGGCAGATTATTGCTAATACCACGCCCACAATTAACCAAAAATCATTAATAGGTTCCTATTAAAGATATTTCAACGAAATTTCGCAGGATGGTTGCGGGTAGTAACATTAAACACCACACAAAAAGTGGGCGTGTTATTTCAACAGGCACGCCCACTATTGACATATTATTATAACTTTCGACCTACACAATATTTTTTACGAAATTTTATATTAGTGGTTATATTGACACTACAAAGCCATACACAGGAAATGGGGTCGATATAGTCAATTCAAGGTACCCTACCGAAAATTACCGTAGATAGAAGAAAACGTCCCAATTGTTGAACTCGCACGTACAAGAAAAGGTAAAGGGTATTTCGTAGTCGGTCTAACCCGACTTCAGACTTCTGTACTCGTTTTTGTTATATTTTTTGTTTCTTAATTTTAATATTAGTTTTTTTGTTGTTATTGTTCATTAGTAAATACATTAATTAAATGAAATGAATTAAAAAAATTTATTAAAACTATAAAGAAGTACTATATTATGTACGGAGAAAATCTAATTGACGAATTTTTTACCTTGTCAAAACACTTTCTTGACAAACTGTATGTATATATATAACTTTATGTAAGAATAAACCTAACGCAAGCGGCACTCGATCAACGACTGGGACAGTTACATTTGCACATATTTCTTAAACTTTGGCGAAAGTGATTATTTCGCAAGAACTAATTTGCAATATGCATTATACGAGTATATGATCGCAAAAATTTAAACTTAAATTGTGAGCATTACTGAGACCTTATTACCTATGAAATTAATTCTTCACGATATAAAATAAAAAATTAAATATTAAAAGCTTTGAAAACTTATAAAAGTGCCAACTTTTGCATCTCTGATGTGTGTGTGGTAAAGTATGGGGAGTTGACTTGACGAATAAAGGAGCATAGGGAATCGGTTAGAAGAATTAGAAGCATAGGTAATCGAGATTATAAGAATTGCCGGTCATAAGGGAACTTTAACTGGTTTACAGTATGCCCCAAATAACAACAGTTTCAATAATCTCAGAAAATCTCCAAAATAGTTCAAAATGCAGCTAAACGAACTACGTTGACGGCTTTATGCTTTTAATTAAATTTCAAGTAGTGTCTCTTTCTTTAATAAGAACGAAAAGAAACTGTTTAGTTTGTCGAATTAATTTTTTTACTTATACGCAATTGCAACATTTCGACTTGTGCAACTTGAGAGTTCATTGACAATGAGAAATTGTCAACAAAATTTTGAGTTTTCAGTTATTTTAAGAAGAAATCAAATATATAGCCGGTGTAAAATTGTTGGTCGAATCGAAATCGATGCCCCATGCAGCATCGGCGAAACATTTCATAATTAGATCCTCGACTTAAACAGCTATAAATGTCATTAGATTTGCGTACATATAAACATGAATCTTGCAAAGTATGAATCCGATCTTTCGCAAAAAGAATTCTAGCTTCCTATTCCAATCTTGACTAGCCAATTGAATGCTATAAGCGCTACTTCCCATTTAACCAATTTGATAGCGTCGTCTTTTTTAAATGTGAAATGTGAAGATACGGTTTTCGATTATACCGGGCTTCAAAACGAGTTTGATTAAGCAACGATCTGACGATGATCTATTACACAAATATGCAGCCGTCGAGATCGCCTCTGCCTAAAACTATAGTCTAGTCAAGCGTGTTCCAAGATACATCGTGCCTTTTGAAACCCTGTTGTTAAAAACATGTATTAAAACCATTATTAATATACATTTATTAAAACCATTATTAATACGAGCAAAAATTATAAATTTATCTTGCCCACACAATAAAATCCTAAAAACCATAATTACCGCGAGAGCGGCTGATTGGCATCAATGGCCAAAAAGTTTGGGTGCGCCGCCATAATGTATTGAAAAAAAAGAAACCATCACACGCAGTAATCGCAACAGTTAAAATGACAACAAAAAAAGGATCACATCAATAATAAATTAGATTTATAGTACACTAACAATTATGCAGGTGATGGGTTATAACATCTTCCTTAACATAATCAAGCCACCCAATCGCGTATGACCACAACAGGAAGTCTCAACGGAATTAACCGCGTGACTTAACTCGCTAAATATAACACTAACAACATGATAACACAAATGCAAAGCACAAAAGAGACGACATAAGAACGATCGCAGTGCACACAACCGGCAAGTACACAACACAAAGAAGAAATAATGTAAGAAATAATATTCAAAAACGGTTCTCCAAATTGAATATTATTAACAACTAAAGAACAACAAATCAACGACAAATTCTTATTCAGGGAAGGCCTAAGGTAAATTGTTGCAACAACAACCGGAAGTGCAACAACAACAAAGTGCGGCAAAAACACTATTAAGCGCTTGACAACAGGCGAACTTCTTCCATATTGTAGCTGATGCCTAAAATCGAGATAGGACAACAACAACACAATAGCGTTAGCATTAAAGAAGCGATAGTAGAAGAAACGGTCAGAGAGACCCGTACAACAACAAAAATCCTGCAACAGTGGCTATAAAAACGACTGCAACCATGCATACGGTCTCTCTTTTTCTTGCTGCACACCATTTGAGATTGACCAAAAGAAATCCATAGGAAACGTTGCCGAATCATCAGACGCTACGGACACTCACAAGTTTCTGCTTTTGCTACGAATGTTGTCAAAATCCACGTACATAGCAAAACAGAACTGGGTATGTCAAAGTTGAAAGGGTGGAAGATATTTTTCCCAACGAGGACATGGATATACTCAAAGTTTCTTCATTTGTTACAAATGGTTGGATGTTAATCCACTTTCGTAGCAATACAAAATTGTGGACATCGAACTTGACATGATGTAAGAGGTTTTTCAATCCACTGCCATTGAAACTGAAGACCTGGACTGCACAGCGACTCGTTAATCTAATGAAAGCGAAATAGTAAAGCTGGAAATAAGTAAAGGTTCTTTGTGTTTTACTTTCTTAAATAATAACGCTACAAAATTACAATACTCTGAGAAATATTTCTGTGTACGGCCCCTGGCAACCAGGTGAGCTTACCACACAAAACGAAAAGAGTCGTTACAATACTCGACAATTGTTGTCAATGAATGTGATAAAATATCGTGAAACTCAGAAAGATGTTTGATTCATCGGGCCGCAAACTTTTTAATGTAATATTTTCAGAAAATCTTATGTACGATTTTGTGGATATTGCGGGACCGATTTTACACAAATTTTACTCTTAATACAAAAAATGCATACAACATCATTCATGAAATTTTCACAAGTCAAGCTATGTCCCATATTCTTGCCACAAAGACTAGCGAGGTTCAAAGAACCATAACGCCAATGCCACCGTATTGTATTTGAGACATACTCTTCATTAGCAAAACTATTATTACTTGCAACTGGAACCACCAATAAATCATTTATTTTACTTGTCCATTGCTTGCAGAACAAATATCAAAATTAAACACAATTTTTATACCCTTTATCTTAAAAATAGGTAAAAAAGGTATACTAAGTTTATATTGTTCAACGGTTTTTCAACTACCAGCAGCAGACTTGGCAAGTATGGACTTATATATACATATATGATTTGATTCACTTTCTGAATCACTTTCCGTCTGTCCGCTTGCTTAGACGTTTTCTATAGTCTGGAGATTGGTATATGAGCCCATTAGGGCAAAGACCACATCTACCTCACATATACTCGTATGCAACTTTTTTCACCCCCTTTAAAATTACTATAATTGTGGTCCAATTAGAGGAATATCTACTAAGAATTTATGGACGAAGTTTTACGAGAAACAGCTTGTGGACATTATAAAGCCAACTGCAACAAACGTAGTTGATCAGAAGAAGAATATGATCATTTTCGATATACGGAAATTTTGTTTCTAAAATAAAAATTAGCTTATCTGTGGTCATCTTGTTGCTTGGGGAATAAAAAGTAGTAATATGCATTGGGTCCATAATAGTGTGTGTGTCAAAAATATGGTGATCATACTACTACAGAGTAGTATTTTTTATTATTTAATATTATTTAGTATTAAGTATCGCATGCATACTTGTAGGGTACTCAGTTACGTGAGAACAAAAGTGCGTGGGCAACATTCCATTCATGTGGGCCACGGTTAACTAAGTAGCATAGCCACCTGCTAGTAACACGTAACAGGGGCATCTTCAAAAGTAATGAATCGAATAGGAAGTAAGTCAGAAGATATAAATTAGTATATAAGACTGATCTTTGTTTAATAAAGGGCGCAGATTCCATTCGACCACTTAAAATGCAGCACGGTATATTCATTTTGGTAGCTGCTGCGAAGGGAGCAAACTGATGGAAGAACAACAATAAAGTAAGTACTACATTTTGGAGCAGCCGGTCTTTAAGACCTACGGGAGAGGAAGACAAGAATTTCATGAAAGGAGATTCAGGAGTCTATTGAAGGAATCATGAACAGGTAAGAATATTTCCAGAGTAAATTTTTTTTTTTTTTGTATGACTTGTGCAGTGATATAGCAGCACAGTCAAGTAGCGGTGACCACGGCAAACCATTCATGCTGTCACCATTCTGTGGACTCATGCTAGTGTCTCTTGCATGTGTATTTTGCTTTGTTGTTTGTCGAACAAAAGTCGGTTTGTTAGGTTAATGAGTTATCTTTGGGTAGTGATTCGGTTCATTCAATTGCCGTTTTCAATGTGGAGTGTCCTGCACTACTGAAGAAGTACGTTCAGCAAGGAGGAACCATCAGTGCGCCAGTATATATCACAACGGATTTGGAGACCTGTGGTCCAGAGCGGCTTACGATCGAGGATTAGAAGCGTAGGCAGCTTAAGCTGAAGGAAGCACAGTTAGCGGCGATACCACAAGTGACGTTACCAATAGTCAGGAAGCACCGAGGTGGTCAACAAAGGAGGTTGAAACAGCGAATTGCCTTTCAGAAGACAACCGTATGAGACATTAGTAATCCAGTATCTAGTCTCATCTAGAATGTGGTTGGAGATTGAGAGCGTGACAGAAGCCTCCGGCTAGTTTAAGTTGTTTTTTGTAATTATTTAATAAATTAAAAAAAAAATATATATATATATATATATTTATATATATATATATATATATATATATATATATATATATATATATATATATATATATATATATATATATATATATGCGTCCTAAAGTCCACGCTCTTAACTTTACTGTGGCTTATCCTCACTGACCCCAAAGTTCCGATGCATGCTCCAAACGCACCGTTAAAAGTCCTCACATCTGTCCTATCGACCTCCAGTCCTTCACTTAATACTCGAATTTTTACGAAGCTGGTGTCCGCCCCCGAATCCACTAGCAGCACTAATTTAGCGCCAGCTGCCTCCTTGCAGGGTATCTCGACGTATATATCACCCGTCCTGTTCATAATGAACCAACGTCCCTTTGTTGACGAAGCGGACGCGTACTTTCTGTTACACTGTTTAATCTTCTTGAACCACAAATTACACTTATTCCTTATGTCCCTATACTTTCTAGAGGATAACCTAGCCAACTTAACACTAGATCCTTGCAGTGCATCTACAGCCACTAGGCCCCACTCCCTGGCCTTACTCAACCACAACTCAAATACCGGAGATAACATCGCTAACCACACTACGACGCAATCAACAACAGTGCTCCGAGAGACCTGATGTCCATCCTCCTTCCTGGTTACTTTCCTCATACTACTGGGCATGCGAGAAACTTCTCCCACTGCTTCCGGCCTTACATTTTCTTTCTTTTTCTCGGCTTTCCAGTCTACTGGTCTTGACTGGGCCGCTGGGAGTTTCCCAGACTCCAGCTCCCCGTACTAGGCTTTTTCCTCCAGTGCAACTGAAACTCGCCTCGTGCCCATACGTTTGACACTCCATACAATATGACGTGTTCTTTCTCGTAAAACATTCGTCGCTCGTATGGCCCGGCTTGTGACAAAATGAACACAGAGGCATCCTCTGTTGAAACTTATTTCTTGTACTACCCTGATCCCTGAATCTACCTCCGCTGACCCCCGGGCCATCCATTCTTCCGGGCGTACTCAATTGAGTACCCTCTACCTCCATAAAGACAACTGGGCCACGACAAAATAGACCAATAATAACATCTAATTATATATATATATATATATATATATATATATATATATATATATATATATATATATATATATATATATAATTAGATATAGGTATGTGACATTAGTAATCCAGTATCTTTGGAAGTCTCATCTAGAATGTGGTTGGAGATTGAGAGCGTGACAGAAGGCTCCGGCTAGTTTAAGTTGTTTTTTGTAATTATTTAATAAATTTAAAAAAAAAAAAAAAATATATATATATATATATATATATATATATATATATATATATATATATAAATATATATATATATATATATATATATATATATATATATATATATATATATATATAAATATATATATAAATATATATATATATATAAATATATATATATATATATATATATATATATATATATATATATATATATATATATATATATATATATATATATATATATATATATATTTACGACTAATTTAGGGGTTGAAAACTATTAGCGTATACCATAAACTTCAAAGACGAAGATGATATCCCGTAATGACTATTTTAGGGGTTGAAACAAGTCACGTCGAATTGACGAAGTTTAAATGCGAATAAAAAAAATGAGACTTGATGGAAAAAAAACCGCTGATAGGGTTTTGTTTTAGAACCTGTGAACTTTAATTTCCTTTTAGTTTCATCCCATTCAAGTTTTCACTGTTGGACTGTGTGATTATTAATTCTCTCAAATTTCGTTTTTAATATGGTATATTTGCCGAGAGCTTTAAAAGAAACTCAAATATAAAATGTATTTTTATTTTTATTACAATTGTGTCCCACTGGAAATACTTGCGAATACATATTAAAAGATTGCCCAATTCCTGTATACAATTTGCCAAATTATAGCTAAGAACTATCACCTTGAGGCTCGCAATAGCGCAGTCGAACTGTATACATACGTCTTCACACACTGATCTTTTTCCAGAGCAGAAAATTGTGAACACATTGGTGCAGGGAGAAAACAGTTACCACCTAAGAAGACTTAAACCAACAGAATTGCCACACAGATAATGATATTGTATGTGTTAAATATTGTACAAAACTGTAACTATTATAATAATCCAAATCTATTTCTCACAGATCTCACAACAAATGGCTATTAGGGCATTGGCCCATAGCCAATAAAAATAAAAATAAATATATAAAATACATTCCTATGCTAAAGATATGCAATCACCATTAAAAATATTACTTGATTAAATGAATATACAACATACTAGAAAATCATTCGACCAAACAAATATGGCTGATATAAATAAAAGTGTCCAGACTAGAATCCTACAAATAAATAAGTGTGCAGTTTTTGTACCATGTATGGGCCACTTTGTGAGTGCTCCCACAACACTCACATGTTACATGTTTCGCTTTGCCGTATTGGAGCAGAATCTTTATTTGAAGTAGTTCATATATTAATTTCTTTATACTACACTATGGGAAATTATGCAAAATCTTTCAATAACGAATGTTATAGGCAGTTGTTTAACCAGGTCAATAAATTCAGAATCTGTGGAAGATTTGGAAACATATTTAAAAAAAACACTGCAAGCGCCTAATTAATTAAAATATAATTTACACCAGAAACAAAGCTTGAATCAATCGTGTAAATTAGAAAATGCAGAAAAGTGTTATTACGTTGATACGATCTATTAAAATAGTGTAGGCCTGGTACGTTGCAAGTTTCTTAAGAAACACTCAAGAAAGTAAATGCCAATGCAACATGTATCAAAACTTATTCTAATACATTTCCATTATGTTCGTAATGCCGAACGGTTGCAAGATTTTCTCACCACACTTGAACTCTATAATGAAAATGAATTGTCCTAGCCGTGAAGGCTGACAACCAATGTTTGGAATATTAAACGAAATAGTCGAATGGCATGAGCTATTGGACGTTCATTGCTAGCCATTGGAATAGCAAGAAACAAAGCACCCTAATACTCCTCCCTAATAAATAAAATGGTTATATTTTCTAAATAGTTGATTTATAATATGAAAATATTTTTGGTTGAATTGACGATAAGAAGCAGGCAGCAATGCATTAAACTTTGTTAACTTGATCAGCATTATGGGGTCGATTTGGAATGCTTTCAAATTGTTTAGTCCGCTTGCTTCCACTCCTTCCTTATATAAATACTTGAGAAAATACATGCCAAAAAGGAGAGGGAATATCACGAATGTCAAATACTAATTTTAAACGAAATTGGTGGAGAAGTATTTTCATGTTATTAAATTCGAATTATGTAGTGACATAATAATTGTGAACAGTCGAAATTATATAATTTGGGAAACTAATCAACATTAAGAAATAAACTCCCCAACAGACTAACAATCACACTGATGATATCCGCCCCACTTTTTACTAGCACTTCTCTAGCAATCAAGATGAGGAACTCCTCTAGTAATGCGTTATCGTCATTTTAGTATGTTTTTGTACAATGTAATTATGCCTGGATTTATTAATAATTTTCTTTGGAACTTCTCATTCTCTTCTCACATTACCTTTGGGTTTACTGAATAGTTAGTAGTAGTTATTTTTAGAAATTCAGACTGCCGATGATTTCAAAAAGTTGATTGATTTCATTAATATAGTTGTTACCGCCGAACGGAGTATTTTAAATTATTTGATTTCTATTTTTTCCTACTGCGTGTTTTGCTTATCATAGAATTTTTGATATGTTTCTCATTACATATGTATATAGTTTTTTCCCCCCTTTTGTCTATATATTCTATTATACGCATTTATATTTGATAGCCTTGGAATAACTGTTAAATACCGTTTAAAAAAAAATAGCTTACGCGTTTAGAGACTTGGAAGAGTACAGTCAATTCGCGTTTGTATATGGAGAAATAAACATGAATTTTTAAAGTCGTGGCAAAAACGGTTTAAAACCTTTTTTAATTTTTATGTAATGTATAGTTTTACGAATAAAATCTTATTCACTTGAAAATCGACCCTTCTTTTAAAAACTTGTCGAGCGCGGACTCGGGATTGTGAAACCTCCTTTCACAATAGTTTTTATTCGTCGTATATTACTTGGTATTTTTAAAGTTTATTTTTATCCAGTTTTAATGGCAAATGATTTAAAATTCCAGACCCGAATTTTCACTTTTGCATCTTTTATTTAAAGCACATATATATATTCGGTATGCTTAACCCAAATGAAATCACCACAAAAAAATGATCGCAAAAAACTGAAATATTGTTACGTAGGTTCGCAAGTTTTTATACCCTTTACCAAAGACAATATACTATAAGACGTTACATTGCTCTCTTCACTCAGCGAAATGAGTTAAAAAACCGTGGCTGCCTATTGGACCAAAACCCGAAGTGTGCTCGGCAATGCAAAGGCAAAACATGTCGATACACATTCTGTTGTTGCGTTCAATATGAGCGTGTGTTTACTATATGTGCGAATGTTTGTATGCTTGCTTTCATGTTTACGGCATGCATATTAGTGTATGGATATGAATGCAAGAATGTTGTTTATTTTTTCGTTGGAATTGGAATGAAAACGAATTTCAATCATAGCAATCGAAGACGAGGCATTATAACTAACTATGGAAATATTTTTAAAATTTATATTGTAAATTAGTAAAAAAAAGAAAAAATTGGTGTATGAAATTAATAAATAATAATATGTATTTATTTAATTTATTGTTTTATCCCCAAAAAAGCCACCATCGAATTGCACTGCAAAACTTCATGGCTGCACCAGAAGGTGCATAGCACCAATAAAAAATGTTTTTTTAACTTTAATAACACCAATGTGATTAACTTATATGCACATCATACATACAGATCAATGTACATATGTATGTATGTATGCACATATTTGTCTTCTGATCATTTGTCAGGTAGCGAATTGAGCCATAAAAAGAATGAAATGAAAATAAAGCGCCTTTTTGTCTGGATTGGAGTTTTTGTTGTATGATGTGCGGTGTGGCTTCTTAAAATATAAAGTGAAGCAGAATTAGAATTCAATTGTCATGAAGTTTTAGATATGTCAATATTTTCAGTATGGACAAATATCAGCACAATTTACTCTTTCGATCTTATATTTCATATTTTCGCGTTAGCAGCATGTGATCAAACATTTTTTGAGTCTATCCGAAGAAAGAATAATTATGCACAAAAAACCAATTTTACTAAAATTAGTGTTAATATTTTAATATTCATATGTGCGTCTATTGCCCATTCCATCAGAAAATGTATCTAAATAATTTTTAGATTAAGGGTACATTCAACAAAATCAGGGTTTTAAACGTTTTTTTTTTACTTTGTCAGATCAGCTTGAAATACTATTACCACACTCTATTACAAATTAAATCACTTGTACGTACATGAATACGTGCATACATATCTATGAACACTGATTCTCCGCATTTACATAGTATATGATGTTCAGGTTTGAAGTAAATTTTATGAACTTCAATATCTAGTGTTAAGTGCATATCTTCTTGTTATACATTGATTTACAAAGGTTTGTAAATAAAACCGTATATAATGCAATAACCTACTATATATAAATATTTATTTCCTATGGAAAAATGTAGTTAAACCATAATTGTGTTCCAACGCATAATAAACCACTTTATAATCGAAAAATATTATAATCAAAAAATATTTCAAGTATTAAAAAATCCAAGAAATTTTAAATATATATTATGATAAATAATGTTTAGTAAAACATATTTTTATATAAGGTGCGTGTTTTTGCCCATTACATTTGACATTTACCTCTAAAACTGTATACATGATGTCTGCAGGGCTTACCCAAGACGACTTGCTTGCATGTTTTTTCACAATCGCCATTCGAAATACTACAACCGGCAACACAATCGCTTTGATGTAGAGACTTGAGTTATGGAAACTAATAAAAATGTGCAAAAACTTCTTACTGCTTCGTGCTTCTTTATGCATGTGAACTTGTCTTTGGATGTGTATCCACTTACATACATATAGAAAATATGTACTTTGAATCAAATAATCTGTCTTGACCTACATTCGTGAATAATATTTGGGACTTCTTTTTAGTTTTATTTTTTAATTATTTGCTGTCTAAGTTCTTCTATGCAACTGCATGTTTTTTTATATATTATAATGCTATTAATTTAATTATATTAATTTAAGTTAATCTTTATTTTGGACATAATGTATTAATATTAAAGAAATATCAACAATTTTAATACATCTGCAAAATTGTTACTTTTCATACCATAAGAATAAAATCCAATTAAACAATTTATTTAATATATGTACATAGCATAGAAAAACAAAAACTTCCTAAAATTGCACATATTCATTGACGAACAAAATGTTTGATTGGATTAGATTTTGTGAAATTTATGAGCTTCTTCAGACGAATTGCGCAAAAGCATCAAAAAACTAACATAAACAAAGGTATTGAAATCGTACAAAACTAACACAGTTTCATGCGCACATGAATTTATGTACATATGTATGTACAGTTTGTCAAGTAATTGTTTGCAAAATAAAAAATGTAACGAAATTTTCACTTTAATATTGATTTGAAGCAAGAAATGCATATATGTATTTAATACAAAAAAAATTTTATTATTTAATATTTGCCAATCTTCCTCAACAGAAAACATGAAAAAAATTATTAAATAATTACAAATAGAGTTTCTGAGGCAAAAGAAAAAACAATAGCCACTTCAATTGTATCAAATAATTCTTTGCAAAATTCAAGGAACATACAAATAAGCTATTAAACTAATAGTAAATAATTGAATACTAATTGCGACTACCAATAGAATCAATAACGGCTTACAACCTTTTTGACATAGACGCAATAAGTTTTTGTATATCGTGTTATTCGGGCACCTTTTCCCATTCCTTCCTTCTAACTCTTATTAGAAGCGTTTTTATTAGTTGGAACGCGAATTGCACCTGTTTTTATAAGGTGTGCCAATAAATTTTCGATTGAGTTCATATCAGGGCTTTGTGCTGGTATGTCTATGACTGTATGTGTGCAATTATATCTCATCCAGGTCCTGCACAAGAGCGATTTGTACTTAGGGTCATTGTCCTGATACACATTCAATTTTAACTTTTCGGAATTTTGTGGGCCATTGAAGCCAGAATTCTGAACACTTCTTTTCAATTCGTTTTGAAAATTGTTTAAGTAACACTTCTTTGTCAGCATATTGGTAAAAATTCTTAATTCCCCAACGCCTTCCATTGAAATCCATTCACATACCATCACTGACAACTTTCCAAACTCCCCAGTGGGGATCATATTCTTCTGCTGCAGTGCTGTTTGCGGTTTCCGCCAAACTTTATTGGATCCATCGTGAGAGTACAACATAATTTTTGTTTTATCGGAGAAAGTCACATTCCTCCAGTATTCCATTAGCTTAGAAACGCTTGCAATAGCAAAATTCATCCTCTTTTGAATATTCATTAAAGAGAGCATCGGCCTTTAACGAACTATTTTGGTGGAGTATTCACGGGTTTTCAGCACTTTTCACCGATATCATAACGAAGAAGTGTTACTTAAACATTCTTCAAAACGAGTTGAAAAACAGTGTTCAGAATTTCGACTTCATTGGCCCACAAAATCCCGAAAAGTTAAAATTCAAAGTGTATCAGGACGATGACCCTAAGCACAAATCGCTCTTGTGCAGGACCTGGATGAGATATAATTGCATACATACAGTCATAGACACACCAGCACAAAGCCCTGATATGAACTCAATCGAAAATGTATGTGAGGTAAGAAACATCGTTATGACTATTTTTAGAAGATATAATTTTCTTTGCTGTAATGATCTGCTATAGCAGCAGCAATTGAATGTGGTATAGTAAAATTATTTAATACTGGATAATTTGCGCTAAAGTAGAAACTATTCTTATTATTTTTTATAAAAATAATTATTAGTTTGCTTTCAAAAAAAGGATGAACAATTAAAAAAATAAACATATTTCTCAGCAGACTTGAACCCGGCATCATAAAATTGATAGACCAACGCTTTACCACTTGCGCTTCGATCTTTATAAAAGATCCTATGCATGCATATGTATTTATTTTATATTGTCAAATGTTCTAATATGCACGCATTATGCTTCGTCATGACATGGCAAATCTTTCTTATACGCAAAACCACAAATGCTTTGTTTTCAGCCCCACTTTCCGAATAAGAAACCTTGCCATACAGAAAATTCATTCTTGTGTATTTTACCCCAGCCACACAGAACAGAAAATAAAAATTTGATTTCAAATTAGTCGCTTCTGCTATGAGCACACACAAAAACACACACACTAAATTATTCATACGAATGCAATACAACAATAGCCATGTGTGTGACTGCCGATGGATACATATTGACGACTGCTTCGTGAAATTGCCGATCTGAATTCCAATGTGGTTGCCAGCAATTTCAATATGTTGATTCTCACTCAAGAGAGCAATGTAACGTCTTATAGTATATTGTCTTTGCCTTTACCTTTAAAAAAGGTAAATAGGGTATACTAACTTTGTGCTTTTGAGAGGGGTTGCAATTTCAAGAAGGAGGCGTGGTAGGTATGCACATATGTATACAGATATGATCAGAATCAATTTCTAAGCAATTTTTATTTTGTCCGTCCGTCTGTCCGTCGGTCCGTCCGTCTGTCCGTCTGTCCGTCTGTGGCCACTTTTTTTCTACACCGTTCGAGCTATCTTAATGAAATTTTGCAAAAGTGTAGCCTACACAAAGATACAGAACCAGATAGCTATATGGGCCGATTTGGACAAAGACTACGCCTACCTCCCATATAAGGAATTTTTTCACCTTTTTTAAAATGACTATAACTTCGGTCCAATTGACGGAATCGTGTCGTTATTTGGCAGTTATGGAGATGTGGGTTCCACTAAACACTGTGCAAAAAGTGGGCGGTATATATTAACTGCCACGCCCACTATTAACAAATATTAATAACTTAAGATTTGATAAAGATTTACGGACGAAATTTTACGGGAAGGAACATGTGGATATTATAAAGCTATCTGCAACAAATGGGGCTGATCAGAGAAAAGACACACCCACTTTCGATATAGGGAACTTTCGGGTCTAAAATTAAAATTAGCCTACCTATGCTCGTATTAATGCGAGCGGAATAAAAATGGGGTCCATAATAGTGTGTGTGCAGAATATGGATATCATAATACAACTGACACGCCCACAATTAGCCAAAAATCATTACTGTGTTCCTATTTAAGAATTATTAACAAAATTTCACAGGAAGGTTGCGGGTACGAACATTAAACACCCCACAAAAAATGGGCGTGTTATTTCTAAAGCCACGCCCACTATTGACATATTGTTATAACTTGCGATCTATACAATATTTTTGGACGAAATTTTATATTCGTAGGTATATGGACCCTGCCAAGCGATATACAAGATTCGGGGTCGATCAGATGAAGTATACGCCTCCCTCCCATATAATGAACTTTGGGGACCCCACTTAAAGACAATTACCCTATCTATGCTTCTAGTGATTATATATGAAAACAAAATGGTAGATGTATACACTGGGTCTGTACTAGCATGCTTTCCAAATATGGACAAAAATATTGCTAATACCACGCCCACAATTAACCAAAAATCATTACTAGGTTCCTATTAAAGACATTTCAACGAAATTTCACAGGATGGTTGCGGGTAATAACATTAAACATCACACAAAAAGTGGGCGTGTTATTTCAACAGGCACGCCCACTATTGACATATTATTATAACTTTCGACCTACACAATATTTTTTACGAAATTTTATATTAGTGGTTATATTGACACTACAAAGCCATACGAGGTGTGATCAAAAAAGAACCGTTATTGTGTGATCAAAAAATAAATTATTTATTTATTCATCAACAACTATCTTGTCCCCTTTAAAGTAATTCCCCTCAGATATAATACACTTATGCCAGCGTTTTTTTCAATCCTCGAAACACTTCTGAAACGCTTTTTTTGGTATCATCAACAGCTCCTGTTTCGATTTTTCTTTTATCTCCTCAATCGTAGCAAAACGCTTTCCTTTCATCGGTGTCTTCAGTTTTGGAAAGAGAAAAAAGTCAGCGGGGGCCAAGTCCGGTGAATACGGTGGTTGAGGCATGATAACGGTTTTGTTTTGGCCAAAAACAGCTCCTGAGCGATGTCCATGCGACGTTGTTTTTGCTCAAAGTTTAGCAATTTTGGAACAATCTTCGCTGCCGCACGTTTCATGCCTAAAACATCCGTAAAAATTGCTTGGCATGAGCCGAACGATATGCCAACATCATCAGCAACCTCTCTGATAGCGATTCGACGATTATCCAAAATCATTTTCTTCACTGCGTCAATGTTTTCATCGGTTGTTGACGTGCTCGGGCGACCAGGACGAGCATCGTCATTGACATGTTCTCGGCCTTCCTTAAACCGGTTATACCACAATTGAACTTTTGTTCTGCTCATAGTAGACTCGCCAAAGGCCACAATCAACATTTCAAATGTCCTTGCGCATTTAATTTCATTTTTTACACAGAACTGAATACAGTTTCTTTGATCCATTTTTTCGAAAAATACAAAATCGAAGAGCACACCAAAACACGACTAACCTTTTTATCTGTCAAAAACAAACTGACAATCCAAGATGGTTGGTATTGCCAACATATATAACAGACATGTGTACCAACATAAAAAAGAAAAGTGCGAACATCGAACATACGTAACTCACGAAAAGATGAAAATAACGGTTATCTTTTGATCACACCTCTACACAGGAAATGGGGTCGATATAGTCAATTCAAGGTACCCTACCGAAAATTACCGTAGATAGAAGAGAACGTCCCAATTGTTGAACTCGCACGTACAAGAAAAGGTAAAGGGTATTTCGTAGTCGGTCTAACCCGACTTCAGACTTCTGTACTAGTTTATTCTTTTTATTATTTGAAAATTAGTTAGATGTTATAAAAAAAAATTCATAAGATATTTGAGATATTGAATGTTACAATCCAGCTATACTAAATAATGGTTAAGGTAGAACAAAACCGTTGTCTGAGAAAAACATGGTTGATTACTGAGAACCCGTGGCACAAGAAACTGTATTATTGATATTAATAGCTGAAATAATACTACTAGAAAGAAAATCCACGAAAACATTAAATTTAACTCATGAAAAGGCTTAATCACCAAACAATGCACTTTTAAGCTTTATTTTGCAATGCATGTGCAAATATCAAAGAGAAACATAACACAATAAGCTGAGGGATTCTTCAAAGCTTTCGTACTCTAGAATGATAACATTTAATTTAGAACTTCTAGATGGTCCAAATGAGATTACCAATGATTAAAATGTGAAAAAATAAATGGGGGTAACCAAAAATGTAAATATCTAGAAAGCGCCTAGTTATCAAACGAAAAAAATCCAATTTGTTTTCATTGCCATATAAAAAATCTATATGCATGTGAAACTAAAGACCGTACATAGTAAATCTGTGGAGTATGTTTTTCATTATATGATATTGATTTCATTTAAAATACCTATAATAATAAAGTAATTCTTAGCTTAATAAAGCCCACGACAGAGTGCAGTGCAGACTTATCCGCTTTGCCCCTCGTGTAGTCGTGCTGGGACTCCGAGAGCGATTTTGAGCTGATGGATTTCATCACGTGAAAGTCTAGAATTCTTCCCAGTGTCTTCAGGAGGACTGAGGACAGACTGATTCACCTATCTTAACTTCTCGCCACCCCTAGTCGATATACTCGTATTCCAGGCCGACTATGTAGATAGGACCCAGCCACGGGAGTACCCAGCAAACCGTGATCATGATATCAGTGATCATTGCAATGGGACCTTGTGGAGGAGGCCGCACTCGTGCTGTCTCCACCGGAACGGTGCTGCATGGAAAGTTTGTGTCACATAAAGCTCCTAAGGTTTCGGTATTGGGTTCAGTCCAGCTCCCGTCGGTCCTCTGAATAGACCCTGCAGTTGAGGAAAATTTGCGGAAGCTTTTCAAAGACGGGCTCAGAGAAACTCTATACGTCTCTATAGAAAGATCTCAGACATTCTTTTTCACTTTCCTGACAGCAGCTTTGAAGGCCCTAAGATCTTCCTTATATACCATCCAGGAGTCGACTTTTGGCTGCATTAAAATTAACCCTACAGATGTGTCGCAGTTCTTGAGTTCTGGATTGAGTTTTCATCGAAAGACGCGATTTTTGCATGCAGTTTCTGACGCAGAATTAGCAGATGATGATGACATCCTCTCGAATGCCACCATTAGGTGCGCGGATTTTTACAACTCTCTAGCTATGAGTAGGGATGTTCGGGTTACCCGTTGTTAAGAGCCACTCAATGGTGGCCTGACCAGATGCTTCGGCTGGGATTCAGGCCTTAAAACGAAGTTGACTCGGGATTTCACACTTATGGACCGCGCAAAGTTTGGCTCCCGGCCACACTTCACCTAACCTATCCAAAACCTTCTTGTACAGGTCGGCTGATTTCTGGTCAAAACATTCCCCTGATACCAGCCTGCATCCCTACATTTGGGGAATGGGCCCTGATTGGCAACCAGAACTTCATCGTACGCCTTTAACAATGCTGCTCTGACTAAACTCCAGTTATCTGGAGAGATGACCGCCCACACCAGACTGTTTCTATATATCTCGCTAAAATACAGCTGATGTTTTGTTGTTGAGGTTGCTAACCTAGGGCATTCGTTGTCCTGAGCTGAGAGCTGTACCTGCTCCTCCGATCTTTGCCGCTTGGACACTGGTTTGGGTTGCCGGGAAGTAGTATTGGTATTCCGCACTCCAATATTACGCCTAGCCGATTCCAAGGAGACTTTATCTGAATTCGAGATTTCACTTATGGGGACTTCTTTCAGCCTCCTCAGGATCCTAAAGGCTGACCTTCTGGTCCTATAAGCCCGGGTCGAGTTCATGGCTCAAGTGGATGCGGCATTTGGAGGTGCGCAATTGTTGGTTTAAGCTGGCTTATCCGCCAGGGCCTTGCTGCCATCATTCATATATTTGGGCTTTTGGGGGTCTACACCGTCACATTTGCCTAGGGTATGGTGTTGTCTAAAGCAGAGGTTAAGGAGCTCTTAACTTGGCTCTAATCTGACCATAGGGAATTTAGAGCAACTTGGTTTTTGTTGCCTTTCTTTCGAGCTAGGCGAAAAAGTAAGGTTTGAATTTAGATTTGTTTTCATGCGAAAAAGGTTCTCACTCACGGCTGCTATCACCACCTGATATGCTCGTTCACTATAGGTTGTCGGTGGTTGTCTAATGAGTACAGGGAGGCCATGCGATGGTTGGAAATCGCATTTATGGGGTTGGATACACATAGCCAATCCAATGTAAGTCAAGAGTAGCTAAACTGTCCCATGCACCACCAACTTAATGGCGTAAATGGGTTTCAACAGGGCGGAGACTACTATAGCACTAGCCTGAAACCCATTCCCACAAGATGTCGCTGGTAGGTACTGAGGTTCCATAATACTATAGTCACCAGCATCGAGGCAAACAATTAAATATAGTTAGAGATCCGTGGACGAAAACGGTCATGGTAATCGATACGTATATCGGAGAGGGGGTCACATGGAGATTATTTGGTGACCGTTTAGGTTACGGTTATTTGTCATCGAGCGTGTTCTTTAAAAATCTCTACATATGTAATTTTTGCTTCTTGAGGGAAATTATAAATGGTTTTTATACTAAACCAAGAAAAGTCGAATTTAAGTAGGTGTTACTGTATAAATAAGTTCTCAACAGGTAAAAATCATATATTGCAAATATTCAAGGATTTTTAAAAAAAACCAATTTTAATTTCATACCTTACTTATATTTGTCCTGGAAAACCAGAACAAAATATTTCTTAACCTGCAGAAATTCAATTTTTTTATTTGATATCCATTATGTAAATAAACTTTTTAAACTCGTCAATCCTTTGATACTTGAAAGTCCTTCAAAAACGAGATCAATAAATGAAGAACTACGATCTAAGTTTAACGATTTATGTTTTTTCTTATGGCATTTTTCTATGGCTACGAAGTACTATATAAATATTAATTTAGTACAATGTCAGAACAGGGTAATAGAATATTTAAAATTGTAGAAATATTAGGATTTAAACAATAGAGCCACATTCATAGCTCCATTCGATAAAATATGTCACATAACTCTCCCACATATAGGAAATTATACAATTTGCACAGTTAGCCCCACATTTCAATATACGCTAGTACCAAGAACACTTTTGCGGACAATGATCTGAATTTCGTTGACATTCTTCAGCATGCATGTCAGTGAACTTTATTTTTATTTTTTTATTTGGAAAAGGTTTTATTTACTTTTTGGAAAATAATTGCCCTCATTATCCTTTCCTGCAACAGTAGCTAGTTTGTGTCCGTGATTTTTCAGTCCTACGTCAATCACTGCTATTTGCAACTCAGGGGCCGTGGTCAAACTGATTGAGGCTCTCAACCTCTTGATTTCTGGCAACTGAGTTTCCCCGGAGCGCTGCCTCTTGCTGTTCAGCGCCGCAGCAGTCACTTTTCCACTCCCTGCAGTCCTTGAATTTGAGGGCAGTACAGAGAGCGATGGGATGACTTTCTGCGTGGCTCCGCTTTTCGAAGCTACCGCAATCTTTCTCTCAGTCTTTGTTATTGCCATTTTGTGGTTGTTGCTGATTTCCCTGGATTCCAATCCTAGTGGAAGTTTTGTTGTTATATGTAGTCTGAGATTTTAACCGAGTTCCTCCCTTAACCACCACAACGACGGGTGAAGCAGCCGCGCCATCTTCAGGATAGCGCGATTCATATAACCTAGCATTA
This sequence comes from Clusia tigrina, assembly GCA_920105625.2. NCBI lineage: Eukaryota > Metazoa > Arthropoda > Insecta > Diptera > Clusiidae > Clusia > Clusia tigrina. The sequence continues at coordinate 126,586,647 of OV050032.1, read as the reverse complement.
AAAATACGCTTCTTCCTCAGAGCTTTGCTTCTTGGTGTGAGGGACACCAGGTCCTCCATTTTATACCTAACAGCCAAGTTTTTGTACTGCCGTCCCACAAGGATCAGACGCAGACCAGAAGCCGCTCAATATGAATCAGACGCTTCAGGATATTTTTCACCGCGCAAAAACAGAATTACTTTCTGTTTTGATTTTGTCCGTCCGTCTGTGACCACTTTTCTTGCAGACTGTCAGAGATATTTTAATGAAATGTGCTAAGGTATAGAAGGAACGATACAGAACCAGATTGCGATATGGGCGATTTGGATAAGGATCACCCGTACCTTCCATATTCGCTTTTTTTAAATTCGGTCCAGTTGATGGAATAGTGGCGCAATAGTTATGTAGATGTGGGTCCTACTGACTATGCAAAATGTGGGCGGTTTATATTAACTGCCACGCCACTAAGAATAAATATTCATAATTTAAGGCCTATTAGAGATTTAGGGACGAAATTTTATAAGCAGTAATATATGGACATTATGAAGTTACAAGAAACAGCGTTGTTCAGAGAAAGGACACGCCTACTTTTCATGTCAGGAACTTTTGTGACAAAAAAATAATAGTGTGTGTGTGAAATATGGAGTTTAAACTACTACTGCCACGCCCACAACCAACCAAAGATCATTACTAGGTTCCTATAGAAGATTTATTAGCGAAATTGCATAGGAAGGTTCGGATACTAACGTTAAACACCACGCAGTAAATGGGCGGATTATTTTTACAATTACTCTCACTATTGAAACATTTTTATAACTTACAACCTATACAATGTTTTTGGGCTAAATTTGACATTAGTACATACGAGGGCGGACTGATATTGAAGCTACCTAGCGCCAGATGGCAGCACAAACACACAAAAATTTTTTTTTTTGAAATTGCGATCTGTCAAACGTCAGCTGTTAAAATTTCACCTAACCTCATCTATTAGTTTATTTGTTGTAGTTGTTTGAAGTGAGCAACTTTTGTGTTTCTTGAAAAATGGAAAAAAGCGAATTTCGTGCAGTGATTAAACACTATTATTTGAAAGGGAAAACGGCGAAAGAGAGAAAAGAAAAGCTCGATAAACATTACGGTGAGTCTGCTCCGTCAGATTACATGGTAAAATATTGGAATGCTGAATTTAAACGCGGCCGAACAAGCACTGCAACAATACCATCAACAGGAAGGCCAAAAGAGGTGGTTACTGAAGAAAATATCAAGAAAATCCTCGATATCGTTATGAATGATCGCCGAGTCAAGTTGCGTGAGATTGTTGAAATGGTAAACATATCATATGAACGTGTGTTCAACATTTTGCATGAACATTTGCATATGAAAAAGCTATCGGCAAGATGGGTGCCGCGTTTGCTCAGTGTTGAACAAAAACGAGTTCGACAGACCACTTCACAGCGGTGTTTGGACATGATAAAGCGTAATCCTGCTGATTTTTGGCGTCGATTAATAACTATTGATGAAACGTGGGTCCACCACTACACACCTGAAACCAAAACTCAATCGAAACAATGGGTGGAAGCTGGTGGAAGTGCTCCGAAGAAGGCGAAGGCAGTGAAATCGACTGGCAAGGTTGTGGCCACTGTATTTTGGGATGCAGACGGAATATTGCTTATCGATTATCTTGAAAAAGGATCCACAATCACAGGAAAGTATTATCGTGCATTATTGGATCAATTGATTGATGCAATCAAGGAAAAACGACCACATTTAAAGAAGAAAAAAATGCTCTTTCTTCAAGACAACGCACCGGTTCACACAGCATTAGATACGATGCTAAAATTACGTGAAGTACAGTTCGAATTGATTAATCATCCACCTTATAGTCCAGATTTAGTTCCTAGTGACGTTTTCCTGTTTCCAAACTTGAAAAAAAGTTGGAATATCGTCTTACTAAGTGTGTCGAAGTAAAAGGAGACTATGTTGAGAAATAAATGGTTTTTGAAAAAACAAAATGTTTTTTTCCTACTTAAATAGCTTCAATATCCATCCGCCCTCGTAAATGGACGCTACAAATCCATACACGAGAAAAACATTTTTTTCGTCCAAACTTGCTCTCCTTTATTCATTTCAATCTATCATAGAACATGGAGCTATTAATATATCTTAAAATTAGATTTTAATCTAATATATTTATATCTTAAACATTGATTTAAATCTAAACAATTAGAATATAAGTCAATGCTAAATTCACAAAAATGTTTATTTATTAGATAATTATTGATTTTTTTAAATTGCTATTTATTTATTATTGTCTGTGCTCGATAGTTGATTGTATTTTTTTTTGCTGCTTTTATGTAAGCTTTCTATTAAGTTTTCATTTTAATTCGAATTTCAATAATTTAATATAAATTTATTTTTATTTATGATCTACTCAAAAAAAAACACTTTTCCATAGTTTGTTTCTCAGCATATAGATATACGAGTATACAAACATAACTTTTAAATTAACTAAGTGAAAGACATGAATATCTAAAGTTCCCTCCAACTGACTAATAGAGTGGGTATACCAAGGTGTTTGCAAGTTCACTACCTAAGATAGATTTCCGACTCTCCCGGTGATAGCGGCTTGTCCGATCCGCAACGGAGAGAAAAAATAGCGGCAACGGCACCAAGAATAAAATGATCTGCGTACCGGTCCGAACGCTCGCCTGAGCTTTCCATTCGCATTCAAAAATTCTAATTCAAATGTATTAAATTTATAAAGCGTTCATGCAGCAAGAAATAGCATAATAACAACGAATTATATACAACCAAAATTATTTAAACTAAGACTAAAAATATAAATTACATGAAACTAAATTATTAAAATATTATATATGCAAAAAAGAAAAGATTTAAATAAGTTAAGATCAAATAAATATATAATTAAACAAATAAATAATTCAACAAATAAATAAATAATTAAACAAATAAATAATTGAACAAATAAATAATTAGATAAATAAGTAAATAATTTGTAGAAAAAGTCGGAACAGAAAGACAATGAAAAACAGAAAGGAAACAAAAATTAGAAAAGAAGAAAAGAAAAGAAGAAAATAGCATTAAGAGAAGTAGTGAAAAATTTATTGCTTAAAGTTGTGCTTAGCCACCCTCTGTGGTCTAGTGGTAAGTATGCTAGACTCACACCCCGAGGGTCGCAGGTTCAAATCCTGCCACGGGCTTGGTCTCCAAAATGCTTCTATCTATAAAAAAAATGTTTTTCTCTTCGAGTCGAAAGCCTCTGTAGCTAGTACTCTTTCCCCCAACACCTTGCACTCATAATTAATTATGGTGTAAGGTATAATAGTAATAATAATAATAACAATAATAATAAAAGTTGTGCTTAATTGAGATAATCTTAATTCCCAAAGGCAAAGAATACAAAAATCTGATGGCGTTCACAAAAAAGAATCTATTCGAGTTCAAATACTTGAAATTAGGGACTAAGAGGTTCATATTTCTCCTCGATTTACAAAACTTCAACTTTACAAACAAATAATTAGGTGTTCGCGTGTATATTAAGTTATGTAGAAATATGCAATTTCTAGCATCCATATAATTAAAAATATTGCAACCAAGGACCTGATTGCAAAACTTACTGATATGGTCAAACTTTCTTAAACCATATACATATCTTGTAGCATTATTGAATGCCACCTGCAACTTATGCCTGGAACCCGAGTCAAGTTTACCATAAACAACCTCTGAGTAAGTCATGATCGGCACAATAAGCTGAAGCACCAACCTCCTTCTGGTCTCAGTAGGCACAAATGATGCCGTCCTCCTCAAATTCCGTAAGGTATAGTATACCTTACTCACCACTGAATTTATGTGATCCTCACAGGATATTACGGAGTTAATGTGGTATCCAAGGTTTTTTACTTTTTCAAAAAAAATTTAAGTTTTGTATCATTTAGTGAAATTGTTGGTATATCAGAAGAAGGGTAACCAGACTTGGAAATCGGGAGGACATATGATTTTTGAGAGTTGAGCTTCAGCCTATAAATCATCAATGAGATCAGTAGGTCTGGACAATTACAATGGAAGGTATATCAGAATAAGCATGCATGGTAACATGACGAGACTTACTGAAAATGTCATCTACGAACAGTGTAAATAAAAGTGGACCAAGCACTGAGCCCTGAGGCACCCCACAGGTTAAATTACTGAATTACCTTCTAACCAAGATACAAAATTCAACTGTAGCTTTCTCGCTGTAAACAGGGAGGGGATTCTCTCCACACCGTTCCACAATCAGGAACGAGAGGCCGACCAGGGTAACGCACAGACCGTGCAGCAGCCACCGGGAGTGAGGATTCGCGACGCAAACATTCCGCCCCTTGCAGTATTGTAAAGAAGACACCATGATCATACCGGAATGTTTCCACCTTTCCCTTTCAGATATGAAGTGTGGTAGGTGGTCCCCTCTGTGAAGTTCTTTAGCCCTATGTGACTACGTGGTCACTCCGAGTTCAGGCGTGAAGCGCGTGGAAGCGGGTACAACCTTCTATTCGATGACTTTCATTCCGACCCATCTTGCATACCTTGGGTTGGCTGCGCTGGGGTTGTACTTTCCAAGTGGTTGCGTTCGGAGGTGAATAGGTCAGGATGGCCGGCCAGATACTGGATTGCCTACAGCAGCGCATACTGTGGAGGCTGTCTCCTTGGGTTTAGTTTCTCTGTGAGTTGGAGTGATGAATGATCCGGATGGGAAGAATCGAAGAATTAGTTGGTGGACCAATGATAGAATATGGAAAAAAGGAAGAAAGCTAAAAGATATTGTCAAAGAGAAGGCAACCCGAATTACGCTACACCCCAAAGAGGGGGGGGGGTGTCCTTCAGAGGCATCACCCATTTGGTAAAAGGATATGTCAGGATTAATGGGTCAATCACCATCTTTACAATGCAGATGTACCCACAAGGTCCTGGAAATGCGTGATTCTCAAGAGGCATCGCTCGTAAGGGAGGTGATCTGGTTCGAAGGACTAGTGTTTGCTTCATTAGCTCGACTGTATTTAAATAGTTGATTTTATTGGGTTGGGTTGAAATTATTCGTATATATGTACTCGTATGTATGTAAAGTGATGATATCTTAGTTTTAACAAAATACTACGGGTTTATATTGATCAGTGAGTTCACCACCTTCAGTTAGCGTAGTTGTCTGTATAGACGGAGTACAATAGCCGAAGGCCCAGGTTAGATTCCTGGGAGGATTCATTGTTGGTGTGCGGTTGATTTCGGAGACAAAATAAATATTTGGGGAAAATTGCTTTTCATTGAAAGATCTGTGAAATGTCGGAAATAGCCAAAATGTTTCAACACTTCTCTTTCTAACAATTATTACGGTGGCATATTCACACATTTGTATCTACAGTGTGCACTTGTCTGTCAACTAATTTGTTGAGAAATAATATTAATTTTGTTATAATTTAGCTAAATATTAATGAAGAAATGGAGGCAGCTATAGTGTGACAGGAAAAACTTATTTTATGTCTGCGATTGATTAGGTTATTATTCAAAGGGACTGAAGAAAATACGTTAGTGTGCGTTGAAAGGCATTCGCTATATCTTGAGTTATATTGAAGTATCTCGTCACTTATATTCGGTATTGCTAGATCTCGATGTAAAATTACCAAGGGCCGTTTGCCAGCAGACGTAGAACCTTAGATTTGCATCTTTGCAGAGCCGCAATATTGGTTTTTCACGCTGATCCCCATTACTGGATGCAATAGGTCCATATAAGCTTCAGTATGATTTTGTAAACTAAAACTTTATTTTCAATTGAGACCTGGGGGTTGCGACCCATGAGCCAGTTCAACGAGTTTAGTTTTAGCCCTAATTGTTTTCTTTTAGCAAAGATATGCTTCTGCCAGGTCATTCGACGATCTAAATGAAAACTTACTATTATCTATTGACTGTGGTAGTTCATCATTGTTAAAAAATACCGGGGGACACGTGTTTTTTCTTAGAGTAAAAGTAACTTGTGTAGACTTGGTCGAATTTGCTATCATTCTCCTATTTTGAAGCCATGCTTCTATATTGTAGAGGCTTAATTGCAGATCAGCCGATGCTGTCAGATGGTCGGTGTGAGTTACCATAATCATTGTATCGTCAGCAAAAGTAGCAGTTGTCATATTTGCTGTTATTGGAAAATCAGCTGTAAATAATGTGTAGAGTACAGGACCCAGAACGCATCTTTGTGGCACGCCGGATTTGATTGGATATAATTTTGTGACTTCTCTTTTATGTGAAATGTCTATCTTCGAGATAGGATTTCAGTATACAGTAATATTTAAAAGGTAAAATTTGGTTTATAAAGTAATCCAGGGTGCCAGACTTTATTAAACGCCTAGGTGATGCGGCAGTACATATCTTTTTATTTTCAAAAGCTTCTAATAGCCTTGTATACTCGAGGCACATGTTGGTTTTTAAACACAAACTGATGGTTAGTTATTAGGTGGTTTTCATCACGATTGGGCATTAGTTTATTGAGGAGAAGTTTTCGAGTACCTTGGAGATGACGGGAAGCAAACTGATGGGTCTGTAGGATGTTACTCCTCCTTTGGTTTTCCAGATTTTGGTATAACGACTATTTGTGCAACTTTCCACTGGAGAGGAAGATTTAAACATCATTATACAGTTGAATCAGGTACTCCAATCCAGTTGCAGGTAATTACTTTAGTATTTTGCCTTGTGATGAGATCGTATCCCGGCGTATTGGTTACTTGCAGCCTCACACATTTTTTTATTTCTTTTTCCCAAAAGCTTGATATTGATTGCTCTAATTCACCTGGAGACTGTAAAAAACTCAAATCTTTTGTTGGCTCTCGCCTCCAATAATTATTTCAACTCAACAAAGAATAGTGAAAAAGGACATGCTAAGGAAAACAAATAATTAAATTCAAAGATGTAAATTTTAGTCAGGTTTTGAGAAGTATTATTCAAAGGAAAAATCCATATAGCTTTCCTTCACATCAAGTTCAAGTTTTATTCCTTTGAATCGGATTCGGAATCGGAACCTTTATGAGATATATCGCACCTTATTATTTTTTGTACTTCTGCAGCGCTTGGAGGATCCAAAAGAGCGAGAACTTCATGTGGTAATTCATGTGGGTTTCGGTTTTTCTCGCTAATACGAGAACTAATAATAATGGATCAGAGGTATCAATTGCTCTATTAAATACATCTATTAGGTTATTCAATCTGTTGTTCTTTCTAGCATGCGCAATTCTATCATTCTTATATAACTTATTCCGAGGCATTTTTACTCAGAATACCAAGAGGAAGGATTGTATTTCGCATTATTGTAGGTTAGGTTAGGTTAATGTGGCAGCCAGTTCAAGGACCAGCTCACTTAGACCACCATGGGTCCATTATGATACCACCGCGCCACAACGCACTTCCGATTCACTCGTCGAACCATTTTGAAGCCCTAATAAAGCGCAGGATTTGTTTGATCTTCGCGCTAGATACATCTGTAAGAGAGCTAAAAGCGTATTTGCCTAAAGAGCCCGCTCTGCTTCTGTCCAGAGCGGGACAACTACAGAAGAGATGTTCCACAGTCTCCTCCTCATCCCCACAGCTTCTGCAGTATTCATTAGAGAATACTCCCAGCCTGAGAGCATGTCTGCCGAAAAGCCAGTGACCAGTTATACATGCCCGACCTTAGAGATATTCTCTCTCGGCAGGGCAAGCAAGTCTCTAGTTTTCCTACTATTAAGTTCCGGCCACATTAGCCTAGTAGTTAAGCATGTGCCCTCTTGTGCCCAAGACCCATTGGTCTCACGCACGACCCTATCCTTCAGCATCAGTTTACAGGTGGCAATAGGTATTCCAATCTCACATCTGTCCGTGCCTAAAGGAAGGTTGGTACCCCGTCTGGCTAAGTCATCAGCCCTAGAGTTTCCCGCAATATCTCTATGCCCCGGAACCCATATAAGGCGTACCTTGAAAGCGGTACTGATATCATTTAGGGCTGCTCGGCAGTCCTGAGCAACCATTGATTTCAGTGCCACCGAATTCATTGACAAGATGGCCGCCTGGCTATCCGAGTAGATATTTATAATATTTCTTGTTACGGCATGTCTATTTAAGTAGACGGCTACCTCCTTTATGGCTAGGACCTCTGCTTGATAAACACTGCAGTGGTCGAGGAGACGGAAAGAAAGTTCCAGTCCCAATTCTTGTGAGAAAACTCCAAAACCGACTCTATCGTCAAGTTTGGATCCGTCAGTGTAGAAATTAGGTTCCCCCCTTCTCCATGGCATTGGTGTTTGCCACTCTCTTCTAGACGGAATATATGTTTGGAAGTGCCTATCGAAGTTGAGATTAGGTATAGAGTGGTCAATGTGTTGGATAGAACTAATCCAGGTATGCGCAATAGTCGAGTGACCAATCTGCCGATCATGCCATAACGCCGCACATTTCAGCCTTAGTGCTGATGTGGCGGCCACTTGTTTCCCTACCAGCTCTAATGTAGGTAGGTTGAGTATTACTTCTAAAGCTTTAGTAGGTGTGGTCCTTAAGGCACCAGAGATACATAAAAAAGCCGTTCTTTGGACCTTGCTCAGAAGCTTCAAATAGCTTTGTTTCTGAGTGGCTGGCCACCATACCAGTATTGCATATAGCAATACTGGTCTGACCACCGAAATGTATAGCCAGTGCATAACTCGTGGGGATAGCCCCCACCTGATTCCGACCCCTTTTTTACATGTGTATAAAGCAATATTGGCCTTCCTGACTCTTTCTTCAATATTGGGTTTCCAGATAAGTTTTCTATCTAGTACTAGTCCCAAATATCTAACTGTCTCCTTCATCGGAATTTCCACACCTTTGTATGTTATCGGGGAGACCTCAGGAGATCTATTTTTCTTAGAAAAGAGGATTAATTCCATTTTCTCAGGGTTTAGCCCTAATCCCCTTCTTCCCGTCCTACCAGTAAGCGTGGCCATGCTAGAGCGCAAAATATCCATAAGAGTGTTTGGATATTTCCCTCTGATCACAATTGCCAAGTCATCAGCGTAGGCGACGACATGGCAACCCTCCCTCTCTAGGGCTAGCAGTAATGAATTTACCGCCAAATTCCAGAGCAGGTGGAGAGGACTCCTCCCTGAGGAGTGCCTCTGCAGACCTGTCTGCTTAAGGTGTGGGAACCTAAGCTGACAGTTACCTTTCTACTGACGAGTATCATTTCTACCATCGCTGCCGTATTAGGGTCGACGCCCAGAGCTTCTAACGCTCCCGTAATGGCGTTCGCATTTATGTTGTTGAAAGCGCCATCTATGTCAATGAACGCCGCTAGTGCGAAATCTTTCTGCTGGATGGCTTTTTCCACTATAGCAATAAGTACGTGTAACGCCGTCTCTGTCGATTTGCCCTTCGTGTATGCATATTGTGCCGAGGAGATTCTACCAGTTGGTATAGCTTCCCGTAAGTGTGCATCCATCAATCTCTCCAGCGTTTTTAGGAGGAAAGACGTGAGACTGATCGGTCTGAAGTCTTTAGGATTAACATGAGAGGACCTGCCTGCCTTGGGTATGAAGGAAACCTTCGTTTCTCTCCATCTCAGCGGAATATAGCCCATGTTAAGATAGCTTCTAATTGCAGTCACAACCCAGGGCGTAATTATGTCCCGTGATTGTTGCAGTTCAGCTGGATTCCATCCGGCCCCGGAGATTTATAAGGACCAAAGGTGTTAATGGCCCACTCAACTTTCTCGACTGTAACTATCGCATTTCCTATCTCAGACTGCCTGCCCCTAGGTGTCGGGTTATCACCCTCCACTGTGCTACTGCCTGGAAAATGCGTATCCAAGAGAAGATTCCTCGCTCGATTCACTCCACACATCACCCGGACCTTTAAGGTAGCCCAGGTTGTGTGGTGTCATCGCTAGGATTCTTCTTAGTCTAGCTGCTTCCGATGTTTCTTCCACATCCCTACAATAATTTTGCCAGGACTGTCGCTGCGCTGTTGTGGTTGCTTTCTTGTATAATTTTAGATCAGTTTTGTAGGTTTCCCAGTCCGCGGGCAGACCCGAAGTTTTAGCCCAAGGTGGTTTGTCCTTACCTCTCAGTTTTACAACCGGGCACCCGGCTGTCAGTAAACTATTCAGGGCCGTGGTTACCTGATTGATAAGCTCGTCTAATTCCACAGGGTCTGTGTGGATCAGACATGGGATTTATTGGCAGCGAGGCCCTGAGAGTTTTCTTATACTTCCCCCAGTCCGTTCTCCTTATATTTCTAAAGGTCTTAACTGGAGCTCGTGGGAAGTTCACTTCGTATTCTATATAGCGATGGTCAGAGTAGGAATTTTCATTCGACACTCTCCATCTTTTTATATTGTTAGCGAAGTTATCGAAGGTCAGGGTAATATCTAACACTTCCCTTCTATTTTGTGTTATAAACGTCGGCTCTGCGCCTAAATTTACCACACTAAGCTTATTCTCTATAATGAAGTCTAAAACTGACTCACCTCTTGCGTTAGTGTTTGAACTTCCCCACAATGTGTTGTGTGCGTTTACGTCACTGGAGACAACCAACTTCCTTTTGGCTACGGCTGCCTCCATGACCAATGTCCGAACCTCCTCCAGTGGAGCGTCCTTGTCGTGAGGGACATATGCGGAGGCTATCCAGAGACTGCTATTTTGCAGCTCAATGCTTGCCGCCACCCTATCGAAATTACTTCAAGGGCAAGGGACTCAGCGTCGAGTATCAGCAACACCTGCCTCCTACCTTCCACTGGCTCCTCGAGGTTCGCTACCTTCCAGTTATGGGTTGGCAGCTCCCTGTTGCACGATCTAAAGATCGCCTCTATTCTCTCCGGTTCAGCTGGCTTAGCCGGGGTCCAGACCCGGGCTCTGGGTCTGCTGGGAATTTCTTCCCTGCTGACGGCTTCTAGCTTGGCTCCCGGCCAGATCTCGCCAACCTTGCTTACCGCGATCTTGTAAAGGTTGGCCGACCTGCTGTCATCGCATGCGAAAAGCTTGGCCCTGCCCTGATACCAGCCCGCATCATGACAGAAAGGGGGGGGGGGTCCACGGTTTTCCTCTAAGACTTGGAGGTAGACTTCGGCAATCGCTTGCTCCACCCACCTCCACTTCTGTTTGGGTATGACCTCTTCCTCCTCCTTCCGGTCAATGATGGCCAGCATCTCACCCCCACCTTTGACAACGTCGCTGTAGGATGGATATTTGTTGCCGCCGACTTTTTGTCTTTTAGCGACCTCACCCGTCTCTTCAGCCGAACGTTGTCTCTTTGGGGCTGTACCCGCCGGTTTGCCCAAGCCGGATAGCACCCCCCTTGCCCACTCTACCGATTTGGCCTGCTCCTCAGTGAGCTGGTCTGTGGGTAGAGCCTCATGTTTGGCCATGACCGTCATGGCCGCCTTCCTATCATAATAGGCCTGCTTAGACGGACGAACGGGTTTAAGCGCCCCCCCCCCCCTGGCCTACCCCAGCAACCTTCTTTGAGCTGCTGGGACCCTCTACTGTCTGCTGCCGATAGATCCCCGGGGTAGCCCCCCGCCCCCTGACCGCAGTCAGCGTTTGGGTTTTTACCACCTCCTCCGGGTTTCTTCCTTCAGCACCCCTCTGAAAGAGACGAGAGACCGGTTTTCCCAAGCCTCCCTGTCCCCTACTACCAGCACTCGTGCTGGGACCAGCCCTAACGCTTAAGCCCCTTCTGCCTCCTGCTGCTATCGATCTGTCTGCCACCCTTATATTAGCGGTAGACAGGATCGCCTCTGTCGGTTTTTTGGGAGGACCACCCTCCTTTGGTTTTGGTTTTGGATTTAATTTTAATGACATATGTGGTCCCACGAGTATCGGACAAGAGAGGTCCGCTCGCGCAGAGGTCCGTGTACGCGAGTAAGGCTAGATAGAACCGGAGGACGCTAAGTATCCGGAGCACTCCGTTAGAGACTGGGCTATTTTTTGACCTGGGTCCCCAGCCAGGCTGAGCATCGACACGGGTCGTATGACAACTTACTCCAACCCAGAGGTTTTTTATAAAGGTTTGCTCCTCCACACCCTGTATCCGGGGAGGTGTTTAGTCACTCCTCAGTCTAGATCCGTTATTGTAAGGACTAAAATTTAAAGTGAAATTTTTGCCCACACTACAGGTGACAGAGATCCTACTCAACTATACCCACACACACATCACGAATAGTAAAACCCGAACAATTGTATCAAAGAAACGCCAACAAAGCATTTCGAAGCAATGAAGAAACTTCATTGAGGATATAACGAAAAACTACTTACGATGCAACCAATCAGCGGAGCAGTGGCGGGAGCACAGTCTAACCAGCAGCCTATTATACCAGTTGGAATAATTAATACTAAACTAGGATTACAACAAAAACAACCACACGCACAAGTAACGATCTTGCCAACCAGCACCACGCTTGCGAAGAAACAAAAGACAGCGACGAATAATAAAGGGCTTTCCTATAAAAAGTGTTATATTGGTATTCAAACACAAATGCCATTTTTTGAGATAAATGATCGGATGTTTATTTCATAACAAAGAGGAAGGTATGCCGTTAATAATGAAAAACAACATCAGCCAAATGGCCACCACGACCACGCTTACAGGACCATATCCTTTTCATGAAATTTTCCATAACCAAATCGCAAAGTGGCTGCCCTATGTCCTCGATAGCCTCACGAATTCTATCTTTGAGGTCCTGAATCGACGCTGGGCTGTTGGCGTAGACCTTAGCCTTCACGTGGCCCCAAAGGAAGAAGTCGCAAGGTGTTAAATCACAAGATCTCGGTGGCCAATTGTGATCACCTCTTCGAGAGATAACACGGTCCGGAAACTTTTCCCGTAAAAGAGCAATGGTTTCGTTGCTTCTGTGGCACGTAGCGCCGTCTTGTTGAAAGTAAACGTTGTCCAGATCAATACCATCCAACTCCGACCATAAAAAATCATTAATCATCTCTCGATAGCGCAATCGATTCACCGTAACTGTTGATCCAACCTCATTTTCGAAAAAGTAAGGTCCAATGACCCCGCCGGACCCTAAACCGCACCAAACTGTCACACGTTGAGGATGGAGAGGCTTCTCAACAATAACTCTTGGGTTTTCCGAGCCCCAGATGCGACAATTTTGCTTGTTGACGTAGCCACCGAGGTGGAAATGGGCCTCATCATTCAAGATGATTTTTCGATGGAATTCCGGATCATTTTCACGCATTTCAACGACCCAATCAGCAAAGACACGACGTTGTTGATGATCGGCCGGCTTGAGTTCTTGTGTTTACGGAACTTTATAAGCCTTAAGACCCAAGTCTTTATGCAAAATACGGTGTAATGACGTTTGTGGAATGCCCGATTCCAAAGAACGACGAGGAATGGACAAACCTGGGTTTTCTTTAACACTTTGGGCTACAGCAGCAATATTCTCAGTTGTTCTTGAGCGACGTGCACGGGTTTTATTCTTCACATCACTAACTTGTCCCAACAGGTTAAATTTTTCCACAAATTTCTGTATTGCGGTCCGTCAAGGTGCTTCACGACGACCCAAAAATGCTTTAGTTTTTCGAACTGTGACTGCAAGATTTTCACCATTTTTGTAGTGAATTTTAATAGTTTCAATGCGTTGTTGAAGCGTGTATCGTTCCATTTTTAGTAGTGGCGTTGTTTCTACTTGTCAAATGTTGAAGAATAAAAGCTCCAAAAGTGACAGCTACGGAAATACCGGGTGATTCAAAATAACACCTCTTGGTGGAAAACCCTTTACAACAAATACATGCACGAACTCAAGCGGTGGAATTTACTGGTAAATTTTACACTAACTACACGCAGAAAGGGGTGTAATGTAGACCGCCTCCATGCGGTGCACCCTGGGTTACGCTAAATGGTCTACACTCCCCCAGGTGCTGCTGTTTTCTTGCACGGGAGTTCAGTAGCACCAATTGGCACGACCCCCATCCTTCGTCCCCGGACTTCTCTTTGGACCAATGTAACCGTTCTGATTGCCCTGGGCTGGTAGCTGTAATTTTCTGGACCTAGCTGTCTTTTGTCACGGTAGCACCAAGGTGAAACTTGAGTGTGAACGGCTCCAGTCTAAGGTTGCAGCTGCCCCCGTCCCGTTAAAACTTTGGCAGGCCTCAAAGTACGTTCGACGTCTGTTACCGTTAGGTCGGTAGTGTGGGTTCGGTTGAGTGGAACTCCCGATTAGCACTGGTCTGGCTCTGAGCACTTGACCCCATAAGGGCTTGTGCCAACCCTCGCATGGCCTCCCTGCTTGCACAGATAACCATGGGACCATATTTAGTGACCACACGTTCGGACTGAGATAGCGGCTTTGAGTGGGGACCCTTATTGCATGGACACAACAAAAAAATAAAAACACAAACACAAACACAAACAAAATTTCCGCGCATATCCCCTCAGGGACGCGCAAAACCCTGGCTAGGCAAATGCCCACCAGCAACACCCCCGCCCTTGGTTCGAAGACAAGCAGCATAAGCACTGCCCCTTCAACAAGCACCACAGCTTCGGCTAATAAGCCACCCAAGAGCTCTTCGCTGTCCCCAGGCTCTTCAGCGGCTGCTAGGGTATTGACTCACAAACCAGCAGCAGTCGCTCCGCCTAAGCCCTCTTCAGCAAACGCCTCGATATTGCCTCACAAATCGATGGTAACTGCTCCCCGTACCGCTCCTCCTTCAGGTGCATCTACCAATGTGAACCCGAGTACAAGGGCGTACAGGACGCGTAGAGCGGCTTACCGTATTTTGACGAGGTTCAACGCTTCAGAACCATCTCAACTGTCAGAATACGACAAGGACAAGCTTGAGTGGGCAAAAGCACACGCTGATGTGCGTGTCCACTCCTCCACTGCACAAGCAGCCGGTAACCCCAAGAGGCAGAGATCAGCCGATCGCCCGGGCCAATCCACCCAAAGCATCCCTAAGCGCGTAAGGCTGGCTACTCCCAAGCCTAAGCTCTCCAAACCGCTTAGTGAGATTGTGAAAGAGAGCCTCACATGGGCTGTGGTCGACTCTGCCAATGCCGATGGGACCATTACTCCTGCCAATTGGAGACAGGTCGAAATGGCACTGTTACCAATATTCGTTGAGGTTATGTCCCTCAACCCTGGTCCTTCACCCAGCTGCCGTGACGCAGGGTGGTATCAAGGACATATTAAGATCGTATCTTGCTCGGACCAACGCTCGGCGGATCTATACAAGGTAGCGATCAATAGGGTAGGTGAGATATGGCCGGGTGCACAGCTCAACGCTGTACCTTTGGACCAGGTTCCCCAACGCCCTCGCTCCAAAACATGGCTTCCAGCCAAGCCCTCTGAGCCCGAGGCAATCTTAAAGATCCTCAAGCTCAGCAACACCGATCTTCCCACCGATGGCTGGAAGGTCGCGAAAGTTGGTGACCCCAAAGGCACTTTGCGTGAGGTCACCATCATTTTGAACAAGCAATCCCTTGTTCCCATCAACTCCCGCGAGGGGGTGATAAATTATGGCTTTGGAGCCATCACTCTCCGCATCTACAAGTGCGATGCCCAAGCCCCCCAACAGCCTCCCCCAGCTGGTACTGTCCCACAAGCCACTGCCAAAGAGCCTAGCTGCTCGGGCCCGGCTCTCACCCCTTTGTCGGGTAGTGACAATGAGAGTATGTGCTCCGTTACAACCAGAAGCAGCCGCTTCTCAACTTCCGAACTGGTCGGAGAATTCTTCCACCACATGGACACGGATGCGGCTGGTGGATACATCTCTCCAATGTCCGAAGAGGAGGAGTTGAATTCCACTATAATCACTCCTCCAGACAATGCTGAAGGTACTACAGATTAACCTTCAACATTCGAAAACTGCCTCGGCAGCCCTGCTTCTCCGCCTTTCGGATATAGGGGAGGAGCTCATTCTCGTCCAAGAACCTTGAGTCATAAATGACCGGGTTTCTGGACTCAATGCATACGGATATCGTATGGTATATATCGAGGATCAAGGTAAACCAAGATCCTGCATTCTGGTAAAAAACAGCGTTAACGCTCTTTTACTCAATAGATTCAGTGACAAAGACAATGTTGCCATGGTCATTGAAATGGGTCCACGGACTTTCTGGATCTCCTCGAACTACATGGCTCATGACTATGGCGACTCCCCGCCACCAGACATACTGAAGCAAATGGTTGCTGTAGCCCACCAGAAACAGATTCCGGTAATTATCGGCGCCGATGCCAATGCCCATCACGAAATATGGGGCAGCTCCGGCACAAATGATTGAGGTGAGTGTCTTTTCGACTTTATCATTTCAAATAACTTAGGCATTGCTAACCGGGGAAATGAGCCGACCTTCCTTACATCCGTCAGGAAGGAAGTGCTTGACATCACCCTCGTCAGCGATAACTACTCCAACATGATAAGCAATTGGTTCGTCTCACAGGAATGCTCCTTTTCGGACCACTGCTATATCACCTTTGACATTGACTTGAGGGAGACTACAGGCAATACAGAATCTCTTAAACCAGTCAATAGAAAAAACACGAACTGGCCTCTTTTCCGGCTCAAACTGGGGTCATGCTTAGCAACGACTCCCCCTATTATCCACAACTGTCCCGACATTGATCGGGCGGTCGACGATCTGACCACAGCTTTTAAAAAAGCCACTCATATTTCTTGCATCACTCCCGAACCACGGGGCAAACCTAAACCTCCGTGGTGGAACTCGGAAATTGCAAGTCTTCGCAAAACTTGTAGAATGCTTTTCAACAAAGCTAAAGTTACAGCTGAGTGGGCCCCTTTCAAAAATAAACAAAAAGAGTTGAAATACGCCATTAGGCGAGGGAAACGAGCGTCATGGAGGGAATTTTGCGAAAGCATTGAATCGACGTCCGAGGCTAGCCGTCTTCGTAAAATTCTCCACTCCTCTAACAAAGCCCTTGACTGTATCCAAAAACCAGATGGCAGCTGGACTCACTCAAGAGCCGAAACCCTTGATATCCTGCTAGACACCCACTTCCCAGGGAGTTTAGCCTCAGCGGATCAAGCACTCTACCAGGTGGAGCAGGTTTCCCATGATAGCCTCCCCACATTCCAAGTGACAAAAAGTCACCTTGAATGGTCCATTCAAACCTTTTAGCCATACAAGTCCCCCGGACCGGACGGCATCATTCCTGCCGATATCCAAAATGGGGAAGAGATTATCCTTCCATGGCTGCTTCAAATATATAATGCAAGCCTCAGATTGCAATACATTCCCTTACGCTGGCGCACGGCTCGGGTCGTCTTCATACCTAAAGTTGGGAAGGCCTCGCACACCAAACCTAAGGATTACAGACCCATAAGTCTAGCATCCTTTCTTCTTAAGGTTCTAGAAAGAGCTCTTGACCTACATATCAGGACATCGATCAACCCTTCTCTTCTCTCTGTATCTCAACACGCTTACTCTAAAGGCAAATCGGTTGAAACAGCACTTCAATCTCTCATTTCTCAAGTTGACAAATTCTTGGCGTACAAGGAACTCACACTTGCCATATTTCTGGACATCGAGGGAGCATTCAACAATGTATGCCCCAACGCTGTCATTTCCGCACTCTATAATCTTAACCTCAATTCAGGTCTTCTTAAATTTATAGAGCTTCTACTAAAATCTAGGATCATCACTTCCACGATCGGCAGTGCCCAATCCAGGAGGGTGGTTAACAGGGGCACGCCACAAGGGGGTGTTTTATCACCCCTCCTCTGGAACCTGGCAGTTAAAACACTACTGGTGAGATTGGAATCTACTGGATGCAAAGTGATAGCCTATGCGGACGACATAGCAATCGCTGCATCTGGCAAATTCCCCCAAACACTTTCCGAAAAACTGAACTATTCACTCTCTATTGTGTCGAACTGGTGTCGCGAATTCGAACTTGGGGTTAACCCATCCAAAACCGAGACTATGCTTTTCACTAGGAAGTACAAAATTCCAAAGTTTACAATGCCTAGTCTAAACGGCACTCCGCTCTCTTTGAGCACACACGTTAAGTACTTAGGCCTGATTCTCGACCCAAAGCTTAATTGGAAAGCCCATCTAGCTGAGAGGGCACCTAAGGCAACATGCGCTATATACTGCTGTAAAAGAGCAGTTGGTGCACGATGGGGACTTCGTCCTCGAGTCGTGCTCTGGCTCTACACGGCCATCGTTGAACCAAACCTGTTATACGGGTCGGTCTTCTGGTGGCAAGCTCTCGAAAATGCCTGTAATATCAAACCCTTGATAAAATCAGAAGATCCATTGCTCTACTGATCACTGGCGCTCTTCGCATCACACCTACGAAAGCTCTTTTTGCCATGCTGTACTGGGTCCCCTCGCGGATCCTGGTTAAGCAACAAGCCAAGCTGACAGCGATTAGAGTTAACGCTCTTTCGCACTGGCGCATAACCCTGACTGGCCATGCTTCAATTCTGAATCAGGACCCACCTGTCCCCAACTTTATCGATTATATGTCGGTCTATCCCGATTTGAACAGGGAATTCGAAGTCACTATTCCAAGTCGAAGCGACTGGACCTCAGAAAACCTAATCATCGGTGAAACAGTCGAAATCTACACCGACGGTTCCAAGCTTGGAGGTAGAGTCAGCAGCGGTATTTATTCCGACAAGCTGGACTTAAACATCTCCCTACGTCTCCCAGACCATTGCAGCGTTTTTCAAGCTGAGGTCATGGCCATTTACCACGCAGCCAAATGGATGCTGAGTAGTCATATCGGCGCAGTTGACGTATCTATCTTCTCAGACAGCCAGGCCACCATTAAATCTCTTTTTGGCTCCACGGCCACATCAAGACTAGTTCATGAATGTCGAACATCTTTAAATGAGCTCGCAAGTTACTCTCGGGTGCACCTAGTCTGGGTTCCCGAACACAGCGAAATCCCGGGGAACTGCGAGGCGGACGAGCTTGCCAAGGCAGCACGCTAATGCACAACATTCACCCCTCTGTAAACATCGGCATTCCACTGGCAACAGCCAAGCTCGAAGTCAAACGGAAATATCTGGCTGACGCCTACAAATCCTGGGCTAACGAGGAATCCTGCCACACGGCTAGACTAACTTGGGCAAGCATGGACAAAAACAGAACCAACCAACTTCTTCGACTTGATCGCGTATCACTGTCGACAACTGTGTCGGTTTTGACCGGCCACTGCATAATGAGACAGCACGCAGAAAGACTGGGCCTACCCTCAAATGACTTTTGCCGAGGCTGTGGCTTCGAGGAGGAGGACGAGACGGTTTTCCACCTCTTATGTCACTGCCCATCCTTGAGCAGAAGAAGAATTCGCACCTTTGGTGCCCCATTTCTTACAAGCCTGACAGAGCTGTCATCCATTAATATTAGGGACATTGCCAGGTTCATCAAAGTATCAGGATGGTTTCCTGAAACATGACGGGGGAGTCGTGCCTTTCCAGGCGCTGTCCTTGCGCTGACTATCACCATACCAAGTATGGGAACCTTTTTAGTCAGTGCTTGAACGGCGCCACACCGTGGTATCACAATGGGCCATTATGTGTGCTCAAGTGCGCTTTTGGCAAACTGGGCGGCCACTCCTACCTACCTACCTACCTACACGCAGAAACGAGAGCGAAGCAAAAGAGGGACAACGACAGAGCGACCACCACGCCAATGACCAACAAATACATTGCAGAAGAAGGAAAGGAGAATAATTCTTCTGGCGCAAATTTAAACTGAAGTGATTAAATTTGACAACAAATACAATTAAAGTATTTATAATTTAACAACCAATACAACACAGTAACCGAATACGAATTCGTATGCTTGCAGCCAACAATACTGCAGACCAACCAGAGGCCGCTGAAGTGAAGTGTTTGACCATCAGCAGTTGAAGGTGGCGCAAGGTCAAAATACTACAACAACAACAAGCCTGACCACAACAACAAGAAGCATGACCACAACAACAACAGGCGTGAAGACTAGCAGAAAGCAAGGCCGGCCAACGGAAGTAAAATTACACAACGGTGGCCCGCCAACAACAACATGCATCAGCCGCTGTGACCAGTTGGGCTATATAAACCATGGGGGCCCAAGCAGTACGTCTCTTCGTCGATCACCAACATCCTGCCTAGCAACAGCTCTACGCCATGCATCGTACATTACGAACACAGAAATCTTAGTGAGAAAATCTGGTCTTTAATCGCTTTCTCACTAAGCCATACACAGATGGAGACTATAGGGACTCATTGAGAACATCTGGTTTTTAATCGTTTTCTCACTGAGACACATACGCTATCGAGACTTAGGGACTTAGTGAGAACCTCTGTTTTTAATCATTTTCTCACTAAGTCATACGCCGTACAGAGACCATAGGGACTCAGTGAGAGCATCTAGTTTTTAATCGTTCTCTCACTGAATCACTGAGACACACACTTACCAGGACATAGCAACTGAAAACAAGTACACTTGAGATAAACTTTTTTGCATTAGAATATAATTAAGAAAGTAGTGTTGTAAGGATTTAACGAAGTCCATAGCACAAAAGCAATTAAAACCCTTTAATAGTAAATAGATTGGTGAATTGAAAAAACACTTATGCACTTGATATATTTTCTGTATACGACCCCTGGAGCTGCTGAGTTTTACCCCAGCTATAAAAAGAGTCGTTACACCATGAATTAATACTTTATGTACTGTAGCAGACATTGTAAACCAATTATAAAAATTCATATACTGTTTTGCTATTCTTGACAAAAATTCTCAAATTTCATTTCGATAACATATCATATAAAATATGTATATGTTATCGAAATCAACTGCAGTAATCGCTGAGAATGATTCTGAATTTTCAAATGCTCGTCTATCTATATTACCATCATTAGTCGATCCGAACCCATTCGCTTTCGGTTTGCTGACGTGGAGTCTCATTTTTTTCCAAAATTGTTTTTGTAGTTCAGCCTTCCAAAAAGAAAACATTTGTTTGTACTCTGTGGTTGTTTCATGAAATTTTTTTTCTGTTCTGTACGAAATATTCAATATGAACTCAAAGAATCGGATCCATGCGTGAAGAAGACTAACACCGTACTGCAAGTTGTTGGTTAGAAGATATCACTTACGGAGTCTCGGAAATATAGGAATTGTTTAGGAGTAGCAAAGCAAATTGGAAAGATTAACTTGATTTATTTCCAATTATTGCATTTAGGACATTTCCATCAATTAGAATCATTTAATTTCCAGTATCCTTCTTGGATAGGATACTAGATAGGGTGAAGTGAAACGACCTCATTTTCTAATTTCTCTTTATCGTTCATAATCACAGCCGTCATTTCTTTCAAATATTAAATATGGCCTGCAAAATCTAACGGATTGCGGCGTACGATTGAGCCATAAAATTCTGCACAAATAGTCCACTCATTTTAAAGGTATTATTTTTGTAACAAATAACACTCACCCAATTGCCCGTGTGTTTAAGTATAATTTGAAGTGGAACTTCTGGTCGAGACTCTGAAATTCGTATACCTTCGGGTTGGCATAGCTTTTTACTTTCCATTATTTAGTTCGGATAAATATCGTAAATACGTTCCTTACACAGAAAAATTTTTTAAGAGTAAAAATTCAAGGGCTGGCTCTGGAGTCAGTGTATTGGGTTTTACAGTCGATTTTTTTTAGTTCGGCAGATTGCGCCAAATGCTTGCTTTTGGACTTTCTTGCAGAAATACTAGCTGTGTGAGCTATGAGGTCAGTACTTTAGTCCCGTTTCATTGGCAAGTTGACCTGCTAATTTCCTCTTCAAACGAGTTCCAGCTTCTGCATAACTCACTCTGGGATGTCCTCTCACTTGAGACCTTTGACTTTGTTCGCTTTTTTGGCAGCTGATATCAACAACAAAATCTCCTGATAGGCACTGTTTGTGAGATTTTTTAAAACGTTCCATAGTTTGTTGCTGTCTAAGACGAAGCTAGTTTTGTTCATCAGGAAAACAAAAATCCCTGAGTTCTCTTTGCCAAAGTTATTTAGATTAACATTGAATCTCTCTTCAGAAGCTCTTGCAACTTGGGAATCATTCTGGACTCCAAGTTAAATTGGAGAAGGAATATTGAGGAGAGAATAAAGAAGGGTTTGGATGCATACTATATCTGTAAAAGAATCTTTGAGAAAAAATGGGGACTGTCACCGTACATCGTGTATGGGATGTACACAACAATCATTAGACCAATTTTAACCTACGTGTCCATCGTCTGCTGGAAGGCGCTGGAAAGGAAATCTAATCAAAACCGTATTGAAAAAGTACAAAGACTTGCTAGCCTGGGAATCTCAGGGGCTGTAAGCAGCGCATATAAACTTATTATTTCACCTCTTACCACTAGGAGTGTTCACTCAGGGTTGTGCCGCCAAGTGTGCTCTCAGACTGAGGGAGTACAACACGTGGAAATCTGCCAACTATGGACACTGTACAATTTTGAGCGAATTAAGACGGAAGGGTCAAAGGATAGCTACGGCCGGTTTAGAAACGGCTACAGACTACATGACTTCTACTATTGGTTTTACAGCTAGAATTCCAATTCTCTATCCAAACAGGGAAGACTGGGAGTCAGGCTCTGTGACGCGTAATTCTGTTATTACTATCTACACTGACGGCTCAAAGATGGAGGGTGGAACGGGGGCGGGTGTCTTCTCGGAAGGCTTGCAGGCAAGACAATCATATCGTTTGCCTGAAGCATCCAGCGTCTTTCAGGCCGAAGTCTATGCTATTGAGAAACCGGCCGGACTGATGCAAAGTAGTACAATTCTACCCTCGAATATCACTATTTTTGTAGATACTCAGGCAGCGCTTAAGGCAATAGAATCCAAGACAGTTAAATCGAAGTTGGTAATGAAATGTCGTACCTCACTACTGAACATTGGACCCACAAGGTCTCACTTTGCTGGATTCCCGGACATAGCGATGTAGAAGGGAATGGATTAGTAGACGAGACGGCCAGAAGGGGCTCTGAAGTGGACATTAACGAAGCAGATACCTCAATACAAATCCCGATATGCGAACTGTTTAGGAACGTAGATGACTTCACTATTGCAGTGACAAATAAATTAGGGACTGATCGCGACGACTGTGAAGTTTCAAGGGCTTGATGGCCTAGGTTAGACATAAAGAGAACGAAGGTTCTCTTAGGGCTCAACAAACCTGCAGTAAGGGTGCTTACGGGGGTGATTACGGGGCATTGTGCTATCGCACCAATTCTTCAACATTGGCGTATGCCGTCGAGCGGGCTATGTCGAAATGCCATGATGAAAAAGAGACAGAGTCGATTCATCACTTTTTATGTCAATGTTGAAACGACTTCAATGTTTGGGGTCGCGCTTCTTCACAAGTTTGATAGAGATCACGAAGGTATATTTATCGGATCTTCTCACTTTCATCTGGAAAACCAAATGGTTTAATAGGGATAAAACTTCCAATGTTTATGGAAATCGAGGGTAAGGACGAGTATGCCTCCTCCTGGCATTTTTGAAGGCAGTCACAATGGACATAGATGTCTCCGAGTGGAAGTGCGGACACTTCTTATCCACACACGCCTAACCTAACCTAACCTTGTTGCTGTTTATTAAAATTAATTTTTATAAAGGAACAAAGGCGCTGAACGCGAGCTTTGAGGTCATTCAAGTGAAACTCGTTGCATTCATCAATAATCCTCGGTAAAATCCAGGTGAGCACTGCTCCGGAACTCCGTTTTTCTGTTTTCCACACCTCCAAAGCTCTTCGTTTTTGAAAACATAAGTCACTACAAATAATATAAACTTAATAGGAGCATGTCTTGGGTAAATTTAAAAAATTCCATATAAAAGTACTCATTTGAACGAATCACATGACATCAAATTTTTAGGTGGTTCCCGAAAATTTCTTTACTGGGATTCTGAAAAAGACAATCTTCTTTTCTTTCCAAAGAAATTCTACATGCTCATTGCAAAACAACTACTTCTAAACACACACTTTTTTTATTTAAACTTGAATTTCTCACTTTCGTTTCCATTTTGAATCAAACAAATTTTTTAAGTTTTGGATAATATATATTATTTCGAAAGTTAGAGATGTTATTTTAATAAATAGTCACACTCAGCACAAAAAGCAAGCGCGCCAAAATGGAAAGGTTGCAATTAGGCAAACTTTTTTGCTACTTTTCTTATACTCGAAGCGTTGACTTTCAATACAAAATAATCATTTTTATACACTTTATCTTTAAAAATGGTAAAAGGGGGCTATATTTGTGCTTTTGAGAGAGGGGTTGCAATTTCAAGAAGGAGATGTGGTAGGTATGTGACATTAGTAATCCAGTATCTTTGGAAGTCTCATCTAGAATGTGGTAGGAGATTGAGAGCGTGATAGAAGGCTCCGGCTAGTTTAAGTTGTTTTTTGTAATTATTTAATAAATTTAAAAAAAATATATATATATATTTATATATATATATATATATATATATATATATATATATATATATATATATATATATATATATATATATATATATATATATATATATATATATATATATATATATATATATATATATATATATATATATATATATATATATATATATATATATATATATATATATACGAGTATATATATATATATATATATATATATATATACGAGTATATATATATATATATATATATATATATATATATATATATATATATATATAGTAGTATATATATATATACGAGTATATATATATCTATATATATATACGAGTATATATATATATATATATATATATATATATATATATATATATATATATATATATATACTCGTATATATATATATATATATATATATACTCGTATATATATATATATATATATATATATATATATATATATAATTAGATGTTATTATTGGTCTATTTTGTCATGGCCCAGTTGTCTTTATGGAGGTAGAGGGTACTCAATTGAGTACGCCCGGAAGAATGGATGGCCCGGGGGTCAGCGGAGGTAGATTCAGGGATCAGGGTAGTACAAGAAATAAGTTTCAACAGAGGATGCCTCTGTGTTCATTTTGTCACAAGCCGGGCCATACGAGCGACGAATGTTTTACGAGAAAGAACACGTCATATTTTATGGAGTGTCAAACGTATGGGCACGAGGCGAGTTTCAGTTGCACTGGAGGAAAAAGTCTAGTACGGGGAGCTGGGCAATCGGCAGCATGGCGCCCCAGGGTACCTGGAAGTAACGCCGTAGCTGGTCGGGTGGCCGGAAATCCGAATGGCAAAGTTCGATCTCCAGCTTGGCAAATAGTGGGGTAAATGCTACGGGTAGACTTAATAAGAATAATCCCGGGCACGTGTTGAGGTGCTACACATGCGGTCACGTAGGGCATTGGGTGGTAGAATGCAGGGATAGACAGTCTTAATGGAGTCTGGGAAACTCCCAGCGGCCCAGTCAAGACCAGTAGACTGGAAAGCCGAGAAGAAGAAAGAAAATGTAAGGCCGGAAGCAGTGGGAGAAGTTTCTCGCATGCCCTGTAGTATGAGGAAAGTAACCAGGAAGGAGGATGGACATCAGGTCTCTCGGAGCACTGTTGTTGATTGCGTCGTAGTGTGGTTAGCGGTGGTAACTCCGGTATTTGAGTTGTGGTTGAGTAAGGCCAGGGAGTAGGGCCTAGTGGCTGTAGATGCAGTGCAAGGATCTAGGGTTAAGTTGGCTAGGTTATCCTCTAGAAAGTATAGGGACATAAGGAATAAGTGTAATTTGTGGTTCAAGAAGATTAAACAGTGTAACAGAAGGTACGCGTCTGCTTCGTCAACAAAGGGACGTTGTTTCATTATGAGCAGGACGGGTGATATATACGTCGAGATACCCTGCAAGGAGGCAGCTTACATCTTTGGGGTCGCGCTTCTTCACAAGCTTGGGAGAGATATTGGTTGAAGCGTCAGTTTTCGTTGAAGCGTAAGTTTCGTTGAATCGTAAATTTTCGCAGGATGGGAATATGCAATTATAGTTCCATCTAGACCGATAGTGCGTGGCGAAGAGTCACACCCTGTCCGAGGTAACCCTGCTATTTATAACGGAACACTACGGATCTAGACTGAGGAGTCACTAAACACCTCCCCGGATACAGGGTGTGGAGGAGTAAACCTCTATAAAAAACCTCTGGGTTGGAGTAAGATGTCGTACGACCCGTGTCGATGCTCAGCCTGGCTGGAGACCCAGGTCAAAAAATAGCCCAGTCTCTAACGGAGTGCTCCGGATACTTGGCGTCCTCCGGTTCTATCTAGCCTTACTCGCGTACACGGACCTCTGCGCGAGCGGACCTCTCTTGTCCGATACTCGTGGGACCACATATGTCATTAAAATTAAATCCAAAACCAAAACCAAAGGAGGGTGGTCCTCCCAAAAAACCGACAGAGGCGATCCTGTCTACCGCTAATATAAGGGTGGCAGACAGATCGATAGCAGCAGGAGGCAGAAGGGGCTTAAGCGTTAGGGCTGGTCCCAGCACGAGTGCTGGTAGTAGGGGACGGGGAGGCTTGGGAAAACCGGTCTCTCGTCTCTTTCAGAGGGGTGCTGAAGGAAGAAACCCGGAGGAGGTGGTAAAAACCCAAACGCTGACTGCGGTCAGGGGGCGGGGGGCTACCCCAGGGATCTATCGGCAGCAGACAGTAGAGGGTCCCAGCAGCTCAAAGAAGGTTGCTGGGGTAGGCCAGGGGGGGGGGGCGCTTAAACCCGTTCGTCCGTCTAAGCAGGCCTATTATGATAGGAAGGCGGCCATGACGGTCATGGCCAAACATGAGGCTCTACCCACAGACCAGCTCACTGAGGAGCAGGCCAAATCGGTAGAGTGGGCAAGGGGGGTGCTATCCGGCTTGGGCAAACCGGCGGGTACAGCCCCAAAGAGACAACGTTCGGCTGAAGAGACGGGTGAGGTCGCTAAAAGACAAAAAGTCGGCGGCAACAAATATCCATCCTACAGCGACGTTGTCAAAGGTGGGGGTGAGATGCTGGCCATCATTGACCGGAAGGAGGAGGAAGAGGTCATACCCAAACAGAAGTGGAGGTGGGTGGAGCAAGCGATTGCCGAAGTCTACCTCCAAGTCTTAGAGGAAAACCGTGGACCCCCCCCCTTTCTGTCATGATGCGGGCTGGTATCAGGGCAGGGCCAAGCTTTTCGCATGCGATGACAGCAGGTCGGCCAACCTTTACAAGATCGCGGTAAGCAAGGTTGGCGAGATCTGGCCGGGAGCCAAGCTAGAAGCCGTCAGCAGGGAAGAAATTCCCAGCAGACCCAGAGCCCGGGTCTGGACCCCGGCTAAGCCAGCTGAACCGGAGAGAATAGAGGCGATCTTTAGATCGTGCAACAGGGAGCTGCCAACCCATAACTGGAAGGTAGCGAACCTCGAGGAGCCAGTGGAAGGTAGGAGGCAGGTGTTGCTGATACTCGACGCTGAGTCCCTTGCCCTTGAAGTAATTTCGATAGGGTGGCGGCAAGCATTGAACTGCAAAATAGCAGTCTCTGGATAGCCTCCGCATATGTCCCTCACGACAAGGACGCTCCACTGGAGGAGGTTCGGACATTGGTCATGGAGGCAGCCGTAGCCAAAAGGAAGTTGGTTGTCTCCAGTGACGTAAACGCACACAACACATTGTGGGGAAGTTCAAACACTAACGCAAGAGGTGAGTCAGTTTTAGACTTCATTATAGAGAATAAGCTTAGTGTGGTAAATTTAGGCGCAGAGCCGACGTTTATAACACAAAATAGAAGGGAAGTGTTAGATATTACCCTGACCTTCGATAACTTCGCTAACAATATAAAAAGATGGAGAGTGTCGAATGAAAGTTCCTACTCTGACCATCGCTATATAGAATACGAAGTGAACTTCCCACGAGCTCCAGTTAAGACCTTTAGAAATATAAGGAGAACGGACTGGGGGAAGTATAAGAAAACTCTCAGGGCCACGCTGCCAATAAATCCCATGTCTGATCCACACAGACCCTGTGGAATTAGACGAGCTTATCAATCAGGTAACCACGGCCCTGAATAGTTTACTGACAGCCGGGTGCCCGGTTGTAAAACTGAGAGGTAAGGACAAACCACCTTGGGCTAAAACTTCGGGTCTGCC
The DNA here is from genome assembly GCA_920105625.2 of Clusia tigrina. Taxonomy (NCBI): domain Eukaryota; kingdom Metazoa; phylum Arthropoda; class Insecta; order Diptera; family Clusiidae; genus Clusia; species Clusia tigrina. The sequence goes on along the minus strand of OV050032.1, from coordinate 126,558,555 downwards.
CGCGGACTGGGAAACCTACAAAACTGATCTAAAATTATACAAGAAAGCAACCACAACAGCGCAGCGACAGTCCTGGCAAAATTATTGTAGGGATGTGGAAGAAACATCGGAAGCAGCTAGACTAAGAAGAATCCTAGCGAGGACACCACACAACCTGGGCTACCTTAAAGGTCCGGGTGATGTGTGGAGTGAATCGAGCGAGGAATTTTTGGCTCTTCTCTTGGATACGCATTTTCCAGGCAGTAGCACAGTGGAGGGTGATAACCCGACACCTAGGGGCAGGCAGTCTGAGATAGGAAATGCGATAGTTACAGTCGAGAAAGTTGAGTGGGCCATTAACACCTTTGGTCCTTATAAATCTCCGGGGCCGGATGGAATCCAGCTGAACTGCAACAATCACGGGACATAATTACGCCCTGGGTTGTGACTGCAATTAGAAGCTATCTTAACATGGGCTATATTCCGCTGAGATGGAGAGAAACGAAGGTTTCCTTCATACCCAAGGCAGGCAGGTCCTCTCATGTAAATCCTAAAGACTTCAGACCGATCAGTCTCACGTCTTTCCTCCTAAAAACGCTGGAGAGATTGATGGATGCACACTTACGGGAAGCTATACCAACTGGTAGAATCTCCTCGGCACAACATGCATACACGAAGGGCAAATCGACAGAGACGGCGTTACACGTACTTATTGCTATAGTGAAAAAAGCCATCCAGCAGAAAGATTTCGCACTAGCGGCGTTCATTGACATAGATGGCGCTTTCAACAACATAAATGCGAACGCCATTACGGGAGCGTTAGAAGCTCTAGGCGTCGACCCTAATACGGCAGCGATGGTAGAAATGATACTCGTCAGTAGAAAGGTAACTGTCAGCTTAGGTTCCCACACCTTAAGCAGACAGGTCTGCAGAGGCACTCCTCAGGGAGGAGTCCTCTCCACCTGCTCTGGAATTTGGCGGTAAATTCATTACTGCTAGCCCTAGAGAGGGAGGGTTGCCATGTCGTCGCCTACGCTGATGACTTGGCAATTGTGATCAGAGGGAAATATCCAAACACTCTTATGGATATTTTGCGCTCTAGCATGGCCACGCTTACTGGTAGGACGGGAAGAAGGGGATTAGGGCTAAACCCTGAGAAAATGGAATTAATCCTCTTTTCTAAGAAAAATAGATCTCCTGAGGTCTCCCCGATAACATACAAAGGTGTGGAAATTCCGATGAAGGAGACAGTTAGATATTTGGGACTAGTACTAGATAGAAAACTTATCTGGAAACCCAATATTGAAGAAAGAGTCAGGAAGGCCAATATTGCTTTATACACATGTAAAAAAGGGGTCGGAATCAGGTGGGGGCTATCCCCACGAATTATGCACTGGCTATACATTTCGGTGGTCAGACCAATATTGCTATATGCAATACTGGTATGGTGGCCCGCCACTCAGAAACAAAGCTATTTGAAGCTTCTGAGCAAGGTCCAAAGAACGGCTTTTTTATGTATCTCTGGTGCCTTAAGGGCCACACCTACTAAAGCTTTAGAAGTAATACTCAACCTACCTACATTAGAGCTGGTAGGGAAACAAGTGGCCGCCACATCAGCACTAAGGCTGAAATGTGCGGCGTTATGGCATGATCGGCAGATTGGTCACTCGACTATTGCGCATACCTGGATTAGTTCTATCCAACACATTGACCACTCTATACCTAATCTCAACTTCGATAGGCACTTCCAAACATATATTCCGTCTAGAAGAGAGTGGCAAACACCAATGCCATGGAGAAGGGGGGAACTTAATTTCTACACTGACGGATCCAAACTTGACGATAGAGTCGGTTTTGGAGTTTTCTCACAAGAATTGGGACTGGAACTTTCTTTCCGCCTCCCCGACCACTGCAGTGTTTATCAAGCAGAGGTCCTAGCCATACAGGAGGTAGCCGTCTACTTAAATAGACATGCCGTAACAAGAAATATTATAAATATCTACTCGGATAGCCAGGCGGCCATCTTGTCAATGAATTCGGTGGCACTGAAATCAAAGGTTGCTCAGGACTGCCGATCAGCCCTAAATGATATCAGTACCGCTTTCAAGGAACGCCTTATATGGGTTCCGGGGCATAGGGATATTGCGGGAAACTGTAGGGCTGATGACTTAGCCAGACGGGGTACCAACCTTCCTTTAGGCATGGACAGATGTGAGATTGGAATACCTATTGCCACCTGTAAACTGATGCTGAAGGATAGGGTCGTGCGTGAGACCAATGGGTCTTGGGCACAAGAGGGCACTTGCTTAACGACTAGGCTAATGTGGCCGGAACTTAATAGTAGGAAAACTAGAGACTTGCTTGCCCTGCCGAGAGAGAATATCTCTAAGGTCGGGGCATGTATAACTGGTCACTGGCTTTTCGGCAGACATGCTCTCAGGCTGGGAGTATTCTCTAATGAATACTGCAGAAGCTGTCGGGATGAGGAGGAGGAGGAGACTGTGGAAAATCTCTTCTGTAGTTGCCCCGCTCTGGCCAGAAGCAGAGCGGGCTCTTTAGGCAAATACGCTTTTAGCTCTCTTACAGAGGTATCTAGCGCAAAGATCAAACAAATCCTGCGCTTTGTTAGGGCTTCAAAATGGTTCGACGAGTGAATCGGAAGTGCGTTGTGGCGCGGTGGTATCATAATGGACCCATGGTGGTCTAAGTGAGCTGGTCCTTGAACTGGCTGCCACATTAACCTAACCTAACCTTGGCAGAGATAACGAAGATGGATTTTTCGGATCTTCTCACTTTCAACTGGAAAACCAAATGGTTTAATAGGGATGGTACTTCCAATTTTTACAGAAATCGAGGGTATGCCTCCCCTTGGCATTTTTGAAAGCAGTCGCAATACTTCGTATCCACACACGCTTTCGCAACCTAACCTACCCTTGGTCCGGCCAGTCTCTTTGCAAGTTCCAGTAGTCATCATCCCCAGGCGATCCCCACGGCCTAGACAATTTTGATGTCCTGGTGGAACCGTTCCCCTTGTTCTTCGCTATAATTACTTAGTTTGTCAGGAAATTTATCTAAATGCAAATAATGTAATTTGACATTCATATTAGCTCCTAGTGTTTGGAAATTCTGGAGCCTTTGTCCACTATTTTGGAATATTCCTTAACTTTGTGATTCCCAAAAATTTGTTGTCAACTGCTTGTCCATAGTTCCAATTCAACTTGAGTCATGTGGTTTTTGAAATCATTGTTGTTTATAAGAGTGTGGCCCATCAAAAATTCCTGCTTTTAATACTATATTTAATAATATTTGAAACAATCACCATTCCTATCTAAAGCTTTGTTGTCCAAAATATGCCCGATAACTTTGTGTTACAAAAGCATTTATATTCCTTTCTTGCTGTTCTTGACAAAATATACCACATATGTAGCAGAAATGGTTGGGTTTATTAACACAAGATTTGCAGGAATAACTCATATTTTTGTGACAATAAAGCTCAGTAAATAAAAAAATTATTTTTTAAGTTTCATTATTTCAGGTTTTTGGTTGCACTATTTCACTCCTCTTTTCTCTCCAATTTTTTTTTTTTTGAAAATTACTACTACTTGTGTAGTTTTTTGCGAACGAGTTTTTCAAATAAACAATATAATCCAAATAAATAAGGCCAACTAGACCTAAAATTTTGTTTCATATACACAGGCCTTAAAAGATATACCTTAACAATGTGTTTGGTTATACCTATCTACTTGAATGTTACAGCGATTTCAGCTTTTATATCATTGAAGTTTCTCAAAAAATTCATTGTATCTCTGAATAATCTAACACGGATATAAGCAAAATCTGGGAACACATCCAGAATGATAGAATAGAATATTACGCCAATGCTGGTACGAAAATTTCCTATCTCTGCGCAACTCGTCACAAGGCACATACGAAATGAGGGAACAGCCAAAATTCATAAATTTTTGTATGAGAAATGTGATAAATTGTGTTTAATATTAAATATTTTAATATTTGTCGCATTTTATAATAATATTTCTATAAATAAATGTAAAATAATATATTTCAATTGAATTGGCATTAAAATTTTTGTTTTATTCAGTAATTTTTTGGTTAAATTTGTGTCATGAAAGTGCGACAATAGGAATATAAAAGAAAATAATAATGTGAAGTGAAATAGAAACTACATTTACATATGTATTTATTTTATAATTTTTATTTTTTTATTTATATATTTATGTTTATAGATACTTACAGATACACATATGCATGCATATTTATGTACATACTAATAAATACAAAGGCTTAAGCTAAACAAATTTTGTTAATTTTATATATTTACAATAGATAAATAAAATATTAAACTTCACTCCTGTAGAAGTGAAGCGACCACTTTTATATTATTGATTAATTAATATGCAAATTCTTCTCTATGAACTTTTCATCAAAATGTTCCATGCAAATTCGCTGAGTATTTGGATTAAATGTTTTATTTAGCTTACAAATATATTTATATGTTATATAATATATTATATAATACAAATATAATTTGTATTCGTTTTCTTTGCAAGTGCATTTGTTAACTTTTATATAATTCAAAATAATTAAAAACCCTTTAATACAAAAATTATTGCCTTTACACATGCATTTTTCACATCACAAAATATTTTCAAGTGCCGCGTGACGTCACAGCCAGTCAGCTGTGCTGAGTTCTTGTCGAGAGAGGAATAGCGGACCTACGCATGGCGAAATCTTCTATTCTATCATTCTTGGGAACACATTATAATTACCGTTGAATTGTTCAGAAAATCACGAAAATAATCTTTCACCAAAAAAATTTGTAAGAAAGTTCAAAGTGGATTTCTGTCTGTTTAAAAATGTTCATAAAAATGTTCTGGTTGGTTTGGGACGAGAAAACTTACAAAGAGCTGTTATATAGAAAGAAAACAAATAGGTCTGACCAAAAGTAACAAATGTATATAAAAGCTTCAAATATAAGCAAATTTTCAATTATATGTAAGTCAATACAAGAGTATCTAATGATAATTTTTATTCCCAGAAAGGTGTACGAAATGTCCTGTATAAAACTTATGGGATAGTATTCAACAAGCTGCCTCACAATCAGGGCAAATTAATATATAGTTTTTCTGTTCGGCGCCAATTTAGCCAATTGCAATATTTTAACTTTGGGAAAGAGTACGAAGAAATTCTAGCCCAAATGAATCTAACGCGAAATGAAACAAGACGACTGACTAACTGAACCCCTACAAGAATTTTGCTATATTATTATGTTATATATACGAGTATAGAACTGATAGCCTTTGTAGCTCGTGCTCCGCTTTTATTACATTATAATTTTAATTAGCATGTAATATTAATAATAATAATAATAATATACGAGTACGAGCCCCTGAAATTAGCATGTTTTTAGGGCAATTTTTCAATATTTTTATTTTTTTAATCTAAAAAAATTTTAAATATATCTATCTACAATACAATTTTTATACATACGAGTATATCCAGCGATTTTCTACATTCTTTGGAACACATATAGGAAGATTAGAACGTCAAGAAAACATTTTTTTATTGACTTCCATCGCAAAATGTTGAAAAATTTTCGAAAAACACCCGAAATTGTATTCACAGTGCATCCTATACTTAAGTTTTAAAACACATGAATGTACCTAACCGAGTGGGTATCTCTTCATTAAGTTTTTATTCCAAAAGAAAGAAACTGATGTTTTCTCTCACATCAATCTTCAATAAAAAAACCAAAATATGTATCGATTTTTTGATTGTTAAAGTAATAATTTTCCGAGGAAGCTCGTTTGTTTTTGCAATGTGTTCCAGAATAGCTTTCATTTAATTCTATAATTTTTGAAATAACGTTAAATATAAATATCTGGGATTGGATTTAGTGTCATTGAACACTTCTAGATTTAATGTTAACGTAATTGTTGTATTCCTGTCAAGGGAACTCATATATATATATATATATATATATATATATATATATATATATATATATATATATATATATATATATATATATATATATATATATATATATATATATATATATAAAGGGTTTTTCAAAAGAAACGCTACAAAAGTAAATCGATAGTGACACCAAACGACGCCATATTTTTTCCCCCTCTTTTGACATTTCTCTTTAGTCAGGTTTGCCATTTCATCGTGCAAAGATATACGAGCCAACAACGAGTCGAAATTATTAAAATTTACAACCGAAATTCGAAGTCAGTCGCCTCAACTTTAAGAGCGCTACGTCCAATTTATGATGAGGCTCATTTCTGGCTGAATGGCTTCGTCAAAAAGCAAAATATGCGTTATTGGTTAGACAGAAATTCACACGTGCTCCATGCGTCATCATTGCATTCCGAACAAACCACGGGTTGGTGCGGTTTATGGGCCGGTGGCGTCATTGGGCCGTACTTCTTCCGTGATGATCAAGACCGGCACATTACTGTGAATGCGAATCGCTACCGTTCAATGATAACCGAATATTTTTGGCCCCAATTGGATAATAGGGACTTGGAGGACATGTGGTTCCAACAGGACGGCGCCACAAGCCACACAGCGAATGCCACAATCAATTGCCTGCAAACCAAGTTTGGTGAAAGTGTTATCTCACGAAATGGCCCAGTCGATTGGCCGCCTCGGTCGTGCGATTGGACGCCGTTAGATTATTTCCTGTGGGGCTACGTCAAGTCTATGGTCTATGCCAACAAGCCAGCGACGATTGATGAACTTCGTACGAATATCGAACGTGAAATTGCAGCAGTATCGGCCGATTTATGATTGAAAACCGTTGAAAATTGGGTTCAGCGTCTGGAATTCTGCAAGCGTGCCCGTGGTGGCCATGCAAAAGAAATCGGGTTCCATACATAATGGCATCGAGCGTACTTTCACAGGAATAAAGAATTTCATTGATATCTAAAACCGGTTTTGTTTTATTTAAAAAAACTTTTGTAGCGCTCTTATTGAAAAACCCGATATTTATATACAGGGTGGCCCAAATAAGACCAGCTGATGTGAAACACAAATAACTTTTTTATTTTTTAACATAATTTATTTTTTCTTTTTGCAGATTATAACTGAACTCTTGGAAATTTAAAATGAATACGTACAGTCCACAACAACGCATTAAAATTATCGAATTTTATTATTCTTCTCAACGATCAATTGTTCTGACGCAGAGAAATTATTGGTTATGTGAATAAACAAAACTGTAGGTTGTGGGGCTCCGAAAATCCAAGGGCAATACATCAGCATCAGTCACACCCAATCAGATGCACTGTTTGGTGCGGTGTTATGGCCACCAAAATCATCGGCCCATATTTCTTTGAGAATGAGGATGAAACGCCAGAAAAGTTCTCCGGGGCTTCTTACAGAACAATGATCGACAACTTTTTGCGGCCAATGGTGGAGCAACATCCTAATTTGTGGTTTCAACAAGATGGAGACACTGCGCATACTGCTAGGCAAACTATTGACATGCTGCGTGAAATTTTTGGTGAACGCATGATTTCAAGAAATTCAGATTTCCCTTGGCCTCCTCGTTCACCAGATTTAACTGCGCCCGATTTTTTTTTATGGGGATATTTAAAAGACAAAGTGTATGTTAACAAACCACAGACACTTGGACAGCTCAAGCAGTATATTCGAGACGAAATACGGCGCCTGCAACCAGAAACATTACGCCGTGTAATGCAAAATGCGCTAAAAAGAGCCAATGCCTGTATCGAGCAAAATGGTGGTCATTTGTCTGATGTCATATTTCACACATAGTCACGTTAAATTTCCATAAAATGTATTTAACATATTAAAATAACTCATTTAAAAAAACCCGTTATTACAAGAGTTACACGTGTTTAACATCAGTAGGTCTCATTTGGGCCACCCTGTATATATATATATACGAGTATATATATATATATATATATATATATATATATATATATATATATATATATATATATATATATATGTATATATATATATATATATATATATATATATATAAATATATATATATATATATATATATATATATACATATATATATATATATATATATATATATATATATATATATATATATATATATATATATACATATATATATATATATATATATATATATATATATATATATATATATATATATATATATATATATACACATATATATATATATATATATATATATATATATATATATATATACACATATATATATATATATATATATATATATATATATATATATATATATATATATATATATATATACGAGGGCGGATTGATATTGAAGCTATCCACCGCTAGATGGCAGCACAAACACAAAAACATAATTTTTTTTTAGAAATTGCGATCTGTCAAACGTCAGCTGTAAAATTTTACTTAAATCCATCGATTAGTTTATTTGTTGTAGTCGTTTGAAGGAAGCAACTTTTGTGTTCCTTGAAAAATGGAAAAAGCGAGTTTCGTGCAGTTATTAAACACTATTATTTGAAAGGGAAAACGGCGAAAGAGACAAAAGAAAAGCTCGATAAACATTACGGGTAGTCTGCTCCGTCAGATTACGTGGTCAAATATTGGATTGCTGAATTTAAATGCGGCCGAACAAGCACTGCAACAATACCTTCAACAGGAAGGCCAAAAGAGGTGGTTACTGAGGAAAATATCAAGAAAATCCTCGATATCGTTATGAATGATCGCCGAGTCAAGTTGCGTGAGATTGTTGAAACTGTAAACATATCATATGAACGTGTGTTCAACATTTTGCATGAACATTTGCATATGAAAAAGCTATCGGCAAGATGGGTGCCGCGTTTGCTCATTGTCGAACAAAAACGAGTTCGACAGACCACTTCACAGCGGTGTTTGGACATGATAAAGCGTAATCCTGTTGATTTTTGGCGTCGATTAATAACTGTTGATGAACCGTGGGTCCACCACTACACACCTGAAACCAAAAATCAATCGAAGCAATGGGTGGAAGCTGGTAGAAGTGCTCCGAAGAAGGCGAAGGTAGTGAAATCGGCTGGCAAGGTTATGGCCACTGTTTTTTGGGATGGACACGGAATATTGCTCATCGATTATCTTGAAAAAGGATCCACAATCACAGGAAAGTATTATCGTGCATTATTGGGTCAATTGATTGATGCAATCAAGGAAAAACGACCACATTTAAAGAAGAAAAAAATGCTCTTTCTTCAAGACAACGCACCGGTTCACACAGCATTAGCTACGATGCTAAAAGTACGTGAAATACAGAATTGGTTAATCATCCACCTTATAGTCCAGATTTAGCTCCTAGTGACTTTTTCCTGTTTCCAAACTTGAAAAAATGGCTTGCAGGAAAAAGATTCATCTCAAACGAAGAAGTGATTACCGAAACTAACGCGTATTTTGCGGGGTTCCCGAAATCGTATTATTCAGATGGTTTAAAAAAGTTGGAATATCGTCTTGCTAAGTGTGTCGAAGTAAAAGGAGACTAAGTTGAGAAATAAATGGTTTTTTAAAAAAAAATTTTGTTCCTACTTAGGTAGCTTCAATCCGCCCCTATATATATATATATATATATATATATATATATATATATATATATATATATATATATATATATATATATATATATATATATATATATATATATATATATATATATATATATATATATATATATATATATATATATATATATATATATATATATATATATATATATATATATATATATATATATATATATATATATATATATATATATATATATATATATATATATATATATATATATATATATATATATATATATATATATATATATATATATATATATATATATATATATATATATATATATATATATATATATATATATATATATATATATATATATATATATATATATATATATATATATATATATATATATATATATATATATATATATATATATATATATATATATATATATATATATATATATATATAATATATATATATATATATATATATATATATATATATATATATATATATATATATATATATATATATATATATATATATATATATATATATATATATATATATATATATATATATATATATATATATATATATATATATATATATATATATATATATATATATATATATATATATATATATATATATATATATATATATATATATATATATATATATATATATATATATATATATATATATATATATATATATATATATATATATATATATATATATATATATATATATATATATATATATATATATATATATATATATATATATATATATATATATATATATATATATATATATATATATATATATATATATTATATATATATATATATATATATATATATATATATATATATATATATATATATATATATATATATATATATATATATATATATATATATATATATATATATATATATATATATATATATATATATATATATATATATATATATATATATATATATATATATATATATATATATATATATATATATATATATATATATATATATATATATATATATATATATATATATATATATATATATATATATATATATATATATATATATATATATATATATATATATATATATATATATATATATATATATATATATATATATATATATATATATCTTTCAAACATTTTAGAACAACAAAACCCATTTTCGGATAGTAATAATATGTTTAACAACGACACGAATTGTATACATATTGGTTGGGACTAAAATATAGTTTGCACAAACGATCATGATTATATTTATGACTGTAGGAAATTTATATCATGTGATCCCTTGGCGACGATGTACAGCTAAAATATTTTGATGGCAAACACCAATCCATCAACACTGACTATACAAAGGTTTTTTGATTTCTTGACATGCTTCAACGGAACACTTTCCCAAAAAGTCGATTCATCAGTAAAAACCACATTCAACCAATCGCGATTATTGTTTTCACTTGACCAGGCCCTTCGGTTTTTATGTGGTCTATCGTAAGCAATAGTTTCGAGGTTGTAGAACGAAATTTGACTTTGCCTCATCATAGCGTCATCATAGCCTCATGCCTGATTTTGTTGTTATTAATGTCCAATCCTTTTTTGAAAAGTGTCTCCTTAGCCGCCGCACAGTGGTATTTTGGTGGCAAAAATGCAATTTTTCGACCATTGAATTTTAAAAATCTAATGATGCAGTTTTATAGAGAAATGTTTCATTAAGAAAAATCCTTAATTTCTTGTCCTTAAAAATAATATTTTGTCTTAGAAAACATCGAGTGAATTCACTTAAAGATTGTACAGCGGAAACTGTTGAAGGTTTTCATGTATTTCAGTGGCGTATCTATGTGAGACATTTTTGTTACTAACATTTTAATGTCGTTTTTAATGGAAATAAAGCATTTTTTTTACATTCGAAAAAAAAAATTTCTGGTTTATTTAATTGGTTCAAAAGATATGCGCGATTCAAAATGGCTTTATAAAATGCAGTGTTTGCAATTTTCCTTGGAAAAAAACTAAGTTGGATCCGGCTACCTCCGTCTTCTCACTGCAATAAAATGGAAGGTGAGAGTATATTGTTTCAATTTATGTAAAAAATTTCACCGACTTTTACCGATCCTCTTCAAACTTATGAATTTTCTGCCAAAGGTCACGAAAATTGCAATACAAATTTGCAATAAAACATGTTGCATACTTAAAGGTTTAAACTTCTTTAATGATGGGTTCAATAAAATAATTTATAGTTTATTTTTATTTAATTTTCTATTTGTTATATTTTTGTTTTAGAGCACAACTTCTCTCGGTCACAGACGACTACAAATTGAAGTATATTTTCTACTTAATGTATTTCATATTCTTAACTGCCTAAAATAATAAATTATGAATGCAAATTTCAGAGACAAATATTTTTCAAGATTATTTAAATTTTGCCTATGGTAGTTGCAGGTATCTGCGACATGCGACTGCAAAAACAAATAACCATTATGTGACCTAACGGTACTGATCATTTGTTTTTGCGTTCTTACTTTTAAATGCACATCACATTCAACAATCAATTATAACAACAACTAATAAACAATTCATTGACAGCAAGTTGAAAGAAGTGCATAACGAAATAAGAAAATCCGAAATGAGCAATTTGGACACAATTTCAAGGAGAGCTGTTGATAGTGAGGCTTGTAAATTGGGCATTTCATCATTACACGCTCGAATAAAATTAATGGAATGCATACTCCATGTTTCTTATAATATATCTTTTGAAAAGTGGTCTGCGATCGAAGCTAGAAATAAGATTTTAAAACAAGAAAAGCATCGAATTCAGACGGCATTCAAAGAACGAATGGGCATGCGAGTGGATGCTGTGCAACAAGGAACTGGGTCTTCGAACAATGGTAATATCTCAAGGCGTTTCTTTTCCAACCCTACAGCCGTTGATGATATAACAGGAGTTGATGAAGAATTTATTGATTGCTTTCGTATTGTTCTTCAGATATGCGGATGCGGCCAAAAAATTGATACTGACAAGTTTAAAAAATTTGCATGGGATACAGCTGAACTATTTGCTAAAAAATATAACTGGTACTACATGCCTGTTACTGTCCATAAAATACTTATACATGGAAAGGACTTAATTGATGCAGCAGTACTCCCTATTGGTATGCTCTCCGAGGAAGCAGAAGAAGCGCGTAATAAAGATTACAGGAAGTATAGGTTGATATTTTCTAGAAAGTGCAATAGAACTTCAACAAATACTGATGTTTTCCATCGTCTGTTTGCATCATCTGAACCTTTCATAAGTAGTATAAGACGTCAACCAAGTAAACTGATTTTGGAACTAGATGATGTAGTTAAAGAAATGATATTTGATTAATAAAATGTGTAATTATATTGAACTCATTTTATTTATGCTTAAATGAAAATATTTAGAAATATTTACTATACACATTATGATCTATTATATTATATTTCATGAATTCCCATGAATTCAGGAAACTTTTTTAAACCGTGAAATGTGGGCGAAATAATTGTGAGACCATGCCCATTTCCAAAACACAATTTCTGTATCTTCTCCGATATAAATAGCCAAAAATTCAGTTCAATCTCTAAATTGAAACTCATTTTGAAGCGCTTTCCACACTTAGTTTATATGGGAAGTGGGCGTGAAAGTTCACCGACCACGCCCATTTTCACAACACAGTATCTATATCTCTTCAGATATAAATTACCAAAATTTCAGTTCAATATCTATATTGAAACCTATTTTGTAGCACTTTATATGCTGAGTTTGTATGGGAGGTGGGCGTGGAAATTGACCGACCACGCCCATTTTTGGGATTTTTCCTAATGTCGAGCCAAAAGTAATTTTTGCAAAAATAGGTGATCCTCCGATTACTCCTTCTATTTTTTTCCTCAATATGTATGGGGTCGTACCACTGTGCGCCGCCACAGAGTGGGATTCTAATCGAACATTTTCTAAATCACTTTATTTCGCTTTTCCCCCGATGCGGAAGGTAGTTTCTTGTTTCATCGTATCGCTTTATACACTTCTTAACGAAGTTTTCTGACTTTCTTATTGTTTTAGTTCCAGCAGCATACAACATTTTTGGTCCTTTCGGTTGTGTGCATAAAAACACTATCTCATGCCGCTTCTCGTATACTGAACGCATTCGTCAATTCTTAATGAAGTACCGCGCAATATGGAGCTTATATGGCATTGGAGTCGTAGACATGTAAAGAAATAATCGGAATGTGCGAAAGAGATAGATAACTATAAATTAACGTCGTCGTGTCTCTCTTGGTGAACATACTGTATTGACGAATTAAAAGTTCTTATTTCACAATTTATGAACAAATTATAGCATTATTATTATTATTTTCATTTTTCTGTCTAAACATTTTCCAATAAAATGTTAAATCGGACCTTTGTCTGTAGTTAATTATAATACAAATGACACATACTTCTTGCCTTTTAATTTATACTTAAATAGAGCTAAAGTTGCATATTTTATATAACTATAACTTAATGTTAACAAACGTAAGCTATTTAAAATCAGTTATGGTCCTGCATGCGAGGATGCATTACTTCTTATTTAATACTTCCATTTGTACTTACAGTTTATAGAGGTTTGTATAAAGTTTTTCTATTGAAGTATTAGAACTTTTTGGAATAATCTTTATCTATAGCTATATAAAAATCAGCTAGTCTAAGAATTGTAGCCACAATACCATCGTTTACATTGTTAAATCGTGGAAAGGGTGTAGTCCGAAAAATAACGCCCATTGTGGGGAGGGTTGATGTCTTCTGGGCCATCATCTGATTTTTTATTAATTTCAAATATTACAATAACTACAAAATTCCCAAAAGTTGTCTTACTTAAATGAACAAGTTATAAATTTAGGAACAAATATATACAGTGCAAGAAGATTTTGTAATTTTTTTGCGTATCATTAACATTGTTATCAATTTTCTTTCTTAATATAGTAAATTCACAAATAATTTTTTGCTTTTCACAAAGCACTTAATTTTGCAATATAGTACAAGTAAGGGTGGGGACTTGGTTTCATAAAACGTAACATCATTATTTAGGAGTGAAACAGATTAGCGTAATAAAATTTTGCAAATGAAGGGAGGGAGACCAAAATGTTGATTATGAACGACCACATTAATATTTAATTTCTTCTCTTTCCTTTTTATTATTGAAAAATTACTCTTATAATTAAATATATTCTTATAGTTTAATTTTATTGAAATGATGAGAATCTACGTGCACCATCTTGCATTGGATTGAAAAAATACGAAAGTGGGCGATGTTACAAAAAATTCTTACTATATATACTTCCTGTTTCTTGCACTTCCATTGAATCTCATCAAATCGTAGATTATTAATGTGATCACAGAAACACTTAAACAAAAAACCGACTTATGTCATATCATTTAAGTTTTAGCTTACAGGTTACATTATACAAGCAACATGAACAGTTTCTTATTTTAGGTAAACCAAATTTTCATGTCAAAAGACGTTTTATTTCTGCGCCAACCGAATTCATTCCTAAACTTGTTGCCGCGCTCTTGGTATAGGCGCTTCGACCCTTGGCTTTAAAGATCAATCATACATTTTCTGTGCTTACTAGAATTTATATCATTGCGCAAATATATTGCAATACAGACTATTTTTTTGGTATTTGGTTCTTTTATTTCAGATATAATAAAAAAAAAATTTATGTTTTGTCCCACATACCCTTGTAAGGTTCGTTGTTCGCCTTAGTTCGCAGGCAAAGTGAATTAGTTGTTCGGACTGTATTATTTACAGGAGTATGGCCCAATCTTTCACAGCGAGATTCGCTAAATGAGAAATATAACAATCCAAGAGAATGGCTTGACAAAATCTGAGTTTTTATTGACAATTTATGCTTTATTAGTCGATTCCATTGGATTTCCATACTAAAATTCCAATGGATCGATATTTCCATATGCAAACTCATAGTATTCTGTTGAATACGCAAGTTCTTGTTCATTTAATGCTTTGGAACAAAGTACGGTTAGCGCACCCAAAATAATTAAAATTTCCCTCGGTACGTTGCCCTGCTTAGAGTGCTGTTCTTTCGCGTGCGTTGCATTTTCAACGATCAGTGGCAGCGCGTATGTTTGCTTACATGCGCTTGCGCTTTATTATGTAATATTTATTTATTTCAGTCTACTGATAATTAAATATTACAGACTATGCATACAAATTTAATTAAATAATATAAGGTTTAACCTAAAACTATTTTCATCTATATTAAAATTTAATGAGCTACTATACTTATTAAAAAGACGAATGCATCTACTAATAGGTTCATTTGAGGCATAATTAGTGTTTTAAAATTCCTCAACTAAAAATCAGTTTTTTCTAATAATTCTAGGGGCTTCATACAATGTAAAATGATTTGATAGCTGTATACATTTAATTTTTCCTGCTAATATATGATACACAAATAAAATGGAGCTTACAATTCGTAAGAAGGTAATCGTTCCGACAACTACATTTTTTTGAGCACATGTCTTGTTATATTCTTTTGGACTCCTTCGCTGTGTATTGCGTGTTCGTCATAAAAAGGGTTCCTAAAAATAGAACAATATTCCATTACGCTCCGAACAAGCCAGACATAAAGTGCCTTTATGTTTACTGGGTCTTTGAAATTTTCAGTATTTCTTTTAATAAAGCCAAGCATGATGTAGGACTTTGGGACCATATAATCATAATGACAGTTGAAACTAAAATTTGAGCTAAAGATGACACCCAAGTATTTCATCTCTTTTTTACGTCCCAACACACAATTATTCAGTCTATATTCATAAAATAGAGTTTGTTGATTTGGTATAAGTAACTACACAGCATTTATTGATGTTCAACTCCAAATTGTTCGATTCGCACCGATCCATGAAAATTTAGTCGTAAAAAAAAAAAATAGTCATCTTCTAGCTTATAAGAATCTGATAGCTGTTAAATTTCAAGAAACATTTTAACGTCGAACATTAAACGTTATAAAAATTTTAAAGAGGACCACTATATGTCCCCTGTGGTATACCAGACAAGGCGTATATAGCAATGTCAGAGAAAAAATAGCACCGATCTTAACATATAATTTTCTAGTTGCAACAATTGAAACTATTAATTTTATCAGATCACCTGACAAGCCAAATTTTTTTCAATTTTCTAAGAAGCATGCTGTGATCAACCTTATCAAATGCTTTTGCAAAGTCTGTATAGACTACATCTAATTGGTTCTTGTTATTGAAAACATCAACAATATTTCTCAAAATCAAAGTAAAGGTTGTATACGTAGATTGATCGGGCAGAAATCCATATTGGCAATCTGAAATTGCTTCTTTTACATAGTTTAAAAATTTATTTTGAATAATATGATCGATTAACTTAGCAAAACTTCCGAGTTTCACAATTGCTCAGTAGTTCCTTTCGTTGCCTCGATCCCCGAATTTAAAAATTAGTACGACTATGAATATCTTGCAGGACTAAAGAAAAACCCCATCCCTTAGACAAAAATTAAATAAGAGGGCGGTTGGTTCAGCAATATTGTCAGCGGTGTTTTTAAAAAATATAGGCGGAAAACCGCCTTGTTCATAAATACAACTTGGTTTGAAATCTGATATAGCAGACAGAACATCGATCTCCGGCACAAAAAAATCATCTAAAAAATCCAGATTTACGGATTTAAAATCGTCCATGCAATCCGAAGCCTCTTCATAATCTTCATATACAATTTGAAATAATTTAGCAAAGAGATTGCAGGATTCAACTATATTATTAGATTTCTCTTCATCTAACTTAAAATTTGATGGAAAACCATTAGATTTTCTTTTTGAATTTGAATATTGCCAAAACGACGACGGATTTGCTTTTAAGTTGCCTTTGAACATATAGTTTTATAACAACTTATTCGGAGAATCTAGTTCATCACCTATTTGCAAGAATAACGATCGATCAAAATTTAGACCCGTTCTTTTAAATTTTTTAAAAGCTTTATTTTTTTTATTTTTCATATTCGCCTTGAACCAGGGCGGCTTATTTTGCCGAGTAATTGATTTATTATTTTTAAGCGAATTTTAAAATCGTATTAGCAAATAAAATTATATGCCTCATAAGGACCCTTAAAAGAATTCAAAACAGACCAGTTAATACTATTTAATGCCTCATTTATTTTGGTGAAAGTCTGGTTTTTCAGAAAAGTCCTCTGCTAGTTTATCAAATTTATAAAACTCAAAGTTGATACTCAACGCTTTATGATGCATGCTGTTATTTATTTTAGGCGCTATTTTAATTTCACAAATAGGTCTCAGTTCAATTGTTGCAAACACTAGGTGTAAAATCCTGTTTCGACAAAGTTAAGTTTAACAGCCTTCGGAGCTAAAACAAATACGTGGATTTGAGAAGTTTGGCTTAAGCTTGAGAGTATTTATGCTTCAAAGGGGCCTGCGCGTAAAGCGACATTGTTGAAGCAACTTATGCTGCAGAAGCTGGATGAAGGTGGCGATGTAAAAGTCCACATCGCACGTTTCATGGATGTAGTTGATAAGTTAGAAAGCTTGAGCATTGAGGTAAATGGCGATTTACTAACCATTATGTTGCTGTATAGTCTTCCATCAAGTTTTGAAAACTTTCGTTGCTCAATCGAATCTCGTGATGAACTACCTACTGCCAGGGTTTTGAAAGTCAAAATTATAGAAGAGAGCGAGGCACGATTGCAAGCTTCTGGAAGTGTGGTAGCAATAGTTGCTGGTCGCACACGTGATCGTAAGTCTAATTTCGAACAAGGGAAAATGGCTACGAAAGTTATTATTAGATGTTTCAAGTGTAATGAAACATCACCCTGTAAGGCCAAAGCCTAGTTCGACTTGCAACGTTTGACTGGAAAGGCAGCCATATTTATAGTCAGTCTTCGCCCAACGTTAACGCAGTCAGCACGAAATATGGAGTTTATTTTGATTTTATTTTGACATTGTTATTTTTTTATTTTATATTGCATTTAATTTGTTAATTTGAAAACCAATTAATATAAACTGGATTAAAAAATATATTGCGTTTTCACAAGTGTGGTGCGCTTGGACACAAGGCGAATGCTTGTTCTGCAAAGAAAAACAATAATGCAAAAGGTTACAGGCAGTCTCATCATGTTGACGAAACATACGCCGTATGCCATTCTGTAACTAGTGGAATGACTATTTTAACAAACACCAATCGTGCTTGGATTCTCGATAGTGGTTACACAGCGCATTTATGTGGAGATAAAAGTAGTTTTAATTAAATGTCCAAATCTCCAAAAGTTAAGTTAAATCTGGCAAGCCAAGCCTGTGCTAAGGTTCAAGGCACTGGCGTGGGGGAGTTGACAGTGGCTGGCGATAGTGGTCATCGCTGCATTCAATTTAAAAAAATACGCTTTTTGTACCTGATCTTCGAAATAATCTCATATTGGTAGCAAAAATTACGGACAAAGGTCATACTGTTACATTGTCGAATGATATCGCGTATGTTTGCGATGTGAATGGCAGAAAATCGCTTATAGCCGATCGTAGAGGCGATTTGTTATATGTACGCGAGAGTAGCGAATGTGCTGCTATCCAATCGAAGTGCTCCGAACTGTTGAAGTGGCATTGTCGATTGGGTCACTCAAACGCGAAGGATATGATTAGATTAATAAGAATCGGTATTTTGCCTAAAGTTGATATTGATGACCTCAAATTAATCGCGACATGTGAGGTGTGCTTAAAGGGTCAGTTGACCGCATTGCCGTTTACCAATTCCCACAATCCATGCGGTGAGATGCTGAAGATAGAACACTCAGATGTGGTTGGTCCTTTCGTACGGAATCTACAGAACGAGCCAGGTATTTTGTTACGTTCATAGACGACAGCTCTAGATGGTCTGAGGTATATTTCTTACGATAGAAAAGCGGTGCTTTCGAAGCTTTTAAAACGTATCAGCAATTTGTGGAAAATCAAACTGGGCAAAGAGTAAAATGCTTGCAGTCAGACAATGGGCGTGAGTATTCTAATAACGATTTTAATAAATATCTTTCAGATCATGGCATTTTACGGAGACTGTATATTCCTCGGACTCCAGAACAAAACGGAGTCGTAGAGCGTCATAATCGTACGCTATTAGATATGGCAAGGTGTCTTTTGCTCCAATCAGTCATGTTATATACGCAATAGATGTCCAACAAGCAGTTTAAAATGGAAAATACCTTACGAAATTTTTATTAAAGAAAAGGGCAAACTCGAAGTCATTTGGATCCAAAGTAATGGTTCTCGATAAGGATCCCGGCAAAAATAAGTTTGCACCGAGAGCAACTGAGGGAATATTTGTGGGGTATCCACACGACAAAAAGGGATATCGCATATGGATGCTAAGCTCACATAAAATAATATGTGCGCGTGATGTTAAATTCGTCGATGAGATTTGTGGGCAGCAAAGCATTTCAAACAAACTCTCTAAATCCCTGCTACCATGTAGTCCCACTACATCAAGCGATAGAAGTTTCGTTGAATTCTCTCCTCGTCCACCGAGAAACAACATGATTACTGACAACAGAACTCCAGTGGTAGCAGTGAACAGCCAAGAAGATGAAGGTAGAGCTCCTGGTCGGCCAAAGATGTTGCGCACAGGGCGTAGAGGACGACCTCGAAAAATTTTTCGCGCTCGCACGTTGACTTCAGAAGAAAAACCTCCAGAGAAGCCTAAAGTTGAATCAGATGAGCTGGAGGACGATGTTTTTGCTGGCGTAGCCGAAATTAGTATACGAAGTGCAATGAACGGGCCTGCGTGCGAAGAATGGATGGATGCCATCGAGTCAGAAGTGGTGAGTCTTATTGAAAATGATACATGGGAGCTTGTAAAATCGCCTATTGCACGAAATGTTGTTGGCTGTCATTTCGTACTTACAAACAAATGTGGATTAGATGGCAATATTGAACGACGAAAGGCACGACTAGTAGCTAAAGGCTATAGCCAAAAACATGGTGTAGATTATCACCAAACATTCGCACCAGTGGCCAGACTGGAAACTTTGCGACCAATGCTTGCTTTATCCGTACAGTTTGGACTCGCGATCTGGCAATTTGACGTTGTGACTGCTTACTTAAATGGTACATTAGAAGAAAAGATATTTATGAAAGTACCAGACATGCTGAGTGAGATTCTGGAGCGTATTGTTTTAAAACAAGGTAGAAGCACTGATATTGGTATACGAGCGAATAAAATGTTAAACGATTTTCGTGATGGTGGTAATGTTTGTGCACTTAAAAAGGCTCTGTACGGGCTCAAACAAGCAGGTCGTCAATGGTATAAGAAGTTGAAAACCAAACTTGTAAGTATTGGGTTTAAGCCAATTATGAATGAGCCATGCTTATTTTATTGTCACGTAAATAACGAACTCACATTACTGTTGGTGTACGTCGACGATATTCTTATTGCATCACAAAATAGAAAAGCTGTAAGAAAATTTAAAGATCAACTTTTGAAGGACTTTGCAATCAAGTATCTCGGTTTGGCAAATTTCTGCCTTGGTTTGGAAATAATCCAAAATTACGCGGTTATAAAATTAAAGCAATCAGGATATATAAAAGAATTGCTCAGAAGTTATGGCATGTCTCATTGCAATGCCGTGGCCACGCCTGCAGACATAAACACTCAATTTGATAACGCATTAAGCAAACCATGCGAAGGATGTCCCTACCGAGAGCTAATTGGTGCTTTGATGTATCTATCAGTGGCAACGAGGCCTGATATTGCGAATATCATATCAAGATTGGCGCAGTTTTTGAATAACCCTCTTGATTGCCATTGGCAGGCTGCTAAAAGAGTTTTGCGGTATTTGGCTGGTTCGGCAAATAAAGGCTTAGCATATAAAAGGACGAATAATCCACTGCTTGCTTACACCGATGCTGATTGGGGTGGATGCGTTGTGGACAGTCGCTCTTATACAGGCTACGTGTTTATTCTCAGTGGAGCTGCTATAACCTGGAAATCGCAGAAGCAACGTACCGTAGCACTTTCTTCTACCGAAGCCGAGTACGTCAGTTTAGCTGAAGCAGCGAAAGAGGCAATTTATTTGCGAAGTTTCTTAAATGAGCTTGACTTAAGTGATCTCGCTAGAATTACAATTTTTGTGGATAATCGAGGAGCACAGTGTTTGGCGAGTGATTCTGTATTTCATGCTCGCACGAAACATATAGATATGAGACATCATTTTGTTCTAGAGTCGGTTGCCGCTAAGATGTTTGTATTGAAACATGTACTAACACAGCAAATGATTGCCGATATAATGACTAAATCACTGCCGAGAGCAACTCATGAGAGATGTCTAACAGGACATGATTTCTGCACTTAAGACAACCTGCATATTGAGAGGGAGTGTTGAATAAAAGCTGTTTATCAATTACAATATGCATGTTGATCTGGTAACGTTGTGACAAGTCATCTTTGACGTTTTACAACATATATATATATATATATATATATATATATACCATTTTCCTTTCTTTCTATCTCTTCTTCCGGTGGACGGCCTTTGATAGTTTAATTTGAAGGTACTTATTAAATAAAATCTACAAAAGTTTGCGCAATCTTAACAATTATTATATCATTATTATTATTATTATTATTATTATTATTATTATTATTATTATTGTTATTATTATTATTACTATTATTACTATTTTTGTTATTATTATTATTAAAATGAATTTCATATATAAAACAAAAACATTTGAATATTGAAATTACCCAAAAAATAAGAAGCAAATTACATCAATATTATTTGAATAATAAACTAATTTGACAACAAATTTGCGATCGCGTGTCTTTTATTTTTTCCAGCTTCTGATATTCTTGTTGTGTGTGGTTGGCAGTCCGTTTCTAAATGCCATATATCATTGATATTATCATCATCGATTTGGTATATATAATCGTCTTTTAAAAATTTAGCGATGTTATTTAAAATGAAACAACTGGCTATTACGTGTGGCACTAATTCTGTGGACACACGAATTTTGTGTTGTAATATCGAAAAGCTCTGCATCAGTTGCCCAAAACACCGTTCTATAATGACCGTTCTACATTTATAGAGTGGAATCCTTTTCTGCAAATATACTCATCGCTTTGAGTTGTGGGATTTTTTATCTTGATATGGGTGCAATCAATCACTCCGATTGATAATGGAAAGCAGTACTTTTCCTGCCACTTCGTTTGTGCAGCCTTCATATCATCTGCAGTCGTCGGGTATTTTATCCACTCGCTTGCTTTTGGAGATATAATTTTCGCAACTTCGGCAATAGTTCGCGAGACAGTTGATTGGTGAACTACAATATCTGTGGCTATACCATTCTGAAATCCGGGATCTTTACAAAAAACTTAAATATAACCGCATTTTATCAATATTGCTGAGGGCACAACCACGCGTTTCTTCCGTCTCTTCCAATAAGTAATTAGCCAACCAGCAGATGCTGCTATTTTCAAATCTATGTATTGATCATATATTTATTTAAAAAACATCTGAATAATTTGGCAAACACACCTATCAATTATAGGGCAGCCTCAAAAAAATGTAAGTATCAGCTCACAAAAGAAAGCAAATGGTTGTTTTTATGCATACGAAAATGAGCTTAAACTCCCATTCTAACATGTAACGGAGTTTCAACAAATCATATGACTTCAAAGAAAAGCAGTGAGTCAAAGCAAGTGAGTCAGATTTTTTTTATGCATACGCCAAACACTTTTTATTCAAAAAATCAAGTCGGAGCTCAAACTCACGTTTTATGCATGAGGCCCAATATCTCCCACGCCTCCTTCTAGTAGTTGAAAAACCTCTCAACCCCACAAACTTAGTATACACTTTTTACCATTTTTTACATATATTGTTAATATAAAAGGTATAAAGATTACGCAGTAGAAAATGAATAAATTCCAATTGAAAATATACTAATTGTAAAAGTGACATTGAGCAGAAACGGTAACAGAATATCATTCTTTCTGATGTTGCTTAAATCCCGGTTAGTCTTGACGAAAGAAATGCAACAAAACAAACGTATCGTTACAAAGCCTCCATGTGTAGCGTGTAAGAAAAGCAGCTGTGAAAGCAAATATTTAGTATCTGCTCGAATTTTCTTTTATAAATTAATAAAGTGAAAATATATGAAAATAATAAGAAAATTTATTAAAAATGAAAAAAGTAATGGTTGCGCTTTTAACATGTATGAAATATATATTTTAGGATTAATAAATATAGAAACAACGCCATTCATTTTTTAATAAAATAAAAATATTAAAAGCACATCCGTCTACTCGACTGCTCATCGTGTATCACAACGAAGTAGTAAAAAGCGTTCAAAAGTGCATTTACAGACGCCGACAGAAAATTCTGCAACCTACAGAAATATTTTTCATCAATCGTAAATGCACTTTTTGTCCCTAAGAGACTAATCGCTCAACATTGATATACGTACAGTTTGAAAGGAGCTGTTCGCATCGGAATTTTTGTTTTAATACTCTACATATAAATTATAGCAGAAAAAGAATTAGAGATGTGTATAGAAGAGGAGTTGTATGCAGCAAATTGTCGAATTGCAAATCAGACTCGGAAATTGTGTCCACTGAAAGGGAATTGGTTTTTTTAACCTATATTGAAAAATAAAATAAAATAACTGTTAAAATTCATGACTAAAAGATTATTTTTGTAACGAATTTATTGACAAGACAAGTTACAACAGTGCAACTACTGTTATTTTGTATGTGTGGTTATGCCACCTCTTGTCAATAAATTCGTTACAAAAACAATCTTCATATTCACAGAATTGACGGATATCGACTTACTCACATTCATGACTAAAAATTTTTTTATGTTCCGCAAATTTAAAATCATTCAAATGGAAATCATTAAAGGAAATGATGAGAAAACCGAACTGCTGTTTACAGAGAAGCCGATCAAGCCCCCTCCAATTTTTGTTGACCAATTCACCGATATTAGGATGTTAATCACTTTACTAAATGAAACAATTAAGGTTGAGTTTGAAATCAAAGTTAATATTCCAGTTAAATTAAAAATTACAGCTACAAACCCCCGAAAACTATAAAAAATTTACAAAGCGTTAGAATCCAAAAATATGGAGTTTTATACATACAGCCTAAACAGGGAAGAAGTTTTAAAGAGATCCTGCGAAGTATGCATCCTTTGGTAGACGCAACCGGCATAAAAGCTTCTCTTGAAGAGTTTGGACACAAAGTTACAAATGTATAGAACATGAAGCAGAGACAGACTAGAAAACCCTTACCAATGTTTGTAGTAGAGTTGAACAGAAGTCAAACAATAAAGTAATATATGACATTAAGACTCTACTATACTCTCGTATAACCTTTGAACTTCCCCGTCCTAAGAGTGAAGTACCCCAGTGGTTAAATTGTCAACAATATGGTCAGACAAAAGCTTACTGCCCCAGAAGGCTCAAATGCATCAAGTGTGCTGGAGATCATGCGTCAGTCGATTGTGAACGCAAAAATTAGCTTTAAGATGTTAAATGTACGCTATGCCAAGGAATCATCCCTCTCACTACAAAGGATCCTCTGTTTACAAAGCGCTGCAAAGTGAAAAATATCCTAAGCTTAGAGCAAAACAACAGGTAGCTGTACAAAACACGCAACCCAATGCCTGCAATTCAACAACTCCTTTAGAAAAGCTGCAAAAACAAACACAAAACTTTGCTGACATACTTAAAGGGCAACAAAATTCAAGCAACAATGATGCAAAAGCGAACAACTCATCTTTAGAAAAATTTATGGAATCAATGGTATCACGTTTTGATCAAATCATGAATCTGATGATGATCTTGACAAGCCTGCTAACTGCACTAAACGCAAAAACCACTAAATCATCATACCCTTAAAAATATCATTGTATTTGAAAACACCTCATATAGATATTCTACTTATCTCTGAAACACATTTCACAAACAAAAGCATTCTACGAATTCCAAATTAAAACTTTTACCAAGCAATGCATCCCGATGGCTCCGCTCATGGTGGAACAGCGATAATAATAACAAGTACAGAAGTTTGAAGTCGGGTTAGACCGAATTCGATATACCCATTACCTTTTCTTGTGCGTGCGAGTTCAACAATGGGGATGTTTTCTTCGCAAATCATCATTAGGAGCAAATTCACGGTAATTTTTGGTAGGGTACCTTGAAATGATTATATCGACCCCATTTCTTGTGTATTGCTTTGTAGTGTCAATATAACCACTAATATAAAATTTCGTCAAAAAATATTGTGTAGGTCGAAAGTTATAATAATATGTCAATAGTGGGCGTGGCAGTAAACATAACACACCTATTTTTTGTGTAGTGTTCAATGTTACTACCCGCAACCTTCCTGTGAAATTTCGATGAAAAATCTTTAATAGGAACCTAGTAATGGTTTTTGGTTAATTGTGCATGCATGTGCAATGCATGCTAGTACAGATCTAGTGTATACATCTACCAATTTGTTTTCATATATCATAACTAGATGCATAGATAGGGTAACTGTCTTTAAGTGGGGTCCCCAAAGGGCATTATATGGGAGGGAGGCGTATCCTTCCTCTGATCGACCCCGAATCTTGTATATGGCTTTGTAGGGTCTATATACGTACTAATTTAAAATTGCGTCCAAAAATATTGTATAGGTCGTTATAATAATATGTGAATAGTGGGCGTGGCTGTAGAAATAACACGCCCATTTTTTGTGTGGTGTTTAATGTTAGTATCCGCAACATTCCTGTGCAATTTCGTTGATAAATCTTTAATAGGAACACAATAATGATTTGTGGCATATTCTGCACACACACTGTTATGGGCACCATGTATATTTCTGCAAATTTTTCTTCCGCTGGCATCAATACGAGCATAGGTAGGCTAATTTTAATTTTAGACCCGAAAGTTCCTTATATCAAAAGTGGGCGTGTCTTTTCTCTTAAGATCTTAAGTTATTAATATTTTTTAATAGTGGGCGTGGCAGTTAATATATACAGCCCACTTTTTGCACAGTGTTTAGTGGCACTCACATCTCCATAAGTACCAAATAATGTCACGATTCCGTCAATTGGACCGAAGTTATAGTTATTTTAAAAAATGTGAAAAAAGTTCCTTATATGGGAGGTAGGCGTGGTCTTTGTCCAAATCGGCCCATATAGCAATCTGGTTCTGCATCTTTGTCCAGACTATACATTTGCAAATTTCATTAAAATAGCTCTAACGGTGTAGAAAAAAATTGGCCACAGACGGACAGACGGAGAGACGGACGGACAAAATAAAAATTGCTTAGAAAGTGATTCTGATCATATCTGTATATATATGTCCATACTTAACACGCCTCCTTCTTGAAATTGCAATCCCTCTCAAAAGCACAAAGTTAGTATACCCTATTTACCTTTTTTAAAGGTAATAAAAATAAACTGAAAACATCCGGAATCTAAGCATTTTCAAATGGATGCCACCCAAGCCACAAATGTGATTTCCTACTATCAAGGCAATAAATTACAATATCAGCCTCATATAGTCCACCCAAACAAAATATAAAACGAGATGACTATACTTCCATTTTTAAAACGCTAGGCAATCGGTTTATGATGGGAGCTGATTTTAATGCTAAGAATCCATCAAGGCTCAAGGCCTACAACAACCAAAGGATGAGAGTTACTAAGTACCATACGTTCCCTAGTACTCTCAATTATACCGGCCGGTCAGCCTACATCCCTCCGACATTATTAAGTCTCCAGATGTTATTGATTTTTATATATCCAAATGTACACCAATCTGGCAGACACACTGCACTACAGACTGCGATCTTTTATCCGACCACTCGGCGGTAGTTGTAATATACCGGAAAAGTGTCTTCTACACACAAAATCGACAGACTGGGACTATTTTCAATACTTTCTTATGAGAACTATAGAACTCCTTATACCACTCATAACAGATGACGGCAATGATACCTTACGTCAAATACCTTACGAGCATTGGAATCTGGAAAGGCTTCAGTATATGACTTAATCACAAACAAACCACTCAAAGAGCTACCTCTTCGTGTATAACACTCAATGCTGTACTGCAAATAAGTTTTTTCCCAGCACAGTGGAAAGTGGCAGAAATAAAGATGATTCTAAAGCCTGGCAAAAGTGGTGTCGATCCGACATTTTATCGTCCCATCAGCATACTCCCAATGATTTCAAAAGTGTTTGAAATACTTACAATTAAGAAGCTAATGCCCATTGTTGAAGCGAAAACAATCATCCCGAAACATCAATTTGGATTTCGGAAGAATCATGGTACGATTGAATAAATCCACTGGCTAGTAAAGAATATCCACAAAAGCTATAAAAATAAAGACTTTTGTACAGCAGCTTTTCTTGACATATCTCAAGGCTTTGATAGAGCATGGCATGAGGGGTTGCTAAATAAGTTATTAAATATGCTTCCAGTAAATCTTTACTTTCTATCTCACTAATAGGCATTTTTACATCAAACATGGTGACGAAGTCTCCACTTTACAAAAAATTAATGCCCCTCAAAAAAGTGTCCTAGGACCAATTCTGCTGTTTTTATGTACGTCAGATTTGCCTGCACCAAGCAACGCCATTGTAGGCACTTTCGCAGATGACACAGCTATTCTGCCCTCACACAAAAATGCTTTTACTGCTGCTAAAAAATTGCAAGAAAACCTCGATGACGTCACAATATGGATGAAAGACTGGCATATTAAACCGAATGAATGTAAGTCTGTACGCATTACCTTAACACTAAGACGCGACTGTTGCCGTGCACTGACATGAACAAGCACGATTCCTCAACCGACTGAGGCCAAGGTATCTGGATCGACAGCTATATATGTATGTACATTAATATATATACTCGTATATATATATATATATATATATATATATATATATATATATATATATATATACATATGTATATATATATATATATATATATATATATATATATATATATATATATATATATACATATGTATATATATATATATATATATATATATATATATATATATATATATGTATATATATATATATATATATTTAGATATATATATATATATATATATATATGTGTTATATATATATATATATATATATATATATATATATATATATATATATATATATATATATATATATATATATATATTATATATATTATAATTATACTAAAATTATAATTCCAATTAGATAGGAACTAAATACATTTTTTACAAGAATACAATGCAGTTTTTATTAGAACTGATTCGAATATTCCCTTCCCAAAATACAAAATTACCGCTTTATTCGGTGCAATCACTTATGTATTAAATGTTTTGTTTTTAGAAATTTGTATCCATTACAACTTAGCAGAATTATATCAATTAGATAAATTAGATACTCTTTTCGAAATAGTATAATTCATTGAGATTCGACAAATAGATATAACAATATAATTTAAATAAAAAATACCTTTACTTGTTAGGTGTGAATGGACGAGGTTTACAAAAATGACTGAAATTTAAAGCTTTTATCGTCAGACTTCAATCGTAAACTTCAGCCATAGCGCAAAATTTAAAGCAGAGCATCACTAAAATAATTCTAGTAAAACCAAAGTTGACATTCGGAAATTAACACCTATACGGAATCAAAAAAAAGTGTATATATAAGATGAGTAAACCCATAGAAACAAAAGTTGGCATGAGAGGGTTAAACGAAAACTTTCAAGCACATATAAATATACATATACTTATTCTTATTTTTATACATAGTAGTATCGCCCGTGGCCGAAATTATGCTATTGCCATGAAGATGGTTGCATTTTTCCCACATGCCAACAAAATTGCGAAAGGGGTTGTAATTTTGTAATAAATTATATTTTAATAGTGAATATTTTTACAATAAGCATTTCAGTTTTGACTAACCCTTAACTTAACTTGAAATTTTGAAATTACTTATATTTTGCCTGAGCTAAAGAAACAAATGTACATATTTTTTTAAAACATATGATAAACACTATAGATTCAAATATCTGTATAAAAAATATTTTTGGTAAAAAAAACGTTCATCGTTTGAAAGTGCCCCTGGGCACTACATTCGGATATATAGGGTGTAGTACAGAGAAATCCATTATTTCTGCTTGAAACTGGAGGATTTATTTAACATAGTTATAATGGCCACATTTACGACAAATATGCACTGTTTTGTTCGATAACTTTCTACCATTTTGAAGGTAATTTCATTATGCCTCTCTCACAGAAACCCTCGACCCTATTGGCCAAAAACTGGGACAATCGATTTTCACAAGCTTCTCTTGAGGCGAATTTTTCACCAGCAAAATTATTCGCCATAGACAGGAACAGGTGGTACTCACATGGTGCCAGGTCCGGACTATAAGGTGGATGCATAATATCCTCCCAACCATCTCCCTGAGCTTCTGGCGAGCCACTATCTATGTGTGTGTTCCTGATGGAACACAATTCCACTCCTATTGGCAGAAGCTGGCCGCTTCTGGGCGATTGCTAACAGTGCATGTCCGAATAAGGAGTTTGGCCGGAGGGGAGTAGCTCTTAGTAGATGATTCTGTGCCAATCCCACCAAACACATAGCAAAACCTTCCTGGCCATCAATACTGGATTGGCCACCGTTTGTGCCTGCTTACCGCGATTTGACAACGACTGTTTTCGCTTGACGTTTTCGTAAGTGACTCACTTTTCATCACTAGTCTCCATCTGCTTCAGAAATGGTTCGATTTTGCTGCGAATCAGCAGCGATTCGCATCTGGAAATTCAGGCCATGAGGTTTTTTTGCATTAATTCGTGTTGCACCCATACATCGACCTTTTTTTGTGTCCAGCCTTATTCAGGTGGTTCCAAACGGTTTTTGTGCAATGTTTAGGATCTGGGCAATCGAAACAGTGCTTATATGACGGTCGAACTTGACGATTTATATGATTTTATGAACATTTTCGTCAAATGGCCTTCCAGAGCGTGGTGCTTCTTTGACATAAAAATTACCGGAACGGAATCGACGAAACCGAACTTGCGCATGATTGGCTGTTACACTATCAGGACCATAAACACTATTAAAATTTCTTGCCTTGCGTTTTCGCCTTTATCGAAGAAATATATGACGTATTTTCTCTTTGGTGATGTTCATCTTTAACGCGTGCTCAAACAGAACTGAGTGAAGAAATTACAAAGCCAGCTAAAAATTTGTTTAGCACCAAATCTTATATTTATAACACCATCTACCGTAACCCGATCGCAATTGTGCAACGCGAGACAAAGATTACGAAAGCCATTTATTGGAAAAATAATGGATTTATTTATACTGCACTTATTATAAAACTTAAGGCCATCGTAAGATAGATTTCCATACGTTTGCCCTTGTGATTTGTTGACAGTAATAACAAATGGAGGAATGATAGGAATTTGCGGTCATTGAATTTCAAAGGGCAAAATAGCTCCGGAATTAGTTTATTTTATCCGTGGTATAAAAATATGTTTATTACGCGCAATTCCTGTTAAAACTTCACAATCGATCGCATCACGGTGTAAGACTTTCATTCTGGTCCCATTGACTAATGCATCCTTAGCACTTAAATTTCAAATGAGAAGTATAATGCAACTGACTTTCAATGCTAAGCTATGTTGTGGTAAACCACAATATAAAAAAAAAACAAAAATTCTGCAGGATAACTGTAAATTATTGAATCGTTGTCACAAATAATTTTATCATAGCTATAATAAGCTATTTGTTCACCAGAAAAACGTTTCAAAATATCAGATTTGATTAAATAACAATCAATTAGAAATTGAGTGGGCGGTGCAGTCATTCAAACCGCTGACATCAGCGGGACCAGATGGTATTTTTCCAGCAATGTTGCAAAAATCTTTACGACTCATACTACAAGGATTAACTCAAATATTCAGGGGATGCTTAACAATGGGTTATATTCCCAAGGGATGGAGGGAGGTTAGGGTTGTTTTTATCCCCAAGGCGGGTAAAGCGAATCCCAACTCTGCAAAGGATTATAGGCCAATCAGTCTTTCGTCATTTCTATTAAAAAAACTAGAAAGTCTGGTATGCCTTCACATAGAAAACACAATCAATGAGCAAAACTTTAGCTGAACACAACACGCCTATCTTAAAGGTAGATCAGTGGAAAAGGCTCTGCATGAAGTGGTTAGTTACATTGAAATAGGTTTAGATGTGAAAGAATGCTTTCTGAGATATTGAGTGTGCCTTCAATAATGTGGAACTTAAATCAGTAAGTTCGGCACTGGAGCGAATTGGGGCAGATGGGAAGATGGTTCAGCGGACCAACAGTATGTGGGTCTCTGGTTCTTTCAACTATGAGGAAGGCAGTTAGAATACGAACTCCACAGGGCGGTGTTTTATCACCGATTCTGTTCTAGTTATCAAAGAAATTCTCAATAAGGTAGAAAGAACGAGGATAAAAGTAGTTGCTTGCGAACTGATGAACAATTAGCACTTTGGAGGGATGGTCAAAACGAAATGGTCTTGGAGTTAATCCTAATAAGATGGATGTAGTTTTGATCACTAGGAAATATACTTACCAGTGCTCAATCTACCAATCTACTACACTAAATCTTGTCAAGGAGGCAAAATACTTTGGTCTCATCCTTGACTCCAAGCTCTCATGGAAGAGAGATGTGGAAAAGAGGTCTGGGAGGCTCCATGTGGTTTTTACATATGCAATATAATCTTTGGGAAAGAAAGGGGAGCAAAACCATACATCGCACACTGGATTTACACAGCGGTTCTAATACCTATTCTATCGTACGAGCCACTGGTGTGGTGGGAAGCCACGAACCCTAAGTCGTAAATAGATAATCTTTGTAAGGTACAGTCACTTACATTCCTTGCTATGTGAGATCTACACCACAGGCAGGACTGGAGATGCCACTGCATATTCTGCCAATCGATCTATATATTAAGAGTACAGCAGCAATGGAATTCATAGAAATAGGAAATGCGGCAAGCGGCGTAATTTCTCGGGACACTGCTCTATTTTGGAGAAAATAGATATAAATCTCTGTCATAAAAACACGGATTAAAGAACTCCCAAGATATATTTCAACACTCAATCAAAGTCGATCGTGAACCATACGGTACAACAGACGAAAATCACCAAAACAAATAACCCTCTGAATAACTTATTTTTATCCGATTGATTTGTAACTAAATCTCTCAATAATCTATCGATACATTTAAATATTATAAGTGGACACTTAGAGAATTCATCAATAATAATACTGCGCAACACATTTGGTGCCGAGAATTTTTGAGCTAATAATAGATAGAGTTGGTGTCCTGAATTGAAAAATTCAATTCGATTTTTACTAGCAGCTCTAGCTTTCAAGCAATCGGTGATTTCAGTCTAGACTAAAATGTAAAACAGGTAAAAAATAGAAGTCTGACTCTTTTCTAATTTCAATGCACTTACATTAAAAACTCCAAGCAAAATTATAAATTATATTTTCTAGTTTCATTTAGAAAGTTTATTGTCCGGGATATTCTACTATGAGTATCTGGGGCACGATCTTTCATTAAGCTCCATCAATAGTCCTCCATCATATAAATATCTCGTCTTCCCTGGTAACGGTTACATCTACGATCTCTGAAACTCCACATAATTATTATCTTATATTATATTGTAGATGCCCAAAAAGTTTTTGACAACTAGTTCAAATGACGTTCATGCACTTCGTTAAGTGTCCATCATCGAGTTCTTAAAATGTGGATCTTTCATTAATTGTCTTATTTAGAGGCCAACGAGAATACCAACTTGAGCTTTTCGGAACTTATCCTCTGCATTTTTCTACCTATGTTTGCAAAACACGTCATTTTTTATTAAGCGCCTTTATAAATTGTTTTATCAACCCAAGTTTAATATGCAATGGTGCAGTATTTATTATCTTATCTCTTTCAATTAAGGGCTCGCGAATCATATACAGGAGAATCTTTTTTGTGCCAGTGGTATGGTTTGGCTCCGTTGTCCAAAACGGATAAGAAGCAAGGAATTATTTTGTGTGCCCACTTTGTTGGCCGAGGAGAAAATTAACCATTTTTAACATATATACCTGTATATCTTCAGAACAAGAGCTGCTAGGAAAAATTGGTTTACAATTTTTAAATCAGCGCAAACAGTTATTAAAAAAAAAGTTCTTAAAATCCAGGCACAAAAAAAGTTTGTTTGTTGCTCAGTGTAATCAATGAGGCCAAATTTATGTACCGACTATGTGTGCTATTTACAAGAATATTACAAACTGAAGTTTGAACAGCCGGAATTATTTATTTAAACAAATTGTGAAGTGTTCTGCCACCTTCAAAAAGTGTTTAAGAAATTCCAATAAATGCAGTTACAAAAAGACGGAAATTTAGTGAATTCATTATATGGATAATTGCAGTATTGCCACTTTCATAAATGCAACAATATCACCTCCACCAAAAAATAATGTTGGCACAGATAATCCAAGAGTTTAACACGATATATTATGACCATTCAAAATATCTTAAATTTCAATTAATACTCGATTAAATAAAATCGATTCGTCACAATCTCTTAAAAAATCTTCAGAAAGGAATAGCTTGAAATCATTCCATAATGGCAGAGCATTTGCTGGATTATTCAATGCACAAATATGTTGGGGTCCTTGCTGCTCGTCGGGAGACGTCCTTGCTCGGTTCGCTGGGCGCGTAGCAGAAAACACCGAATCACACTTGAAATAATACACTAAGTCACTTTTAGTTTCAAAGATAATAAGCAGATTTATTCTTAAAATACTATTTCTTATATACTATTTCTGAACAGTAATCTCAATCTGTGAACTGACCTTTCTGGTGATCCAGTTCCGCACCTGCTAATTGGTGTCAGTTGGTCAAGCCAACTGACCTACTGTAAAAGTGTCGATTGTTCGGAGAAATAGATGATGGGTCCATGCAACTAATCAAGAGCTCGGGGTATGCGTTGAACTACCGATTGGGCAAGATCAAGGTCGGTTGTTCCAAACGTATTCAAGAAAAGTCCAAGGCAGGGGAAAAAGGTGAGACAAACATCCCGCCTCTGTGAAAGGCAATTACTAATAGTAGCCTTCCGTCAGGTAAGGCTGAACCGGACATTGTGGCCCCGGAAATCTCATCCAGGACCCCCAGTGTTGAGATAGGGGCATTGGCCGCATACTACTCTTCACTGGTACACAGTCTGGAGGATGTGTCTATGGATGAGGAGGACAAAGATCGGAATAGGACCATCCCCTCACAACCTGTTCCATAGTGGACCCAAACTTAGTTGGAAATGAATCTTTTGTAAAACGAAGGTGGAGGGTCCCGCGTTGCATATCAAGTTCTCCGCCTTATTTGCTTTTCGAATTTTTTAAAGAAAAATAATGAATTGGTCTGAAATTTGCGGCATTGCGGAAGCGAATTGCAGAATTCAGCAAATTTACATTTGTGAGCAGCATACCTAATTGCTAGTACATTTCCGAAGAAATATACTGATTATCAAAAACAATTGCTCCCATAAGTAAATCAACACTCGATCAATGCATACAATTTTTTGAGAGATGGCCTTAAATTGATCTACAATGTCAGTCAACATTGTACAGATGGAGCCCAATCACTAAACTCAAACCGGGCATAAACGTAGTTATCGTTATGAATGTAAAAAGAGCGATGTCTGAAAGGCAAAAGTTTGGTGGTAGAAGAGAGCTGGAGTACAGTGTAACTACGGAACGAATAGATGGTTTCACAGATTATGCAAATTGGGACAGAAGCAAGGAAATGTTTCTACTTTTCAAAGAACTCGATGACTGGTAGGAATTTTCATGTATTATATTAATTAATTCATAATTTCTTATTATAATTATAACTTAGGTGAGAAACTACAAAAAATCGTGACAAAAACCTACAGGTCCCTACAGAATGTGGTCTGCACATTAAAGGGATGGTGATCAGGGTACAAACAATATTAATTGCTTCAATAAGCTTAAAAAACTCTTTTGATAATTATTTTTTGTTGAATTTCAAAAAATTTTATATTCTTTACGATTATTGTCACTTGCCTAAAAGGTCTTAGAAATCCTCACTTATCAAATGACACTCGTACAGCTGATGGTATTGCCAGTTATATAAGAATTTTTCAATCGGTAGAAAATCGAAGACCACACGCTTAGCAACGAAGCCCACTACTAGACATTTTTATCCCAAATTGTTTGATAAAATGAGAGTATGTTTAGCAGATCAAGCACTCAGCAATACTGTGGCAGCAGGTATTTCTTCTTGTTCTAAGCAAGGCTATTTAAATCCGAACGAACCGCAATTAATGCAGAAGCGAAAGTGCGGTTTATTAAAGCTTTTAATAACGGTAGTAAAGGCACGCGGTCTTTTCAATTCTATGGCTGAGGTATACTCAGCGGCTTGCCAGGGTTCGTTACTAAGATTTATTTTTATTTATTTATCATCTTATTAACTTATTTATTTTTATTTATTTATTATCTTTATTACAAAGTATTAGCAACAATAAATTGTACTCCTTTTCTGAATCAAGGCTTGCTTGATGTAGCGAGTCCTGTAATGACAGCCAGAGCGAAGTGTTGGTCCAATCAGGTGCATCCGGCGCGAATGATTGATTCGCTCAAGTCGTCAGTAAAAGACCGGCGCGGGGTGTTGGCCCGCTCAGGTTCGTTGGGCGCGAATGATTGATTCACTTAGTCGTTATTGTCCAGATTTGTCTGAACACTTTCCTCTGAGTCAGAATTCCAGAGCATTTCTACAATTTCCGTTGTAAGTGGGTCTCCGCGATGTCTTCCAGTTACAGTTCCGAGATCGACGAGACTTCTTTACCGTAGCGCTGATGTGTGTACAAAGAGAGCTGTTTGTCCAAAGAGGTCCAGTTGATCCTTGTTGCCGCTTTTATCGGTTCCCAGGCGCACGCATACCAGTACAACCTTCCGTGTATGTGTGTAAACCGGCAAAGTGGCGTGATCTCAGTCAAAAAACCGGTTTTCACTGTATCCACGTGGCGTGTTGGCTGAATTTGGTAACCGTGTACCTAAGTCCGCAAAGTGGCCTGATTTTACGCAAGAAACCGGTTTTCATGCTAACCACGTGGTAGGTTGGCTGCTGTTGGTAAGCGTGGACCTAAGTCCGCAAAGTGGGGTGATTTAGCCCAAGAGTCTTTCATGCTAGCCACGTGGCATGTTGGCTGCTGTTGGAAAGTGTGGTCTGGCGTCATAGGCCTGTACGGCATTAGGTTCCCATATACATATTAATGCTTATATATACATACTTGTATCTGTTTTGAACTAATATGTATATGAGCAGTGTACAGAGGCGCAACAGTAAATTTGTGAGGGGGGCAATTGCCCTCAATTTCCTTTCCTTATGTACATTAACAATATCCTTAGGCACAGCGAGCAGGCGCTGGTCTGAGTTTTCAGGATATAAAATAGCTAGAAAAATCTTGCTAGAAAAAAATGTGAAGCCGTCTAAGGGCCTAATGGCTATAAATAGACAAAGTATAGGTTCCGTAATTAGCGTCCTAACGGGACACTGGACTCTTGGCACCCAAGGATGTAGGCTGGGGATTGCCTCTAACGACTTCTGCATGAGTTGCATGGACGAGGAGGAGGGGAGAGTCCCTTGCACACCTGTTATGCACGTTTCCAGCGCTGTCCAGAAGGAGCCGCACTTTCCTGGGCGACTACTTTCTGGTCTCTTTGGGTGATATCTCAAAAAAAAAAAAGATTAGCTCCATCAACTGCTTCATTAAAAGCTCCAAATGGCTAGACAGTAATCCCAGTCTGTGAACTGACCTTTCTGGTGTTCCAGTTCCGCACCTGCTAATTGGTGTCAGTTGGTCAAGCGAACGGACCTACTGTAAAAGTGTCGACGGTGGATGGAAAAAGACTGGGAATAAGGAAAAAGAAAGGAATAGCAGAACAGGATCTCTGGAGGAATTAGTAGAAGAAGCGATTAGAGCACAAGCTCTCGTGGAACGGAGTACGGTTGGGTTAGGCGAGGTACACATGTTGTAAAATAGACAGAACATGTTCATTGCCACTGTCGTGAACAGAGATGGAAGCAATTCCGTCCCCAACATATACAGAGGAGCGTATAGTTCCGGTGTCTCCGACAGCAGAGCCGCGAATCCGAGAAATCCGTACAGGGGGTTTGTACAGAGGGCACCCACATGTTCGTTCTGCCGTAAGCAAGGTCATACAAGGGATGAGTGCATTACACGCAAAAACACGCCCTATTGTATGAAGTGCCAAACATATGGTCATGAGGCAAGTAGACAGTGCCAAGGAGACACAGATTGGAATCAGAGTAGAAGGCAGCCAGCTACGAGGTGCCCAGATCCACCCTTGAGGGACAGCAGGGGTAACTTTAGTAGTCCCCGAGTTAATTCAACGGAGGGAATTAACCAAGGAAGAAATCCTTTCAAAACTGGGAGTGGCCAGCAGCGACCAAATTGGGATTCCAGAAGTGAACAAAGGATATGCAACACCAAACAGGGGTTAAGATGCTTCTCATGTGGACCGAATGGGACATCGGGCAGCGGAATGCAGGGATAGACAATCCCAACAAAGGAACCAGGGAAACTTCCAGCGGCCCAGTCGAGGCCAGTAGACTGGAAAGCCAAAGAAAGAGAGTAATAATTAGGCCGGAAGTACGTGGGACTAGTAATGTAGGAACTACAGTCCAGGAGAAGGAGGAGCAAGAGGCTCTCCAGTGTCACGAAGAGTTAGGGAGTGGATACACGTCCATATTGGGAACAAAACGAGGTTGCTTCGCTATGAGCAGGATAGGTGATGCCTTCATCGAGATACCCTGCAAGGAGGCAGCTAGTGGAAAGCTAGTACTTTTGGTAGACTCAGGGGCGGACAAAAACCTCTTAAAATCTAGTGTTTTACTTAAGGGGCTGTACATTAATCAAATGGACTTAAGAACGCTTAGCGGAGCGTTTGGAGGGTGCATTAGGACATTGGGGTCGCTCAGAATAGGGCACAGTGAAATTAAGGGCATGAGTTTTAATGTTCATGCAGTGGAATTGGAGAGAGAAGGTATCCCGGTCGATGGGATAATTGGCCGAGATAGTCTCTGGGGCCGAACCATACTGGATGCGCTAGAAAAACAATTATCATTTTATGATGATAATAAGAATACAATCCTTACCCTTCCCTTAAAGTCATGGCAAGAAGGAACCGTGAATAGGGTTAAGAATTGTATGGAGGTAGTGAATGCAAGGTCAACCAGAGTAGTTACTATGCGTGTGAATACGAAACTTAGGACTGTTGTTTTGCACAAGCAGCAGTGAGCGGAGGGCGTATATATGGGAGAAACCATAACGCACGTTGGCAAGGGTAAGGTGTACGCTTGCGTACTCAACGCCTCGGAAAAGGACTACCTGATGGATGAAGATTTTAGGCCTAAGTTCACTAGTTATGATAATTTTAAGGAACCAAATTAAAGAGCGGTTAATCAGATTAAGCAGGTAGATATAAGGAAAAGGATGGAGAGAGTGCTAGAATCATTGAAGTTAGGCCCAAGCGTAAATTTAGAAGAAAAGGCATCAATAGAGGCCATTTGTACGTCATTCCATGACATATTTTTGCTGGAAGGAGACCAGTTGACAAATACATCAGAGGTAGAGCATGAAATACCTACTAGAGTGGATCAACCACCGATTAACCAGAAACAATACAGATTGCCACAAGCTCACAAAGATGAGGTAAATAGGTAAGTGGAAGTAATGTTAAAAGATAACATAATTTCACCGAGTATCTCGGCTTGGAATTCACCAATAATTTTGGTACCAAAGAAGGGAGGTGCTTCCCGATACCAAGGATAGAAGAGATTCTGGATCAATTGGGGCATAATAGATATTTTTCTACGCTTGATTTGGCGAGTGGCTACCACCAAGTTCTGGTGGATACCCAAGATAAGCAGAAAACCGCGTTCAGCACCGGTTTAGGGCATTATGAGTTTAATATAATGCCGTTTGGTTTAACAGGAGCACCGGCTACCTTCCAACGGCTAATGAACCATGTGCTAACAGGCTTACAAGGGTTAGATTGTTTTGTGTATCTGTATGATATTGTAATTTATGGGAAGAACTTGCAGCAGCATTCGCAACGCTTGTGCAAGGTGCTCCAGAAATTACGAGAACACAATTTGAAATTGAGCACGGAGAAGTGTCAATTTTTGCGAAAAGAGGTGGTTTATTTAGGCCATCGTTGCTCAGAGGAAGGAGCACTGCCTGACCCGCAGAACGTGGAATGCGTTAAAAATTTAGCGATTCCGAGAATCAGAAAAGAAGTGCAAGCATTCCTAGGACTAGTGAACTATTATAGAAAGTTCGTGGAAGGACTAGCCGGAATTGCGTTGCCAATTAATAAGTTGCTACGAAAAGAAGCAAAGTTCGAATGGACAGAGAGATGTCAGCAAGCATTCGAGAGGCTAAAGGAAATAATTAGCTCGCCAC
Organism: Clusia tigrina; assembly: GCA_920105625.2. Taxonomy (NCBI): domain Eukaryota; kingdom Metazoa; phylum Arthropoda; class Insecta; order Diptera; family Clusiidae; genus Clusia; species Clusia tigrina. Next base: position 126,518,419 of record OV050032.1, on the reverse strand, counting down.
CAATTTTGGCGTACCCCGACTTTGAGCAAACTTTTTTGTTGACCACTGATGCTAGCAATGAAGCATTAGGGGCAGTATTGTCCCAAGGGGATGTCGGTAATGACCGACCGATAGCATTCGCAAGCAGAGCGCTTAGCGACACGGAGAAGAGATACTCCCCAATAGAAAAGGAATTTCTAGCCATAGTATGGGCTACGAAGAATTTTAGGGCATATCTGCTAGGACGCCCATTTAAGATATACACTGATCACCAGCCGTTGAGAGGCATAGCCAATTTAAAAGACCAATCGTCTAGGCTAGATAGCTTCAGACACAAATTATCTGAGTATGATTTTGAAATCATATACAAACCGGGGAAAAAGAATCTGAATGCCGATGCACTCAGCAGAGTACCGCAGGCACAGAAGGTATCAGTAGTGCAAACGAGGTCCAAAGCACGGTCAGATAAGGAGAAGGGCGAGAGAATTCAAGGGGATAAAATTGATGCAACAAGAAATGTTAGCAATGTGGGTGACGCTGCTAATGAACAAGGAGCCAGTAGTGTGGAATGGCTGGAGGATAAAAAAGATACCCAGGCTGTGTTAAAGGGTTTCCATGATTCACCTCTAGGTGGACACCAGAGATTCTGGAAAACCCATGACAGAATTAGACGAGTTACGGATGGAAAGGTATGCCCCGAGACATAAAAAAATATATAAAGAGATGTCCGAAATGTCAGGCCGAAATTCTGCTATTGCCATAAAGATGGTTGCATTTTTCCCACATGCCAACAAAATTGCGAAAGGGGTTGTAATTTTGTAATAAATTATATTTTAATAGTGAATATTTTTACAATAAGCATTTCAGTTTTGACTAACCCTTAACTTAACTTGAAATTTTGAAATTACTTATATTTTGCCTGAGCTAAAGAAACAAATGTACATATTTTTTTAAAACATATGATAAACACTATAGATTCAAATATCTGTATAAAAAATATTTTTGGTAAAAAAAACGTTCATCGTTTGAAAGTGCCCCTGGGCACTACATTCGGATATATAGGGTGTAGTACAGAGAAATCCATTATTTCTGCTTGAAACTGGAGGATTTATTTAACATAGTTATAATGGCCACATTTACGACAAATATGCACTGTTTTGTTCGATAACTTTCTACCATTTTGAAGGTAATTTCATTATGCCTCTCTCACAGAAACCCTCGACCCTATTGGCCAAAAACTGGGACAATCGATTTTCACAAGCTTCTCTTGAGGCGAATTTTTCACCAGCAAAATTATTCGCCATAGACAGGAACAGGTGGTACTCACATGGTGCTAGGTCCGGACTATAAGGTGGATGCATAATATCCTCCCAACCATCTCCCTGAGCTTCTGGCGAGCCACTATCTATGTGTGTGTTCCTGATGGAACACAATTCCACTCCTATTGGCAGAAGCTGGCCGCTTCTGGGCGATTGCTAACAGTGCATGTCCGAATAAGGAGTTTGGCCGGAGGGGAGTAGCTCTTAGTAGATGATTCTGTGCCAATCCCACCAAACACATAGCAAAACCTTCCTGGCCATCAATACTGGATTGGCCACCGTTTGTGCCTGCTTACCGCGATTTGACAACGACTGTTTTCGCTTGACGTTTTCGTAAGTGACTCACTTTTCATCACTAGTCTCCATCTGCTTCAGAAAATGGTTCGATTTTGCTGCGAATCAGCAGCGATTCGCATCTGGAAATTCAGGCCATGAGGTTTTTTTGCATTAATTCGTGTGGCACCCATACATCGACCTTTTTTTGTGTCCAGCCTTATTCAGGTGGTTCCAAACGGTTTTTGTGCAATGTTTAGGATCTGGGCAATCGAAACAGTGCTTATATGACGGTCGAACTTGACGATTTATATGATTTTATGAACATTTTCGTCAAATGGCCTTCCAGAGCGTGGTGCTTCTTTGACATAAAAATTACCGGAACGGAATCGACGAAACCGAACTTGCGCATGATTGGCTGTTACACTATCAGGACCATAAACACTATTAAAATTTCTTGCCTTGCGTTTTCGCCTTTATCGAAGAAATATATGACGTATTTTCTCTTTGGTGATGTTCATCTTTAACGCGTGCTCAAACAGAACTGAGTGAAGAAATTACAAAGCCAGCTAAAAATTTGTTTAGCACCAAATCTTATATTTATAACACCATCTACCGTAACCCGATCGCAATTGTGCAACGCGAGACAAAGATTACGAAAGCCATTTATTGGAAAAATAATGGATTTATTTATACTGCACTTATTATAAAACTTAAGGCCATCGTAAGATAGATTTCCATACGTTTGCCCTTGTGATTTGTTGACAGTAATAACAAATGGAGGAATGATAGGAATTTGCGGTCATTGAATTTCAAAGGGCAAAATAGCTCCGGAATTAGTTTATTTTATCCGTGGTATAAAAATATGTTTATTACGCGCAATTCCTGTTAAAACTTCACAATCGATCGCATCACGGTGTAAGACTTTCATTCTGGTCCCATTGACTAATGCATCCTTAGCACTTAAATTTCAAATGAGAAGTATAATGCAACTGACTTTCAATGCTAAGCTATGTTGTGGTAAACCACAATATAAAAAAAAAACAAAAATTCTGCAGGATAACTGTAAATTATTGAATCGTTGTCACAAATAATTTTATCATAGCTATAATAAGCTATTTGTTCACCAGAAAAACGTTTCAAAATATCAGATTTGATTAAATAACAATCAATTAGAAATTGAGTGGGCGGTGCAGTCATTCAAACCGCTGACATCAGCGGGACCAGATGGTATTTTTCCAGCAATGTTGCAAAAATCTTTACGACTCATACTACAAGGATTAACTCAAATATTCAGGGGATGCTTAACAATGGGTTATATTCCCAAGGGATGGAGGGAGGTTAGGGTTGTTTTTATCCCCAAGGCGGGTAAAGCGAATCCCAACTCTGCAAAGGATTATAGGCCAATCAGTCTTTCGTCATTTCTATTAAAAAAACTAGAAAGTCTGGTATGCCTTCACATAGAAAACACAATCAATGAGCAAAACTTTAGCTGAACACAACACGCCTATCTTAAAGGTAGATCAGTGGAAAAGGCTCTGCATGAAGTGGTTAGTTACATTGAAATAGGTTTAGATGTGAAAGAATGCTTTCTGAGATATTGAGTGTGCCTTCAATAATGTGGAACTTAAATCAGTAAGTTCGGCACTGGAGCGAATTGGGGCAGATGGGAAGATGGTTCAGCGGACCAACAGTATGTGGGTCTCTGGTTCTTTCAACTATGAGGAAGGCAGTTAGAATACGAACTCCACAGGGCGGTGTTTTATCACCGATTCTGTTCTAGTTATCAAAGAAATTCTCAATAAGGTAGAAAGAACGAGGATAAAAGTAGTTGCTTGCGAACTGATGAACAATTAGCACTTTGGAGGGATGGTCAAAACGAAATGGTCTTGGAGTTAATCCTAATAAGATGGATGTAGTTTTGATCACTAGGAAATATACTTACCAGTGCTCAATCTACCAATCTACTACACTAAATCTTGTCAAGGAGGCAAAATACTTTGGTCTCATCCTTGACTCCAAGCTCTCATGGAAGAGAGATGTGGAAAAGAGGTCTGGGAGGCTCCATGTGGTTTTTACATATGCAATATAATCTTTGGGAAAGAAAGGGGAGCAAAACCATACATCGCACACTGGATTTACACAGCGGTTCTAATACCTATTCTATCGTACGAGCCACTGGTGTGGTGGGAAGCCACGAACCCTAAGTCGTAAATAGATAATCTTTGTAAGGTACAGTCACTTACATTCCTTGCTATGTGAGATCTACACCACAGGCAGGACTGGAGATGCCACTGCATATTCTGCCAATCGATCTATATATTAAGAGTACAGCAGCAATGGAATTCATAGAAATAGGAAATGCGGCAAGCGGCGTAATTTCTCGGGACACTGCTCTATTTTGGAGAAAATAGATATAAATCTCTGTCATAAAAACACGGATTAAAGAACTCCCAAGATATATTTCAACACTCAATCAAAGTCGATCGTGAACCATACGGTACAACAGACGAAAATCACCAAAACAAATAACCCTCTGAATAACTTATTTTTATCCGATTGATTTGTAACTAAATCTCTCAATAATCTATCGATACATTTAAATATTATAAGTGGACACTTAGAGAATTCATCAATAATAATACTGCGCAACACATTTGGTGCCGAGAATTTTTGAGCTAATAATAGATAGAATTGGTGTCCTGAATTGAAAAATTCAATTCGATTTTTACTAGCAGCTCTAGCTTTCAAGCAATCGGTGATTTCAGTCTAGACTAAAATGTAAAACAGGTAAAAAATAGAAGTCTGACTCTTTTCTAATTTCAATGCACTTACATTAAAAACTCCAAGCAAAATTATAAATTATATTTTCTAGTTTCATTTAGAAAGTTTATTGTCCGGGATATTCTACTATGAGTATCTGGGGCACGATCTTTCATTAAGCTCCATCAATAGTCCTCCATCATATAAATATCTCGTCTTCCCTGGTAACGGTTACATCTACGATCTCTGAAACTCCACATAATTATTATCTTATATTATATTGTAGATGCCCAAAAAGTTTTTGACAACTAGTTCAAATGACGTTCATGCACTTCATATTCTGCCATGCACTTCATATTCTGCATATTCTGCCAATCCATCTATATATTAAGAGTACAGCAGCAATGGAATTCATAGAAATAGGAAATGCGGCAAGCGGCGTAATTTCTCGGGACACTGCTCTATTTTGGAGAAAATAGATATAAATCTCTGTCATAAAAACACGGATTAAAGAACTCCCAAGATATATTTCAACACTCAATCAAAGTCGATCGTGAACCATACGGTACAACAGACGAAAATCACCAAAACAAATAACCCTCTGAATAACTTATTTTTATCCGATTGATTTGTAACTAAATCTCTCAATAATCTATCGATACATTTAAATAGTATAAGTGGACACTTAGAGATTTCATCAATAATAATACTGCGCAACACATTTGGTGCCGAGAATTTTTGAGCTAATAATAGATAGAATTGGTGTCCTGAATTGAAAAATTCAATTCGATTTTTACTAGCAGCTCTAGCTTTCAAGCAATCGGTGATTTCAGTCTAGACTAAAATGTAAAACAGGTAAAAAATAGAAGTCTGACTCTTTTCTAATTTCAATGCACTTACATTAAAAACTCCAAGCAAAATTATAAATTATATTTTCTAGTTTCATTTAGAAAGTTTATTGTCCGGGATATTCTACTATGAGTATCTGGGGCACGATCTTTCATTAAGCTCCATCAATAGTCCTCCATCATATAAATATCTCGTCTTCCCTGGTAACGGCTACATCTACGATCTCTGAGACTCCACATAATTATTATCTTATATTATATTGTAGATGCCCAAAAAGTTTTTGACAACTAGTTCAAATGACGTTCATGCACTTCGTTAAGTGTCCATCATCGAGTTCTTAAAATGTGGATCTTTCATTAATTGTCTTATTTAGAGGCCAACGAGAATACCAACTTGAGCTTTTCGGAACTTATCCTCTGCATTTTTCTACCTATGTTTGCAAAACACGTCATTTTTTATTAAGCGCCTTTATAAATTGTTTTATCAACCCAAGTTTAATATGCAATGGTGCAGTATTTATTATCTTATCTCTTTCAATTAAGGGCTCGCGAATCATATACAGGAGAATCTTTTTTGTGCCAGTGGTATGGTTTGGCTCCGTTGTCCAAAACGGATAAGAAGCAAGGAATTATTTTGTGTGCCCACTTTGTTGGCCGAGGAGAAAATTAACCATTTTTAACATATATACCTGTATATCTTCAGAACAAGAGCTGCTAGGAAAAATTGGTTTACAATTTTTAAATCAGCGCAAACAGTTATTAAAAAATAAGTTCTTAAAATCCAGGCACAAAAAAAGTTTGTTTGTTGCTCAGTGTAATCAATGAGGCCAAATTTATGTACCGACTATGTGTGCTATTTACAAGAATATTACAAACTGAAGTTTGAACAGCCGGAATTATTTATTTAAACAAATTGTGAAGTGTTCTGCCACCTTCAAAAAGTGTTTAAGAAATTCCAATAAATGCAGTTACAAAAAGACGGAAATTTAGTGAATTCATTATATGGATAATTGCAGTATTGCCACTTTCATAAATGCAACAATATCACCTCCACCAAAAAATAATGTTGGCACAGATAATCCAAGAGTTTAACACGATATATTATGACCATTCAAAATATCTTAAATTTCAATTAATACTCGATTAAATAAAATCGATTCGTCACAATCTCTTAAAAAATCTTCAGAAAGGAATAGCTTGAAATCATTCCATAATGGCAGAGCATTTGCTGGATTATTCAATGCACAAATATGTTGGGGTCCTTGCTGCTCGTCGGGAGACGTCCTTGCTCGGTTCGCTGGGCGCGTAGCAGAAAACACCGAATCACACTTGAAATAATACACTAAGTCACTTTTAGTTTCAAAGATAATAAGCAGATTTATTCTTAAAATACTATTTCTTATATACTATTTCTGAACAGTAATCTCAATCTGTGAACTGACCTTTCTGGTGATCCAGTTCCGCACCTGCTAATTGGTGTCAGTTGGTCAAGCCAACTGACCTACTGTAAAAGTGTCGATTGTTCGGAGAAATAGATGATGGGTCCATGCAACTAATCAAGAGCTCGGGGTATGCGTTGAACTACCGATTGGGCAAGATCAAGGTCGGTTGTTCCAAACGTATTCAAGAAAAGTCCAAGGCAGGGGAAAAAGGTGAGACAAACATCCCGCCTCTGTGAAAGGCAATTACTAATAGTAGCCTTCCGTCAGGTAAGGCTGAACCGGACATTGTGGCCCCGGAAATCTCATCCAGGACCCCCAGTGTTGAGATAGGGGCATTGGCCGCATACTACTCTTCACTGGTACACAGTCTGGAGGATGTGTCTATGGATGAGGAGGACAAAGATCGGAATAGGACCATCCCCTCACAACCTGTTCCATAGTGGACCCAAACTTAGTTGGAAATGAATCTTTTGTAAAACGAAGGTGGAGGGTCCCGCGTTGCATATCAAGTTCTCCGCCTTATTTGCTTTTCGAATTTTTTAAAGAAAAATAATGAATTGGTCTGAAATTTGCGGCATTGCGGAAGCGAATTGCAGAATTCAGCAAATTTACATTTGTGAGCAGCATACCTAATTGCTAGTACATTTCCGAAGAAATATACTGATTATCAAAAACAATTGCTCCCATAAGTAAATCAACACTCGATCAATGCATACAATTTTTTGAGAGATGGCCTTAAATTGATCTACAATGTCAGTCAACATTGTACAGATGGAGCCCAATCACTAAACTCAAACCGGGCATAAACGTAGTTATCGTTATGAATGTAAAAAGAGCGATGTCTGAAAGGCAAAAGTTTGGTGGTAGAAGAGAGCTGGAGTACAGTGTAACTACGGAACGAATAGATGGTTTCACAGATTATGCAAATTGAGACAGAAGCAAGCGAAATTCGTTTTCTTTATGATAAAAGGTATTTTTGATGCATGGATATATGTCTTCAGTTTCTACTTTTCAAAGAACTCGATGACTGGTAGGAATTTTCATGTATTATATTAATTAATTCATAATTTCTTATTATAATTATAACTTAGGTGAGAAACTACAAAAAATCGTGACAAAAACCTACAGGTCCCTACAGAATGTGGTCTGCACATTAAAGGGATGGTGATCAGGGTACAAACAATATTAATTGCTTCAATAAGCTTAAAAAACTCTTTTGATAATTATTTTTTGTTGAATTTCAAAAAATTTTATATTCTTTACGATTATTGTCACTTGCCTAAAAGGTCTTAGAAATCCTCACTTATCAAATGACACTCGTACAGCTGATGGTATTGCCAGTTATATAAGAATTTTTCAATCGGCAGAAAATCGAAGACCACACGCTTAGCAACGAAGCCCACTACTAGACATTTTTATCCCAAATTGTTTGATAAAATGAGAGTATGTTTAGCAGATCAAGCACTCAGCAATACTGTGGCAGCTGGTATTTCTTCTTGTTCTAAGCAAGGCTATTTAAATCCGAACGAACCGCAATTAATGCAGAAGCGAAAGTGCGGTTTATTAAAGCTTTTAATAACGGTAGTAAAGGCACGCGGTCTTTTCAATTCTATGGCTGAGGTATACTCAGCGGCTTGCCAGGGTTCGTTACTAAGATTTATTTTTATTTATTTATCACCTTATTAACTTATTTATTTTTATTTATTTATTATCTTTATTACAAAGTATTAGCAACAATAAATTGTACTCCTTTTCTGAATCAAGGCTTGCTTGATGTAGCGAGTCCTGTAATGACAGCCAGAGCGAAGTGTTGGTCCAATCAGGTGCATCCGGCGCGAATGATTGATTCGCTAAAGTCGTCAGTAAAAGACCGGCGCGGGGTGTTGGCCCGCTCAGGTTCGTTGGGCGCGAATGATTGATTCACTTAGTCGTTATTGTCCAGATTTGTCTGAATACTTTCCTCTGAGTCAGATTTCCTGAGCATTTCTACAATTTCCGTTGTAAGTGGGTCTCCGCGATGTCTTCTAGTTACAGTTCCGAGATCGACGAGACTTCTTTACCGTAGCGCTGATGTGTGTACAAAGAGAGCTGTTTGTCCAAAGCGGTCCAGTTGATCCTTGTTGCCGCTTTTATCGGTTCCCAGGCGCACGCATACCAGTACAACCTTCCGTGTATGTGTGTAAACCGGCAAAGTGGCGTGATCTCAGTCAAAAAACCGGTTTTCACTGTATCCACGTGGCGTGTTGGCTGAATTTGGTAACCGTGTACCTAAGTCCGCAAAGTGGCGTGATTTTACGCAAGAAACCGGTTTTCATGCTAAGCACGTGGTAGGTTGGCTGCTGTTGGTAAGCGTGGACCTAAGTCCGCAAAGTGGGGTGATTTAGCCCAAGAGTCTTTCATGCTAGCCACGTGGCATGTTGGCTGCTGTTGGAAAGTGTGGTCTGGCGTCATAGGCCTGTACGGCATTAGGTTCCCATATACATATTAATGCTTATATATACATACTTGTATCTGTTTTGAACTAATATGTATATGAGCAGTGTACAGAGGCGCAACAGTAAATTTGTGAGGGGGGCAATTGCCCTCAATTTCCTTTCCTTATGTACATTAACAATATCCTTAGGCACAGCGAGCAGGCGCTGGTCTGAGTTTTCAGGATGTAAAATAGCTAGAAAAATCTTGCTAGAAATAAATGTGAAGCCGTCTAAGGGCCTAATGGCTATAAATAGACAAAGTATAGGTTCCGTAATTAGCGTCCTAACGGGACACTGGACTCTTGGCACCCAAGGATGTAGGCTGGGGATTGCCTCTAACGACTTCTGCATGAGTTGCATGGACGAGGAGGAGGGGAGAGTCCCTTGCACACCTGTTATGCACGTTTCCAGCGCTGTCCAGAAGGAGCCGCACTTTCCTGGGCGACTACTTTCTGGTCTCTTTGGGTGATATCTCAAAAAAAAAAGATTAGCTTCATCAACTGCTTCATTAAAAGCTCCAAATGGCTAGACAGTAATCCCAGTCTGTGAACTGACCTTTCTGGTGTTCCAGTTCCGCACCTGCTAATTGGTGTCAGTTGGTCAAGCGAATTGACCTACTGTAAAAGTGTCGACGGTGGATGGAAAAAGACTGGGAATAAGGAAAAAGGAAGGAATAGCAGAACAGGATCTCTGGAGGAATTAGTAGAAGAAGCGATTAGAGCACAAGCTCTCGTGGAACGGAGTACGGTTGGGTTAGGCGAGGTACACATGTTGTCAAATAGACAGAACATGTTCATTGCCACTGTCGTGAACAGAGATGGAAGCAATTCCGTCCCCAACATATACAGAGGAGCGTATAGTTCCGGTGTCTCCGACAGCAGAGCCGCGAATCCGAGAAATCCGTACAGGGGGTTTGTACAGAGGGCACCCACATGTTCGTTCTGCCGTAAGCAAGGTCATACAAGGGATGAGTGCATTACACGCAAAAACACGCCCTATTGTATGAAGTGCCAAACATATGGTCATGAGGCAAGTAGACAGTGCCAAGGAGACACAGATTGGAATCAAAGTAGAAGGCAGCCAGCTACGAGGTGCCCAGATCCACCCTTGAGGGACAGCAGGGGTAACTTTAGTAGTCCCCGAGTTAATTCAACGGAGGGAATTAACCAAGGAAGAAATCCTTTCAAAACTGGGAGTGGCCAGCAGCGACCAAATTGGGATTCCAGAAGTGAACAAAGGATATGCAACACCAAACAGGGGTTAAGATGCTTCTCATGTGGACGAATGGGACATCGGGCAGCGGAATGCAGGGATAGACAATCCCAACAAAGGAACCAGGGAAACTTCCAGCGGCCCAGTCGAGGCCAGTAGACTGGAAAGCCAAAGAAAGAGAGTAATAATTAGGCCGGAAGTACGTGGGACTAGTAATGTAGGAACTACAGTCCAGGAGAAGGAGGAGCAAGAGGCTCTCCAGTGTCACGAAGAGTTAGGGAGTGGATACACGTCCATATTGGGAACAAAACGAGGTTGCTTCGCTATGAGCAGGATAGGTGATGCCTTCATCGAGATACCCTGCAAGGAGGCAGCTAGTGGAAAGCTAGTACTTTTGGTAGACTCAGGGGCGGACAAAAACCTCTTAAAATCTAGTGTTTTACGGAAGGGGCTGTACATTAATCAAATGGACTTAAGAACGCTTAGCGGAGCGTTTGGAGGGTGCATTTGGACATTGGGGTCGCTCAGAATAGAGCACAGTGAAATTAAGGGCATGAGTTTTAATGTTCATGCAGTGGAATTGGAGAGAGAAGGTATCCCGGTCGATGGGATAATTGGCCGAGATAGTCTCTGGGGCCGAACCATACTGGATGCGCTAGAAAAACAATTATCATTTTATGATGATAATAAGAATACAATCCTTACCCTTCCCTTAAAGTCATGGCAAGAAGGAACCGTGAATAGGGTTAAGAATTGTATGGAGGTAGTGAATGCAAGGTCAACCAGAGTAGTTACTATGCGTGTGAATACGAAACTTAGGACTGTTGTTTTGCACAAGCAGCAGTTAGCGGAGGGCGTATATATGGGAGAAACCATAACGCACGTTGACAAGGGTAAGGTGTACGCTTGCGTACTCAACGCCTCGGAAAAGGACTACCTGATGGATGAAGATTTTAGGCCTAAGTTCACTAGTTATGATAATTTTAAGGAACCAAATTAAAGAGCGGTTAATCAGATTAAGCAGGTAGATATAAGGAAAAGGATGGAGAGAGTGCTAGAATCATTGAAGTTAGGCCCAAGCGTAAATTTAGAAGAAAAGGCATCAATAGAGGCCATTTGTACGTCATTCCATGACATATTTTTGCTGGAAGGAGACCAGTTGACAAATACACCAGAGGTAGAGCATGAAATACCTACTAGAGTGGATCAACCACCGATTAACCAGAAACAATACAGATTGCCACAAGCTCACAAAGATGAGGTAAATAGGCAAGTGGAAGTAATGTTAAAAGATAACATAATTTCACCGAGTATCTCGGCTTGGAATTCACCAATAATTTTGGTACCAAAGAAGGGAGGTGCTCAGGGTCAGAAGAAGTGGAGAATGTCGTCGATTTTAGGAAATTGAACGACGCCACTATCAAGCAGGTGTTCCCGATACCAAGGATAGAAGAGATTCTGGATCAATTGGGGCATAATAGATATTTTTCTACGCTTGATTTGGCGAGTGGCTACCACCAAGTTCTGGTGGATACCCAAGATAAGCAGAAAACCGCGTTCAGCACCGGTTTAGGGCATTATGAGTTTAATATAATGCCGTTTGGTTTAACAGGAGCACCGGCTACCTTCCAACGGCTAATGAACCATGTGCTAACAGGCTTACAAGGGTTAGATTGTTTTGTGTATCTGTATGATATTGTAATTTATGGGAAGAACTTGCAGCAGCATTCGCAACGCTTGTGCAAGGTGCTCCAGAAATTACGAGAACACAATTTGAAATTGAGCACGGAGAAGTGTCAATTTTTGCGAAAAGAGGTGGTTTATTTAGGCCATCGTTGCTCAGAGGAAGGAGCACTGCCTGACCCGCAGAACGTGGAATGCGTTAAAAATTTAGCGATTCCGAGAATCAGAAAAGAAGTGCAAGCATTCCTAGGACTAGTGAACTATTATAGAAAGTTCGTGGAAGGACTAGCCGGAATTGCGTTGCCAATTAATAAGTTGCTACGAAAAGAAGCAAAGTTCGAATGGACAGAGAGATGTCAGCAAGCATTCGAGAGGCTAAAGGAAATAATTAGCTCGCCACCAATTTTGGCGTACCCCGACTTTGAGCAAACTTTTTTGTTGACCACTGATGCTAGCAATGAAGCATTAGGGGCAGTATTGTCCCAAGGGGATGTCGGTAATGACCGACCGATAGCATTCGCAAGTAGAGCGCTTAGCGACACGGAGAAGAGATACTCCCCAATAGAAAAGGAATTTCTAGCCATAGTATGGGCTACGAAGAATTTTAGGGCATATCTGCTAGGACGCCCATTTAAGATATACACTGATCACCAGCCGTTGAGAGGCATAGCCAATTTAAAATACCAATCGTCTAGGCTAGCCAGCTTCAGACACAAATTGTCTGAGTATGATTTTGAAATCATATACAAACCGGGGAAAAAGAATCTGAATGCCGATGCACTCAGCAGAGTACCGCAGGCACAGAAGGTATCAGTAGTGCAAACGAGGGCCAAAGCACGGTCAGATAAGGAGAAGGGCGAGAGAATTCAAGGGGATAAAATTGATGCAACAAGAAATGTTAGCAATGTGGGTGACGCTGCTAATGAACAAGGAGCCAGTAGTGTGGAATGGCTGGAGGATAAAAAAGATATCCAGGCTGTGTTAAAGGGTTTCCATGATTCACCTCTAGGTGGACACCAGAGATTCTGGAAAACCCATGACAGAATTAGACGAGTATACGGATGGAAAGGTATGCTCCGAGACATAAAAAAATATATAAAGAGATGTCCGAAATGTCAGACCAATAAGAGTTCAATGCTAACAAAGATGCCAATGGTGTTAACTGACACACCAAAACAGCCATTTGACAAAGTTCATATGGATATTGTAGGTATTTAACCTGAGACAGTTTCGGGAAATAAATACATATTGACGTTCCAAGACGATTTCTCAAAGTATATGGCGTGCGTGGCTATACCCGATGCTGAAGCAAGTACGGTGACCAAGGCATTCTTTGACGAAATTATAGCACGGTGCAACATACCTAAGGTCTTGATAACCGCCAATGGTTCAAATTTTGTATCGAAACTATTCTCGGAAACGGGTAAAATGCTGGGAATTAAGACATTGCATATTACACTATATCATCCCCTGGCGAATGGCTCATTAGAGCGTAGCCATCGACCTCTGGCCGAGTACTTGCGCCGTTTTGCCAAGGAAGACGTCTCGAATTGGGATCAATGGTTGACCACTGCAATGCATGTACACAATAATACTGTGCATGTATCAACGAAGCAAACTCCGTTTAGGACGCTCTACGGGTTTGATTTCAACATACCAGCAAACCTGAAGCGTAATTGTGCGCCAGTGTACAATGCTGATGACCGGAATAAATTGCAAAAGTATCAGCTACAGCGAGCGCACGAATTGGTTAGAGAAAACCAGGATTGTGCTAAACGAGTAGCCAGGAAAGCCTATAACAAGGTACTAAACCCAGTAGTTTTTCATGTGGGTGACAAAGTATTAATGTATAATCAGGCTAGGAGAAACAAATTCTCACCTATTTGGATAGGTCCGTATGCAGTAGCAGAAATCCGCAGCCCAGTTACAACAGTCGTAACGATTAAGGGCAAGAATAAAAAGCTACATAATAATTTGTTGAAATTATTCCATACAAGGCCACACAATTAGAGACATGTGTTGGCAGTGTTTTACAAGTGTAAGCACGAAATAACAACGTAAACAAATTGATACCGCGTAAGTACATCAAATAGCACGGTTCTGACGTTCAAAGTCAAGGCCAACAGAAATGTGCCAATTAAACTCGGGCGAGTATAATTGACATAAGAAAAATATGCTTATTAGGCACTATGGCCGAACGAAGCACAGTAGAGGAAAATATATTAAATTATAAGAAACGGGTTCATTGGACACAATTTAAAAAAATAAAATTATAAGACAGTCGTGGGTAAGTAATTTAACTAAACGTAGAATATATACACACATACATATAACAGTTAATGAAATGAAATACGATGCGTAAGCAGTAGCGCCGGCGTATGTGTATAATACAAAGAATGAATGTTCGAACGTAGATTTAAAAAAGTAAGTATTCTAGTTAAGAGGAATGGGTATGTACGTATGTATATTTTTGTAGATATTTACATACTGAAGCAGGCTACATATTAATATATCGGGTTTTTCAATAAGAGCGCTACAAAAGTTTTTTTAAATACAACAAAACCGGTTTTAGATATCAATGAAATTCTTTATTCCTGTGAAAGTACGTTCGATGCCATTATATATGGAACTCGATTTTTTTTGCATAGCCACCACGGGCACGCTTGCAGAAGTCCAGACGCTGAACCCGATTTTCAACGGTATTCAAGCATAAATCGGCCGATACTGCTGCAATTTCACGTTCGATATTCATACGAAGTTCATCAATCGTCGCTGGCTTGTTGGCATAGACCATAGACTTGACGTAGCCTCACAGGAAATAATCTAACGGCGTCAAATCGCACGACCGAGGCGGCCATTCGACAGGGCCATTTCGTGAGATAACACGTTCACCAAACTTGGTTTGCAGTAAATTGATTGTGGCATTCGCTGTGTGGCTTGTGGCGCCGTCCTGCTGGAACCACATGTCCTCCAAGTCCATATTATCCAATTGGGGCCAAAAATATTCGGTTATCATTGAACGGTAGCGATTCGCATTCACAGTAATGTGCCGGTCTTGATCATCACGGAAGAAGTACGGCCCAATGACGCCGCCGGCCCATAAACCGTACCAAACCGTAATTTTTTTTGGATGGAATGATGACTCATCGAGTAGGTGTGGATTGCTGTCTAACCAATAACGCATATTTTGCTTATTGACGAAGCCATTCAGCCAGAAATGAGCCTCATCATAAATTGTACGTAGCGCTCTTAAAGTTGAGGCGACTGACTCCGAATTTCGGTAGTAAATTTTAATAATTTCGACTCATTGTTGGCTCGTATATCTTTGCATGATGAAATGGCAAACCTTACTGAAGAGAAATGTCAAAAGAGCGGGAAAAAATATGGCGTCGTTTGCTGTCACTATCCATTTACTTTTGTAGCGTTTCTTTTGAAAAACCCTTTACATAGATTTTTTCGGCTTATCACGTAGGAGATTAGCATGTGGGGAATAGTAATGTATATACTCGTATATACATATATTGAATTAGAACAATATATTTAGCTTACCATTACACATTAGGTAATAACTGTAGCAATTAATTTAAAACAATTAATTATAAAATGCATTGAATGTATGTATGTATTCATATAAGAGCAGGTTACATGTTGTAGGGAACTACACTTGTTAATTGATATATACATACCGGGCTAGTAGTAAAATTGAAGTATATAGAGTAGTATATGCAATGAAAAATTCAGTCATGCAATGGACAATGTTTTCACATAAACGGGTTTATCTTAAATATTCTGGTTTATGTCAGAGGGCAAAATAATTTGCCCAGAATTGATGTAAACACTTCTGATTTTTGGGCGGCATGTAATTCGATATAGTAAATAATTGTTACGTATAAATCAAATTATTATAAAATGTATATTCTTTGAAAATAATCTAAATTTTGAATGCCGCTAACAATTTAAAGAAAAATATATCATAATTAATTAATAATGTTAGTAAAGAAAACTGTTTTTATTAATTATTTATAGTTTGGTTATTAAGACGTATTAGATATACGATATATAAATTTAAATAACACATAAAATTTACTATTTTCGTTAGCAAAAATATTAAAAATGAAATAAATGTAATAGGCAGTAAGAATAATTAAAACTCGGCAAGTTCGATACATGTATAAAAGTATGGTTTTTAGATATTCAGGCGTTGGTGAACAGACAAGGACATCTGGATGGTTCAATTTTGTGCAGCATGAACCGGGGGACTTCCTGTCAAAGACAGAGTAGGAGTTTAACCAACATCCAGGAGACCCATAGATGAAATGCAAGAGCAGCGAACAAAAATCTGACTAAATAAGAAGAAGTGAGAAGACATGGAAGAAGGGTAATCAGTAAGCCACAAAGGAATAAAGACGAGATAGGCAACGATGATGTCCAGATATAATTTTTGGTTGGAAGAAAATGAAATCGAAATTAGTGAGAATTCATTTTTATATGAAAGAGTGGAAGACCTTCCGACTTCCCATCTGCGAGATGACCACGATTTAAGGTTATGAAAAAATGGAGATGGTATCGGCTGAATACAATAGTCTCTATCTGACAAGTAAAAGTCTAATAATACTTGAGGTCTATTGCATAACTGACGAAATGGCATGAAAAACACTATCATGTACGTTGTCCGTATAAAAAATCCAACGTGTCTGCCATTATTACATATGTCAGTATGTATATTGTATTATGGTCTAGAAAGAGGAAGAGATAATTTTAGCCACAACCGGAGGTTACTCCGTAATTTTAGCGAGAAACGGCTATAATAACAATGACAGCCACAACTACCATCGTTCAATTAGCTTCGCAGAATAATCTCCTGGCGCGAAAAATCGTTTTAACCACGAAAAGGTCGAGCATAACATAGCCAATCTTTGTCGGCTAACTTTATAACGATTTCCCCAAATAAGTAAATATACACTACTCTGTCACTTACTAAGCGAATATTTATTTTGACTTCGTCAGAAGCGCATCTAGTCGCACAAGCTTGCATCATCTTTTTACGTACCGGTCCAGAAAGAAGGGAGGGGTATGCGGAGTTCATCGATGGACTTCACTCCGTCAACGACAGCCGTCAATCGGATCAGCGGGTAGCAGAGGTCGCAGTATAACATAAGATTTTAGGTATAAAATATCGTAGTATATAGGATATGAAGTATAGAGTTACATTGTATTATCACTAGTTGTTTGAAATTGTTTATACGCCAGTGAGAAAAGAGTCAATAAAAGACCAAATATAAAAAAGGGGAATATAAAAAAAAGAGAAAGTTAGAACTAAAAAACAAAAAAAAAGAAACTATAAAGGAAGTAAAAAAAAGAGAAAGAAAATAAAAAAAAAACTATAAAAGAAGAAAAAAAAACAAAATAACACAAAAGTAAAAAAGAAAAAGAATACAATAACAGAACCCAAGTAAAGCGATTTCTTAAAACAAAGAAGAGAAAAAAAAACTATATACATGTATTATAGGTTTAAGAAAATACACGGATTGTTCAAAGTGCAGAAAAATAAATATTGTAAAAGATTCATTAGAAGTTAGTTGCACTAACTTCTTCCAGAAAGAGGGGAGGGATGTTGTGACTTAGAATCAAGCTACCTACGAGTAGTTGACTAACAGCTCCGACTCCTAACAGATGCCACACATTCTGTGGGATTAGCATGTGATAAAGTTATTTAAGAGTAACACATACTTTTAGGGTCTAAGTATTTTAAATTAATATTATCTGGGTAATATTTATTATGTAAACTTTTAGGGTGTTACAGTTCCGCAGTCGAGTGGACGAAGGGCATTGTAATTTAGAATGCACCGTCGATACTTTAACAGTAGGTCAGTTGGCTTGACCAACTGACACCAATTAGCAGGTGCGGAACTGGAACTCCAGAAAGGTCAGTTCACTGACTGAGATTACTGTTGGGAAATAGTATATAAGAATTAGTATTTTAAGAATAAATTGGCTTGTTATTTTGAATCTGAAAGTGATATAGTGTTTCATTTCAAAGAGTGATTTCAGTTTTCTGCCACGCGCCCAGCAAACCGAGAAAGGACGTCTCCCGAGGACAACAAATACGGTCCCCAACAATTCCTCCAAGCGCTCTATCAATGCCAGTTAATCCTTTCCTCCATAATACCGTACAGTCCATTTTCTTATTTGGTCCATAATTGTGGCGTATGATGGTACGGCTTCCTCCCACGCCTCAGGGTGCTTTGGGGTCGAAACTGTGTTTGCTGGCTATGCTGCGACATCCAAAAATGCAGATCCAGAGATGCCGGGAACAAATATGGGATAGGGGCTTCTCGAATATTCGACCTTTCGCTCTCGTAATCTATGCTGCATCTCCGCTTTCAATTCCGCCTTTTGTATAAAAGATGCCACTCGGCGAGGCAACTCCTCAACTGTACCAACAGCATCGAAGTTAAACTAATCCACAATTACCACTAGCTCTTCTTTCCGTAGTGTGTGCACACAAGTAGTGCGTACCATTTTCTGACCCTTTCAGTTCACCTTGTAAATTCCTTGTCGGGTCCCTGCTCGAGCGACACGCGGTCTTTACAATTCTATGGCTGAGGTATACTCAGTGGCTTGCCAGGGTTCGTTACTAAGATTTGTATGTTGTTTAACTTATTTATTTTTATTTATTTACTATCTTTATTACAAAATATTAACAACAATAGATGTTGGTAACCGTGTACCTAAGTCCGCAAAGTGTCGTGATTTTACGCAAGAAACCGGTTTCCATGCTAACCACGTGATAGGTTGGCTGTTGTTGGTAAGCGTGGACCTAGATCCGCAAAGTGGGGTGATTTAGCCCAAGAGTCTCTCATGCTAACTACATGGCATGTTGGCTGCTGTTGGAGAGTGTGGTCTGGCGTTATAGGCTTGTACGGCATTTAGCTGCCCATGTACATATTAATGCTTATATATACATACGTGCATGTGTTTTGAAGAAATATGTAGATAGTTATATGTATATGAGCAGTGTACAGAGGCGTAAGGATCAATTTGTGGGGGCAAAAATTGCCCTCAATTTTCTCTCCTTACACGGTTTCGACATTTGTGATTCAAAAAGCTTCTCGACTAAAAATTAAATGAAGCATCCTGTGACGAGAAACAGTGAGAAGTTTCAGGAAATTGAATCTTTTCTTAATTACAACAGTTCTTTCGAATTTCCGTCACTTTTCCGCAGATCTTGCATAGAAAGTTTGAAGCTTATTTTAACTGACATGTCTGGCCAAATATCTGTTTAATGAAAGCGAGGAAATAAAATATTGTGCTTAGATCGTTGAAATCAAGACAGTTTAGAAAATTTGTTCTCAGCATTTCGACCTAAGCTAGGTAATAATTCCAACCCGTCTGCTAGAGAGGTACTACATTTTACTAGCAAATTAATGTCAATGATGCAGCTCGTTATTATGTTGGACTTGTTTCCAAAGAAACAGTTGCGATAATTGTAAATACATAATCTCAAAACTGGACGAGCTAACATTAGATTCTAAGATTTTCATTAGATTTTAAACTACAATGAATCCAAACTTAATCTACAGAATCCATCAGAAGAATTCTTGTCTATATGCCAGCCTCACTTTAAAGGTTTTAGTAAAATTTTCGATAAGAGTTGCCATCAAAGGATATAATAATTCATCAAATATTAGTTACGACAGATGTTGTACATACAAATTGGTTCAGCAAAACAGAGCCTTGCTTAGAACACAAAATGGCAGTCCTAAATACTTTCATTCTAACATTAATAAGAAAAAAAAGCTAAGTGGATGTTAGAAAATTAATTTTAAAAAATTGTGATTCCAATTGAAGTCTTCAACAAGAAGAAGTGCTGCGCAGAGTCGACATGAGCCTTAAATAAAAAAAAAAACGAATGAATTATTTGAGGTCGTAGCCACTTTAAAAAAGTGCTAAAGTTACTTAAGAAAGCACATATTTTTAGGGTGCGAGTATTTAGAATTAATATTACCTATGTAATATTTATTATGTAAACTTTTAGGGTGCTACAGTTTCGCAGTCGAGCCACCGAAGGGCATTCAAAGTTAGAATGCACCATCAACATTTCAGATTGGCGTAGGTCAGTTGGCTTGACCAACTTACACCAATTAACAGGTGCGAAACTGGAACACCAGAAAGGTCAGTTTTTGTATTGTAATTGTGAATTGCAAATAGTATATAAGAGTTAGTATTCTAAGAAATAAACGCTTGTGATTTTAAAAACTAAAAGTGTAATGTAGTGATTTTTACAAAGAGTGATTTAGGCTTTTCAGATACACGCGCGAGTTATGTAAATTAAAAACACATTGTTTATTTATTTTTTTTATATGATTTTCTTTATTAGGAGCGGTTACTATCGATCTTTCGAATCGACAAAACTTAACTGAAGTGAAACAAGTTTTTACACAATTGTTATGTATCAAATATTCTTACAACATATTTACAGTAATATCTGATGATCCACAATTGAGAGATTACTATTTACATATCGAGTAACGAAATAAAACTAGAAAGTAAAATAAGAATACAACGAAATGATTTATATGTATGTATGTATAATGAAGTAATGATACTGTTTTACATATATGTAAATATGTAACTCGCGCAGCAGAAGGACGTCCCCCGTCAAACAAGGACAATAACCCAACATTTTGGCGCAGCCGGTCTAAAGGAACTATTGGAGTAATCCCGGGGCAAGAAACCCTGAAGCAGAGAGGCATCCTGCAACGAATTCGAAGGACCTCATCTAAGGACACTGTGGAATAAAGATGACATCGAAAAAAAATTTGGATGAGTAGAGTGTATAATAGCGTAATCTAAGTAGATACTTCTGCGACCCTGAAGGCGCCGTAGCGCTGGTCAAAGAAGTTGCAACCTAAAGGCGCGTTTGCGCTGTTGCACGCAGCTTTGAATGGCAACCATAAACCGTCAGTATGATCGGACGGTCTATGTATGTTCATCCTAGCTGTGAGGATTTTTTTTGTAGGGGATTTGAATTTGTTTGTCGTAAGGGACATTTATATTGTTTATAAGGCCATGTGGTCTATGTTGAGAAATTTAAATTGTTTTTTTTTTATTGTTTAAATTCTGAAGTTCTGAATTTTTGTTGTTTGATTTAAATGATTGGCTTTTGAGCTTAGGGTATTAGGGAAAAATATTTCAAGAAGTGTTTACAACACGTGTTGTTGCATCAAAGTTTTTTGTAGTTCGGAAACTACGATTTGCGTAGCAATGTTGAAGAAAACATTTAAATGCTATTATTATGTGGCGCATACGTTACGGGGTTTATTTTTAAATATGGATTCAAATTTCCGGGAATGAATCAAGACACTTTTGCCGGTAAATCAAATTTTGGTTTTTACAAACATATGGCCTTTTCTATGGATTTATTAAAGATGGTGAGAGGAAAACAAGGAGTATTGGTGAGAAAGTCAAGGACCAATTTGCATTGATGGAAGGACTTAATGGACGCCGGTAGAAAGGGGAACTTTATGATGGAAAACAAGTATAGCAGAATATATATATAAAGATAGAATTTACGGTGGAATGTTTTTTTTTAATAACTCTGTTTTGAATCATTAAGTAAGATCGAATAAAATATTGTAACAAGTTTTAACAAACATTGAATTTTTATTTGTAATTGGGATACGCCATCTGTTCTGGCATTTGGGATATGACGAAGGAAGCGCAAGGATTACTGCTGATGCAGGAGCAAATTGGAGAAGCGATTGAAAAATTGGTCCGTAATTTTAAGAAAGACGGCAGGTTACGTAAGGACAACGTGTATTACCGCAAGCGAATAACACAGTTGCAAAATCTGGGGAGAGAGTTCAACAATAATCACGGACTGCTGTTGCCTCACGCAGTTGAGTACGGCAAGGGAAAATATTTTGCGGAAAATTACGCAGACTACATAAATAGTCTGGTCAACGAATGGGCAGATACATTTAGTTCTGAATTAGTGGAATTAGGACAACAAACTGTTTTTTTGGTTTCACCAGACGAGGAAGTAAGGAACAGATTGAAATCAATGCAGTCAGAGGTGAAACTGTTTACTGGGAAAATAGTTGACCAGTTCGAAGCGAGTACGAGCAGGGAAGAAGCTCAGGAATTGTGGAAGCAGGCGAATGCCGGAGGAGCTGTGTCACCATTAGAAGTAGCGGATCAAGCCTTGACGGCAATCCAAAGAAGAACAGAAGAAAAGTTATTCAGTTTTCACAGGAAAACAGAAGATTTGAGAGCACAAAAAGAGTATCTTGAGAAGAAGGTAAAGGAACTTTCTCAGAGATTGACGGAAACAGAGGAAGCAGCAACGCTGTTGGAAAAGGAGTGTGCGGAATTGAAAAGAGGACGGGCGACCAATAGGACCTCACTGAATAGTGAGAGATCAAAATCAGCATCAGCTGGATTTACGCAGACAGTATTGACATTGCCTCCGGAAGTACGTTGGCCGGAATATTTAACACCAGAAGGGATAAGCCGCATGGTGAAGCCAAAATTAGTACTTAATGAAGAAAAGACTAATTAGTTTGAGTCCGTCACTGGCCAATTACCTCTCAGATCCGGGAGAATAGAATTGGAAACTCCCAAAGAGATTAATAAAGCTAAAGTTTTACCAGCAATTGAGAAAACACAAAGGAATAAAATGGGCATTCTGGAAGTTGCTCATGCGGTGGAGAAGTTGGTGCCAATGTTCTCAGGAGTCGAGTTGTATGATCTGAGAACTGAGATCCGGCGCTTCAAAGAAGGTTGTGAGCTAGCACAACAGAGTGTTCCGGAAGCGGACGGGGAACACTTAATAAAGTGTATTAGGCAAAGAACCATAGGTGATGCGTTTGATTTACTGGTGCATAGCTCAGTAAGCACCCTGGCAGAATTATATGTACTTTTGAATAGGACGTATTTAAAACAAAAGTCATACGACTGTCTCGTTCGGGAAATTCAGGAATCAACTCAGACACCGGGGGAGGAATTGAGAGCCTGGGGACGAAGGCTCCAGTCTCTGGGGAGCGCTGCTGAGACGGAAGCCAACAGGCAGTTTTCAGAAAAAGTTGCAGCATACAAGGCTCAAATAGAACGGACTATGATTTCTGTGTTCAAGGCAGGCCTGATAAATAGGGATTTAGCTAATTATACTCTTACTCTCACGCCGAGGAGTATGGCAGAGCTAGTGGAAGCGATCTCTTTAGCTGAAGCAGCAATACAACAGCGAACGACAACAGGTGGAATCTGCTGGACGAATGCTCCTGCAGAGGTAGGAACAGTACAGCAGCAAAACAGATGTGGAGTCGGTAGATTGATGGGCCAATTTCCGCAACAAAGAGACCAAGAATTCTTGGTTGAGAGGTTCCAGCCGAGGAAACCCATTTGCTCATTCTGTCATAAGCCAGGGCATACAAGGGATGAATGCGTTACACGCAAAAACACGCCCTACTACACGCCAAGGAGACACAGAATGGAATCAAAGTAGAAGGCAGCCAGCTACGAGGCGCACGGATCCACCCTTGACGGACAGCAGGGGTAACTTCAGTAGTCCCCGAGTTAATTCAACGGAAGGAATTAACCAAGGATGAAATCCTTTCAACATTGGGAATGGTCAGCGGCGACCAAATTGGAATTCTAGAGGTGAACAAAGGATAGGCAACACCCAACAGGGGTTGAAATGTTTCACATGTGGACAGATAGGACATCGGGCAGCGGAATGCAGGGATAGACAATCCCAACAAAGGAACCAGGGAAACTTCCAGCGGCCCAGTCGAGGCCATTAGACTGGAAAGTCAAAAGAAAGGAAGTAATAATAAGGCCGGAAGTACGTGGGA
Organism: Clusia tigrina; assembly: GCA_920105625.2. Lineage (NCBI taxonomy): Eukaryota > Metazoa > Arthropoda > Insecta > Diptera > Clusiidae > Clusia > Clusia tigrina. Next base: position 126,494,571 of record OV050032.1, on the reverse strand, counting down.
CTAGTTATGTAGGAACTACAGTCCAGTTGAAGGAGGAGCAAGAGGCTCTCCAGTATCACGAAGAGTTAGGGAATGGATACACGTCCATATTGGGAACAAAAGGAGGTTGCTTCGCTTTGAGCAGGGTGGAAAGCTAGTGCTATTAGTAGATTCAGGGGCGGACACTAGCCTCGTAAAATCTAGTGTTTTACGGAAGGGGCTAGACATTAATCAAATGGACTTAAGAACGCTTAACGGAGCGTTTGGAGGGTGCATTAGGACATTGGGGTCGCTCAGAATAGGGCACAGTGGAGATAAGGGTATGAGTTTTAGAGTGCACGCAGTGGAAGTGGATAGGAAAGGTATCCCGGCTGATGGAATAATTGGCCGCGATAATTTTTGGGGACGCACCATACTGGATGCGCTCGACAAGCAGTTATCATTCTATGATAACAATATGCATAGAATCCTTACTTTTCCATTAATGTCATGGCAGGAAGGAACCGTGAGTAAGGTTAAGAATTGTATGGAGGTAGTGAATGCAAGGTCAACCAGAGTAGTTACTATGCATGTAAACACGAAACTTAGGACTCTTTTTTTGCACAAGTAGCAGCTAGCGGAGGGCGTATATATGGGAGAAACCATAACGCACGTTGACAAGGGTAAGGTGTACGATTGCGTACTCAATGCCTCAGAAAAGGACTACCTGATGGAAGAGGATTTTAGGCCTAAGTTCACTAGTTATGATAATTTTAAGGAACCGAATTATAGATCGGTGAATCAGAATAAGCAGGTAGATATAAGAAAAAGAATGGAGAGGGTGCTAGAATCTCTGAAGTTAGACCCAAGCGTGAATTCAGAAGAGAAGGCATCAATTGAAGCTATTTGTGCGTCATTCCATGACATATTTTTGCTGGAAGGAGACCAGTTGACATATACACCAGAGGTAGAGCATGAAATACCTACTAGAGTGGATCAAGCACCAATTAACCAGAAACAGTACAGATTGCCGCAAGCTCACAATGATGAGGTAAATAGGCAAGTGGAAGGAATGTTAAAAGATAACATAATTTCACCGAGTATCTCGCCTTGGAATTCACCAATAATTTTGGTACCAAAGAAGGGAGGTGCTCAGGGTCAGAAGAAGTGGAGAATGGTCGTCGATTTTAGGAAATTGAACGACGCCACTATCAAGCAAGTGTTCCCGATACCAAGGATAGGAGAGATTCTGGATCAATTGGGGCATAGTAGATATTTTTCTACGCTTGATTTAGCGAGTGGCTACCACCAAGTTCTGGTGGATACCCAAGATAAGCAGAAAACCGCGTTCAGCACCGGTTTAGGGCATTATGAGTTTAACAGAATGCCGTTTGGATTAACAGGAGCACCGGCTACCTTCCAACGGCTAATGAACCATGTGCTAACAGGCTTGCAAGGGTTAGATTGTTTTGTATATCTGGATGATATTGTAATTTATGGGAAGAACTTGCAGCAGCATTCGCAACGCTTGTGCAAGGTGCTCCAGAAATTACGAGAACACAATTTGAAATTGAACACGGAGAACTGTCAATTTTTGCGAAGAGAGGTGGTTTATTTAGGCCATCGTTGCTCAGAGGCAGGATCACTGCCTGACCCGCAGAAGGTGGAATGCGTTAAAAATTTAGCGGTTCCAAGAAATAGAAAGGAAGTGCAAGCATTCCTAGGACTAGTAAACTATTACAGAAAGTTCGTGGAAGGACTAGCCGGAATTGCGTTGCCAATTAATAAGTTGCTACGTAAAGAAGCAAAGTTCGAATGGACAGAGAGATGTCAGCATTCGAGAAGCTAAAGGAGATAATTAGCTCGCCACCAATTTTGGCGTACCACGACTTTGAGCAAACTTTTTTGTTGACCACTGATGCTAGCAATGAAGCATTAGGGGCAGTATTGTCACAAGGGGAAGTCGGTAATGACCAACCAATAGCATTCGCAAGCAGAGCGCTTAGCGACACGGAGAAGAGATACTCCACAATAGAGAAGGAATTTCTAGCCATAGTGTGGGCTACGAAGAATTTTAGAGCATATCTGCTAGGACGCCCATTTAAGATATATACTGATCACCAGCCGTTGAGAGGCATAGCCAATTTGAAAGACCAAACGTCTAGGCTAGCCAGGTTCAGACACAAATTGTCTGAGTATGATTTTGAAATCATATACAAACCTGGGAAAAAGAATCTGAATGCCGATGCACTCAGCAGAGTACCGCAGGCACAGAAAGTATCACTAGTGCAAACGAGGTCCAAAGCACGGTCAGATAAGGAGAAGGCCGGGGGAATGCAAAAGGATAAAGTTGATGCTACAACAGATGTTAGCAAGACGGGTAAAGATGCCCACGAACAAAGAGCCAGCAGTGTGGAATGGCTGGAGGATATAAAGGATATCCAGGCTGTTTTAAAGGGTTTCCATGATTCGCCTCTAGGAGGACACCAGGGATTCTGGAAAACCCATGACAGAATTAGGCGAGTATACGGGTGGAAGGGTATGCTCAAGGACATTAAGAAATATATAAAGAGTTGTCCAAAATGTCAGGCCAACAAAAGTTCAAGGCTGACAAAGATGCCAATGGTGTTAACTGACACACCAAAACAGCCATTTGATAAAGTTCATATGGATATTGTAGGTATTTAACCTGAGACAGATTCGGGAAATAAATACATTTTGACGTTCCAAGATGATTTCTCAAAGTATATGGCGTACGTGGCTATACCCGATGCTGAAGCAGGTACGGTGGCCAAGGCATTCTTTGATGAAATAATAGCACGATACAACATATCTAAGGTTTTGATAACCGACAATGGTTCCAATTTTGTATCGAAACTGTTCTCGGAAACATGTAAAATGCTGGGAATCAAGAAGTTGCACATAACACCATATCATCCACAGGCGAATGGCTCATTGGAACGTAGTCATCGACCTCTGGCCGAGTACTTGCGCAGTTTTGCCAAGGAAGACGGCTCGAATTGGGATCAATGGTTAACCACTGCAAAGCATTATACACAATAATACGGTACATGTATCAACGAAGCAAACTCCGTTCAGGACGCTCTACGGGTTTGATTTTAATATGCCAGCAAATCTGAAGCGCAAATGTGCGCCGGTGTACAATGCTGATGACCCGAATAAAGTACAAAAGTATCAGCTACAGCGAGCGCACGAGTTGGTCAGAGAAAACCAGGATTGTGCTAAACGAGTAGCCAGGGAGGCCTATAACAAGGTACTAAACCCAGTCGTTTTGAACGTGGGTGATCAGGTACTCATGAGGAATCAAGCTAGGAGAAACAAATTCTCACCTGTGTGGATAGGTCCGTATATGGTAGCAGAGATCCGAAGCCCAGTTACAACAGTCGTTACGATTAAGGGCAAGAATAAAAAGCTACATAATAATTTGTTGAAATTATTCCACGTTAGACCACACACCTAAATTCATGTGTTAATAGTGTTTTACAAGTGTAAACACAAGAATAATAACATGAACAAGTACGTGTGTGTATCCAATAACACACACAGCGCCGATTTTAAGAGTCAATGCCAGTAAAAGTGTGCCACTTAAATTCGGGCAAGTAATTGACGTAATGAAAATCTGTTTAGTAAGCACTATTGCCGAATGAAGGCAGTAGAGAAGAATATTTTTTGTTGTACGTAGTAAATAATAATAAACGGGTTCATTGCACGTATTTAAAAAATAAAATAAAATAGTTAGACAGTCGTGGGTAAATAATAAAAACCTTCGAATATGTACTTAAATACATACAGCGGTGTGTGCACTGAATTTTGACGCTTGAGCGTTAACGCCAAGCGGCGGAACTGCTGGTGAAGTAAGTATATATACGAGTATGTATATATGTGTATAAGATAAAGAATGAATGTACGACTGTATATTTAAAGAAGTAAGTATTCTAGTTAAGAGGAATGGGTATGTACGTATGTATATTTTTGCAGATACTGCAGTAGGCTGTATGTAAATATACAAATCTTTTTTCTGTTCTTTAATTAGGAATTTAGTGTATGGGTAAATGAAGAAAGGCATACTAAAGGAATATGGGTATAGGTTAATTGATAAAATAGTGCCTTGAATGTATGTATGTAGCCATGTACGATCTAGGAAGAGACGATCGTTAATGGATATATACATATCAGGCTAGAAGTAAATTTAAATAAAAAGTCAATTGTATACGATGAAAGATATAGTCATGCAATGGACAATGTTTTCACATAAACGGGTTTATCTTAAATAATCTGTTTTTTGTCGGAGGAGCAATGAATTGGTTCAAAGTTGAAATGAGTGATAACTCCCGTGTTGAAAAAGAGCACGAAAAATTAATCAGAGCAAAACTGATGCCCTATATGGCAATGAAAACACATAGTCCAGTCCTCTTTTCCTCCAGGATACGGTAGCGAATCCGATAATGTAAGGGGAAAAGACGAGTGGACGCAAATTGAATGATATAGCATTCAATTATAGAAAAAGCATGTTGTAGAAATATTGTTTTTTTTTGTTTATATATTCAGGAATAGCGTATGTGTGTAAGAAAAGTTAAAGATTAAAAAAATTATAAATCTGTGTAAAAGTTCAGATTAAAATTAAAGGTTGTTTAGAAAATAATTAATTATTTAAAATCTAACTTTATAATGAAATAAGTGTTATAATAAAAAAAAAACAAAAATCATACTAAATTGGAAAATTATACCCAAGAGTATATATAGTACATATAGTGTATTTATTTAAATATTATATAATTATGAAATTCATTTATTAAATTGACTTATGAAATGTTCGACAAAAATTAAACATAGAAGAAATATCAAACTAAAATGTATACTAGAAAATTAAGAAAATTATTATACGATTTCTCTATATAGCTCTGATGATGTGAAGCGAAGCAGGAAGTTCCGGGAACAGCGGATTTCGGAAGACAGTGCGGACTAAAAGACCAACGTAGTATTCGGAAAGATGCGTTTTTGAAAAACAGGGATTTTTGGCAGTTATCTAAGGTTTGTGACCCCAAGGATGCCAACATATTAGATTGGGGATGAATGGCGACGGATGTAATTTTAATTTTGCGAAACGGGATATGGCCGCAGCATTTGAACGCGTTGTGGATGAGTTATTGACAAGCAACGAAAAATAAACAAGTTTCCTTGCGGAGTCATGTTTTGAATTGGATAATTTTATAGTACAATGTCCACCCAGTGTATCACAATCTCAACAGAATCGATTTTGGATAAGTTGAAGATGGGTAAAAGCTTAAGGAGGGTGACTGAAACCACCACCAAATATAATAAGCAGAAGAAATTTGGCTCACGGAAGTTAATTGCTTCATTGAAGTATATGATTTAATACAAGAGGACACAGAGACTGGTAACCGATCAGAGTACACAAATTATATCATTAAACGTGTATCTCAGAAAAATACCGATTGTCTCCGCATCAAAGCCAAACGATGTCAAATACCATTATGAGGAAGCTCAAGAGAAACATTTCCACCATAAAACGCATTGCTGCAAAGGAAGAAAGTGTATTGTAATCTCTCATGTATTCCAAATGTTTTTTACAAGTTGAATACTATAAGCAGAGGCAGTATCACCTACAGCCGTGGGGCACACTATATAAATGGAAAGAAGAAGGCCACTAAAAGCAAGGTTTTAATGGCAAACCAAATAGCCAAACTATAACATCTTTGTACGTACCGATCCAGAAAGAAGGGAGGGGTATGCAGAGTTCATCGAGGGACTTCACTCTCACAGGACGGGCGTTACCAGGACCAACAATTGCAGAGGACCGTATTTATAAGAAGCGTAGCTAAATATGTAATTAGTTTGTAACTTTGTTTGTATATACGCCAGTGAGAAAAGAGTCGATGAAAGACCAAATATAAAAAGGGGAATATAAAAAAAAAGAAGATGGAAGCAAAAAAACAAGATAAAGCAAAAGGAAAAAAAAGAAGAAAAAAAAAAATAGAAATAAAATAACAAAATAAAACAAAAGAGGAAAAAGAAAAGCACACAAAATAAAAGAACACAATACAACAATTGAACCCAAATAAGGCGAATTTGAAAAAAGAAAAACTATACATATGTACTATAGGATTAAGAAAATGCACAGATTGTTTAAAGTGCAGAAAAGAGAAAAATACTGTAAGATTCATTAGAAGTTAGTTACACTAACTTCTTTTAGAAAGAGGGGAGGGATGTTGTGAGCTAGAATCAAGCTGCCTGCGCGTAGTGTCTCACAGCATCGACTCCTAACAGATGCCACACATTCTGTGTGATTAGCATGTGTTAAAGTTACTTAAGAAAGCACATATTTTTAGGGTGCGATTATTTAGAATTAATATTACCTATGTAATATTTATTATGTAAACTTTTAGGGTGCTACAGTTTCGCAGTCGAGCCACCGAAGGGCATTCAAAGTTAGAATGCACCATCAACATTTCAGATTGGCGTAGGTCAGTTGGCTTGACCAACTTACACCAATTAACAGGTGCGAAACTGGAACACCAGAAAGGTCAGTTTTTGTATTGTAATTGTGAATTGCAAATAGTATATAAGAGTTAGTATTCTAAGAAATAAAGGCTTGTGATTTTAAAAACTAAAAGTGTAATGTAGTGATTTTTACAAAGAGTGATTTAGGCTTTTCAGATACACGCGCGCAGCAGAAGGACGTCCCCCGTCAAACAAGGACAATACCCCAACACTGCCCACCCATTCGTTTGAAATGGTGTTTGAAGCTCTTTACTGAGGCTTCCCACAGTCCTCCCATATGGGGAGCGTTTGGGGGTATAAAATGCCATTTCAATTGGTGAAACCAATGCTGAGTGGTTGCCTGATCCTTGGCTTCTCGAATCACACGTGCAAACTCCACCCGGAACACCTTTTCTGCTCCCACAAAATTCTTTCTGTTGTCGGAATAAATGTTAGCCGGACACACCCGTCGCCTGATGAATCTGGACAGGGCGGTTAAAAGGGCCTGGGTAATCGGTGGTCGGTTCTAAATGGGCGGCCTTGGTGGCGAAACACACAAAGATGCACACCTTTGTCATTTTGTACCCCCGCCCTTGAAATGTTTTGATTTCGAAAGGACCTGCAAAGTCAACTCCCATGGTACTGAACGGACGAGACAGGGTGGTTCGTTCCGGGGGCAAAGGCGCCATTATTTGGCTTAATCTGCGCTTCTTCTCTATCAGGCAGGTTTTACACCGTAAAATGGAGCCCTTGATTAATACTACAGTATTGTGTTCGGAGGAGCCGAAGTATGAGCTGATTTCCCCCGTGCAACGAGATCTGATGGATAAACTCCACTAGCAATCGCGTGAATTGTCCGTGGTAGGGTAAAATTTGTGGGTGGCGTTCGGAAAACGGAATTTGAGTGGAGTGCGCTAGGCGTCCGTTCACTCGAATCGACCCATCTGAATGAAGGAAGGGGTTTAAGGTGAGCAGAGAGCTCGAATTTGAGATGGGTTGTCCGTTTTGAAGGCACTTATACTCCTCGGGGTAGTACATCTTCTGAGTTAAGGTTGCTACGAGAAGTGCAGCGGCAACGATCTCTGTATTCCTCAATGGCGACCCCGGGGGTGGAGCGGAACTGCGCATCGGTCGCGTAGTGTATTTCTGGAAACGTTTAATGTAGCAAACTACCGGCAATGCTCGCGGTAGCGATGAAAAACGCAGCATCAAGTCGTCGTGCTGTTTGATCTGGAGAGTGTGCACGGCCACGTTGCGCTGCTCCTCCAGCACATCCGGGATAGGGCTCTCTGAAGATTGAGGCCAGTCGTTTGGGTCGAGAGTACGCCACCCAGGGTCGTTCCACCATAAGTGGTTGTGGACGAGCGCAGCTGGAGATACACCCCGACTGGCAAGGTCAGCAGGATTGTGCGCAGACTTTACATGCCTCCAGCACTTCACACCTACTTTATTTGAATCGGTCGTAACACGATTACCGACAAAGAAGTGCTGCCACCAACTCGGCTAACAATACTGCGCCACAGAGTTCTAAGCGGGGTAAGGACAACATCTTTAGGGGTGCCACCCGCGAATTAGCAACCAACAAATGGGATGAGACGGTACTTCCGCACTGGCATCGAACAAACAGCGCAGCGGCATACGCCGCTTGAGAAGCTTCGCAAAACGCATGAAACTTGACATCTACATACGGTGCCGACCCAACCGATCGCGGGAAATGAATCTGTGAGATGGCATCATATGCCCCTAAGAATTCCCTCCAACGTCTGGAGGAAGCGGTGGTCAAGAATTCTTCCCAGTCGGTTTTGTTTGCCCAAATTTGCTGCATTAAGATCTTGGCCACGATTACAATGGGCGCTAGCCATCCTGCTGGATGAAAAAGTTGAGCTATAATTGATAACACCTTGCGTTTGGTGGCTCTTGGGTCGAATGGAATGGGCTGGAGGTGGAAATATAAGTGATCAGCTTTTGCGTTCCAGCGAAAGCCGGCAGAGTCGAGTGCACGGATCAACTCATCTCGGGTTTGTATAGCCACGTTTACATCATGTGTGCCGACTAAGGCGTCGTCCACATGCATGCACTCTCGCAACACCTGGGCTGCTCTTCAACGTCCGTCGCCCGCTGTTCTAGTGTTCTAATCGCTAGGTAGAGTGCACAGTTGACTCCGAAGGTAACAGTTTTTAACTCGTAGTCGGACACTGGCGTTGCAGGAGAGGCCCTGAAAATAAGTCGCTGATACGGGGTGTATTTGGTGCGACTTTAATCTGCCGATACATCTTCTGCAGATCCCCGTTAAACACGAACTGAAACATTCACCAGCATACGATAAGTTGGGTCAAGTCAGCCTGCAATGTGGTCCCGTATATAAGACATAGTTCAAGCTGAGGGTACTATTGGTTGCTTGAGTTGCATTGAACACAACCCTCAACTTGGTGGACGTACTCTCGGGTTTCATCACCGCCTCATCATGCAAATAGTAATGAGCGAGAGCGCCTGAAGGCGGATGCGGGACTTTAATCATATGACCGAGAGTTAAGTACTGCTGCACCACGGAGTCGTATTGATGTTTCTGCTAGGGGCTACGAAGCAATCTACTTCGAACTGCTTTAACGCAATGTGCCGAGAAGCCCAAAGCGACTCTTCAGGCTGGTGCCTTGGTTTGAACAGTAGTTCCACTACATACCTCCCAGAAGGTTCCCTATAAGTGGTCCGGGTGTACAAGTCAAGACAATCTTGGTCACCGGACGATAACCGTCGCTCCTTAGGTGGCTCCTCTACCTCCCAGAACCTCTGCAGGAGCTCTTCGGCCGGGTGGCCGGTCTCAATTTATACCCTCGCACAAAATGTCTGTGTCGAACTCTTAAGCATGGGTCCTGTGAGAATCCACCCGAACACAGTTTCGGTGGATGCTTGAGAATGGTCCGTTTACCGTAGCGACCGTACCCAACCACGAATTACGCGTAAGAAAAAAGGCTAAGCAAATAATAAAGAATTGTGCAATTTAATAATAAAGAAAAATAGTTTTAAAATAATTATAGTGAATAATTAATTAGGATTAAAAACTTACCGGACGCATGATTGATCCGGCTCGAAGGACCATGTTGACTCTGATTGCAGCGTTGTGACGACTGAAATCCATTGTTTCTTGGGGAATTGCAATTGATCCAAATTTATAAAACTTCGGTTTATTTTATCTTATAAACTTTAAATATATAGAAATTTATTTCATTGCACTTTTGACAATAAAATAGTAACTTTTGAGAATACAATAAGAACTTTTAAAAATAAAGTATGAATTCACTATTAGCACAGCTTTATCGCACGCGATCTTTTACACAAAACTTCGAACTTAACAATATAAAAAGAACACAAAAAAAATTATGTTTGATTTTTTTCGATGGGTACGTCAGTTGTGATCAGCTATTGGTATTCAACTGTTCGCTATTTGGCGGGACCCAATGAAGGGAATTCTCTCCGCACTGAGTCCCGTTCAAACCGCCATGGTGACAGTGAGCAGGCGGTAGCCATCGTCAGGGGGTATCCGGCGCGAACAATATATATATATATATATATATATATATATATATATATATATATATATATATATATATATATATATATATATATATATATATATATATATATATATATATATATATATATATATATATATATATATATATATATATATATATATATATATATATATATATATATATATATATATATATATATATATATATATATATATATATATATATATATATATATGTAGGACTCCGAACAAATAAACCCAATTGTTTAATAGTTTAAAGTAATGTTTTATTAAAATTCAATTGTTCTTAAATATTCACACTTATTAAAATATTAGTTTGTGAAATATATGCTTAATGGCTATTTTACATCTTTTACTTTCGAGCGACGCACGACGACTCTTTTTCTGCTCTTTTTCGTTAAGTGTCAACGTCCGGTCTCTGTCATACCAAAACAGTGTTGTCACTTTAGTAATTTAGTCCACTTCTTGTCAAACGTTCTGTAGTTGCCACCTGTTTGTCCGTCATTCCGTCAGGTTGCTTTCCCACATTCGGCCATCCTGTATTCTCATTCGGCTCGAATGAAAGTTCCCATTTTTTCATAAATTCGGCGACCGTTGTGGTTCGGCCTGGGCCTTCGTGATCACCAATCTTAACAACTTCGTATCTTCCGTGTGCCATCTTTTTTGCTACCCGGTAGGGTCCGAAGAATTTAGGCTTTAACTTCAGCCCTGAACCGAACTGTGTTCGCTTGATGGCAACGAGCTCGTCCACATTGTAAATCTTCTCCTTTTTACGATTTGCGTTGTAAGTCCTGCGATTCTCCTGTTGAATTCTAGAGATGTTTTCTTGGGCCTCTTCTCTGACCTTTTCACGTTCTCCGTCAAGTTCGTCAATCGCAACATCATTCAAAAGCTCTTGAAAATCTGGTATCCCTGGTATTCGCATATCTAAGCCTGTCATTATCCTGAAGGGTGACACTTTAGTACTGCGAGGTGGAGTGCTGTTGATGTACTGCTGTACCTTTTCAATGTGTTTATACCATTTATCGGGACTCTCACTGCAATGCTTCGATATCATGGGTACAACAATCTTGTGAATACGCTCCACTTGTCCGTTCCCGCGTGGAACCCCGGTAGCTATGAGTAGATGTTGAATACCTTCACTTTCACAATAATCTTTAAATAGATTGGAAGTAAACGCTGCACCCCTGTCCGATATTATCCGTTTCGGGTTGCCGAATATCGCTGCCTGCTTCCTCAGTTTTTCAACAACAGCTTCGACGCCAGTATTCTTAGTTGGGTACAACCATACAAACTTTGAAAATGCGTCAACGACCACCAAAATGTAGTTATACGACTTGTTAGTCGTTTCCATCGGTCCCACATGATCGACATGGAATGTTCCCAGCGGCTGATCCTCTTTGTTTATGGGATTTAAGAAACCTTCCCTTTTCCCAGACTTACTATCGACCACAATGCATTGTACGCAGCTCTTGACAATTTTAGCAACCTTTAGACTCAACTGCGGAATATAAAATGATTTTTCTACGACATCTTGGGTTTTCTTGGTGGAAAAATGTCCTTGCTGATGTGCCATTTTAATAATCTCTTCCTCCATGAGCGATGGGACAACAATAAGTTCCTTGTCGGGATTCTTATGAAGTACATCATGTTTCATGTAAAAATCGTCGTATTCATCTCGTTCCAAGACTTTGCGAACTGCTCGAATCCAGTCGTCGGATAGCTGCGCCTGTTTCAAGCGATGACTAAGGGAATCTTCCAACATGAGACATGCAACCCTGCTCAAGGCATCAACATGCTTCATCTTCGTACCGCTCCGGTGCTCGATCTCATAATTGAAGTCCTGCAGAAACATTGCCCAGCGAGATACTCTTAGTGGAACATCTCGTTTATTCATCGTCATGGTGAACGCATTACAATCCGTCACGATCTTGAATTTAATGCCCATCAAGTACACTCGCCATTTCTTTAATGCCTTTATTATTGCTAGAACCTCTAGCTCGTAGGAGTGGTACTTTTCCTCTTCGGGTCTGGTTTTGCGGCTCATGAACTGGATTGGATGGAACTGTTGATCATCGACATCCTTTTGTAACAAAACTGCCCCATATCCAAGCATACAAGCATCTGTATGCACTTCTGTAACCGCTTTGGGATCATAGAGCCTTAATACCGGTGCATTCATAAGCGCTGTTTTTAACTGCTTAAATGCCACTAGCTGCTCGTCTTTTAACAAAAAGTCAACATTCTTCCTCAGCAAATCGGATAATGGTTTCGCCATGACTGCATAACCTTCGACGAATCTACGGAAGTAGGACGTCAACCCGAGGAAACGCTGCATCGATTTCCGATCGTGCGGCAATGGAAAGTTCTTTATCGCCTTCGTTTTTTCGTCCGATGGTTTAATTGATCCGTGCTCTATAACATATCCCAAGAATTCAACTTTTGTCATTAGGAATTGACACTTTCGCCACTTTATTCGCAAACCGTTAGCAGCTGCCGCCTTAAATACCGTCTTTAACTTCTGAACGCCTTCGACTTCATCCTTTGAGGGAATTATCAAGTCGTCCATGTAGACTACGACTGTTCCATTTTGTATTAAATCTCTCAGGGCAGCGACAATGAACCTTGAGAAAACTGCTGGCGAATTTGAAATTCCGAATGGCACATATTGAAACTCATACTGGCCATTATAAGTTACAAAGGAGGTAAACTTTCTTGAGTTGGCCTCGACGGGAACATGAAAGAAACCGTTTTCCAGGTCCAGTGTTGAAAACATATTCGCTCCTTGCAACCGCTCGATAACATCGTCTATCAATGGCATAGGGAAATTGTCCCTGACGATCTTCTGATTAAGACGTCGATAGTCACAGCAAAGCCTTTTCCCTCCATCTTTCTTGGACACCAAAACTATCGGCGATGCGTATTCTGAGGTGCTTGGCTTGATAATCCCTTCCTCAAGCCACTGTGCCACCTGCTCGTCAACTGTACACCGGTCAGCGAACGACATTCGTCTTGGCCTTTCATAAACAGGAATATCGTCTGTTAGAATAATTTTCATTTCAACTGGCGATGAGATATTCTGTGCGGGACAGTATGTTTCAACCATACTTTTTACTTCGTTAGCGTGCATCTTATCAAGATGGGACAAATCAACATCGTTTTCCTTCAAACCAGCTACAAGGCACAAATCTCGAAACCCTTCTAAAAGTTCAGCAGCTTGACTCTCACTTTCCCTCGAGTGTTCTTCCCCTGGCTCTCCAACCACGTTCCAGCATGCGCATGCACCACAAGGCTTCCTCGAGTATTCTTCCCCTGACTCTCCAGTCACTGCCCTGTGCATGTTCGCACCATCACAAGTCTCTTGAGTCTTATCTGCACACACACCTGCGTTTCGCTTTGGCTCTAAAGCCACCACCTTCTTGTCCTTTGCAACATTCAACCCCAATTGTCCTTCCATTTTCACCTGCACCGCTTTCTTTTTGAATTCCGCACCGTCTTCTGTCATTATAATATCCACTTGCTGTAAAACATCGTTTCCAATAACTGCTGCGTAGGATATATCTCGCTCCCTGGTAACATGGAAAGTTGTGTTCACCCACACATCATCAATCTCGATCAGCATGGTAAAGCTGCCCATTGTTGTAAGCTCACTGTTACCAATGCCTACCAATCGCCGTTTCTCTTCACTCAACTTTACGTCCAGCTCCAACATTATGAGAGTATCATAGCGCATCAAACACAAATCAGATCCAGTATCTATTAGTGCCAATAGATTAAAGCCATTCAAAACAAGTTTTTTAAAAATTAATCCGCACTTCTTCTCTGGTTTAACTTCGATGCTTTCGTTATTCATGACGTTAACCTTGCTCTTTTCCGTTTTTATAAATGTTCCAGCTGCTTTGCATTCCGCTGCTCGGTGTCCTTCTTGACCACATTTGAAACACTTAATCACCTTTCGTGGACAGTTTCTTGCAAAATGCGTTGCATCACCACAAGTGAAACACTTTTTCGTTGCATCTCTTGAGTTCGGCGAAACCTTGTTTGATGACGGTGGTTGGGCCTGGCTCTCAATACTGTACTGCGGTTTACTTGTCCTTAGTTTTTCATAAACCTTGATTTGCTCTTTCAAATCTTCGACAGTCTTCGCCTGGTACAAATTACTCTTGTTTGATTTTGCGTCCGGAATACCATCAATGAAGTATTTTATGAGACTTGAATCGTCTAAATTTATAGGCTTGCCGATTTCCATCAAGCTATAAAGGTATTCACGAAAGTCTTCTCCTTGGCGCTTTCGACGATTTCGCAACAGACGGTGGATTTCGATTGAAGAAAATGTTGTTCTAAACTCCTTGCGTAGGGCTTGCTTCAGCGAGCTCCAGCTGTTAATGCCGCTTTGGCTCCGAACAAATATTTTTGCGCCACCCTTAAGCAACTGTTTTGCATAAATAAATTTTTGCAGGTTACTCCAGCATACTGCCTCAGCATTTTCTTCAAATATTTCTAGCCATTGTTCCAAACTTGGTTGACCGGATCCCGAGAATGAAGTCATGGAATCCTCTATGTCCCGAAGAGTGAACGCCGACCGCTCCACATTCGCTGCGCGTACAACCAGACTCCGTTGGCTCGCGGCATCATTGTAGTCGGAATCTTCAGCCTCACTTACATTCAAGCCGAAGTGTTCCAGCAACCTATCCTGTAATGTCGCTTTTCTACCTGTCGTTGATAACCCCACTGTTCGTAGTTCGTCCTTCAACTTATCAACCGTCAACCTAAGAATCTGTTCACTGTCCATGTCGATTACAAATAAAATTAAATTTCAATTTATAATAAAGCCAATATACTGAAAATAAAGACCTTGGACTTTCAATAATATTAATAATTATATTTTTAAAACCTTAAAATAAAATTATTTTCTGTGCATGAAATTTAAATGAAGTTAAATATTTCAATAAGCTATTAATTAAAGTAAAATTATTCGCTGTGCATGAAATTTTAAATGAAGTTAAATATTTCAATAAGCTGCTCTTCAACTTTTTATTCAATCAAAATTGTTTTCAAAATTTTTTTTTTTTCAAACCATAACGAAATTATGCAAATTTACTCGAAAATATTTCTTTTCCACTTCTTAAAAGTATTCGAAATTAACCATCTGGTCACATTAATTTTTTTAAAATAATAATTACCACTAAATTGACAGCTTTTATTCAAAACAAAATCTTATTTTGTTCACACAGTAAAAATGATCGCCTGGTCACTCTATTGTTCAAACCAAAATACAAATATCTAACTACAAAACTTTACTCATCTGTTTAACACCGCACAGCACCAGTTTTACATTCTTCACGCCGCCTCTCACGATATCCGCTCTCTGCTTCAGTCGCTGCTCATGAATCTCCGCTAAAACTCTCCACTGCTGTCTTCCTTGTTAGAATTTTCTTCCGTTGAACACATAAATTTGCGTCGCTTGCAACTGCTCTGTCTATTCAAATTTTAAACTGCTCTCAGCATCATTTTCTCCTCTGTGTTTTTACACTCACGCACTTTTAATGTTGTGCAAACTTTTCTTTGTCGCTGCGCACTTAGCTTTGTCGCCGCTCTTTGCGCACACAATCATCCCTCGCTGCAGTCTTTTCGTTGTCGCTATGCTCGTTGTTGTTGCAACCTGCATTCGTATGTCGCTCGAAGTCCCTTGTGAAATTTACATGCACTCACACTCTTGTTGTTGCTGCCGCACAATTTCAAATTTGGTTGAAGTTCTAGGTTGAAGACTAGACCTTCAACCGCCCCTCGCTGCCGCTGCGCAATTGAAAACCCATTCGGCTGTACGTTTCTGCTTGGTGGCGAGAATTATCGCGTACAGTACTGTTTCTCAAATTGTTTTCCAACAATTTTACATGTATTTTTAACCACTTTTCACATGCAGTTTTTTGCAGCACTTCAGTTTAGTTTTCTATTAACTTTTGTTAATTTTCTTCACTTTGCAACAATTTTGTTTGCACTCACTGAGCCTGCATCCCACTTCTGACACCACTTGTAGGACTCCGAACAAATAAACCCAATTGTTTAATAGTTTAAAGTAATGTTTTATTAAAATTCAATTGTTCTTAAATATTCACACTTATTAAAATATTAGTTTGTGAAATATATGCTTAATGGCTATTTTACATCTTTTACTTTCGAGCGACGCACGACGACTCTTTTTCTGCTCTTTTTCGTTAAGTGTCAACGTCCGGTCTCTGTCATACCAAAACAGTGTTGTCACTTTAGTAATTTAGTCCACTTCTTGTCAAACGTTCTGTAGTTGCCACCTGTTTGTCCGTCATTCCGTCAGGTTGCTTTCCCACATATATATATATATATATATATATATATATATATATATATATATATATATATATATATATATATATATATATATATATATATATATATATATATATATATATATATATATATATATATATATATATATATATATATATATATATATATATATATATATATATATATATATATATATATATATATATATATATATATATATATATATATATATATATATATATATATATATATATATATATATATATATATATATATATATATTGTTCGCGCCGGATACCCCCTGACGATGGCTACCGCCTGCTCACTGTCACCATGGCGGTTTGAACGGGACTCAGTGCGGAGAGAATTCCCTTCATTGGGTCCCGCCAAATAGCGAACAGTTGAATACCAATAGCTGATCACAACTGACGTACCCATCGAAAAAAATCAAACATAATTTTTTTTGTGTTCTTTTTATATTGTTAAGTTCGAAGTTTTGTGTAAAAGATCGCGTGCGATAAAGCTGTGCTAATAGTGAATTCATACTTTATTTTTAAAAGTTCTTATTGTATTCTCAAAAGTTACTATTTTTATATATATATATATATATATATATATATATATATATATATATATATATATATATATATATATATATATATATATATATACACGAGACTGCAAATCTCGGAGCTGCACCAAGTGTAACAAAAATCACAATTCATTGTTACATTTGGAATCGAAGGATCCAGCGCCAACAAATAGCCAACAAATAGCAAGATCAAATCAACAATCCAGTACAGAAACTAAGTTGATTGCAACCAATTCTTCTGTAACATTAGCTGCAGCTAACACCTTGGCGGCCTGCTAGGGCCATGTTTTATTAGCAACAGCTAAAGTCAAAATCACAGCAAATAACGGACAATCTGGTGTTTTCAGGGCAATCTTGGATTCTGGGTCTCAGATCAACCTAGTAACTGAGCGACTCATTAAGAAATTGACTATTGCTCCAACCAAGGTTGCGTTAAGCATTGAAGGCATTGGTCAAAGAGTGAAGACTGCAACTCAACGGGTCAACGTGAAACTACAATCAAGAACAGGCCATTTCGAAACCAGACTAGAGGCTTTTGTACTACATACAATCATTCCAGCTCAACCAGCTCAACAAATAGACGTCTCATCATGGTCGATTCCTGAAAACATACAATTAGCTGACCCGGAATTTAACCAACCAGGAAAAATCGATGTTCTCCTGGGTGCTGAGTTCTACTTCAGCTTAATGGCAACGGGCCAAATCCAACTATCCACTGATCTACCAGTGTTACAAAATACATCATTGGGCTGGATCATAGGGGGAAATAGCAAGGGTGAGTCGACAAGCACGGCAACCTGCGCGGTTTACAGTGAGGACGAAGTATCAACCAACGAATTGATAATGCAATTTTGGAAGCTTTATGATGCCAGGGAAGCCAATGATAATCTGACGATCGCAGAAAGGCAATGCGAAACTCATTTCATACAAACCGTGCGTAAAAACACAGAAGGCCGATACATAGTAAGACTACCATTTTCCGAAGATCCAAGCACCTTGGGAGAGTCAAAAAATCTTGCATATAAAAGATTCCTGGCAATAGAACGACGTATGGAAAGGAACCCTCCATTAAAGGCACAATACGCCGAATTCATGAGGCAATATGAAAAGTTAGGACACATGAGCGAAATCTACCCCGAAAACATTTTACACCCGCATTACTTCATTCCTCATCACAGCGTGCTTAAGCCAGAAAGCACTACGACAAAGCTGAGGGTTGTGTTTGATGCATCAGCCTAAACTGCATCTGGACTAGCCCTAAATGACATAATGTACACTGGCCCAACGGTTCAAAGTGATTTATTCTCAATACTGTTGCGCTTCCGACTACCAAAATTTGTCATCACAACAGACATCGAAAAGATGTACCGACAAATCCTAGTCGAACCAGCCGATAGAATGCTACAGTTGATCATGTGGAGAGAAAATGAGAACAAGCCCATAAGGTACTATCAGCTTAATACAATAACTTATGGAACATCGTCAGCACCATATTTGGCCACAAAGTGCCTACAACAGTTAGCAGAGAAAAACATCGGAAGGTTCCCACTAGGCGCACAAATATTACGTGACGATTTCTATGTCGATGGCGTGAGTGGCTCAGACAGCCTATCCACGGCTATCGAAATGCAGAAACAATTGACAACACTACTCCACGGTTCAGGATTCAAACTACGGAAATGGTGCGCCAATCATCCTCAGCTGCTAGATAGTATATCTCCAGAGGATCAGGAAGTTAATCTCGACTTTGAAAACTCCTCGACCAAGACATTAGGACTAACCTGGATGCCAAAATCTGATCTATTCTGTATAAAGGCGGAGTTACCTGATAATACAATAATAACAAAACGCACTATAATATCAGACATAGCAAGAATATTTGATCCATTAGGTCTCGTAGGTCCAGTGGTCATCACGGCAAAAATATTTATGCAACAACTATGGCAACTGCAGATATCTTGGGATGAACATCTACCAGCAGAAATGCAGACAAAATGGACTACTTTCCGTAGAAACTTAAAGGAATTAAACGACACACGTATCTCCAGGCACGTTTTCAACGGTCAGAAACCGATAACGACAGAGATTCATACGTTCGTAGATGCCTCCGAGAAGGCATATGGCGCTGCAGTTTATCTACGATCGAGGCTTCAAGATAACAGAATAATTGTTCGACTTTTGTGTGCCAAATCACGTGTCGCACCTCTCAAGGAACAAACGCTGCCTCGTTTAGAATTATGTGCAGCAGTGTTAGGAGTCGAGCTAGAATCAAGAGTAAAACGGGATTTAGACTTAGCCAACAACACTTCTCATTTCTGGTCAGACTCGGAAATTGTATTATCTTGGATAAATTCGTCATCATCATCCTTGCGAACATTTGTAGCTAACAGAGTAAACACAATCCAGAAACTCTCTAGCGCTCACCAGTGGCGCCATGTATCCTCCAAGGACAATCCTGCAGACGTCATCTCTCGAGGGCTTCAGCCAAATAAAAAATTGCAATGACTTGCAATATATGGTTCTATGGGCCCATCTTTCTACATGGAATGGAATCACACTGGCCGAATTTTTAAGGGAACACCACATTCCAACGGACTTAGAACAAAAACACAAGGCTCCGATTGTGGCAACCACAACCACCTGCACAGGACTAGAAGATATCATTTACAACGTGAAGCATGGTAACTCATTTAAAGTTCTACAAAGAACCATTGGATATGTTCTAAGATTCATTAAAAATCTAAAACTGTCACGAGATAAACGTTCATCACAGAAATCGTTAACTTCTGAGGAGTTGGACGTATCATTAACGATCATAGTAAGAACCATACAAGCTTCTGAGTTCGAGCATGAAATCAAACAATTAAGAAAACACAATGGAATCGACAGAGCCAGCCCACTCAGCAGCTTATCCCCTTTCATAGATGACAATGGCGTGCTACGAGTTGGTGGGCGATTAGCTGCATCAACTTTATCATATGATGCTAAACATCCAATGCTGCTTCCATACAATGACCCAATTTCAAAAATTATACTTGCCATGATACATGAGAGTAATTTGCATTGTGGTCCACAGACCCTGTTAGCAGCATCTAGGCAGCGATTTTGGGTCATAAAAGGAAAGACAATGGCACGAAATATTGTGCAAAAATGCATTCGCTGCACCAGAGCCAGGCCGAAGCTACACAAGCAAGTGATGGGAAACCTGCCTTCAACCAGAGTCACTCAAGCACGACCATTCGTCAACGCCGGTGTCGATTATTGTGGACCCTTCTGGGTACACTACAAGATCCGTGGAAAAAAACCACATAAGGTTTACATCGCCGTCTTCTGCTGCTTTGCCACAAAGGCAGTTCATTTTGAGGTAGTCAGTGATTTAACTACCGAAGCCTTCATTGGATCACTAAAACGTTTTACGTCTCGTCGTGGTCGATGTGATACCATATACTCGGACAATGCAACCAATTTTGTCGGAGCTAAAAATAAACTAGAAGAGCTAAACGACTCCATTTTTGCCAACGGCTCTCGGGAGAAAATCATTAAAACTTGGGATCGTGGAATAAATTTCAAATTCATACCCCCTAGAGCTCCACACTTTGGGGGCTTATGGGAGGCTGCGGTCAAATCAGCGAAACATCTATTGCTTCGGAGCGTTTCAACAGCCTCGCTCACGTATGAAGAGCTTGAAACCGTTGTCATCGAAATAGAAGCAATCCTTAACTCTCGACCGTTAACTCCAATATCAACAGATCCAAACGATTTAACAGCATTAACACTGGGACATTTTCTTATTGGAGAACCATTGACTGCACAAATATACAGAGGCACGCCAAGTTTCAAGATTTCCATGCCAACAAGATGGAAATTGGTGACACAACTCAAGCATGAATTCTGGGATCGTTGGTCCCGTGAATACCTCAATCAACTACAGCAAAAACATAAGTGGAAGGACCAATCACAAAATATCCGGAAAGGACAAATGGTTATTATCAAGGAAGATAATGTGCCCACCTTACAATGGCCACTTGGAAGAATACAACGAGTCTACAAGGGAAACGACGGAATGGTGCGAGTGGTAGACGTAAAAACATCAACAGGTGTGTGGAAACATCCGATTCACAGACTTGCACCACTGTTTAGTGAGAAGGTTTCTGAATGCCCAGACATAAATCGAGATTCATCACAAGATGCGCAGCCTGAGCAACAACAGATATCATTAACTTCTGAGGATAATTTAAATGACATACCCAGAAAGCGACGGAAACCAACTAACAATACCATTCTCGTAACATTCCTTCTATCCCTACTGTTACTTCCTGCAGTACTGCGCAATACTATTCAGGTTCAAAATTTTGGTACAAATCCTGGAATATACTTTGAAGGAATTGGCATCACAAGGATTGTCACTGCGGAATGGAAATTGGTGGTCTACTACGATTTGAATCCATTCTGGGAAGAAATGAAAATATTCTCGTCTGGTGTAGCGACCCTTCAACGTCTGTGCTCAAGACTACAACAAGATACTGCCTGCGACGTCCTGATTAAGAATTTTGACGACACAACAAAGGAGCTTACTCAGGACAGGGCTCTGCTCTCGACTAGTCGTCCAAGGAGAGCAGCCCTCAATATCGTTGGAAATGTCGCTCGTACCTTGTTCGGTGTTCTGGACTCTGACTATGCGGAACAGGTGTCGGAAATAATCAACAACGTTAAGACAGACGAAGCTCACACTATAAGGCTTCTTAAAAACCAAACCTCTATTATTGATTCCACCATAAATGTCATCAAACACAATGCGCTTACAACAAAATCAAATATCGTAGATCTGCAGCAGAAGATGAACTCTATGATGAAACAAATGGAAATTGAAGGAGAACAAATCAAATTCTCCCAACTCTTTGCACCACTTTCAAACCAATTAACACTGATGGCAATCAATTTACAGCGGGTACAGGCAGAAGTAATAAGTGTACTCACTGACACCCACCATGGAAAAATCAGTCCGTTACCAATCACGCCTCAACAACTGAAGAATGAAATCAACATTATTAAGGCCCGTCTTCCTCCATCACGACTTATGCCCATAGAACAAGATAATTTGGTGAAGTTCTACAAAATCATGAAAGCGGAGGGAGCAATAACCAAGAATGAGGTCATCTTCGAAATTAAGCTGCCATTAATCGATCAACAATCCTTTGATCTTTTTAATCTCATCCCAATTCCTATGGTCAAAAAGAAAACTATGATCACTATTGCAACCGATGCACAATTCTTAGCAGTAAATGCTCATCGAGATGAGTACATTCCACTGAGTGCAACCGATCTGAGAGCATGTTTTAAATCTAAGGAAGACACCTACATCTGCGATAACAAGAAACCCATATTTGGAAAGGAATCATCCATGCATTCCTGCGAAATTCACATGTACAACGACAAGAATACTACGCAATGCAGACTGACACAACTTCAAGGAACCCTGGCATGGATACAAATGCATCACAGAAATCAATGGATATTTTCAACTACGTCAGACTATGAAATATCAGCAGTCTGTGGCACAAATCTGACGCAATTAATACTATCAGGACCCGGCATATTAATAATAAAGCCTAACTGTGTAATTAAGGGAAACCTAGTCACCATTCAAGGCTTCCATACATCGTCTAGCACCATACATATATCATACGCCATATTCACGGTCATCCAAAACATCAATACATCTGAGGAAAGAAAATGGATTTTCAATACAACATACACCAAATTTGACACCAAATTGGAACAACTCACCATACTCCAAAACTAACTGGCAAGTGAAGACTTCACCAATCTACCAAATTTAATACAGTCCAACAGCCAGCATCATCATGCGGTAAGCTACTCCGCACTCATCATTTCCACGTTTCTGCTCATCATAATACTGAAATTAAAAGGTAAGCGCAGTGCTCCGACTATCCCCACACCTCAACCACGTCAGCGACAGCAAACAAATGAATCACCTTTCACTGTTCACATATAATCCAAAATTGAGCAAATACTCAACGCCCGGCAGAATGTTCAGTCACACTAAACAGATCAACAATTGCACTTTATGTTTATTTTTTATCAGTACAGCGAAAATGCACCATTGACAGAAACCAGCACACGCAAAACCAAAATTTCATATTATCAAGGCCAACACTTGCTTGTTGAACTCATTCCCTTCAAAGTAGCTGCCCAGTGCATTGACTTAGGCGATCATATTTCACTTGGTTGCAATGTGCGCTAAATTATGTATGGGAATGATATAATGATGTTGGCTCGTGTTTGATTATTGACAACGGTGCAGTTTTGTCCGTCACTTTATTGTTAATTATATTTAAACCAATCAGCATAAAATTGATATAAATAATTGTACAATTCCAATAAAGAATCAGAATCACCTTAACTGCTTAAGTGTTCTCAATTAAAGTTATACGGTTTCAAGTGACCTATAACATTTCAACAAGCTCTTGGTTTATGTACCAAGGAGCTGACTTCAACATTTGAGCTTAACTGCCTAAGTGTTCTCTATTACAGTTATACGGTTTCAAGTGACCTATAACATTTCAACAAGCTCTTGGTTTATGTACCAAGGAGCTGACTTCAACATTTGAGCTTAACTGCCTAAGTGTTCTCTATTACAGTTATACGGTTTCAAGTGACCTATAACATTTCAACAAGTTCTTGGTTTATGTACCAAGGAGCTGTCTTCAACAATATATATATATATATATATATATATATATATATATATATATATATATATATATATATATATATATTATATATGTATATATATATATATATATATATATATATATATATATATATATATATATATATATATATATATATATATATATATATATATATATATATATATATATATATATATACATATTTATATATATATATTGTAAATGAAAGTTTCCTGCCTGCAACTCTGGGTGTCTTTTGCAATATGCGACATAATACTGCAGCTGCTACTGCGTGGTCCTTTGATTTTTTACTGGTTTTAAATAAAAGATAATTACAGTTTTCTTCCAATTTGTAAAATCAAATGCAAATACTTACATTTTTAAATTCAAATTCAAGGTGCCCAACTTCATGAATCTGCTGAAAACAGTGAAACTTATTCACCACTGGAGGTGAATTTAACGAGCTTTCTGCTTGAGACAGTTGGCTCCGAATAAATGTTACAAAATCTACTGAGAAAGATCGTGTCTGACTTGAGTTCTGCCTCAATTGAGACACGATTTTTGTCAGCTCGTGCGAATAGAGGAGTTAGTCTGTAGGTTTGAATCGAACAAATTGTCGGATACCTACCACATATCCCGTGGTTTTATAACTGTTCATTTTTGGTGACCGAACTGCAAGCTCTTATTCATTAATTCTCTTTGCTCTCTATAAGTTTGATGGGGCTTCATTTCTCTTTTGAAAAAATCAAAACTCGCCGCATACATTTTTTCGCCTAGGCACAGAAATTGACGTATCTGCCGTGTTCCTCAAAATTACGCTTCGCTGCACAGGGGCTGGTATTTTCGCCAAATCACTGCTCAGCTTGCACTATGTAGGCGGAGGTCGCTGCAGTTTACGCTCTGCCGTGCGGATAAGCGAAACAGAGGCAAAACTGCCGCAACTCACAACAGAAACTACAAATCAAAAACCTTATTTATTTATTATTTATTTTACGGTCGCGAATTTACACTTAGCACTTATCACCAGGGTTAGCTATTCGGCTAACCTTTCCACAATTTTCGCACAATTTTTCATTACTACCTTGGTAGATTTTCAGAAATAAATTCCGCACCAAAAGAATTGCAACCGTCACTTAGCTTTTCACAAAAATGTTGTATGTGTATGTATATGCATATGAATGTGTATATGAACAAAGACCACACCTACCTGCTACACTCGTATATGCAATTTTTTTCACCTTTTTTAATATGACTCTAAGTATTGATGAAAATATGAATATGAATATTGGCAGTGTGGTATATTGTGTCTATATGCAAAATATGGGGATCATACCACTTCTGCCACTCCCACGATTACCTAAAAATTATTACTTGGTTCTTATAGAAGATCCATAAACGAAATTTCGCATGAAGGTTGAGGAGACTTACATTAAATACCAAATAAAAAAATGGGACCTTGTGGTCGAAATTTTATATGATTACGTATATTGACGCTACTGTAATATTATTATCTACTTTTGGAGAACTGTAACGTTCGGTTGTATTGTTGGAGGCTGTGCACTAAGTGTAGTGTAGGAGTGCAATGCGCTCATCTGAGCAAAGGGGGAGAGACTCTGAAAAAAATAAAAAATTAAAAAAGTGTTGCCAACGCATTTGGAAGCAAGCTAAGTATTGTATTTAGTGTGTTTTACTTTTATAACTTTTTCCCCTTTTCCCCCTTTTTTTGCCCTTTCTTAAATTTTTTAAAGGGTAAAAAGGGAAAATAACATTACCTATAATTATATTTATTAGTACCATTTATCCTTATAATTTTTGGTTTTTTGGATAGCAAAATGAGTGTGCAGCGATCGCCTCCCGGGGGGCGGAAAATAATTTTAGGTACTAGTCGGCTAGTCGCAAGAGTGAATGCTGCAGGGAGCGGCGGATGCGGTTCTCCAGGGGAGGATAGCGCAGAGCGCGCTACGGTCGACCCATGTGGCGAAGAGGTAATAACATCCACAACAAATATGGATCCTAGCGACACTCTGGCAAAAATGGGGAATAAAATAGAGGAGCTGACCATCATGATGGACAGCCAAAGAGGTATAAGTAAGGCAATGAGGGCCCTACTGGGTGATATCAGCACTCTGCAGAAGGCAGCGGTAGAAGAGAGAGGCAACAGAAATCTGGGGGAGGCTATGGTGAAGGCAACCCAAACCTCACCGTTGATCGGCTCTAGAGCGCACGCAAAGACAGCGAGAACAGCCATTCAACCCGATGGGATGGCAGAGGTTTCACCGCTACCAACCAAAAAGCGTACACGGGTCGTCTCACCAAAGCTGCATATTGAAAAAGCACCAAAGAAGTTGCAGCAAGCCTCTGAGCCAGAATGGCAATTGGTGAAACAGAAGAAAAGTGCCAAAAAGGATATTGGGGCTAAATAGCCCTCAAGAGCCATGCTGAGGACAGAAAAAGAGATCCGACCAAGGCCCGATGCGCTGATCATTGCAGCCACTGGAGAGGCATCCTACGCAGAAATCCTGCGGAAGGTTAAATATAGCGTAACGCTCAAAGCCATCGGTGATGACGTCAAAGCCATTCGCAGAACGGCTAAAGGCGAGTTAATATTGGAACTGACGCGAACGGTAGAGAGCAGAACGACGAGCCACCAAGCTGCGATCGCTGATATGTTGAAGGAGACAGCAACGGTGGTGGCAAGGATGCACATGCTCACCATCCAGTGCAGAGATCTAGATGAGATCACCACCCCAGCTGAGATCTGTGTAGCCTTGCGTGAACAATGCGGAATAACGAGACCACACGAGGCAGCTATAAGAAGTTTGCGTAATGGCTACAATGGCACTCAAACCGCCTATATTAGCTTGCCAGTCGAGGACGCAAAAAAGGTCCTGAAGGCCCAACGTGTTCGTATATATCGGATGGGGCTCCTGCAGAGTACGGGAATCGGTGAGTCTCAAGCGCTGTTTCAAATGTTGGGGATACGCTCACGTGGCTCAACAGTGCAAAGAAGGGGTTGACCGAACCGATATGTGTAGGAAGTGCGGAGAGAGGGGCCACATGTCAGCAACGTGCACTAATAAAGAAAAGTGCGCTCTATGTCAGGGCGATCATACGGCGGGCAACTATAAGTGCCCAGTATACCAACAGGCGAAGAGAAACAGCGGCCTATGAGAATAGTGCAACTTAATCTTAACTACTGTGCCGCAGCCCAAGACCTATTGCTGCAAACGGTATCTGAGCAGAAATTCGACCTGGCTCTACTGTGCGAACAGTATAAGAACATCGACGGTCACGAATAGATGGCGGATGCCAGCAGTAAGGCAGCTATCTGGGCTCTAAATGGCAGGTGCTTTCAGCAAAAAATGGCAGGCAGAGATAACGGCTACACCTGGGTCAAACTCGATGCCGTATACTTCTTCTCCTGTTATGCCCCGCCTAGCATGAGTATAGACGACATCGAACGCATGCTCACAAATATGGTGGAAGCGGCTCGGGGGAAATCTCCAGTGGTTATTGGTGGGGACTTTAATGGTTGGTCCACGACTTGGGGAAGCATTCGTACAAACCAGCGCGGTGGGATTCTCTTGGAGTGTCTGGCGCCCTTGAATCTCGTACTTCTCAACCAAGGTGGTCAACACACATTCGACACCGGCAGGGGTAGATCCGTAATTGACCAGACTTTCGCCCACAATACCGTTGCACGCATCGCACGATGGTCCATCAACAGCATCTACACGCACAGCGACCACTTAGCGATAGTTATCGAAGTGGACGACGCTGCACAACGGAATACAAAACGGGCGCAGAAGGCGCAGACGAAAGGCTGGAAAACGCGGTCTTTTGATGCGGAGATGTTTGAGCTGGTTTGGAGAAAAGAGTGTATCAACACGGATACTGCCATGAACATGACAGAACATGTCACCAACGGGCTCAGCAAAGCCTGTGACGCGGCAATGCCAAGGGTGGTAAGCCGACACTTCAGAAAGCCAGTTTACTGGTGGAATGAAGAGATCGCAGCAGCCAGAAGGGCGTGCATC
This sequence comes from Clusia tigrina, assembly GCA_920105625.2. Lineage (NCBI taxonomy): Eukaryota > Metazoa > Arthropoda > Insecta > Diptera > Clusiidae > Clusia > Clusia tigrina. The sequence continues at coordinate 126,466,869 of OV050032.1, read as the reverse complement.
CAGGCCCGCCGGAAGGCACAGAGGGCACGAAATCGTCCAACATGGGAGTGTTGGGGTATTGTCCTTGTTTGACGGGGGACGTCCTTCTGCTGCGCGCGTGTATCTGAAAAGCCTAAATCACTCTTTGTAAAAATCACTACATTACACTTTTAGTTTTTAAAATCACAAGCCTTTATTACTTAGAATACTAACTCTTATATACTATTTACAATTCATAATTACAATACAAAAACTGACCTTTCTGGTGTTCCAGTTTCGCACCTGTTAATTGGTGTCAGTTGGTCAAGCCAACTGACCTACGCCAATCTGAAATGTTGATGGTGCATTCTAACTTTGAATGCCCTTCGGTGGCTCGACTGCAAAACTGTAGCACCCTAAAAGTTTACATAATAAATATTACATAGGTAATATTAATTCTAAGTACTCGCACCCTAAAAATATGTGCTTTCTTAAGTAACTTTAACACATGCTAATCACACAGAATGTGTGGCATCTGTTAGGAGTCGATGATGTGAGACACTACGCGCAGGCAGCTTGATTCTAGCTCACAACATCCCTCCCCTCTTTCTAAAAGAAGTTAGTGCAACTAACTTCTAATGAATCTTACAGTATTTTTCTCTTTTCTGCACTTTAAACTATCTGTGCATTTTCTTAAACCTATAGTACATATGTATAGTTTTTTTCTTTTTTCAAATTCGCCTTATTTGGGTTCAATTGTTGTATTCTTTTCTTTTTACTTTTGTGTTCTTTTCTTTTTTCCTCTTTTGTTTTATTTTGTTCCTTTATTTCTATCTTTTTTTTCTCCTTTTTTTTTCTTTGTTTTATTCTGTTCTTTTATTTCTATCTTTTTGTTTCTATATTCCCCTTTTTATATTTGGTCTTTCATCGACTCTTTTCTCACTGGCGTATATACAATTTTCAACAACTAGCGATAATACAATTAATCCTATACTTAAGATCTTATATTCTACTATGAGATTTATATCTAAAATATTACGTTATACTTCTGCTATCTGCTGATCCGGTTGACGGCTGCCGTTGACGGAGTGAAATCCCTCGATGAACTCTGCATACCCCTCCCTTCTTTCTGGATCAGTACGTACAAAGATGTTATAGGTTGGCGATCTGGTTGGCCATTAAAACTTTGCTTTTAGTGGCCTTCTTCTTTCCATTTATATAGTGTGCCCCACGGCTGTAAGTGGTACTGCCTCTGCTTATAGTATTCAACTTGTAAAAAGCATTTGGAATACATGAGAGATTACAATACACCTTCTTCCTTTGCAGCAATGCGTTTTATGGTGGAAGTGTTTCTCTTGAGCTTCCTCATAATGGTATTTGACATCGTTTGGCTTTGATATGGAGACAATCGGTATTTCTCTGAGACACACATTTAATGACGTAATTTGTGTACTCTGATCGGTAACCAGTCTCTGTGTCCTCTTGTATTAAATCATATTTCCTATGTAAATCATATTCCATATGTTCATACTCTAGATTGGACATACACTTCAATGAAGCAATTAACTTCCGTGAGCCAAATTTCCTCTGCTTATTATATTTGGTGGTGGTTTCAGTCACCCACCTTAAGCTTTTACCCATCTTCAACTTCTCCAAAATCGATTCTGTTGAGATCGTGATACACTCGGTGGACATTGTACTATAATTGTCCAATTCAAAACATGACTCCGCAAGGAAACTTATTCTTTTTTCGTTGCTTGTCAATAACTTATCCACAACGCATTCAAATGCTGCGGCCATATGCCGTTTCGCAAAATTAAAATTACATCCGTCGCCATTCATCCCCAATCTAATATGTTGGCATCTTTGGGGTCACAAACCTTAGATAACTGCCAAAAATCTTTGTTTTTCAAAAACGCATCTTTCCAAATACTATGTTGGTCCCTTAGTCCGCACCGCCTTCCGATATCCGCTTTTCCCGGAACTTCCTGCTTCGCTTCACATCATCAGAGCTATATAGAGAACACCTATAATAATTTTCTTAATTTTCTAGTATACATTTAAGTTTGATATTTCTTCTATGTTTAATTTTTGCCGAACATTTCAAAGTCAACTTAATAAATGAATTTAAAAATTATATAACATTTAAATAAATACACTATATGTACTATATATACTCTTGGGTATAGTTTTCAAATTTAGTATGATTTTTGTTTTTTTTTATTACAAATTTATATTTTAAATAATTAATTTTTGTAACTCTAATTATTTTCTAAACTACTTTTGATTCTAATGTGAACTTTGCACAGATTATAATTTTTTAATTTATAACTTTTCTTAAACATAAGCTATTCCAAAAAACAATATTTCTACAACATGCTTTTTTTATAATTGAATGCTATATCATTCAATTTGCATCCACTCGTCTTTTCCCCTTACATTATCGGATTCGCTACCGTATCCTAGAGGAAAAAAGGACTGGACTATGTGTTTTCATAGCCATATAGGGCATCAGTTTTGCTCTGATTAATTTTTCGTGCTCCTTTTCAACACGTGAGTTATCACTCATTTCAACTTTGAACCAATTCATTGGCCCTCCGACAAAAACCAGATTATACAAAATAATCCCGTTTGTGTCAAAACTTTGTCCATTGCATGACTATACCTTTCATCGCATACAATTCACTTTTTATTTAAATTCACTGCTAGCCTGATATGTATATATCCATTATCGATTCTACTTTCCATCCTGTAATTAGCTCGTATATGAATACATGCATACATTCAAGGCGCCTTAAATTACCTAGAATTAATTACTAACGTTATTTTCCCCAATTAACTATACATTTTTTCAAATTTCCATACGCTAATTTCCTAATCAATAAACAGTAAAAACCTATGTACGAGTATATTTACATATAGCCGACTGCAGTATCTGCAAAAATATACATACGCATATACCCATTCCTCTTAACTAGAATACTTACTTCTTTAAATATACATTCGTACATTCATTCTTTATCCTATACACATATATACATACTCGTATATATATGTACTTACTTCACCAGCAGTGCCGGCGCTACTGCTTTCATTTCATTAACCGCCGTATGTATGTATGTACATATTTGAAGTTAAGTTTTATATTACTTACCCACGACTGTCTTATTATTTTATTTTATTTTTAAATTACGTGCAATATTTATCATTTAATATTTAAAAAATATTTTTCCCTACTGTGCTTCGTTCGGCCATAGTGCATAATAAGCACTTTTATTACGTCAACTTTAATCGCTCGATTTTAAGTGGCACACTTCTACTGGCCTTGACTTTGAGAATCGGAGCTGTGTGTTATCCGATATACACACGTACATGTTTACGTTGTTATTCTTGTGTTTACACTTGTAAAACACTGTCAACACATGAATCTAGGTGTGCGGTCTAACGTGGAATAATTTTAACAAATTATTATGTAGCTTTTTACTCTTGCCCTTAATCGTTACGACTGTTGTAACTGGGCTTCGGATCTCTGCTACCATATACGGACCTATCCACACAGGTGAGAATTTATTTCTCCTGGCTTGATTCCTCATGAGTACCTGATCACCCACATGAAAAACTACTGGGTTTAGAACCTTGTTATAGGCTTCCCTGGCCACTCGTTTAGCACATTCCTGGTTTTCTCTAACCAATTCGTGCGCTCGCTGCAACTGATATTTTTGTACTTTATTGGGGTCATCAGCATTGTATACAGGCGCACATTTGCGCTTCAAATTCGCTGGCATGTTGAAGTCAAACCCGTAGAGTGTTCTAAACGGAGTTTGCTTTGTTGATACATGCACAGTATTGTTGTGTACATGCATTGCAGTGGTTAACCATTGATCCCAATTCGAGCCGTCTTCTTTGGCAAAACTCCGCAAGTACTCGGCCAGAGGTCGATGACTACGTTCCAATGAGCCATTCGCCTGTGGATGATATGGTGTTATGTGCAGCTTCTTGATTCCCAGCATTTTACACGTTTCTGAGAATAGTTTTGATACGAAATTTGAACCATTGTCGGTTATCAAAACCTTAGGTATGTTGTATCTTGCTATAATTTCATCAAAGAATGCTTTGGCCACCGTACTTGCTTCAGCATCGGGTATAGCCACGCACGCCATATACTTTGAGAAATCGTCTTGGAACGTCAGTATGTATTTATTGCCCGAAACAGTCTCAGGTAAAATACCTACAATATCCATATGGACCTTATCAAATGGTTGCTTTGGTGTGTCCGTTAACACCATGGGCATCTTTGTTAGCCTTGAACTTTTGTTGGCCTGGCACTTTGGGCAACTTCTTACATATTTTTTTATGTCCTTGAGCATACCTTTCCATCCGTATACTCGCCTAATTCTGTCATGGGTTTTCCAGAATCCCTGGTGTCCACCTAGAGGTGAATCATGGAAACCCTTTAACACAGCCTGGATATCCTTTATATCCTTCAGCCATTCCACAATACTGGCTCTTTGTTCTTTAGCAACGTCACCCGCATTGCTAGCATTTCCTGTTGCATCAATTTTATCCCCTTGAATTCTCTCGGTCTTCTCCTTATCTGACCGTGCTTTGGACCTCGTTTGCACTACTGATACCTTCTGTGCCTGCGGTACTCTGCTGAGTGCGTCCGCATTCAGATTCTTCTTCCCAGGTTTGTATATGATTTCAAAATCATACTCAGACAATTTGTGTCTGAACCTGGCTAGCCTAGACGTTTGGTCTTTCAAATTGGCTATGCCTCTCAACGGCTGGTGATCAGTATATATCTTAAATGGGCGTCCTAGCAGATATGCTCTAAAATTCTTCGTAGCCCACACTATGGCTAGAAATTCCTTCTCTATTGTGGAGTATCTCTTCTCCGTGTCGCTAAGCGCTCTGCTTGCGAATGCTATTGGTCGGTCATCACCGACTTCCCCTTGTGACAATACTGCCCCTAATGCTTCATTGCTAGCATCAGTGGTCAACAAAAAAGTTTGCTCAAAGTCGGGGTACGCCAAAATTGGTGGCGAGCTAATTATCTCCTTTAGCCTCTCGAATGCTTGCTGACATCTCTCTGTCCATTCGAACTTTGCTTCTTTTCGTAGCAACTTATTAATGGGCAAAGCAATTCCGGCTAGTCCTTCCACGAACTTTCTATAATAGTTCACTAGTCCTAGGAATGCTTGCACTTCCTTTCTGTTTCTCGGAATCGCTAGATTTTTAACGCATTCCACCTTCTGCGGGTCAGGCAGTGCTCCTGCTTCTGAGCAACGATGGCCTAAATAAACCACCTCTCTTCGCAAAAATTGACACTTCTCCGTGTTCAATTTCAAATTGTGTTCTCGTAATTTCTGGAGCACCTTGCACAAGCGTTGCGAATGCTGCTGCAAGTTCTTCCCATAAATTACAATATCATCGAGGTACACAAAACAATCTAACCCTTGTAAGCCTGTTAGCACATGGTTCATTAGCCGTTGGAAGGTAGACGGTGCTCCTGTTAATCCAAACGGCATTCTATTAAACTCATAATGCCCTAAACCGGTGCTGAACGCGGTTTTCTGCTTATCTTGGGTATCCACCAGAACTTGGTGGTAGCCACTCGCTAAATCAAGTGTAGAAAAATATCTACTGTGTCCCAATTGATCCAGAATCTCTTCTATCCTTGGTATCGGGAACACCTGCTTGATAGTGGCGTCGTTCAATTTCCTAAAATCGACGACCATTCCCCACTGCTTCTGACCCTGCGCACCTCCCTTCTTTGGTACCAAAATTATTGGTGAGTTCCAAGGCGAGATACTCGGTGAAATTATGCTATCTTTTAACATTCCCTGCACTTGCCTATTTACCTCATCTTTGTGAGCCTGTGGCAACCTGTATTGCTTCTGGTTAATCGGTGCTTGATCCACCCTAGTAGGTATTTTATGCTCTACATCTGGTGTATACGTCAACTGGTCTCCTTCCAGCAAAAATATGTCATGGAATGACGCACAAATGGCTTCTATTGATGCCTTCTCTTCTGAATTCACGCTTGGATCTAAACTCAGGGATTCTAGCACCCTCTCCATTCTTTTTCTTATATCTACCTGCTTAATCTGATTCACCGATCCATAATTCGGTTCCTTAAAATTATCATAACTAGTGAACTTGGGCCTAAAATCCTCATCCATCAGGTAGTCCTTTTCCGATGCGTTGAGTACGCAAGCGTACACCTTACCCTTGTCAACGTGCGTTATGGTTTCTCCCATATATACGCCCTCCGCTAGCTGCTGCTTGTGCAAAACCACAGTCCTAAGTTTCGTATTTACATGCATAGTAACTACTCTGGTTGACCTTGCATTCACTACCTCCATACAATTCTTAACCTTACTCACGGTTCCTTCCTGCCATGACATTAATGGAAAAGTAAGGATTCTATGCTTATTGTTATCATAGAATGATAACTGCTTGTCGAGCGCATCCAGTATGGTGCGTCCCCAAAGATTATCGCGGCCAATTATCCCATCAGCCGGGATACCTTTCCTATCCACTTCCACTGCATGCACTCTAAAACTCATACCCTTAACTCCACTGTGCCCTATTCTGAGCGACCCCAATGTCTTAATGCACCCTCCAAACGCTTCGTTAAGTGTTCTTACGTCCATTTGATTAATGTCTAGCCCCTTCCGTAAAACACTAGATTTTACGAGGCTAGTGTCCGCCCCTGAATCTACTAATAGCACTAGCTTTCCACTCGCTGCCTCCTCGCAGGGTATCTCGATGAAGGCATCACCTATCCTGCTCATAGCGAAGCAACCTCCTTTTGTTCCCATTATGGACGTGTATCCACTCCCTAACTCTTCGTGATACTGGAGAGCCTCTTGCTCCTCCTTCTCCTGGACTGTAGTTACTATATTACTAGTCCCACGTACTTCCGGCCTTATTATTACTTCCTTTCTTTTGGCTTTCCAGTCTATTGGCCTCGACTGGGCCGCTGGAAGTTTCCCTGGTTCCTTTGTTGGGATTGTCTATCCCTGCATTCCGCTGCCCGATGTCCCATCTGTCCACATGAGAAGCATCTCAACCCCTGTTGGGTGTTGCGTATTTTTGGTTCACTTTTGGAATTCCAATTTGGTTGCTGCTGACCACTCCCAGTTTTGAAAGGATTTCTTCCTTGGTTAATTCCTTCTGTTGAATTTACTTGGGGACTACTGAAGTTACCCCTGCTGTCCCTCAAGGATGGAACCGGGAGCCTCGTAGCTGGCTGCCTTTTACTCTGATTCCATACCGTGCCTCCTTGGCACTGTCTACTTGTTTCATGACCATATGTTTGGCACTCCATACAGTAGGGCGTGTTTTTGCGTGTAATGCACTCATCCCTTGTATGGCCATGCTTACGGCAGAACGAACATTTGGGTGCCCTCTGTACAAACCCCCTGTACGGATTTCTCGGATTCGCGGCTCTGCTGTCGGAGACACCGGGATTATATGCTCCTCTGTATATGTTTGGGACGTAATTATTTCCATCTCTGTTCACGACAGCGGCGGTGAACATGTCCTGTCTATTTTCCAACATGTGTACCTCACCTAACCCAGCCGTACTCCGTTCCACGAGAACTTGTGCTCTAATCGCTTCTTCTACTAATTCCTCCAGAGATCCTGTTCTGCTATTCAGCATATGAATCTTTAGAACGGAGTTGCGGAGCCCCACCACGAAAGTTGTCAACACCGACTCGTCAACTTCGTGTAATAACGCTGTATCTCCAATGCCATTGTACTTATTCCTGATTATTTCCTGGGCCATCATCTGAAGAGACTCTAAACGCCTGGCAAAGGCACGTATGTCTTCACTTGCCAGCTGCTTCCCGATTCTTATTTCTTGGGTTATGTCTTCCAAAGATCTCTCCTTCAGATAAGTTCTCCTTATAAGACCGTAAAGCTCGTCCACACTGGCGAATTGCTTTGGCAACACAAGGTTGTACGCGTCTCCAAATAATCTTTGCTTAACACAGTCGAAGAAATCCTGCAACTCATCAGGGCTTATGCTTCGCTTTGCAAGCTCACAACCTTGAATGAATCTGTTAACTTCTGACCGTAAATCTTCTGAAGCTGCACCAGTAAACACAGGTACTAGCCTGGCCACTGTCTTTGAAATCTCCTCTATACCCATTTTGCGTATTTTTGTTTTACTTATGACCGGTAAAACTGGAGCGCTATCTTTGTGGGTGGTTCTTAGATTCACTTCTCCCGGATCTGAGAGGTAATTGACCAATGACGGACTCAAACTAATTAGTCTTCGATCGTTTATTCGTGCAGGCGAAATATTGTCCACAGTATTGGGCTTTTCCTGTAACATTACTGCTTCTGGCTCTTTTGGCGGATATCCCTTATTTTTATTATTTATCGGGCTTCCCGGAGAAAAAGGCTCGACACCGACTTCAGATGCGCCAAACAAAAATTCCGCTTGCTTTTCTTCATTAAGTACTAATTTTGGCTTCACCATGCGGCTAATCCCTTCTGGTGTTAAATATTCCGGCCAACGTACTTCCGGAGGCAATGTCAATACTGTCTGCGTAAATCCAGCTGATGCTGATTTTGATCTCTCCCTATTCAGTGAGGTCCTATTGGTCCCGTCCTCTTTTCAATTCCGCACACTCCTTTTCTAACAGCGTTGCTGCTTCCTCTGTTTCCGTCAACCTCTGAGAAAGTTCCTTTACCTTCTTCTCCAGATACTCTTTTTGTGCTCTCCAATCTTCTGCTTTCTTATGAAAACTGAACAACTTTTCTTCTGTTCTTTTTTGGATTGCCGTCAAGGCTTGATCCGCTACCTCTAATGGTGACACAGCGCCTCCGGCGTTCGCCTGCCTCCACAATTCCTGAGCTTCTTCCCTGCTCGTACTCGCTTCGAACTGGTCAACTATTTTCCCAGTAAACAGTTTCACCTCTGACTGTATTGATTTCAATCTGTTCCTTATTTCCTCGTCTGGCGAAACCAAACTCATAATCTCTTGCCCTAGTCCCTCTAATTCAGAACTAAATGTATCTGCCCATTCGTTGACCAGACTATTTATGTAGTCTGCGTAATTTTCCGCAAAATATTTTCCCTTGCCGTACTCAACTGCGTGAGGCAACAACAGTCCGTGATTATTGTTGAACTCTCTCCCCAGATCTTGCAACTGTGTTATTCGCTTGCGGTAATACACGTTGTCCTTACGTAACCTGCCGTTTTTCTTAAAATTACGGACCAGTTCTTCAATCGCTTCGCCAATTTGCTCCTGCCTCAGCAGTAATCCTTGCGCTTCCTTCGTCATATCCCAAATGCCAGAACTGATGGCGTATCCCAATTACAAATAAAAATCCAATAATTATTAAAACTTGTTACAATATTTTATTCTGTCTTACTTAATACAAATTTATTTAAAAAAAAAACATTCCACCGTAAATTCTATCTTAATATTCCTTTAACTTCCATCATAAGTTCTATGTTCGCTGTCTACCGGCGTCCATTAAGTCCTTCCTTCAATGCAAATTGGTCCTTGACTTCCTCACCAATACTCCTTGTTTTCCTCTCACCATCTTTAATAAATCCATAGAAAAGGCCAATGTTTGTAAAAACCGAAATTTGATTTACCGGCAAAAGTGTCTTGATTCATTCCCGGAAATTTGAATCCATATTTAAAAATAAACCCGTAACGTATGCGCCACATAATAATAGCATTTAAATGTTTTCTTCAACATTGCTACGCAAATCTCTCACTCAACACAATTTTGTTTCCATTTCTCCCTAGTATAAAACCGCGGAAATACACTATATATCGAGATTATACTTATTCTAGTACAAAAATTATACTTTCATTAGCATAAAAATTACACACAGACTTATAATAATATCAAAAAAAAAATTTGTTTTTAAAATATTTCTACTAATTACCAAGAAGTTTTTGGTTTCGCAAAATTATTGCCAAAAATATTCACCCCCAAAGAAAGAAATTTTACCGTAGAACCATACGCATTTTCATTATCGCACAATGATATGCTTGCATGCTTCGTATTTTTAGTACGTAAAATTACTTTAACGTCGCTACGCAAAATTGTAGTTTCCGAACTACTTAAACTCGATGCACAACACGTGTTGTAAACATTTCTCGAAATATCTTTACCTAGTACCCTAAGCTCAAAAGCCAATCATTTAAATCAAACAAGAAAAATTCAGAACTTCAGAATTTAAACAATAAAAAAACAATTTAACTTTCTCAACATAGACCACATGGCCTTATAAACAATATAAATGTCCCTCACGACAAACAAATTCAAATCCCCTACAAAAAAAATTCTCACAACTAGGATGAACATACATAGACCGTCCGATCATACTGACGGTTTATGGTTGCCATTCAAAGCTGCGTGCAACAGCGCAAACGCGCCTATAGGTTGCAACTTCTTTGACCAGCGCTACGGCGCCTTCAGGGTCGCAGAAGTATCTACTTAGATTACGCTATTATACACTCTACTCACCCAAATTTTTTTCGATGTCATCTTTATTCCACAGTGTCCTTCGATGAGGTCCTTCGAATTCGTTGCAGGATGCCTCTCTGCTTCAGGGTTCCTTGCCCTGGGATTACTCCAATAGGTCCTTTAGACCGGCTGCGCCAAAATGTTGGGGTATTGTCCTTGTTTGACGGGGGACGTCCTTCTGCTGCGCGCGTGTATCTGAAAAGCCTAAATCACTCTTTGTAAAAATCACTACATTACACTTTTAGTTTTTAAAATCACAAGCCTTTATTACTTAGAATACTAACTCTTATATACTATTTACAATTCATAATTACAATACAAAAACTGACCTTTCTGGTGTTCCAGTTTCGCACCTGTTAATTGGTGTCAGTTGGTCAAGCCAACTGACCTACGCCAATCTGAAATGTTGATGGTGCATTCTAACTTTGAATGCCCTTCGGTGGCTCGACTGCAAAACTGTAGCACCCTAAAAGTTTACATAATAAATATTACATAGGTAATATTAATTCTAAGTACTCGCACCCTAAAAATATGTGCTTTCTTAAGTAACTTTAACACATGCTAATCACACAGAATGTGTGGCATCTGTTAGGAGTCGATGATGTGAGACACTATGCGCAGGCAGCTTGATTCTAGCTCACAACAGGAGACTTTCCGAGCGAACTACAGAAATTGCCGGAAAGCACTGAAGGTGGCCATGCGGAGTATTATAAATGAGTGCTTTAAGTCGCTGTGTGCGAAAGCGGATTTGGACCCATGGGGAATAGCGTATAAAGTGGTCATGGGCAAGTTAAAGGGGACTAGGCCCCCACAGTCAACTGATGTCACTCTAATGAGCGCTATTGTAGCCACCCTATTTCCCAAACAGGCAGATAGAATACACCACCAGGGACAGGTCCCAAATGACGACATACCAGCGGTTACCACCAGCGACTTACTAGTTGCATTGGGAAAAATCGATGACAAGAAGGCTCCCGGTCTGGACGGCATCCCGAACGTGGCTCTAAAAACTGCAATAAAGATGAGGCCAGAAGTCTTTATGAATATGTACAACGCTTGAAGGGGTATTCCCGGCTAGATGGAAACGGCAGCGACTGGTGTTACTGCTCAAGCCGGGGAAACAACCAGACCAACCGTCAGCATATCGTCCGTTGTGTATGTTAGACACTATGGGTAAAGTCTTGGAAATAATTATCTGCGAACGACTCCAGGAAGTGCTCGAAAAAATGGGCGGGCTCTCCAAGCGTCAATATGGTTTTCGGAAGGGATGTTCAACTGTTGACGTAATCCAAGCCGTAATGGATATAGCCCAAGAAGCAACGAGTGGCGAACGATGGCGAAAATACTGCGCGGTGGTCTCGTTGGACATAAAAAATGCTTTCAACTCACCGAGCTGGTCCCTGATTATGGATGCGTTACACAAGTTCGGCGTTCCGGTATACCTACAACGGCTGATATCTAGCTACTTCCAGAGTCTGCTCTGGTGTTACTCTATGACATGGATGCAGGAGTTGGACGCCATGAAATCACGGGTGGCGTCCCACAATAATCGCTACTAGGCCCTACTCTATGGAACGCCATGTACGATGACGTACTACGTTTGGACCTACCAACGGATGTAACACTCATCGGGTACACAGACGATATCGCTATGGTAGCGGTGGCAAAACACATCCACACGCTGCAGGCGGAATTCAACGATGCAATTGTGCGATGGCTCAGCAGGGCAAAATTAGATCTGGCAGTTCAAAGAACAGACGCAGTGCTAGTGAGTACCAGGAAAATAAGCGAGACTTTAACAATCACAGTGGGGGGCCATCAAATTATATCCCAACCACAGATCCGGTACCTAGGAGTACTTATTGATTTCAGGCTCACATTCAAAGAGCATATTAAAGCAGTCTGTGAAAAACTTACCCGGGTAAATGGAGCACTCACACGCCTGATGCCGAATATAGGCGGCCCACGCTCAAGCCAACGGAAGCTGCTAGCAACGGTAATGAGCTCCATCATAATGTATGCCGCCCCAATATGGGTGGAGACCACTAGGGTGAAAACATACACCAAATGCATACAGTCAGCATATAGACTCAGCGCGCTAATGGTGGCTAGTGCTTTCCGCACTGTATTGTAAAGATGGGCTCAAAGAATTGAATAGCGGCGCGAGAGCTAGCGCACAATTTCAATCGGCGACTACTAGAGTACAGCCGCATATTGAATGAGAAGCGATAAGTTAGGTTTCCAGATCGAATCTGATATATTGATAAAACCTTATTGCTATTTATACTTTAATTTCTTATGTGCTAAGACTTAGTATATAATATGATTCTTAATACATAAAGAGGGCTTTTGCAATGTCAACGGAAAGTATCACGGTCAATGCCAACGTGCATTCGTTCGAGGGCATTGAACATTAGAATGCAGCCTAATCAAAAACGTGCGCGCTGGTCGGGCTTCATAACGTGGACATTCTTATATGAGAGTTCGATGTACTTACGTTGGGTCTCCGCTCACATTGCATGTGCCTACGCCGCGTATGGTGTTGGCGTTTGTGTGTATATACATACATTATGCTTTTTAGACACAACACCGTGTAAAAAAACCACACACATATACATATACATATGCATATACATACATAGACATATAAATAAATATAGACATATACATAAAAATTAATTCGAATGGATTTCAAAGTTTAAAGTTTATTACTGACTTTAGTAAAGTCGCTTTAAAAATCAACTTAATTCTAGAAAAGCAGCAGTATTTATATGCTTTTCGCTACATTTTTTCAAGCCGAAGGCTTGTTTATTTAATAGCTGGCCAATGGTGCGAAAATAATATTTTCCTTTTTATTATTTAAAAGCCCTGATTACAACTTAAATATTTATTACCCTATTGCAGGGCAATAGTTTGCAATTAGCTACCACTTAAGAGACTTGGTGACAATTTTATTTAGATTGATATTTTGTTTTATTTATTCCTGCTATTGCTTCTTGTATTAAAATTTGACTCATGATTTTTCGTTTTTGTTTAAGTTTAAACGTTACATATTTGGATGCAAAATATAAAATTATCATCCAATTTGTAGTTGTTTCGATCTGTAGAGAAGTGATTTTTGAATATTCTCTATATTAAAAGCATTTTCTGTGGTAATTTGTCCAATTCGTATTATTTCCACTGGTTCGCTTATTTGGATTTGTTGAAGGCTTCTTTGTTTAATATTGTAAAATGTTTCGTTATTGATTTTGGTTCAGTTTTGGAAATGTATTAATTATGTTCCATTAACAGAAATTGTACTGCCACTTTCCTCTTTAACAATATTGAGCCCATCAATTAAGAGTATTCCATCATCTATTTCTTCAATTTTGGGAGTATCCTCTATTATTGTATTGGATGTCCCTTTATGATTATTTAATAAATTAGTTATACAAGTCTCAACCAAACTTATTTTATAAATATTATTGATAAAATGTTTATTACAATGTGAAGCCACTTCATATTTTCCATTACACAAATATACAAAATCATTTGGAATATAAAGTTTTTAATTGTTATGTGTTATTGCTCTTACAATATAGCTTTTACATATTTGTTTTATTATAGGATATTTTACGAGAATTACAATTGTGTTTTTACTTTGATAAATTCTAAATTTAGATTCGTTTAACAAATAAATCAAGGAAATATCCTTTTGTTCATTAGAAATAATTCTTTTTACATCTAAAATTAATGTTTTTAAAGTTTTAAGTCTAGCTAATGTTATTGTTTGAATAATATTTTCAAGCTCTAATATTACAATTCTATTTCTTTGCAAAATCAAGTGGATGTATTTCATTTGTTTTTAAATTGGCTTTATTAATTTGTTCGGTTAAATGTTTATCCTGTTCGATTACTTTTTTATTAATTTGATATTGTTTATTGTTATTTTCAATAATTTCTTGAAGCTTTAATTGAGCATCATGAAAATCATCAAAATCAGGCGTGCCTGCAATCCATTTCCAAATTGTTCCCAAAAAGTTTATACTTCTTTTGCTTAAATGGTGTATTTTTATTGAGCAAGCTTTGAATTTTTTTGAAATCAATTTCAATATTATTATTTCTAATATCGATATAGAAGACCATACGTTGAGCAACGAAACTCACTACTAGACATTTTTATTCTTAATTGTTTGATAAAATGAGAGTATGTTTAGCAGTTCAAGCACTCAGCAATACTGTCGCAGTTCGAATTTCTTTTTGTTCTAAGCAAAGCTTATTTAAATCCGAACGAAACGCAATTAATGTAGAAGCGACAGTGCGGTTTATTGAAGCTTTTAATAACGGTATCGACATTTGTGATGCAAAAAGTTTCTCGAATGAATATAAAATGAAGCATCCTTTGACGTGAAAGGGTGAGAAGTTCAGGAAATTTAATCTTTTCTTAATTACACCAGTTCTTTCGAATTTCTGTCACATTTCCGCAGATCTTGCATAGAAGGTTTGAAGCTTACTTTAACTGCCATGGGAGCTCTGGTCAAAGATCTGTTTAATGAAAGCGAGGGAATAATATTTTTTGCTTAGGTCATTCAAATCAAGAAAATTTGTTCTCAGCATTTCGACCTAAGCTAGGTAATAATTCCAACCCGTCTGCTAGAGAAATACAAAATAGAAAATTAATGTCAATGAAGTTTAGAACTCAAAATTTTATCACAAACAAAAATTGTGAAAATTATGAAGACCTTAATTTTGGCAATTAGATTTTGATGAGAATTCATGTCCTACAATTGAAGCGCAAGCATCTATACTTGATGAGGAGCAGTAATGCTCTCTGACAAACATGTGGCAGAGTTCGCACCATAAGATAGCCGCAGCTCGTTATTATATTGGGCTTGTTTCCAAAAAATAGTTGCGATAAGTGTAAATACATAATGGCAAAACTGGACGAGCTAACATTAGATTCTGAGATTTTCATTAGATTGAAAAACTATATTGAATCCAAACTTAATCTACAGAATCCATCAGAAGAATTCTTGTCTATATGCCAGCTCCACTTTAAAGGTTTCAGTAAAATATTCGATAAGAGTTGCCATCAAAGGATATAATAATTCATCAAATATTAATTACAACAGATGTTGTATATCCAAATTGGTTCAACAAAACAGACTTGTTTAGAACACAAAATGGCAATTGATTATTTCGACGAAAGTGTATCCCTATATTTTTTCAGTTCTTTCATTAGAGAAAAAATTTATTTGTTTTAAGTAAATTACATAACTTTCCGTGTAACATAGTTTATACATATGTATGTTTGTATGTATGTATGTATAAATTGAAATCTACAATAAAACAATTTAAGCAATGCATGCATTTTGTTCTGTTTCTTTATTTATTATTAACGGAGCAAAATCAATAAGACTCAGAAAAAATCACCACAGCTTCGGCGAATAAGCCACCCAAGAGCTTTTCGCTGTCCCCAGGCTCTTCAGCGGCTGCTAGGGTATTGACTCACAAACCAGCAGCAGTCGCTCCGCCTAAGCCCTCTTCAGCAAACGCCTCGATATTGAATCACAAGTCGATGGAAACTGCCCCCCTTATTTTGACGAGGCTCAACGCTACAGAACCTTCTCAACTGTCAGAATACGACAAGGGCAAGCTTGAGTGGGCAAAAGCACACGCTGATGTGCGTGTCCACTCCTCCACTGCACAAGCAGCCGGTAACCCCAAGAGGCAGAGAGCAGCCGATCGCCCGGGCCAATCCACCCACAGCATCCCTAAGCGCGTAAGGCTGGCTACCCCCACGCCTAAGCTCTCAAAACCGCTTAGTGAGATTGTGAAAGAGAGCCTCATATGGGCTGCGGTTGACTCTGCCAATGCCGATGGACCATTACTCCTGCCAATTGGAGACAGGTCAAAATGGCACTGTTACCAATTTTCGTTGAGGTTATGTCCCTCAACCCTGGTCCACCCAGCTACCGTGACGCAGGGTGGTATCAAGGACATATTAACATCATATCTTGCTCGGACCAACGCTCGGCGGATCTATATAAGTTAGCGATCAATAGGGTAGGTGAGATCTGGCCCAACGCTGTACCTTTGGACCAGGTTCCCCAATGAGGCAATCTTAAAGATCCTCAAGCTCAGCAACACCGATCTTCCCACCGATGGCTGGAGGTCACCATCATTTTGAGCGATCAATCCCTTGTTCTCATCAACTCCCGCGAGGGGGTGGTTAATTATGGCTTTGGAGCCATCACTCTCCGCATCTACAAGTGCGATGCCCATGCCCCCCAACAGCCTCCCCCAGCTGGTGCTGTCCCACAAGCCACTGCCAAAGAGCCTAGCTGCTCGGGCCAGGCTCTCACCCCTTTGCCGGGTAGTGACAATGAGAGTATTTGCTCCGTTACAACCAGAAGCAGCCGCTTCTCAACTTCCGAACTGTTCGGAGAATTCTTCGACCACATGCACACGGATGCGGCTGGTGGATACATCTCTCCAATGTCCGAAGAGGAGGAGTTGAATTCCACAATAATCACTCTTCCAGACAATGCTGAAGGTACTACAGATTAACCTTCAGCATTCGAAAACTGCCTCGGCAGCCCTGCTTCTCCGCCTCTCGGATATAGGGGAGGAGCTCATTCTTGTCCAAGAACCTTGGGTCGTAAATGACCGGGTTTCTGGACTCAATGCATACGGATATCGTATGGTATATATCGAGGATCAAGGTAAACCAAGATCCTGCATTCTGGTAAAAAACAGCGTTAACGCTCTTTTACTCCCTAGATTCAGTGACAAAGACAATGTTGCCATGGTCATTGAAATGGGTCCACGGACCTTCTGGATCTCCTCGAACTACATGGCTCATGAATATGGCGACTCCCCGCCACCAGACATACTGAAGCAAATAGTTGCGGTAGCCCACCAGAAACAGATTCCGGTAATGTCGGCGCCGATGCCAATGCCCATCACGAAATATGGGGCAACTCCGGCACAAATGATCGAGGTGAGTGTCTTCTCGACTTTATCATTTCAAATAACTTAGGCATTGCGAACCGGGGAAATGAGTTGACCTTCCTTACATCCGTCAGGAAGGAAGTGCTTGAAATCACCCTCGTTAGCGATAACTACTCTAACATGATAAGCAATTGGTTCGTCTCACAGGAATGCTCCTTTTCGGACCACTGCTATATCACCTGTTGTGGGTTAGAACCAAACTAGCTACGTGTAGTTGACTCACAGCACCGACTCCTAATAGATGCCACACTATGTTGGATTAGCATGTGCTAAAACTGTTTTATGATAAGGCATACTTCTCGGGTCTAAGTATTTTAAGTCAATGTGATCTGTGTAACGTTCTCATGTAAGCTTTTAGGGTATTACAGTTCCGCAGTCGAGTCGACGAGGGCAGCGTAATGCACCGTCGCCACTTTTGAAGTAGGTCGGTTGGCTTGACCAACTGACACCAATTAGCAGGTGCGGAACTGGAACACCAGAAAGGTCAGTTCACAGACTGAAATAGATGTTTAAAAAATAGTATATAAGTATTAGGTTTGGTAAGAATAAATCTCTCTTGTGTTTTGAATCTTAAAAGTAAGAAGTCTTTGAATTCAACGCTAGGGCTCTTAAGTTTTCAGCCACGCGCCCGTAAGAACTGCGACAGGACGTCCCCTGCCAAGCAAGGACACGAGATCCCCAACATTTTGGCGCAGCCGGTAGGATCCAACGTCGAGTGCCAGGAAAGAAGCACTCCTACGCGGTTTCGTGGCTGCGGTTAGGATAATTCAAATCTCAATTCATTTAGTAAAACTGGGTATTTATTTTCTTTGAATATCAGGAAATAAATGACCAGAGTACCAAAGGCGTAACGGGTGCGGACGGTCGGAGGATTGAGCTGAGGCCCATTTCAGAGGTGCCGCGCACGCACCCCTATTTGCATAGACGTGGTGGAAAAGCAGCACGGGAGAGAAAGCGGCTGGCTTTTCTAAGGAAGTTTCTGGCAGAACAAGCGAATCTGGAAGTGCCTCTGCCTTGGAGCGAAGCTAACAGACTATGGCAGGAAAGGTTCAGACTAGAACAAGCAAACACTGGATTTTATAATTAGGTGTAAGAATTTTTGTAAATAAAATCGAAGTGTTATTTATATTTTTGTTTAGCAAAAACATGCCTATTTGGTTATGAATTAAGTCAATAAATACATTGTGAAATAATTTAAATGGTTGTTTTAGATTTTTGGCATTTGATTTAGGGTATTAGGTGAAAATATTTGGAGAGGTGCCGTCAACATATGTTGTCGCATCAAAGTTTGTCTAGTTTCGAAACTACCATTTGCGCAGCAAAAATGAACCAATGTTTCGCACGGAAAAGCGAAACAGCTCAACAGAGCGATGTTCAGAAATGAATATGAGTATAGTTCTGCGGTAAAATGTTTCTTTGAATACGAAGATTTTCTGGTAGTACTTTTGTGAAATAAGGTAAATGAGATTACGAATAAATTATAATTTGGTATACTAATATGCTTATATTTGGGGGCTAATTGGATTTGGGGTAGTCATGTTGGATTTTCTAAGGGAATTTTCAAGTGAGGTTTAAAAATTAGGATACGGTAACACTTGGTTCTTGGAGTTTGGGTTAAAAGTAGGGATTAATTCGGTCTATGGAAGCACCAGCAGTGGCGAAGATATTGCTGGAAGAGCAAAAGAGGCAGACTGAGGCCATCCAAAGGAGAATCAGAAATTGCAGGAAGGACAGCAAAGCAAGGAAAAACAGCGCGTACTACCGCAAGCGCATAACGGAGTTGGAAGCCTTGTTGAATGTATTCAATAGCAACAACGAGGAGTTGTTAAAATTTAAGGACTGTTGTGGTGACAAGGAATAATTTACCAAGGATTACGCGTTACACGTCAACGGTTTGACACGAGACTGGTTTCAAGTTGGATTTAGAAGAGCTGGAAGCACAGGAGGATAGTCCTAGTTCGCAGGAGGACAAGGCTCGAGACAAGCTTAGGTCTCTGCAAACTGAGGTAAAATTGTTTACAGAAAAATTGTTTGAACAATTGGAAGCGGCAACCAGCAAGAGTGAAGCCCAGGTACTCTGGAGATTAGCGAGAGACGGTGGAAACCTGTCAACTCTGGAAGCAGCAGACCAAGCGTTAGCTACTATTCAGAGTCGGATGGAAGAAAAATTTTTCCAAGTCTTCAAAGATACTGAAGAATTGAAGATAAATACGGAATTCCTCGAAAATAAAACGAGAGTACTTTCTAGGCAACTCCAGGAAACTGAGGAAGCCGCATCGCATCTGGAGAAGGACAACTTGGAGCTCAAAAGAATCGGGGCAACCACTAAGCCAGCAAGAGTGAGATCGGTTTCAACCTCTCAAATTCAAACGCAGACAGTACTTGCTCTGCCACCAGAAGTTCGCTGGCCGGAGTATTTAACTCCGGAAGGGATAGGTCGTGTGGTAAAGCCTAGATTAATATTGACTGGAGAAAGTGAAGCGGAGTTTTTATTTGACGCATCGGAAATCGGTGTCGAGCCATTTTCTCCAGGAAG
This sequence comes from Clusia tigrina, assembly GCA_920105625.2. NCBI lineage: Eukaryota > Metazoa > Arthropoda > Insecta > Diptera > Clusiidae > Clusia > Clusia tigrina. The sequence continues at coordinate 126,446,876 of OV050032.1, read as the reverse complement.
TTCAATAGATAATAAGAATCAGGTTTATCCGTCCAACGAGCCAGAATCAGAGCTGCAAAGTCCCAATACAGTGGATGATTTTTCGCTTGTACGAGCAAACGGTCGAAGACTTATAAGTTTGAGTCTATCACTAGTTAAATATATTTAAGATCGAAGGGGAGTGAATTTGGAAAACACACAAAAGGATAACTCTAAAATTTTACCGGTAATACAGGAATACGTAAAATGGGTATCGAGGATATCTCCAAGACCGTGTCCAGGCTAGTACTTGTGTGTACTGGTGCTGCTTCAGCAGATTTAAGGTCAGAACTCAGTAGGTTCATTCTAGGTTGTGAGCTTGCAAAGCGGAGCATAAGCCCTGATGAGTTACAGGATTTCTTCGACTGCATAAAGCAAAGGTTATTTGGAGATGCGTACAACCTTGTGCTGCCAAAACAATTCGCCAGTGTGAATGAGCTTTATGGCCTTCTGAAGAAAACTTATCTTAAGGAGAGAACTCTGGAAGACATATCCCAGGAGATTAGAATCGGGAAACAACTGGCAGCGGAAGACATTCGAGCCTTTGCCAGGCGTTTGGAGTCACTTCGGATGTTGGCCCAAGAAGTAGTCAAAAATAAGAGCGATAGCGTTGGTGATACCGCGTTATTATAGGAAGTTGACAAGTCGGTGCTAACGACTTTCGTAGTGGGGCTCCGCAATTCCGCTCTAAAAATTCATATGCTGAATAGCAAAACAGGAAATCTGGAGGAATTGGTAGAAGAAGCAATTCGAGCGCAAGGCCTTGTGGAACGGAGTACGGCCGGATTGGGGGAGATACATATGCTTGAAAATAGACAGGACAATTTAACTGCCGCTGTCATGGATAGAGAAGGAATTAATTTCGTTCCAAACGTGTATAGAGGAGCATATAATCCCGGTGTCTCCGACAGCAGAGCCGCGTGTCAGAGAAATCCGCACAGGGAGGTTGTACAGAGGGCTCCCACATGTTTGTTCTGCCATAAGCCAGGTCATACAAGGGATGAATGTATTACACGCAAGAATACGCCCTATTGTATGGAGTGCCAAATATATGGTCATGAGGCAAGTAGACAGTGCCAAATAGATAATAAATGGGATCAAAATGAAAGGCAGCCGGGTACGAGGCGCCCGGATCCACCCTTAAGGGACAGCAGGGGCAGTAGTCCTCGAGTCAATTCTACGGAAGGGAATAACCAAAGAAGAAATCCTTTCAGCACTGGGAATGGTCAGCAGCGGCCAAATTGGAATACTAGAGGAGGACAAAGGTTAGGCAGCACCCAACAGGGGTTGAAATGCTTTTCATGTGGTCGGATGGGACAGCGAGCTGCGGAGTGCAGGGATAGGCAGTTTCAACAGAGGAACCAGGGAAACTTCCAGCGGCCCAGTCAAGGCCAATAGATTGGAAAGCCAAAAGAAAGGAAGCAACAGTTAGGCCGGAGGTACATGTGACTGGTAATGTAGGAAGTACAGTCCAGGAAAAGGAGGAGCAAGAGGCTCTCCAATACCACGTACCAAGAATTGTAAGAACAATGGTTCAAGTTACGGAGGAGCAAGAGTCTCTCCGGGAGAAAATTTTTGATTGCGCACTGATTTGGGTAACTGTAGTGGTTCTAGTACTTAGATTAAGTTTCAATAAGATTAGAGAGTATAGGCCAATCGCCGCGTACGTGGTACGAGGATGCATAGTTAAGGTATTAGCGGTAATTTTGAGGGAGTATAGGATTGTAAGGCATAACTGCGGTGCATGGAGGAGAAAATTGGAAGAGTTAGGAAGTAGACACGCGTCCATATTGGAGTCAAAAGGGCGTTGTTTCATTGTGAGCAGGGTAGGAGATGCTTTCATCGATGCAAGGAGGCAGCTAGTGGAAAGCTAGTGCTTTTGGTAGATTCAGGGGCGGATACTAGCCTCGTAAAATCTAGTGCTTTACGGAAAGGACTAGTTGTTAACCCAAAAGATGTAAGAACGCTTAATGGAGCGTTCGGAGGTTGCATCAGGACACTGGGGTCACTCAGAATATGGCACAGTGAAGTTAAAGGCATAAGTTTTAGAGTGCACGCAGTCGAATTGGATAGGGAAGGTATCCCGGCCGATGGGATAATTGGCCGCGATAATCTCTGGGGCCGCACCATACTGGATGCGCTAGAAAAGCAGTTATCATTTTATGATGATAATAAGAATAGAATCATTACTTTTCCATTAAAGTCTTGGCAGGAAGGAACCGTGAATAGGGTTAAGAATTGTATAGAGGTAGTGAATGCAAGGTCAACCAGAGTAGTTACTATGCGTGTAAACACGAAACTTAGGACTCTTGTTTTGCACAAGCAGCAGCTAGCGGACGGCGTATATATGGGAGAGACCATAAAGCACGTTAACAAGGGTAAAGTAGACGCTTGTGTACTAAATGCATCAGAAGAGGACTACTATATGGATAAGGATTTTAGGCCTGAGTTCACTAGTTATGATAGTTCAAGGAACCGAGTTATGGATCGGTTAATCAAATTAAGCAGGTAGATATAAGAAAGAGAATGGAGAGAGTGCTAGAATCACTAAAGTTAGACCCAAGCGTAAATTCGGAAGAGAAGGCATCAATAGAAGCCATTTGCATTCCATGACATATTTTTGCTGGAAGGAGACCAGTAAACATATACACCAGAGGTAGAGCATGAAATACCTACTAGGGTGCATCAAGCACCAATTAACCAGAAGCAACACAGATTGCCACTAGCTCACAAAGATGAGGTAAATAGGCAAGTGGAAGGAATGTTAAAGGATAACATTATTTCACCGAGTATTTCGCCTTGGAATTCACCAATAATTTTGGTGCCAAAGAAGGGAGGTGCTCACGGTCAGAAGAAGTGGAGAATGGTCGTTGATTTTAGGAAACTGAACGACGCCACTATCAAGCAGGTGTTCCCAATACCACGGATAGAAGAGATACTGGATCAATTGGGACACAGTAGATATTTTTCTACACTTGATTTAGCGAGTGGCTACCACCAAGTTCTGGTGGATACCCAAGATAAGCAGAAAACCGCGTTCAGCACCGGTTTAGGCCATTATGAGTTCAATAGAATGCCGTTTGGATTAACAGGAGCACCGGCTACCTTCCAACGGCTAATGAACCATGTGCTAACAGGCTTACAAGGGTTAGATTGTTTTGTGTATCTCGATGATATTGTAATTTATGGGAAGAACTTGCAGCAGCATTCGCAACGCTTGCGCAAGGTGCTCCAGAAATTACGAGAACACAATTTGAAATTGAACACAGAGAAGTGTCAATTTTTGCGAAGAGAGGTGGTTTATTTAGGCCATCGTTGCTCAGAGGCAGGAGCACTGCCTGGCCCGCAGAAGGTGGAATGCGTTAGAAATTTAGCGGTTCTAAGAAACAGAAAAGAAGTGCAAGCATTCCTAGGACTAGTGAACTATTATAGAAAGTTCGTGGAAGGACTAGCCGGAATTGCTTGGCCCATTAATAAGTTGCTACGAAAAGAAGCAAAGTTCGAATGGACAGAGAGATGTCAGCAAGCATTCGAGAGGCTAAAGGAGATAATTAGCTCGCCACCAATTTTGGCGTACCCCGACTTTGAGCAAACTTTTTTGTTGACCACTGATGCTAGCAATGAAGCATTAGGGGCAGTATTGTCACAAGGGGAAGTCGGTAATGACCAACCAATAGCATTCGCAAGCAGAGCGCTTAGCGACACGGAGAAGAGATACTCCACAATAGAGAAGGAATTTCTAGCCATAGTGTGGGCTACGAAGAATTTTAGAGCATATCTGCTAGGACGCCCATTTAAGATATATACTGATCACCAGCCGTTGAGAGGCATAGCCAATTTGAAAGACCAAACGTCTAGGCTAGCCAGGTTCAGACACAAATTGTCTGAGTATGATTTTGAAATTATATACAAACCTGGGAAAAAGAATCTGAATGCCGATGCACTCAGCAGAGTACCGCAGGCACAGAAAGTATCACTAGTGCAAACGAGGTCCAAAGCACGGTCAGATAAGGAGATGGCCGGGGGAATGCAAAAGGATAAAGTTGATGCTACAACAGATGTTAGCAAGACGGGTGAAGATGCCCACGAACAAAGAGCCAGCAGTGTGGAATGGCTGGAGGATATAAAGGATATCCAGGCTGTTTTAAAGGGTTTCCATGATTCGCCTCTAGGAGGACACCAGGGATTCTGGAAAACCCATGACAGAATTAGGCGAGTATACGGGTGGAAGGGTATGCTCAAGGACATTAAGAAATATATAAAGAGTTGTCCAAAATGTCAGGCCAACAAAAGTTCAAGGCTGACAAAGATGCCAATGGTGTTAACTGACACACCAAAACAACCATTTGATAAAGTTCATATGGATATTGTAGGTATTTAACCTGAGACAGATTCGGGAAATAAATACATTTTGACGTTCCAAGATGATTTCTCAAAGTATATGGCGTACGTGGCTATACCCGATGCTGAAGCAGGTACGGTGGCCAAGGCATTCTTTGATGAAATAATAGCACGATACAACATATCTAAGGTTTTGATAACCGACAATGGTTCCAATTTTGTATCGAAACTGTTCTCGGAAACATGTAAAATGCTGGGAATCAAGAAGTTGCACATAACACCATATCATCCACAGGCGAATGGCTCATTGGAACGTAGTCATCGACCTCTGGCCGAGTACTTGCGCAGTTTTGCCATGGAAGACGGCTCGAATTGGGATCAATGGTTAACCACTGCAAAGCATGTACACAATAATACGGGACATGTATCAACGAAGCAAACTCCGTTCAGGACGCTCTATGGGTTTGATTTTAATATGCCAGCAAATCTGAAGCGCAAATGTGCGCCGGTGTACAATGCTGATGACCCGAATAAAGTACAAAAGTATCAGCTACAGCGAGCGCACGAGTTGGTCAGAGAAAACCAGGATTGTGCTAAACGAGTAGCCAGGGAGGCCTATAACAAGGTACTAAACCCAGTCGTTTTGAACGTGGGTGATCAGGTACTCATGAGGAATCAAGCTAGGAGAAACAAATTCTCACCTGTGTGGATAGGTCCGTATATGGTAGCAGAGATCCGAAGCCCAGTTACAACAGTCGTAACGATTAAGGGCAAGAATAAAAAGCTACATAATAATTTGTTGAAATTATTCCACGTTAGACCACACACCTAAATTCATGTGTTAATAGTGTTTTACAAGTGTAAACACAAGAATAATAACATGAACAAGTACGTGTGTGTATCCAATAACACACACAGCGCCGATTTTCAGAGTCAATGCCAGTAAAAGTGTGCCACTTAAACTCGGGCAAGTAAATTGACGTAATGAAAATCTGCTTATTACATACAGCGATGTATGCACTAAGTTTTGGCGCTTGAATGTTAACGCCAAGCGGCGGAACTGCTAGTGAAGTAGTATATATGTGTATATACATATGTGTATGGGATGAAGAATGGAAGTGCAAATGTGTATTTAAAAAGAGTGAGTATACTAGTTATGAGAAATGGGTATGAGGAATGGGTATGTATGTATGTTGGATACATACACACGTACGGCAGTTTAAGGCATAGGCATTGTGACCAGGCGATGGAGCGTAAGGGCATCAGGGGAGAGAGGGCATACTTACGGTGAATGGAAATTGCGAAATAAGTAGTCAACTAATATTTAAGATTTTTATTTAGTTTTTATTAATTTAAGCGAAAAATTTCTTAACTAGGATTGGATTCCCGGGTGGGAATCAGGGCACGGTCATCTCGTGAACCCGGTGCAGCACGACTAAAAGCTGTCCAAGCACGCTCTCAACTCCTGGTTCGTCTGGGTTGAGTCGGGATGTTAGGAGGAGCCTCCAACAGGCGTCCACTGCCTCCGGGTAGTCCCATCGGGTGTCAATTTCCCTTAGGGGATTATTAGTATGGCGTAGGTCGGCGTATAGGATCCGCGTGGGAGATCTGTTCGGCGTCTGTGTTCCTCGATGCTGAGGGCAGCGCAAGCAGGGTGCACCAGGGCTGCCGATTCTTCCATCAGGGTTCTAGTGTCCATTATAGTTGATGAAGCTTAACTGTGCTGAAATTTAGTGCAAAACGTGGTTTTATAGTAAAACAATATGCGGTCTGTTCTCGGAAAAGAAATGCTAGTAAGGCACATTTCAGCGGAATAGCGTAGAAAATTAACCAAAAATAGCTGAGCTAAAGTGCTGAGACATGTTCTCAAGTCGGCCAGCGATAATCGGGTCATAGTGTAGTGAGCAGGTTCGGCTAATAGGAGGATGAGCACCCTACGACCAGATTTAAGGTATGGGGTACTAGGTATTGGGTAAGGGTTCGTATATAAATTTAAACAAGTATATAGTTTTATTGTGTGATCAAATATATTAAGTCGTGTAATTAGAGTTTATGAGGTTGCAGGCTTTGCAGCGGGTTAGGTAAGTATTGTTTATTAGTTAAGAATTTAGTGTATAGATAAATGGAGAGAGACAATTTAGGATAATAACGTAGGTTAGTGAATAAGATAGTGCCTTGAATGTATGTATGTAGCCATGTACGATCTGGGACAGTCGTTAATGGATATATACATATCAGGGTAAGCGTAAATTTAAATAAAAAGTAGTTATGTGCAATGAAAGATATAGTCATGCAATGGACAAAGTTTTGACACAAATGGGATTATTTTATATAATCTGGTTTTGTCGGAGGACCAATAAATCTGAGAAATTCGGAGAAAATCTGAGAATGTAAGGGGAGAAGACGAGTGGACGGAGAATTGAATGATATAGCATTAAATTGTAGGTTAAGCAATTTATGAAGATAATATTGTATTTTGGGTCTGAGGTATGGTATATTTAGTGTAAAATTTTATCATTTTATAGATCATATTAGTGATGTTGATGGCGGTTACCAACGGGATACGTGCGGAGGTGCGGTTGGACAAACTACCGGAGACGGATGTATTGATGGAGAAAACAGCAGATGTATGGTTCGCCAAGGATTTTTGGGTGGTTGTAACTGATTTTCCACGAACGGAATTGAAAATTATTGTGGAACAATTCAAAGGAATGCAGGAGACAACCAGGAGGTTGTGTGAGAGGCATGCAGCGGCCAGCGGGACCGAGCTGAAACGTAGATGCGATTCTTCGATTTTGGAAATAGAAACTATAACGAGAAGATTCTTGGAAAAGGAGAAGACATTGTCTCTGAAAGGAAGGAAACGCCGGTCGCTAATAGATGTTGGCGGTGAAGTTCTCAAATGGGCAATCGGTACGATGGACCACCAAGATTCAGATCGGATTTATGGTCACTTACAGGACCTTGAGAGGAAGCAATCAAAGACGATGTCATTGCTGGGAAAAGAGGTGACTGTGATGAGAGCAGGTTACCAGGGCCTTCACGAAGCAGTGAATAAGACTTTCCAAGAGCTGGAAGAGATGCACTTGGCGTTGGAAGGCATTGGAAAGAGACAAGAGGAAGCAGAGGTGAACTTGGCAGAATCTTTCATGCTGGGGAAAGTTGTTTCTGAGGAGATGCTGAGGTTCTAGGACCAACAGCAAACGGAGATAGTGGTGCTCGATGATTTGATACATGGCAAGCTACACCCATTGTTCCTGACGTCTGATGAATTGCTCAAGGCAGCACCAGTGTCGATGAAAGGAATTTCATGGTACAGCGAGGCACCAAGGCGGTTCTATGAACTAGCCGAGGTTCGCACAGAAGAGGCGGAGAACGGGTTGAAAGTAGTCATAAAGATTCCAGTGCCGTTATTAGACGTATTTACAATGCACAAAGTGTACCCTATACCCAAGAGACTAAACCCAGATTGGTGCGTGCTGCCGAAGACAAGATATGATTACATAGCGGCAAGCCAGGCTCAAGAGCACTACATTGGCCTATCAATAGAGGACGAGGGGAAATGTCGAGAGGTGGGCACAACAAAACGTTTATGCTATCATCCCGGAAAAGTAATTACGCGAGCAAACGATTACTGCGAGATAGAAGTATTGAAGCATGAGCAAGATCAATGCGATCACATAGCCATTCCAGCCACGGGAGGAATTCTGGTAGCTACCAGAAATGTAAACAGATGGCTCTACCATTTTGACGACCAGGTGATTTTCACGGCGGTGTGCTCAGACGAAACCACACGGTTGGAATTAGTGAACACCGGGTTTATGACCATCGTAGCTGGTTGCAGGGTGATTGGCAAAGGGATAATGCTGGTCCATAAAAGTCAAGAAGAGTCACGGTATAAGTTTTCAAAGTCCGTCATGGGAACAAACCGTTTAAAGACGAAACTGCAGGAGCTGCTGGAAAATCATAAACGAGGTGATTCTGGCCATACGCGCACAACACCGAACACAGTCTCACTCATGCAATTCAAGGATCTACGGAAAACTCTTACAACGAACAGCAGAGCAATCAACGATTTGGTAAAGGAGGCAGAAGATGTGGAAAGGGTGTCACACCTCACCAATTCCTGTGAGATAGTGCACACCTGGATGAAGGGAGGGGTAGTCAGTATAGCTGGCCTCATCCTGGGGATAATGATGGTGACGACGCTCATTTCGAAGAATGGTGCACGATAGTAGCGGCCCTTCAAAGACTCGAATCAACCACACCAACGGCGCAACAAAACAACCATACCGACAACGGCAGCCGACAACCGGATCATCAGATAGCGGAGGTTATAACGTAAGATTTTAGATATAAATATCATAGCGGAATATAAGATTTTAAGTATAAGAATAAAATGTATTGTACGCCAGTGAGAAAAGAGTCGATGAAAGACCAAATATAAAAAGGGGAAAAATATAAAAGAACAAAATAGAACAAAAGAGAAAAAAAAACTATAAAAAAAGAAGTCATAGCAAAGGAAAAAAAAAGAAAAAAGTAAAAGAAAAAGAAATTGATTAAAAAACAAAAAAAAAGAACATAAAGAAAAGAATATAAAAAAAGGAAATAAAAAGAACCCAAAGTATAAAATAAGGCGGATTGAAAAAAAAGAAAGAAGAAAAAATTATACACATGTATTGATTTAAGAAAATGCACTGACTGTTTGAAGTGCAGAAATGAATGTAAACTTTCATTAGAAGTTAGTTGCACTAACTTCTTTTAGAAAGAGGGGAGGGATGTTGTGGGTTAGAACCAAACTACCTACGTGTAGTTGACTCACAGCACCGACTCCTAATAGATGCCACACTATGTTGGATTAGCATGTGCTAAAACTGTTTTATGATAAGGCATACTTCTCGGGTCTAAGTATTTTAAGTCAATGTGATCTGTGTAACGTTCTCATGTAAGCTTTTAGGGTATTACAGTTCCGCAGTCGAGTCGACGAGGGCAGCGTAATGCACCGTCGCCACTTTTGAAGTAGGTCGGTTGGCTTGACCAACTGACACCAATTAGCAGGTGCGGAACTGGAACACCAGAAAGGTCAGTTCACAGACTGAAATAGATGTTTAAAAAATAGTATATAAGTATTAGGTTTGGTAAGAATAAATCTCTCTTGTGTTTTGAATCTTAAAAGTAAGAAGTCTTTGAATTCAACGCTAGGGCTCTTAAGTTTTCAGCCACGCGCCCGTAAGAACTGCGACAGGACGTTCCCCGCCAAGCAAGGACACGAGATCCCCAACACACCTTTGTTATTGACTCGAGGGAGACTACAGGCAATACAGAATCTCTTAAACCAGTCAATAGAGAAAACACGAACTGGCCTCTTGTCCACCTCAAACTGTGGTCATGCTTAGCAACGACTCCCCATATTATCCACAACTGTCCCGACATTGAACGGGCGGTCGACGATCTAATTACAGCTTTTAAAAAAGCCACTCATATTTCCTGCATCACTCCCGAATCACGGGGCAAACCTGAACCTCCGTGGTGGAACTCGGAAATTGGAAGTCTGCGCAAAACTTGTAGAATGTTTTTCAACAAAGCTAAAGTTACAGCTGATTGGGCCCCTTTCTAAAATAAACAAAAAGAGTTTAAATACGCCATTACGCGAGGGAAACGAGCATCATGGAGGGAATTTTGCGAAAGAATTGAATCGACGTCCGAGGCTAGCCGTCTTCGTAAAATTCTCCACTCCTCTAACAAAGCCTTTGACTGTATCAAAAATCCAGATGGCAGCTGGACTCACTCAAGAGCCGAAACCATTGATATCCTGCTAGACACCCACTTCCCAGGGAGTTTAGCCTCAGCGGATCAAGCACTCTACCAGGTGGAGCAGGTTTCCCATGATAGCCTCCCCACATTCCAAGTGACAAAAAGTCACCTTGAGTGGTCTATTCAAACCTTTAAGCCATACAAGTCCCCCGGACCGGACGGCATCATTCCTGCCGATATCCAAAATGGGGAAGAGATTATCCTTCCATGGCTGCTACAAATATATAATGCAAGCCTCAGATTGCAATATATTCCCTTACGCTGGCGCACGGCTCGGGTCGTCTTCATACCAAAAGTTGGGAAGGCCTCACACACCAAACCTAAGGATTACAGACCCATAAGTCTAACATCCTTTCTTCTTAAGGTTCTAGAAAGAGCTCTTGACCTACATATCAGGACATCGATCAACCTTTCTCTTCACTCTGTATCTCAACAGGCTTACTCTAAAGGCAAATCGGTTGAAAGAGCACTTCATTCTCTCATTTGTCAAGTGGGCAAATCCTTGGCGTACAAGGAATTCACACTTGCCATATTTTTGGACATCGAGGGAGCATACAACAATGTATGCCCCAACGTTGTCATTTCCGCACTCTATAACCTTAACCTGAATTCAAGTCTTCTTAAATTTATAGACCTTCTACTAAAATCTAGGATCATCACTTCCACGAACAGCAGTGCCCTATCCAGGAGGCTGGTTAACAGGGGCACGCCACAAGGGGGTGTTTTATCACCCCTTCTCTTGAACCTGGCAGTTAACACACTACTGGTGAGATTTCAATCTACTGGATCTAAAGTGATAGCATATGCGGACGACATGGCAATCGCGGCATCCGGCAAATTCCCCCAAACACTTTCCGAAAAACTTAACTATTCACTCTCTATTGTGTCGAAGTGGTGTCGCGAATTCGAACTTGGGGTTAACCCATCCAAAAGCACAAAAAAAGCTCTCGAAAAAACCTGTCATATCGAACCCCTTGATAAAATCAGAAGATCCATTGCTCTACTGATCACTAGCGCTCTTCGTAGCACACTTACGAAAGCCCTTTTTGCCATGCTGCACTGGCTCCCCTCGCGGATCCTGGTTAAGCAACAAGCCAAGCTGACAGCGATTAGACTTAACGCTCTTTCGCACTGGCGCATAACCCTGACTGGGCATGCTTCAATTCTGAATAAGGATCCACCTGGCCCCAACTTTATCGATTATATGTCGGTCTACCCCGATTTGAACAGGAATTCGACCTCACTATTCCAAGTCGAAGCGACTGGACCTCAGAAAACCTAATCGTCGGTGAAACAGTCGAAATCTACACCGACGGTTCCAAGCTTGGAGGTAGAGTCGGCAGCGGTATTTATTCCGACAAGCTGGACTTAAACATCTCCCTACGTCTCCCAGACCATTGCAGCATTTTTCAAGCTGAGGTCATGGCCATTTACCACGCAGCCAAATGGATGCTGAGTAGTTATATCGGCGCAGTCGACGTATCTATCTTCTCAGACAGCCAGGCCGCCATTAAATCTCTTTTTGGCTCCGCGGCCACATCAAGACTATTTCATGAATGTCGAAAATCTTTAAATGAGCTCGCAAGTTACTGTCGGGTGCTCCTAGTCTGGGTTCCCGGACATAGCGAAATCCCGGGAAACTGCGAGGCGGACGAGCTTGCCAAGGCAGGCACGCTAATGCACGACATTCACCCCTCAACAAACCCAGGTTCATCAAAGTATCAGGATGGTTTCCTGAAACATGACGGGGGAGTCGTGCCTTGCCAGGCGCTATCCTTGCGCTGACTATCACCATCCCAAGTATGGGAACTTTTTAGTCAGTGCTTGAACGGCGCCACACCGTGGTATCACAATGGGCCATTATGTGTGCTCAAGTGTGCTTTTGGCAAACTGGGCGGCCACTCCTACCTACCTACCTACCTAATATGCTCTCATTGACCGCATATTCCCTGATGTACGCACTCAATAAAGAAATCATGCGTGGTTGGAAAAAAGAGTCATTTTGGCATTAAAAAATGTGGACGTCGACGAGTTAAACTTCAAGATACAGCAGTCGTTGCCAGGCGATTTGGTATCATACAAATCGATCGATATAGTTTGCGATGTCAACGAAGCTGTAAATTATCCACCAGAGTTTTTGAACTCACTGGATTTGCCAGGCATGCCACCACACCTTCTATGACTGACTTTGCTGCCACGCATTCCAATAATTCCCACATTTAATTCAAACGCGTTCAATTTCCGTATAGATTGGCATTCGCAATGACAATGAATAAGTCCCAAGGCCAAACGATGTCCATTTGCGGCTTAGATTTGGGCACACCATGCATTTCACACGGACAATTATACGTGGCATGCTCTCGCGTTGGCAAACCATCGATCTTATTTGTGTTGGCTAAAGACGGACTGACAAAAATATTGTACACTCAATTGCTCTTGGAAATTAATATTGATTTTCTTTATTTCTTTTACAACTTTATGATAAAAATTTTATTACATTTTTAACTTTATATTTAACTTTTAGGAGATCAAACAATGAATTTGTTAGTTACGTAAATGAAATACATTGAATTGAGAAAATGAATGGTTGGAGTTTTCTTATTTTTATCGGCGGTCATCGTCTACAGCGCTCCATTCCTCTTTCTGTCATAGTGTAGTGTACCCAAAATACTACAATGCATTTCAACCTACACTGCCTAACGTCCAAGCGTACCGCACATGCAAACGCATGAATCAAAAAAGAAATAAAAGAAGCCAGAAAATGCTAGATACACGTAATAAAGAAGACATAATTATAAACGGCATTGGAAATACCAATGACCAAAATATATTTGAAATTTTGAAAATTATAATTTATACAATTTTAGTTATAGCATTAATTTTGTATTTAGCAAATAAGTTAAACAATTATTGTAAAAATTATGTTCCATTCATTGACAATTTGAATACAGCATGCGCCTGCAGGTAGCAATCTCAAAAATAAAAGAAACATTAACAAAGCTAAAAAAAATCACCAAATAGAACTTATTCTGAAAATTACGTGAAATCAACAAAGGAACAAATAGAAACATTAAAACAAATAGCTATAGCAGCTCTTTCTGAACTAAAAACAGAAAAAGAGAAGACTGAAAATACAGTTCTAATTCAAAAACTAATAACACAAATTAAAAAACTGCTTGTAACCATGCCTGACACGATGCAAACGAGTAACCAATCGGTGTCAGCCGTTTTTGACTCTCTGAAGTACATAAAAATAGTCCCTACATTCTCGGGAGAAAATAGAGATATAAAACAGTTCATTGCGATTGTAAAACACATAGCTTATACAGTGCTACAAGAGCACAAGAACAAATATTATGAACTGGTTAAAGAAACGAAGCTCCCAAGTAGTGTCCAAACGAAGATAAACCTAAGAGAGAGAGAGAAAAACATTGAAGAATTGATAAATACACTATGGAAAATTTACAAACCTAAACGTACAGAAGAATCCATATACGAAGAACTTTCAACACTCAGGCAAAATGGAGCTCTGAGGAAGTACACCGAAAAAATAGAAGATATAATAACAGATCTAAATAGTGTACAAATTGAAGATGAGTCAGATAAAACCATAGTGACACGCCTAAATGACAAAATAGCATTCACTGCATTTAAGAGAGTGAAAACTCTTACAAAGTGAAAAACTAATCCGATAGTGATAATAAAATTTAACAAAAATCGAGGTATTTAATGAGAAAATAATAACAATTTCGCACAAGCGTGAAAGTGCAAAATTTTCTGCGTCGGAAGAGTGCCGAGTGCAGTGATTCTGAAAACAACTAACTTAAAATTCTTTAATTTTTAAATAAAGTGTCAAAACAAAAACAAAATATACAAAAATAAAAACAACAAAATAGTCAGAAACAACAAATAATCACATAGTGAGATAACCGCAAAATAGCATTGCTATTATACGGTTATGTATGTACACAAATACGTTAAATTAAAAGCGGCTTAGCAAGTATCTAGTGTAGAGTTGCCAAAGTTCATTTTAAACAAAAATAAATAATAAAGAAAAAAAAATGGGTGTAGACCGTACCCCACCTAGAGGGGAAGGTCAACAACAAGAAGAGCAACAACAACAACTACAACAACAACAGCAGCAACAACAACAACAACAGCATCACCGAGAAAAACAACATCAGGAACAACAACAGCAGCATCAACAACTGCAAACACAAAAGAAACACCTTCTTCAGAATCCGCTCCAAAATTCCTGGAGTCCTCAATGCCCCTCGCCCCAATCTAGCTCGTCTTATAATAAAAACAGCTCACAAAAAAGGGTCCAACAACAAATTAAACAAGTTCAACGCCAGCTTCAGTTGCTATATAAACAACAGCAACCAGTTGCCTCTCCCCAAGTCACAGTAAGTGTACCCTCCCACGACGAGGACTGGAAAACGGTTCTAAACAAGAAAAGGCAGAGAGAGAGAGTCCAGGTAAGACAAAGACCACTCAAAAACAAGCGAAACTTGAAAAATACTGGCTAGGAGATCCGAAAGGAACCGAAAATCGATTTTCGTCCCTAGAAGAAGTTGAAGAATGTGACCAAAAAAACACAGAACATAAAGAAAAAGTCTCTAAGCCCCCACCAATATTTGTTGACAGAGTTACCAATATAGCTCCTCTAATGAAACTATTGTCTGAAGCTGCTCCAAATTCATACGAATTAAAGCTCATAAACAATGAGCAAGTTAAAATCCAGGCATTTTCTCCAGAAGCCTACAAGACAATAGTCAACCAGCTTGAGATAAAAAACACCGAATTTTTCACCTATAAGCCAAAACAAGAAAGACACAACAACCATCTATAGGCACAGATGAAATAACCCAAGCCCTGCAAAACCTCGGTCACTCTGTCACGAATATTTGGAACATAAAGCGAAGAAACACAAAAAAGCCTCTGCCAATGTTTATCATTGAACTTCAAACAAACTCAAACAATAAAGAAATTTATGAAGTCAAATACCTGCTTCATACAAAAATTGTTTTTGAGCCCCCCCCCGACCGACTCGCGATATTCCCCAATGCGCCAACTGTCAGCAGTATGGGCATACAAAAACGTACTGTCGCAGGAAACCAATGTGCATTAAATGCGCCGGAAGCCACACGTCTTCAGATTGTGTACGTAAAAGCAAATCAGATGAAGTCAAATGCGCCTTGTGTGAAGGTAATCACCCAGCAAATTACAAAGGTTGTGTAGTCTATAAAAATCTTCAGAAAATGAAATACCCACAATTAAGGAAAAACGACAATTTACCCATGAATCCTACTCAACAACAGGAAGTTCTGGTAAATCCCAGTACATCAAAACAAACTCAAAATGTACTTTCATACGCTCAGGCACTGAAGCACTCAACACAAGCAACTAATGAAAACACAACGGCCCTACCAATTAATACTGTTCCTGCAGAAACCCAAGCCCCGAACGAAATGCGAGAAATGATAATGCTACTCCGGCAAGTCATGCAACAAATCACAACAATGATGAACTTATTAGTGACCCTCACGACTAAGAATTGCTCATCCTCAATCCCATAAAAATCATTCTATGGAACGCTAATGGGCTGTCAAAACATTTATTAGAAATTAAAAAATTCCTTAAAACATACGAAATAGATATACTCCTAATATCTGAAACCCATTTCACCAACAAAAGCCATTTTCAGATTCCGAACTTTAAGTTTTATCACACCCTGCACCCAGATAATAAGGCTCATGCAGGTTCAGCAATATTAATACGCAATAATATAAAACACTGTGAGAGCACATCTTATCGCACAGAAGCTATACAAGCCACGAATATAATTGTTGATGACTGGAAAGGGCCAATTACAATTTCCGCTGTCTACAGCCCACCTAAACACGCAATAAAAATGGAGGAGTATGAGAAATTCTTTAAGACCCTTGGCAATAGATTCCTAGCTGGAGGAGACTATAACGCAAAGCACACATACTGGGGTTCCCGTCTCACTACACCAAAAGGTCGACAGCTTTATGCGGCCATTGGAAAATTAAATTTCCTCCCTGTCTCTTCAGGTACACCAACATACTGGCCAACAGATGTAAGAAAAATTCCCGACTTGATTGACTTCTGTGTGACGAAAGGTATCATGCTTAGTGTTCTTAAATGTAGCCCATGTTTTGAGCTGTCTTCTGACCACTCTCCAGTTCTCTTCGAGCTTAACAACAATCTTGCCCTTCTTCCCATTCAATGTAGCTTACATAATCACAAAACTGATTGGAATCGCTTCCGATATATGGTATCTTCCACAATTGATTTAAAACTATCACTGAAATCTGAAGAAGACATCATTGCGGCTGTTGAACACTTCAACAACTGCCTGCAACAAGCTGCGTGGGACTCCACCC
Organism: Clusia tigrina; assembly: GCA_920105625.2. Lineage (NCBI taxonomy): Eukaryota > Metazoa > Arthropoda > Insecta > Diptera > Clusiidae > Clusia > Clusia tigrina. The sequence goes on along the minus strand of OV050032.1, from coordinate 126,430,293 downwards.
CCCCACTGAATGAACGAAAATCAACGAACATCTCCAAACCTATAAAAGAAAAACTGAGAGAAAAGCGATATGCAAGAAAAAAGTGGCAACAAACTAGACATCCTGAAGACAAGAAAAAATTAAATACGCTTACAAAAGAACTTAAAGAGATCCTTAATAACGAACGAAACACCCAACTCCATCATTACCTCAGTAATCTCGATGCAACAGCTGCTTCAGAATACTCTCTCTGGAAAGCAACTAGGAATCTAAAGCGACCCACAATGTTCCAATCCGCTTTACGAATGGAAAATAACGAATGGGCTAAAAGTGACCTTGAAAGAGCAGTCACATTTGCCCGACACTTAAAAAAAGTATTTACCCCACATGAAATCGAGCCCCCAGCATGTGTAACAGAAGAAGTGAAAAGTGTTCTGAGTAATACCCATCAGATGGACCTACCCATACGTACATTTTCCAAATCTGAAGTGAAAGCAGCTATTGATAAGCTAAATATTAAAAAAGCCCCTGGGTACGACCTTATCACTGGAAAATAGTAAAACAACTTCCAGAAGAAGGAGTGACATATCTTACCTACTTATTTAACGCGGTACTAACATCTGGCCTTATACCTCCCCAATGGAAAGTGCCACAATTAAAAATGATTCTCAACCCAGAAAGAGCGCTGATAAAGTTGAATCGTATCGCCCAATTAGCTTGTTACCGATTGCTTCTAAACTCATGGAAACCCTTTTCCTGAAAAGACTACTCCCAATTATAGAAGAGCGAAAGCTAATTCCAAATCATCAATTTGGTTTCAGGAAAAAACACAGCACAATCGAACAGGTTCATAGGATTGTTGAGTATATACACACTGCATTCGAACATAAACAATATTGTACAGCAGCGTTTCTTGACATCTCGCAAGCATTTGATCGCGTTTGGCACGATGGCTTGCTTTACAAAATAAAAACTACACTCCCTATTAACTACTATGTGTTAATCAAGTCTTATCTTACAAATAGATATTTTTTCGTAAAGCAAGGTGAGGAACAATCTGAGCTCCATGAAAGCTCAGCAGGCGTACCCCAAGGAAGTGTCATGGGCCCAATACTTTATCTACTTCACACGTACGACTTACCATCAGCTGAAGGAGTCACCATAGGTACCTTTGCAGATGACACTGCTGTCTTAGCTGTTGACACTCTCCCACACTTAGCTTCCTCTAAAATCCAGAGTGGGCTAAACAAAATTACTGACTGGCTAAAAAAATGGAAAATCAAGTTGAACGAAACAAAATCAGTCCAGGTTACATTCACTCTCAAACGAAACACCTGCCCACCCGTTAAACTCAACGGCATAAATATACCCCAATGTAATGAGGCTAGATACCTTGGGATACACCTCGACAGAAGATTAACTTGGAAAACACATATATTTACAAAACGAAAATCACTCGGTATAAAGCTCAGAAATCTACACTGGCTCTTGAATCGAAACTCCAAAGTCTCAATCGATAGCAAATTGCTCTTGTACTCAGCTATTTGAAAACCAGTTTGGACATACGGTATTCAGCTGTAGGGCACTGCGGCAACTTCCAATGTTGAAATACTTCAAAGATTCCAATCAAAGACCCTAAGAATGATTGTAAACGCGCCCTATTATGTTACAAACAACCAAATCCATCGTGACCTCAAAGTTCCTACAGTCGCTCAAGAAATAAAAAAGCTCTCTACTTCGCACAATCTGAGACTCCTAGTCCACCCAAATCCACTGATATCGGAACTCACTTCCAACCCCTTCACTTTCATCCGACTGAAGAGAAAATCCACAACAGATCTCCTGTGCTAATAGGCAATGGCTGCATCACTGAGTGTAGTCCATAAAAGACAGTAAATACAAAAATTAGTCTTAAGTTATTAAATATTGCTGAATGTGATTGAATGTAACAGATTGCAATAAAATATTTGGATATTAAAAAAAAAATAAAAATAAAAATAAAAATATTTAAGAGAGGTCTGGCTGACAGACAAACCAAATTGACAATAGAAGCAAGTCGAGTGAAAACGTGTCAGGAAGCAGTGGAAATTGCTGAAGCTGCGAATAGAGATACGGAGAGAAGAGTAATGACATACAGTGTCAACACAATAATAATAGATGGAACAACAATTTCTATGCGCAAAATCAAGGACGTCGCAACATTCAACAACGCTATCCCACAAGGAACAACTGGAACAACAACCATAACTACAATACAAGAAGCAACGGACCAACACAAAGGCGAAACAACTTCCCACCGCCAAATGTAAATAACAACCGAAACAACTTCCCACCGTCAAATGGATACCACAGATACCATGGTCAGCCACAACGCTTCACCACACAACAGAATAGACCAGCAAGAAACGTCAACATTATCCATGAATCAACTGATCAGGGAAACAGACGCATCCCCGACACCAATCAGGAATAATAAAATACGGTAGTACGGGGAATACACACAATATCAATGCAATAGCAAATAACAACATTACAAACATTGTAAAAGTTACTTACAAAAATAAACCATTAAAATTACTAATAGATACTGGAGCAGACATATCACTAATAAAAGATTTTGAGGAACTACAAGAACAGGTGAATGAACAATCCGCATGCACAATAACAGGTATTGCAAACAAAAACATAGAGACAGAGGGAACCAGCTCAATCACATTTAACATTTGCTACAGAAAAGTACCATTCACATTCCAAATTGTAAAACCAGATTTCCCAATAATAGCAGATGGAATTTTAGGAAGAGATTTCCTACAACATCATAATTGCAAAATAGACTATGAGTCTTATACATTAACAATGACATATGGGCATGAGGATTTAGTTCTAGATATGCAGACAGATATAAACAAAATCACGATCCCTCCACGCACAGAAATAATACACCCAATATCAGCAATAGTAACTGAAGACAGCGTAATCAACAGTCAAAATATAGACAACAAAATTTTTATTAGCGACACAATAGTTCCGGCAAGAGGTATTAAACATGTAAAAATACTTAACACAACTGACCAAGAAGTTACAATAGACACAATGCAACTACATATAGAACCATTAACAAATTTTGATATTATACATTACAACAAAGTGGAAAAGCAAGACACAACCAGATGGATGGAAGTATAGGAAGCTCTCACAATAAACAATGAGAAAGATAGCATAGATGCATCCATTATCAAAATATGTAAAAATTATCAGGATATTTTCTACTTAGAAACTGAACAACTATCAACGAATAATTTCTACAAGCAAAAAATAACATTAGAAGAGAAAACACCTGTATACATAAAGAACTACTGCACTCCCCAAGCCCACCTTGAAGAAATCAACAGGTTGAGAAGCTGATCAAAGACAACGTAATAGAACACTCCATTAGCCCATACAACTCACCATTACTGATAGTACCAAAAAAGGATGCCAACGGCAATAAGAAATAGCGACTAGTTGTTGATTTTAGGCAGCTAAATAGAAAGATTGTAAGTGACAAAATCCCACTCACGCGAATTGATGACGTTTTAGATAGGATTGGCAGAGCAAAATACTTTACTACACTGGACATGACAAGCTCTTTCCATCAGATAGAACTCGATAAAACATCGCGTCCTTTAACGGCATTCTCAACGGGAAATGGACATTTTCAATTTAAGCGCCTACCATTTGGTCTAAAAATTTCTTCAAACAGTTTCCAGCGGATGCTAACCATCGTACTAACAGGGTTAGATGCAAGTGCATTCCTATATGTAGATGATATTATTGTATTCGGATGTTCTCTTCAACACCACAACAATAACCTTATAAAGATATTCGAGAGATTAAGAAAATACAGTCTAAAACTCAACCCAAGCAAATGCAATTTCCTCAGGCCAGAAGTAGTTTATCTGGGCCATCTAATCACTTCTAAAGGTGTCACAGCTGATCCTGAGAAATGCAAACCAGTCCAAATGTATCCAGTTCCCAAAAACGCAGATGAAGTTCGAAGATTTGTAGCCTTTGGTAATTATTACAGAAGATTTATAAAAGATTTTGCAAAAATTGCAAAACCAATCAACAATCTACTAAAAAAGGCACAGAATTCATTTGGAATGAAGATACACAGGAAGCTTTTGATTCATTAATAAAAAACATCATAGAACCCCCTATCTTACAATACCCAAACTTCGAAGAAACCTTCATACTCACGACGGATGCATCTAACTATGCTCTTGGAGCCATATTCTCTCAGGGAGAAGTTGGAACAGATTTGCCAATTTCCTTTACCAGTCGCTCATTAAACAAGCATGAGATTAATAAACCTGTGATAGAAAAAGAACTTCTAGCGATACATTGGGGAATAAACCATTTCAAACCGTATCTTTATGGCAGAAAATTCACAGTAGTAACAGATCACAGACCACTAGTATCACTCTTTACGCATAAAGACCCATCATCAAGATTAACACGCGAAAGATTGGATCTAGTAGACTATGATTTCGATATAATCTACAAACAAGGCAAAATCAACACCAACGCAGACGCATTGTCGCGAATGTTCAGACGCACTCAAAGCCATGATACCCTCCGTGAATGTAGTAACTAGAAGCATGAAACAGAAACCTTTAGCTGCACAAACACAGATCTTGGATGCAAAAGCACAAGAGTCTGATCAACTCTATATGTGGCACTGCACTTCAATATCTGATGGTAGAAAATTAAATAAATTAAAAATTGAGATCAATAAAAATAAAAATACAAGCTGCGCGCAGAGAAGTTTGCCAGATATACAAATAAAGGAAGCAGAGGTAAAAATGAAAATAAGTGATAATCTATGCCAGAACTTAGGATCGGTTATGGAGAAACTTACACAAACATTAAATAAGCATGGCATAAACAAGTTAGCCATTGCAAATAATGACGTCATATTTACGCAAATAAAGGAAGAAGAATTAATATCAATGTACAATGCAGTACAGCTTAAAATACAAAAGGAAGGAAGGCAAACTCCTACTAAAATAATTATACGAGGTGTGATAAAAAAATAACCGTTATTTTCAAATTTCGTGAGTTACTTATGTTAGATGTTCGCATTTTTTTTCTGTTATGTTGGTACACATGTCTGTTATATATGTTGGCAATACCAACCATTTTGGATTGTCAGTTTGTTTTTGACAGATAAAAAGGTTAGTTGTGTTTTGGTGTGCTCTTCGATTTTGTACTATTCGAAAAAATGGATCAAAGAAACTGTATTCAGTTTTGTGTAAAAAATGAAATTAAATGCGCAAGGACATTTGAAATGTTGACTGTGGCCTTTGGCGAGTCCACTATGAGCAGAACCCAAGTTCAATTGTGGTATAACTGGTTTAAGGAAGGCCGAGAAGATGTCAATGACGATGCTCGTCCTGGTCGCCCGAGCACGTCAACAACCGATGAAAACATTGACGCAGTGAAGAAAATGATTTTGGATAATCGTCGAATCACTATCAGAGAGGTTGCTGATGATGTTGGCATATCGTTCGGCTCATGCCAAGCAATTTTTACGGATGTTTTAGGCATGAAACGTGTGGCAGCGAAGATTGTTCCAAAATTGCTAAATTTTGAGCAAAAACAACGTCGCATGGACATCGCTCAGGAGCTGTTTTTGGCCAAAAACAAAACCGTTATCATGCCTCAACCACCGTATTCACCGGACTTGGCCCCCGCTGACTTTTTCCTTTTTCCAAAACTGAAGACACCTATGAAAGGAAAGCGTTTTGCTACGATTGAGGAGATAAAAGAAAAATCGAAACAGGAGCTGTAGGCAATACCACAAAAAAGCGTTTCAGAAGTGTTTCGAGGATTGAAAAAAATGCTGGCATAAGTGTATTATATCTGAGGGGAATTACTTTGAAGGGGACAAGATAATTGTTGATGAATAAATAAATCCTTTTTGAAAAAATGGAAAATAACAGTTATTTTTTGATCAAACCTCGTATATACACCAGCTGCATAAATAACAAACAAGCAGCAGCAATACAATTTGCTAAAGGAATTTCATGATACACCACTCGGAGGACACAGCGGAATAAGGAGAACTATAACAAGACTAAAACAAAAATACATATGGCGAAAAATGAGTCAAATGGTAAAAGACTATGTTAGAAAATGCACAACGTGCTGCAGAAATAAAATAACAAGGCATTCCAAAGAAAAATTAACTATCACAGATACACCAACAGCAAGTTTTGAGACAATACAAGTTGACACAGTGGGTCCACTAAGGATGTCGAATGGATTCAAGTATATACTGACTGCACAGTGTGAACTAACAAAATTTGTTGAAGTAGTTCCACTGACTACAAAAGAAGCATCAGAAGTAGCGCGAGCTATAGTAAACAACATAGTTCTAAGGTATGGAATTTTCAAAGCTCTCAAGACAGACAGAGGATCAGAATACAATAACGAGCTGATGTCAAATATTTGTAAAATCCTACACATTAGCCACGCGCTATCAACACCTCAGACATTAGGAGCAATACAACGAAACCACAGGGTACTAAATGAGTACATGTTATCCTTTTCAACCAACAACGATTGGGACACATGGTTACCATACTACGCATTTACGTATAACAATACACCACCACAGATACTGGTTACACACCAGCTGAGCTGATATACGGCAAACTCTCAAGGAAGCCAATAGAAGCATTAGATACATCTAGGAAAATTTTATGATTTGGATAGCTACCTGACAGAGCTCAGGACTAAATTGCAACATGCACATGAAACAGCTAGAAAACTATTAAAAAATGCTAAGTAATAAAATAATAAGAAAAGAATTATATGACAAAAATACAAATAAGATAGAATATAAAATAGGAGATACAGTATTCTTAAGAAATAATTGTAGACATAAAGGAGACAGTCCTTATGACGGTCCATATAAAATTATAAATCGCAATGGAGAAAACTCCACAATTATTATTAAGAACAAACAAAAAATTGTACACAATAATAACTTTAAAAAATACTTATCATAAGTAAAACTTGTACTATAAATTCAAAACAAAAAAAAAAATATTTTTTTTTCCCAAAAAAAATATTTTTCCAAGAACGGTAGAGGTGTAGTGTACCCAAAACACTACAATGCATTTCAACCTACACTCCCTAACCTCCAAGCGTACCGCACATGCAAACGCATGATAACAATGCAAACTTGGCACAAGCCAAAGCGGCGGATCAAATGACGCTATGTATAGCGGGCATTTGGTGTGAAGGCCAGAAATGCATTGAACTCAAAAATATGCTGACCACACGCAATTGCAGACCAATGCATGTGTGCAGCATATGTGTTAATATTTAAAATATGTATTAGGATAAGTATTGAACAATAAGAATTATGTTTAGATGTACAAAATTAGATGTAATAATTTGCTATATAAGGAGCGCAGATTTCTTAAATAAAACAGTGCCGTTTTGGACAGAGACCTCAGCAAATCACATTGCTTTTTCTTTGCTCGGCGTTCACGCCTCCAAAATATCAGGGATTCATTTCGGCAAACGAAAGTTTGCCAGAACAATTGGCTGGGTTACCATACAGCCTTAATAATAAAATATGGTAAATATCTGTTGACACAAAAATTAGGTCGTTAGGATTTTTCTATTTAAAATTCATATATGTAGATATCTGCTGCCGCAGCCAAAGATGATAAGCGATCTGACTAGCGAAACGTCAATCCTACGACGACTACCACAATAGATCCCTTCCACACATATCCATTTAATCTTCATCAAATAATGGATCGTCATCATACTCGGGATAGGGAAGACCATTTTCCCGCGGCGCAACGCCAAACACGATCAAACCTTCACGTATGTGCTCAATATCCACGTGTAATCTATCCTCTACGGCGAATAAGTTGTATCCACTGCCGATGTACTTGAGGTAACCAGCATCCGAAATCGGGCCCAAAAAATTCCTAGAACAGAACTGGGACACACAACAACATCACAATTATAGTTTCTAATTTAATATTTCACTTTCGATTTATACTTACGTTCGAATTCTTTGATAATTTATATGGCAGAACAAAGTTTGCCGGGTCAGCTAGTATATATGTATACTCGTATATACGAGTATATATATATATATATATATATATATATATATATATATATATATATATATATATATATATATATATATATATATATATATATATATATATATATATATATATATATATATATATATATATATATATATATATATATATATATATATATATATATATTTATTATTTTTTTTTTTTTTGGTAGAGAGGGTAAAAATGCCTGCCGCATCATCAAAACTGTCGTCACAGATTTGGTATGTGAGAATTGTACCCACTAAGACATCCCCCTCCCTCGCTGAGAACATCTCCCCACCCAGGAACCCTTTTTATACTTCCTTCAAGGTGGAGATTCTCACTTCGTCCCTATTGGACTCTGAACATTATTCCTGCGTCCAGGTCCCGCTTTTTCCGTCGGAGCACATTTTCCACATATTTATCAACGTGGTCCCAGTTTTCTTTGCTGCTTAGCATAACCTCCACAATGTTCTCGGTGGCTAAGGTTTCCCCGATTTCCATTTCAAGCGTGGTGCGCTCTGTTTGCCACCTTGTGCATTTGAAAAAGGTGTGCTCTGCATCATCCACTTTGCTGTCGCCGTATATATCAGGGCCTCCAATTTTTCCCATTCGGTGTAGATACTTGCAGAAGTATCCGTGACCACACAGTAACTGCGTCAGGTAGATATATATATATATATATATATATATATATATATATATATATATATATATATATATATATATATATATATATATATATATAAACATATAAATATTATATATATATATATATATATATATATATATATATATAAATATATATATATATATATATATATATATATATATATATATATATATATATATATATAAATATATATATATATATATATATATATATATATATATATATATATTTTACATTTTACATTTTGCCTAAAATAACAGGATTCAACATTCCAGAAACATTTTTAGACTTGCTATCTGTGGGTCAAATAAAGCTGTGGGAGGGTTTCCCAAGAATGCAGAAAACAACACTGGGATGGGTTGTATCAGGCGGAACGAAAATGAACGAAGATGGTCATGTGACAGCTCAAAGTTTAGTGAGCGATTTAGTACGAGCAGACGAGAGACAGGATGAGCTTAATACTTCGGTAGAGCGTTTCTGGGAGCTGGAGCAAATTTCTAACAAATCAACTTTTCTTACCGAGGAAGAAGCAGAGTGCAAGCCCATATTTCAAAACAGCGTGACTAGAGATAACAGTGGTAAATTCTTCGTAAAAATTCCATTCAAACATAATGTCAACGAATTTGGCGAATCTTTTCATGCAGCTGAACGGCGCTTTCTAGCGTTAGAGAGACGACTCAATAAAGATCCAGTAACGAAAAAAGCATATACGGAGTTCATGGAGGAATATTTGCGGCTAGGACATATGAAAAAATAGAAAACTAGCGAAGGATCTGGGTGAGTACCGGAACACGCGTGACTTGAGATGATCCGGAACGCGTGACTTGCAAAGGACCTGGGTGAGTACCGGAACACGCGTGTCTTGAGATGATCCGGAACGCGTGAGTCCTGGAACCTGGGCGAGTCCTGGAACTCGCGTGACTTGAAATGGATATAGTGAGTACCGGACAAGCGTGACTTGAGAAGGATATGGTGAGTACCGGACACGCGAGTTACGTCAGCAGCGCAATTCAACGCCGCCAAAGCGACGAAAGTTACGCCAGCAGCGCAACCAAACGCTGCTTACTCAACTGGCACTCTTTACCAATATAAAATATGAATATACGCAAAGGCGGAAACATATTAAGAAAAGAAACCCTCCACTTGCCGAAATGCACCAATGTCCCCATACTCACATTTCAGTTAGTTCATTTTCTCTTTCCCACTATATTTGTGCAACTCAAGTGCATCGACACTTGACCAAATTATTATTTACGACACTCGGGTAAAATTCAAATGCACCAACACCAAATGCAGGTCACTTATCATATTTCAATTGACCAATTTATTATTTGCAACACATTCGCTTGAAAGACATTCGTACAGCTCGAATGCAAATACACTAAAATAAACGTCAAATTTGTGAATGAACCCTAATCCCCTAACACCTCGCCGCGATCGGAATATGGTTTGAAGTCCAACAAATTACGAGTATGGAAAGATCTATTTTATCAATGTATTTTTATTTCAAGTATTTCTTTTGTATTTATGTATAGTAACGAAAAAGGTTATTTAAGAGACTGTTCGAAAAGAACTTAAGTCAGTCTAATTTTTATACTCCGAAATAAAACTAGATACGCTAAACCGAAGTTTAAAAATCTCGTATTAATTTATTTTCGTAACTCGCGTGACTTGAGATAGTTCTGAGTTGACTGCCGGATACGTGTGACTTGAAAAGGATAGTTCTGAGTTGACTGCCGGATACGCGTGACTTGAAAAGGATAGTTCTGAGTTGACTGCCGGATACGCGTGACTTGACGTTTTAACTTTGAAGCCTTTGAATAATCGAAAATCCCATTCTTCCCCGCATTTCTTTTCCGACTTATACATTTTATTTCGCCTACTATTGTTTTAAAGTTTTGTGTGAGTGAAATTTGTCAGTGGGCAAATTTCATCTTCACAATATATATATAAATATATATATATATATATATATATATATATATATATATATGTATATATATATATATATATATATATATATATATATATATATATATATATATATATATATATATATAATAATGTCCTTTTTTGGAGGTTATAGTAATAATACACGAATAGTTTCTCTGTAAGTAACAAAGTTTTTTTTATTTATTTGTATAAAACATATTATATTCACTTAAAATTCTGCCTGTAAGTAACAAAGAAACAACATTCGATGTAATTATTCACACTGTTGTTTTTTCGCTGCTTTTACAAAGTCTTTTTTTTCAATATTGTTACGTGGTTTTTATTTGAAAGAGTTTGACACATAATGGTTGAGATGAAGTAGGACATCTGTTGTGCTTTGTTTTTTTCGAAAAGCGATTTGGTTAGCGTTGATCAGATTGTTGTTAGAAATTAACCACATTACACATTAACCACTCTGAGCTATTTTTTTTTCCATAAGTTTCCCTATGCAAGGCAGGAGGGATATTGGACGGTAGCTATTAACTTCGAGACTGGGCTTATTGGGTTTGGAAATTGGAATGATGATAGCTGTTCTCCAGTTTTGTGGATAAATACCTTGATATAGGATGTTGTTGTACAGGTTAAGGAATCTATCTTTTACGTAGGGCGGACAATGTTTTACTATCGGACATGAAATACGGTCGAAACCAGGGGTGTTGCCTTTTGCGCTGCACAGTGCTGTTTTGAACTCAAGTTTAGTAATTTTTTGTTCTATTTGTTTTGCTTTGGTTGATATATTGCTAGGGTTATAGGATATATTTTTATAGATTAGTTTTCAGTCATAAAATTTGTGTGAAATTTTGTATCATTTAATTGTAATTGAATATTATTTCGTTGGGACTGAATTTGGTAGTGGAATTGCGTTGCGAATTAATACACCACTGTAGATTGGGCAACGCTGAATCCCAATCTCTGTCCTTCTCTGTACAACATTTAAGAAACGTATTGGCGTCTCTTAAATGTTGTACAGTTTTATTCACCCGCTCAGCCTGACCGTTGGCTCTGGGTGTTCTTATCTCTTTTTTGATATGCTGTATACCATACATATCCATGAAAATTTCGAATTCCTTAGATATATAGGCTGAGCCCCTATCTGTTCTTACCCGAAGAGGTAGGCCAAATACACCCATTGCCTCTCGAAGAGTTGCTATCACCGGCGAAGTCTTGGTATTCCTCAATGATTTCACTACAACAATTTTGCTAAAAGATCGCACCACTACAAGAATGTAACCGTTACCGCGTTTACTACGGGGAAATTGCCCCAAATGATCCAAATTCATACTCCTGAATGGAATCGGAAGTACATCGACTATGTGGAGTTGTCCTTCGGCCTTACCCCCTTTGGCCTTATTCGAACAGCAGTCTGGACAAGCATCAATGTAGGATTTGATGTACCGTCTCATGCGTAGAAACAAAAAATCCCTTGCGATTTGTTCGAAGGTCTTTTCTACCCCGAAATGGCCCGCATCGTCATGGCATGATTTTACAATTCGCCATCTAACTGACTGTGGTATAACCAGCTTCTATCTTGGTTTACCTTCCGATACAACCATCCTCCTTCAATTACATAGTCATTTTTAATCTGCTTCTTGTCATGTACATCTTTGCCACTTAGCACCTTCACAATTTCTTCAGTCTTGGATCCTGCAATTGCATAGACATGACCCAGTCCGAATCACTAGTTAACATAATGTGAAGCATTGATTCCGCTACTGTCTCGGCTTCGTTTGGTGGTAGAGATGGCGCCCGGTTCATACCATCTACATGTCCCATTTTCGCACCTGGTCAAACTCCTGCACGCACTCAAAGTCAAACTCCTAAAGCCGTAACCACCATCTAGCTATTCGTGATGGAAGGGGTGATGTTGCCATAGTTGTTACCACTGCATTACAATCTGTCACTATACGGAAGTGTGTACCCAGCAAATATACCCTAAATCGTTGCAATGTCTTCACTATCGCCAACACCTCGAGTTCATGGTTTGCATACCTGCTTTCAATTGACGGCTATAGAAAGTGCATATCTGCATTGACGGCTATAGAAAAACACAGGCTTCCAATTATCATCTTCGCACTGCAGCAAAATACCTGATAAACCCACTGCGCTTGTATCTGTATGCACTTCATGCTGCTTATTTGCCTCAAATAGAGTTAACACTGGTCTGCTGGTTATAGCTGCTTTTAAAGTTGCAAATGCATCTTCCTGTTCCTGCAGTCACTGGTAAGACATATTTTTCCTTAACAAGTGGGTAAGTGGGTGTGTAATGTGGCATAAAATCATAAAAAATAGATGTATGTATGTACATATATAAATGCAGAAATATATTTATTTAATAGGACTTACCTGTTCCTATCCGGCTCGAAGGATCACGTAAAAAATTAGTTGCCGAGGGACTGTAATTCCTTTTCCCTTTATCCACTTTTAAAATATTAATTATACGCCGTATATCTATAAGTATGTATGTTATTAGACTGTAGGTTGTATACTTATTTATGTTTCACATCAATAAAATGGACGACAAACTTTATTATTACTAATGTTTTAAATTGTTACTTATTTTGCTTTGTTGTTTTTTATTAATTAACTGAACAGAAAAATAGAAATGAAAGAAAGCCTCTTCACCCGGTGCGCGTGGTTGCACGATCGATGGCCACGATGATGGACTGATCTGGTGATGCGGCTCCCTCGCTGGTTTCAATAGAAGTGGTCGAGTCAAGTGGAGAGAAATCGCATGTAAGCACTTGACAGGGCCGATCGGCCGTAGATATTAAAGATGGCTGTCGATCGGTACGAACGTTTGCTCGCGCCAACTACGCACAATTCGGAGGGGCATGGTGCGGGGAATTCTCTCCGCAGCATGCCATATTCCGAATTGACAGGCAGAATATGGCCACGCTCGCACTGGGTGGCAGCCATCGGGAATAGGGGTTCACGGCGTGAACACCAGCGGATCTACCTAACGCCTTAGCAAAAGCTCAGGAACTCATTTCAAATAATGAAAGATATAATTTTGCAATGAACTTTGAATTTCATAAACAAGGAAATGATTTGCATTATTCTCATCATTTTAATAAAAGACAGAATCAACCACAGTTACCGATGGCCGAACAAATGGATGTGGACCCCACAACAAGTAACCTTAGGCAACAAACATTATTCAGACCAAATAATTGCAATAAGAATAGTCAACAGAATTTTAGATAAAATTCATATCAAAATCCAAAGTTTAGCCAAAAAAGCAGGCAGTTTCGATGTATCGTAACGTCGTACGTCTAATAACTTTTTTTTTGATAAAATAACTAATGCATGAGATAAATAATTTATGAAAGAAGAAAATTTTTTTTGAAATTTTGAAATTAATTTATTCAGAGACTTTGGTTATAAGTACATAATAAAATATTCAGTATGTTAAAAAAATGTATACTTGCTACAATTATAATTGTATATTGACAACAGATAGCGCTAATAGTATAATTTCATGTCTGTATTCGCATATTAACTCAAAATTACAAATTATAATTGGTAATAAATCAAAGACACGTATACCTAGAGTCAGTAGAACGATAGCAGCTGAGTACAGCGCATATCTGTGTTAAGAAAAGAAATAATTTAAAGAAAAGAAAAAATTTGTAAAAGCAGCGAAAAAACAACAGTGTGAATAATTACATCGAATGTTGTTTCTTTGTTAGTTACAGGCAGAAGTTAGAAGGCAGAGTGAATATAATATGTTTTATACAAATAAATAATAAAAATAAAATTATAAGACAGTCGTGAGTAAGTAATATAAAACTTAACTTAAAATATGTACATACATACATACGGCAGTTAATGAAATGAAATACGATTCGTAAGCAGTAGCGCCGGCACCGTTCGTGAACGAAGTATATATGTATGTAGTTGTATAATGTACAGAATGAATATACGAGGGTTTATTTAATAAGTAAGTAATTTTTTTTAAAAGGAATGGGTATGGCCATATAAGTAAGTATGTAGGGACATATGAATAGGAAATTGGAAATTGGCAGATATATAAATGACTGCTGACAATAAATTTGTATATTGAAAACAAAGAAAAGTAAGTATATAGAGTTATACGTTTTAAAACTGGGACTCTGCAGAGATTTACATACTGCAGCAGGCTACATGTAAATATACATATACTTTTTCGGTTTATCGCTTAGGAAATTAACGTGTGGGGAATAGTAATGTATATATACGAGTATATTGAATTAGAACAATATATTTAGCTTACCTTTACAAATTAGGTAATAACGTTGGAAATTATTTATAAAATGCCTTCAATGTATGTATGTATTCATATAAGAGCAGCTTACATGATGTAGGGAAATATACTTGTTAATGGATATATACATACCGGGCTAGTAGTAAATTGAAATATATAGAGTAGTTAGATGCAATGAAAAATTAAGTCATGCAATGGACAATTTTTGCACATGAACGGGTTTATCTTTTATATACTCGCTTATGTAAGATGGGCCACTAATTTTGCCCAGAATTGTATTTAATTTTAAGAATAATTAAAACTCGGCAAGTCCGATACATGTATAAGCGTATTGTTTTTAGATATTTAGGCGTTAGTGAACAAACAAGGACATCTGGATAGTACAATATGGTGCAGCATGAACCTGGAAAGGACTTCCAGCGTCGAAGCGTCCTGCAGCGTCGAAGACGAAGTGAGATGTTAACCAACATCCAGGAGACCGAATAAGAAGAAATAAGAAGACGTAGAAGAAGGGTAATCAGTAAGCGCAAAGTAATAAATACGAAATTTGCAACGATGATGTCCCGAGATAATTTTTGGTTGAAAGAAAATGATAACGAAATTAGTGAGAATTCATTTTTATATGAAAGAGTGGAAGAGCTTCCAACTTCCCATCTGCGAGATGACTACGATTTAAGCTTATGAAAAAATGTAGATGGTACCGGCTGAATAGAAGAGTCTCTATCTGACAAGTAAGAAACTGATAATATTTGAGTTTAATTGCATAACTGACAAAACGGCATGAAAAACACTAACATGTACGTTGTCCGTATAGAAAATCCACCGTGTCTGCCGTTATTACATATGTCAGTATGTATACTGTACTATTTCCTAGAAAGAGGAAGAGATAATTTTAGCCAAAACCCGAGGTTACTCCGTCATTTTAGAGAGAAACGGTTACAACAACAATATTAGCCACAACTACCATCGTTCAGTTAGCATCGTAGAATATTCTCCTAGCGCAAAAAATCGTTTTAACCACGAAAAGATCAAGCACAACATAGCCAAGCTTTATCGGCTAATTTCATAACGATTTCCCCAACTAAGTAAATATACACTGTCACTTACTAAGCGAATATTGATTTTGACTTCGTCAGAAGCTCATCTAGTCGCACAAACTTGCATCATCTTGGCACGTACCGGTCCAGAACGAAGGGAGGGGTATGCAGAGTTCATCGAAGGATTTCACTCCGACAACGACGGCTGGCATCCAAATCAGCAGAAAGCAGAGGCCGCAGTATAATAGAAGATCTTAAGTATAGAATTAAATTGTATTATCGCTAGTTGTTTGAAATTGTATATACGCCAGTGAGAAAAGAGTCGATGAAAGACCAAATATAAAAAGGGGAATATAACTAAAAAAAAAAGAAAAAAGATATAAATAAAAGAACAAAATAAAACAACAGAAGCACAAGAAAAAAAAACTGTAAAAGAAGTAATAAGAGAAAAAAAAGAAAAAAAACACAAAAGTAAAAAGAAAAGCATACAATAATAGAACCCAAATAAGGCGATTTTAAAAAAGAGAAAAACTATACGTATGTACTATAGGTTTAAGGAAATGCACAGATTGTTTAAAGTGCAGAAAAGAGAAAAAATATTGTAGATTCATTAGAAGTTAGTTGCACTAACTTCTTTTAGAAAGAGGGGAGGGATGTTGTGAGTTAGAATCAAGCTACCTATGAGTAGTTGACTCACAGCATCGACTCCTAAAAGATGCAACACTTTATGTGGGATTAGTATATGCTAAAATTTTTTAAGAGTAGCACATACTTTTAGGGTCTAATTATTGTAAATTAATAGTATTTATGTAATATTTATTATGTAAACTTTTAGGGTGTTTCAGTTCCGCAGTCGTATCGACGAAGGGCATTGTAATTTAGAATGCACCGTCGATACTGTTACAGTAGGTCAGTTGGCTTGACCGACTGACACCAACTAGCACGTGCGGAACTGGAACACCAGAAAGGTCAGTTCACAGACTGAGATGACTGTTGAGAAATAGTATATTAGAATTAGTATTTGTAAGAATAAATCTGCTTGTGATTTGATCTTTGAACATAAAAAGTGGTCTGGTGTTTTTATTCAAGAGAGTGTTCCAAAGTTTTCAGCTACGCGCACAGCAGAACCGAAGGGACGTCCCACGACGAGCAGGGAGGTCCCCAACAGTAAAGCCATTTCAATGGTTGGTGATCTGTTAAAAGATCGAATTTGGTACCGTAAAAATAAGGTCGGAAGTAATTGGTAGCACAAACGATGGCTAACAGTTCTTTTTCTGTTGTTAAATAATTTCGTTCGTGTTCATTCAATGTCCTGCTTGCATAGCAAATGGGAGGGTTGTCTTGTTGGAGTATTGCACCAATTGCGAATGCACTAGCATCTGTTAAGAGTTTAAAAGGTTTGTTAAAATCGGGGTATTTCAAAATTGGGCTTTCTGTTATTATGCGTTTTAATTTTTCAAAAGCGTTTATGTAATTCGAGTCGCTAGATATTTAGTCATTGGTTCCGCTACTTTCGCATAATCTCTAATGAATTTCCTATAATATCCCGAAGCTCCTAAGAATGATTTAATTTGTTTTGGGGTGTGCGGTAATTTTAGTTTCAGAATATTTTCTACTTTCTTGGGGTAAGGTTTCACTCCTTCGGGGGTTAATACATGTCCTAAAAATTCAGTTTCTTTCGCAAAAAAACGGCATTTATCTAGTTGTATTTTTAGGTTGTGCTTCGGTAATCGATCAAAAACTTTTGTTATACTTTCTAAATGTTCTTCAAGTGTCGTACTAAAAATTAAAATATCGTCCATGTATACAACGCAGATAGTATTTATACAGTCCTTAATTACATAATTCATCATTCGTTGGAAGGTGGACGGCGTATTTTTGAGTCCGAAAGGCATCCGAACATACTCATAATGGCCTAAAGGGGTAGAGAATGCTGTCTTCTTTCTGTCTTCTGCTTTTTCCAAAATTTGGTGAAAGCCTTTTGCAAAACCTAGCGTCGTAAAATACTGAGCTCGGCCTAATTTGTCAAGAATATTTTCTATATTCGGTATGGCAAATTTGAGGCCTATACTTATTTCGTTTAGCCGCCTATAATCAATCACTATCCTCCATTTCTTTTCCCCGGAGTAGTCAGTTTTCTTTGGGACAATCCACAGGCGACTGTTGGAAGGTGAACTACTTTCTCTAATAATGCCCTGCTTAAGCATGTCATTAATTTGTGTCGTAATTTCCTGTTCGTGTACTTGAGGGTACCTGTAGATTTTTGAATATGTGGGTATTTCATTATAGTTATTATTTCGTGTTTAATAGCTGAAGTGCTTGTTAATTTATCTCCTTCTTTATAAAATAGTTCCCAATTCGATTTAACTAGCTTTTCTAATTTTACCTTCTCTTCAGAGTTAAGTGATTTAAAAAGATCCTCGAATTTCACCATTTCGGGGTCGCTATAATCTAATTGATGAATTTCTTCTTCACTATATGGACAAGCATAAAGAAATTTAATTTCGCTGTTATGAATAATAAGAATTGTTTAAACTCTTTTGGAAGGTCAGTTATTATTTCTGTGTTTATAAGTTTTTCACCATTAAGTGATCTACATTTTATTGGAGTTTTTTTCGTTTCTCTTTTATATTGTGGTAGTATTTGCTCATCTAATAGGGAGGTGGATGATCCAGAATCAATTAAGTGAGTAATTTTGTCATTTCCAATAGTCAATTCTACTATCGGTAAATAGTTTTGGGAGGGACCATGTGAAAATTTACGTCATGTTCGATATGGTCGATTTCCATGGGTTCGGCGGTTTGTCTGTTTGTGATTCGTTGCATGTTACTGGTATTACCTTGAAAACGTTGTGCTGACTCCCTATAATTTGGTCTAAAATGTCGTGATTGTCCTGAATTTTGTCTGTAGGTCTGATTGTCTCGGGGACTCGACATGGAATCTTCCCGAATTTTGTGTGAAATTTGTGTTTTGTTGTCTGAAAGTATGTTGGTTGTTGTATGCTTGTGGTGAGTTTATTCTTTCGTCACTGTACTGATGTCTAAAATTTTGTTGATTATTATACTGATGGTATCTGTGTGTATTGTGTAAGTTATACTTTTGTCCATTATTGTTGTTTGTTATGGTCTTGTATGAGTTTGGGTTTGCGTTTTTGTCTCTTATTAATCCCTCACTTTCTAATAAGTTAAATGCCTCACGTAAATTGTTTATGTCTCTGTTCAATATAATTGAAGTTAAATTTACATTTATATTATTTAAGAATGTTTTTAAAATGATAGATTCATTATTGTTTGGGTTGAATTCTAATGGCTTTTTTGTGTCATATTCATATTTTTCTCTTACATTGTAAGTCCTGGTGGAGAATGCCTTCTGGTAAAGTTGATGGTAGGACTCTTGAACACCGAAGTTGTTGATGAGTGCTGCTTTGATTTCATTCCAAGTTGCCTCCTGTCCAAGTGTTCTGATGACGTCTAATGCTGTTCTTTGGATTTTGTTTACTATTACCCTCTGGTAAACATAGTCCTTTGCTTGTGGATGTTCATCTAGAAGTATTAACAGTGTATCAATCTCTCGTATAAAGGATGTTAAGGCAAATTTGTCATCGCCCCGGAATTCGTGAATTCGTTGAGCTTCTTTTATTAAATCGTTTATTGTAAACGCTGGTGCCACCGCTGCTGTTACTTGGCATTGTTCTGCTTCGTTTGGTTTCGTTTGTGTTCTGTTCACTTTCACTTATGCTAGCTCTTAGTCTTTGAAATGAATTTATTTTTAGCATATATTTTGATGATTTATATTCTTTGGAATATTATATTAATTCCTTTTTAAACTTTCACTATTTATTTCTTATGTTATTTTTTAGAATTTTAATTGTTAATATTTGAAACTTCCACTATTTACTTAAACAAATTGTGTTTAATTTTTGAATTTCCACTATTTTTGTTTTGTATATTATTCTTTAGAATTATATTTTCTCTCGAAGTATCTTTTCAATTTATTCTTTTGAATAATTGCCGATCGACTGCGCCAGTTATGTGAGTCGCGAAACGTAATTCCAAAAAGCACAATTAATATACATTTAATGATATTTTATTGTTTCACTTTGGATATTACAATCGTAACTGAACTTAAAATTAATTTGTTACCTCTATTTATTACACTTACTTATCTTTTATTTTCTTATTTTCTTATTCCTCTTCATTCGGCTTGGAATGTGCACTATATGATTTGCAACAATTTCAATGCAGAATATGTCATTGAACTGATTTGCTCAATGAGGAAGAGCTGAAGGTTACTCAATGAAAAACTGAAATTGAACTCATATGAACTTGTCATATTGTGGGAATGAAAATTTGGGAGTAACATTTATTTCGTAATGACTAAATGTTAATTATTGGTAAATAGAGTTTTTATGAAAAGTTAATTTCAACTCATATGAACTTGTCATATTGTGGGAATAAAATTTTGGAGTAACATTTATTTCGTAATGACTAAATGTTAATTATTGATAAATAGAGTTTTTATGAAAAGGTTATTTGAACTCATATAAACTTGTCATATTGTGGGAATGAAGATAAGGAAGTCACATTTATTATGAATTATATATATATTATATATATACATTCAAATGGTATATTGGAAGCAAGAGTTGGGTATGGGTTGCGGTTCGGACGTAACTCGCGTGACTTGAGATAGTTCTGAGTTGACTGCCGGATACGCGTGACTTGAAAAGGATATGGTGAATACCGGATACGTGTGACCTGAAAAGGATAGTTCTGAGTTGACTGCCAGATACGCGTGACTTGAAAAGGATAGTTCTGAGTTGACTGCCGGGATACGCGTGACTTGACGTTTTAACTTTGAAGCCTTTGAATAATCGAAAATCCCATGCTTCCCCGCATTTCTTTTCCGACTTATACATTTTATTTCGCCTACTATTGTTTTAAAGTTTTGTGTGAGTGAAATTTGTCAGTGGGCAAATTTCATCTTCACAATATATATATATATATATATATATATATATATATATATATATATATATATATATATATATATATATATATATATATATATATATATATATATATATATATATATATATATATATATATATTTATATATATATATATATATATATATATATATATATATATATATATATATATATATATATATATATATATATATATATTTATATATATATATATATATATATATATATATATATATATATATATATATATATATATATATATATATATATATATATATATATATATATATATATATATATATATATATATATATATATATATATATATATATATATATAGGTAGGTAGGTAGGAGTGGCAGCCTTTGTCGCAAAAAGCACACTTAAGCACATAGAATGGCTCGTTGTGGTACCACACTGTGACGACGCGACTCCCCCGTCTAGAATTTTGGGAACCACAGTGATTCCGAAATGAACCTAGCTATGTCCTTGATGTTGATGGAAGATAGTTCGGTTAAGGAAGTGAAGAAAGATGAGCCTAGGAATTTTAATCTACGCCTGGGCAGAGCTGGGCACTGACACATGAGATGAAGTACTGTTTCTTCCTCCTCCTCAGAGCCACAGCTGCGACAGAAGTCATTGTGGGGCAGTGCTAATCTTTCAGCGTGTTTCCCGATCAGGCAGTGTCCCGTTAGCACATTTATTATAGTGCCGATGGAGTTCCTGCTGATATTGAGTAGCTGACTAGTAGCCTAATGTCGATAGTGCTCCAGGTTTGTCTGGCAACACTACAGGTATGTTCATTTACCCAGGCTTTTTTAGCTGCCTCAAGGTAGTCATGTTTTATGGCCCATTTGACCGTGGCCAGTGGGACACCTACATCAAAGGAGGGGGAGATGTCAGGGAGTAGCGTACCTATTTTGGCCAATTCATCGGCCTCGCAGTTTCCTGGAATGTCGCTATGTCCAGGCACCCAGCATATGTGAACTTGTGAGTTACCTGAAACGACGTTCAGGGAGGAGCGGCAGTCGAGTACAAGCTTAGAGGTAGTGAAAACACCAGCCAGTGACTTGACTGCCGCCTGACTGTCCGTGAATATGCGTATCAACACATCGCATACTTCATTTCGAATAAGCCACTTGGACGCTTGGAATATTGCCATTACTTCCGCCTGAAAGACGCTGCAATGGTCAGGGAGACGATAGGAGAGCTTGATGCCAAGTTTTCTATAGAAGATTCCGCAACCGACCTTATTCTCCAGTTTGGAGCCATCCGTATATATGTCAATGGAACTGCCAGTGACCACTAAATTGTTAGACCATTCCTCTCTACTAGGAATGTAAGTGTCGAACCCGTGGTTTAGATTAAGTGTAGAGCACGTATAGTCAACGTCCGCCTGTACGGGCGTGTCTTGCATCAGAATATTGGCGTGGCCCAGATTCAGTCTAGTCCAACGCGATATAGAATTGAGTCTGGTTGCCGAGCATTTTGCTTGTTGCCTAACCAGAAGCCTAGTGGGCAACCAATGTAGGAATGCAAATAGAGCTTTGGTGGAGGTGGTACGCAGAGCCCCTGTTATCATAACCGCTGCTGTTCTTCTAACCTTGTCAAGAGGTTTTAGGTTCGCCGCCTTGTCGGTTGCGGGCCACCAGAAGACAGCGCCGTAGAGAAAGTACGGCTCAACCACCTCCGCATAGAGCCAGGACATGGTTCGAGGTTGGACGCCCCATGTTGTACCCACGGCCCTCTTGCAGCAGTACAGAGCACACGTGGCTTTACGTACCCTCTCCGCCAAATTTGCTTTCCAATAGAGCTTAGGGTCCAGGATCAAACCTAGATACTTGACGCTATTGCTTAGGCTAAGCGTGTTCCCATTAAGTTTGGGTAGGTCAAAACTTGGTATTTTGTGCTTCCTGGTGAAGAGCATGACCTCAGTTTTGGAAGGGTTGACATCTAGGCCAACTTCGAGACACCATTGGGACAGAATGCTAAGAGTGTAGTTTAGCTTTTCCGATAGTGTTGACAGATATTTACCGGAAACAGAGATAGCAATGTCGTCCGCATAAGCTATAGTGTTGCAGCCGGTCTGATCTAATCTCCTAAGTAGTGTGTTCACCGTCAAGTTCCATATGAGGGGTGAGAGCACACCGCCTTGTGGAGTACCTCTCTTGACAGTCCTTTTAGCATGTACGTTTCCTATTGAGGAGCTAATGACGCGTGTTTTCAGTAGCTGTTCGATGAACCTAACCAAGCTGGGGTCCAGGTTCAGGTTTACCAAGGATTTCGTGATGGCGGAGGGACAAATATTGTTGAATGCCCCTTCTATATCGAGAAATACTGCAAGGGTATATTCTTTGTTGGCAAGAGATTTCTCTACTTGCTCAATGAGCACGTGAAGCGCTGTTTCTACAGACTTGCCTTTAGTGTAGGCATGTTGTGATTTGGAAAGGCACGTGGAATTGATAGAGCTCCTGATATGTATATCAAGGACTCTTTCCAGTGTTTTCAAAAGAAAGGAGGACAGGCTAATTGGCCTATAGTCCTTAGGCTTGGTGTGGGTCGACTTTCCCGCTTTAGGGATGAAAACTACTCGAGCTTCTCTCCAGCTTATGGGAATGTACGACCATCTTAGGCATGCATTGTAAATATGCAGTAGCCAGGGCGCAACCGCACTTGCAGTGTGCTGAATGTCCGCGGGAATGATACCATCAGGCCCGGGAGATTTAAAAGGCTTAAAGCTGTTGATGGCCCACTGTATATGCGTGTTGGTCAATTGAAATTGGGTTGAGTGACTTAAAGAGTGGTTGGTGTTAAAAGACCTGCAATCCACAAAGATTTCATTCCCCGGGAAGTGTGTTTCTATTAGGGCGTCCAAAGTGTCGGTTTCAGAGTCGGTCCAGGTGCCGTCCGATCTCTGAATGCATTCCAGAGCCCGAGGGGTGGTATTGAGAATCCTCCGGAGTCTACTTGTCTCGGACGAGCTTTCTATGTTGCCACAGAAGTCACGCCAAGACGCTCGTTTGGATCTCCTAACCATATACTTGAGTTCCCTTTGTTTGTCTTTGAAAGGGAGCCAGTCATTAGTGGCTTTGGCTCTGTTGAAGAGCTTGCGACATACTTTTCGTAGCTCGGCAATTTCCGAATTCCACCAAGGGGGTTTTGTTTTTCCTCTTGGTTTCGGGAAGTTGCAGGCTGATTTGGCAGCAGAGTTAAATAGTGCTGTAATGGTTTCAACCGCTCGATCTATATCGAGGTGATTGTTGATCGTGGGAGGAGTCGACTGCAGGCCCGACTCCATAATGGTCTGGAATCGTGTCCAGTCAGTTCTTTTCCTGTTAGTGTGTCTTTTGCGCTCAGCCGTAACTGACGTATCTGAGATCGCAATTCTGAAACAGATGTAACAGTGGTCCGAGAAGGAGCATTCCTGCAGAACGCGCCAGCTCGAAATAAGGTGAGACGAGTGATTATTACCAAGAGTTAGATCGAGAACCTCCCTTCTATTTGATGCAATGAAGGTTGGCTCTCTCCCCCTGTTAGTAATTACTAAGTCGTTAGTAATAATAAAATCAAAGAGTGACTCACCCCGCTCGTTGGTATCCGTGCTGCCCCACACCTCGTGATGGGCATTGGCATCGGCCCCGATGACTACCGGGATGTGCTTTCTGTTAGCCTCCTCTACCAGTAGCCTTACAGCATCCGGAGGCGGCGTCAGCCCGTGGTCATGCGCCATGTAGCTGCTGACGATCCATATAGCCATGGTGTTGGTGGAAATAACCATGGCTACATTATCCTTGTCGCTAAACCTGTGAAGAAGAAGAGCGTTAATATTGTTCTTGACGAGAATACAGGCTCTGGGTTTACCTCGATCCTGCACGAATACTGTGCGGTATCCGCTAGTAGTGAGTCCGCGAACCTGATCATTTACGACCCAAGGTTCTTGGACCAGTATGAGTTCCTCTCCTTTTTGAGTCAGGTGGAGGATCAGGGCTGCTGAGGCAGCCATGGAATGATGAAGGTTAATCTGTAATACCCTCACCATTCCCGGAGGTGGCCATCATCGTCACGTTGGCTGCCTCCTCTTCTGACAGAGGAGA